>JAGIQG010000007.1:110978598-112178598 GCA_024679065.1 Sphyrna mokarran | reverse complement strand
AGAAAAAAGTGTCTATTCGACAAAAAGCACTTGGTGATAAACAATAGAATGCACTGAAATAATTACAGAAATGTTAGCAAAATACTAATCTTCACAGAATTTATATTACCAACTGAAGAATGGGGTAACTTAGGCCAACGTGCTAAGTCTCATTTTATGTGTTCTAAAGAAGTGTCAAATTTAAATTAAAAATGTTTCCAAGAGATCAAGTGTCATGAATGTGCCAAAAGGTTATAAGCCATCAGCATTTCAAAAGGCAGTTCACAGAATGTGAGTCCCAATAACGTGATAAGTTATAGATAGACCAGAAGAATAATTGTAATTAGTAAATAATTACTAATAAGAAACAGTTTGGGGGTTTCTTACCATTGCGCCATTGGCTGATGGACAGGATAAGCCGAAAAGATTGGAAGAGAACCGAGAAATCAGGTTCGCACCCGATTTCTGACCTCTTGCAATCTTAATGGCACCGAATGTCTGCCGCGATCAGCTTTGTGCCAATTTCATAAATTATTTAAATTCAATTTAGATCTTATTTTAATTATCGCCCAAACTCACTTGCCTGTGTGGCCTCGCTGGGAGAGGTTCACTCTGGCGCGAATCACAGCTGGTCCCCAGCAATGGGAACCAGACATGACGGCCTCGCTGATAGAACTGAAGGCCATTGAGGCTGCCCTGGAAGGAGTGGGGGGGGGGGGGGGGGGAGGGGGGAGGGGGGGGGTTGGTTGGCATCCCTTGGGCAGAACCAGTTTGGATTTCAGACGATTTAAGCTTCATCCTCTCTCCGAGTGGTGATAAACTAATTTTGATTGTTTTTCTGCACTTAATGTATAAGATACCAGAATTGGACTAGCTGAAAAATGGATCTCTCCCATTTTCATGCTCCTCTGGACTTTTTTCATTAGGTCACCCCAATTACATAGATTGTACCAACCTGAGAAGTGATTCATATATTAATCTTTTAGGACTGCAGAAGTTGAGAGACAGTCGGAAAATACGCCAAAAGAACCATCAAAGGGAAATGATAGTATAATTGGGAACCTTTTCACAGAGGCAAGGAGGTGGTTTCCATTCAGCAGTTTGGAGGGTAGTTTTCACCTCACAGCCTGTAAGCCAATTCAGGCTGGCAGACCAGAAATAAGAGCATCTTTTAGATAGAGATACCTATACTTTTAGATAGAGATAAAGACATAGATCGATACAACATGTCTAACCATGATACCTTTTCAGTTGATCCCAATTGGCCATGTTGGCCCATATCCCTCTAATCCTTTCCCATTCATGTACTTATACAAATGCTTTTTAAATGTTGCAATTTTACTGCCTCAACCACTTTCTGAGGGAGCAAGTGGAGTGATCAGCAAGTTTGCAGACGATACAAAGATGGCTGGAGAGAGGATGAAGCTTAAATCGTCTGAAATCCAAACTGGCTCTGCCCAAGGGATGCCAACCACCACCACCACCACCCCCCCCCGCCCCCCCCCCCCCCCCCCCCCCCCCCCCCCCCCCCCCCCCCCCCCCCCCCCCCCCCCCCCAACTTCCAGGGCAGCCTCAATGGCCTCAGTTCTATCAGCAAGGCCGTCATGTCTGGTTCCCATTGCGGATAGTGAGGAGCATTGTCAGGCGTTGCAGCAGGACATAGATAGGTTGGTAGCTTGGGCAAAGAGATAGCAGATGGAATTCAATCCTGATAAATGCGAGGTGATGCATTTTGGGAGAAAGAATGCAGAGGGGAGGTATATGATAAAGGGTAGACCTATTAAGAGTATAGAAACACAGAGGGACCTGGGGGTGCAGGTGAACAAGTCTCTGAAGGTGGCAGGGCAAGCAGAGAAGGTTGTGAAGAAAGCATATGGTAAGCTAGCCTTTATAGGAAGGGGTATAGAGTACAAGAGCTGGCCTTCAATGTTGCAGTTGTATAAAACGTTGGTTAGACCACATTTGGAATACTGCGTCCAGTTCTGGTCACTTTACTACCAGAAGGACATAGAACATAGAACACTACAGCACAAACAGGCCCTTCGGCCCACAAGTTGTGCCGAACACATCAAAACCTACCCAGCCATAGACCTATCTATAACCCCCAATCCCATTGGATCCCATATACTCATCCAGAAGTCTTTTAAAAGACCCCAGCGAGTTCGCCTCGACCACCACCGACGGCAGCCGATTCCATTCACTCACCACCCTCTGAGTGAAAAACTTTCCCCTAGCATCCCCTCTGTACTTGCTTCCCTGCACCTTAAATCTGTGCCCTCTCGTCGCGACCATTTCAGCCCTGGGAAATAGTCTCTGAGAGTCCACCCTATCTATTCCTCTCAACATCTTGTAAACCTCTATCAGGTCGCCTCTCAACCTTCGTCTCTCCAGGGAGAACAGTCCCAGCTCCCTCAACCTGTCTTCATAAGGCATGCCTCCCAATCCAGGCAACATCCTTGTAAATCTCCTCTGCACCCTTTCAATAGCTTCCACGTCCTTCCTATAGTGAGGCGACCAGAACTGCGCACAGTACTCCAAGTGTGGTCTGACAAGGGTCCTATAAAGCTGCAGCATTACCTCCTGACTCCTGAACTCAATCCCTCGATGAATGAAGGCCAGTACACCGTAAGCTTTCTTAACCACATCCTCCACCTGGGAGGCCGATTTGAGAGTCTTATGGACCCGGACCCCAAGATCCCTCTGCTCTTCCACACAGCTAAGACTCCTACCTTTGATAGTGTACTCATTCATCCCGTTGGATCTGCCAAAATGGACCACAACACATTTATCCGCGTTGAAGTCCATCTGCCACTTCTCCGCCCAGTCTTGCATCCTGTCGATGTCATGCTGCAACTTCTGACATCCCTCCAGACCATCCACAACACCACCGACCTTCGTGTCATCGGCGAACTTACTCACCCATCCCTCCACTTCCTCATCCAGGTCATTTATGAAAATGACAAACAGCAAGGGTCCTAGAACAGATCCCTGGGGCACTCCACTGGTGACCGACCTCCATGCAGAAAAAGAGCCATCCACAACCACCCTCTGCCTTCTGCAGGCAAGCCAGTTCTGGATCCACAAGGCCAAAGCCCCTTGGATCCCATGGCCTCTCACCTTCTCAAGAAGTCTTGCATGTGGGACCTTGTCAAATGCTTTGCTGAAGTCCATGTACACCACGTCCGCTGCTCTTCGTTCGTCAATGTGTTCAGTCACATTTCGAAGAACTCAAATAAGCTCGTAAGGCACGACCTGCCTTTTACAAAACAATGCTGACTATTTCTAATCAACCTAAACTTCTCCAAATGCTCGTAAATCTTGTCCCTCAGAAGCCTCTCCATCAGCTTACCAACCACTGAGGTCAGACTCACCGGTCGGTAATTTCCAGGACTATCCCTGTTCCCTTTCTTGAAAATAGGGACCACATCCGCAATCCTCCAATCCTCCGGAACCTCTCCCGTCTCCATCGACGATGCAAAGATCATCGCCAGGGGCTCTGCAATGACATCGAGTAAGAGAACGGGTCGAGTAAGAGAACCTTGGTGTACAAAAAAAGTTGATTTGCTGGTTAAAAGGAAAAAGGAGGCTTATGTCAGGATGAGGATTGATGGCTCGGTTAGTGCAACGGATAGCTATAGATTAGCCAGGAGGGAGCTAAAGAGTGAATTGAGGAGAGCTAAGAGAGGACACGAGAAGACTTTGGCTGATAGGATTAAGGAGAATCCTAAAGCTTTCTTTAGATATGTTAAGAATAGAAGATTGGTTAGGACAAGATTAGGGCAGTCATAGACAGCAGTGGGAAGTTGTGCGTGGAGCCTGAAGAGATTGGAGAGGTACTGAATAAATATTTCTCTTTGGTATTTACGCAGGGTGATGTAAATGTAGTTATGGAGAACACTGAGGTACAGGGTTGCAAATGGGAAGTATTGAAGTAGATAGGGAGGATGTGCTAGATATTCTCGAGGGTTTGAAGTTGGATAAGTCCCTTGGGCCGGACGGGATTTACCCTAGGATTTTCTGGGAGGCAAGAGAGGAGATTGCAGAGCCTCTGGCTCTGATCTTCAGGTCGTCGTTGGTTACGGGTGTGGTTCCGGAGGACTGGAGGATAGCGAATGTGGTCCCATTGTTCAAGAAGGGGAAGAGAGACCTTCCAGGGAATTATAGGCCAGTGAGTCTTACTTCTGTGGTGGGCAAAGTATTGGAGAGAATAATTAGGGATAGGATTTATAGTTATTTAGAGAGTAATGAATTGATTGGAGATAGTCAGCATGGTTTTGTGAAGGGTAGGTCGTGCCTTACTAACCTCATTGAGTTTTTTGAAAAAGTGACTAAGGAGGTGGATGGGGGTAAGGCGGTTGATGTGGTATATATGGACTTTAGTAAGGCGTTTGATAAGGTGGCCCATGGAAGACTTCTGCAGAAAATGCAGATGTATGGGATAGAGGGTGATTTAGCTAATTGGGTTAGGAATTGGCTAGCAGATAGAAGACAGAGGGTGGTGGTTGATGGGAGATATTCATCTTGGAGTTCGGTGCAAGTGGTGTACCTCAGGGGTCTGTTTTGGGGCCCCTGCTGTTTGTAATTTTTTATAAATGATCTGGATGAGGGTATTGAAGGATGGATTAGTAAATTTGCAGATGACACTAAAGTCGGTGGAGTGGTAGATAGTGAAGAGGGGTGTTATAGTTTGCAGAGGGACTTGGACAAGTTGCAGAGCTGGGCCGAGAGGTGGCAAATGGAGTTTAATGTGGGAAAGTGTGAGGTAATGCACTATGGCAAAAATAATAAATGTGTAGAGTATAGGGCAAATGGTAGGATTCTTAGTAGTCTAGATGAACAGAGGATCTTGGTGTGTATGTGCATAGATCCCTGAAAGTAGGCAGTCAAGTCGAGAAGGTTGTTAAGAAGGCATATGGAGTCTTAGCTTTTATTGGTAGGGGGATTGAATTTCGGAGCCGCAACGTCATGTTGCAACTGTACAAAACTCTAGTGCGGCCGCACTTGGAGTATTGTGTGCAGTTCTGGTCCCCACATTATAAGAAAGATGTGGAGGCATTGGAGAGGGTACAGAGGAGGTTTACCAGGATGTTGCCTGTTATGGAGGGCAGGTCTTATGAGGAGAGGCTTAGGGATTTGAGGTTGTTTTCATTAGAAAGGAGGAGGCTAAGAGGGGACCTGATCGAAACATATAAGATGATTAGAGGTTTAGATAGGGTGGACAGTGATAGCCTTTTTCCTAGAATGGAAAAAGCTAGCACGAGGGGACACAGCTTTAAATTAAGGGGTGATAGTTATAGAACAGATATCAGAGGCAGGTTCTTTACCCAAAGGGTGGTTCGGGAGTGGAATGCCCTGCCTGCAGCAGTTGTAGATGCGCCACGTTTGGTGGCGTTTAAGAGGTCAGTTGATAAGTATATGGAAGAGATGGGAATGGTTTAGTTTGGAGGGGCATTGCTTTTTATATTGGTTGGCGCAACATCGAAGGCCGAAGGGCCTGTTCTGTGCTGTAATGTTCTATGTTCTATGTTCTATCCCTCACCTCCCACAATAACCTGGGGTACATCCCATCTGGTCCCAGAGACTTGTCTATCTTGATAGCATTTAAAAGTTCTAACACATCCGCTTCCTTAATATCTACATACTCAGTCTTTTCAGTCTGCCGCAAACTTGTAGTGCATCCTCCCAGATCACTTTCCACCGTGAATACTGAGGCAAAGTACTCATTAACACCTCTGCCATTTCTTCCGGTTCCATACAGACTTTTTCCCCCTTCACCTTTTATAGGTCCTATCCCTTCTCTTCTCATCCTTTTACTTTTCACATATTTGTAGAAGGCCTTGGGATTCTCCTTAATCCTACCAGCCAAGGCCTTCTCATGACCCCTTCTGGCTCTCCTAATTTCCTTTTTAAGCTCTCTTCTATAAGCCTTATACTTGTCTAGATCCCCAACATCTCCTAGCTCTTTGAACCTTTTATACACCTTTCTTTTCTTCCTGACTATGTTCACCACAGCCTTCGTGCGCCACGGTTCCCGCGTCCTACCAAAACCTCCTTGTCTCACCGGAACGTTGTCGTGCAAAGCTCCAGACAAGCATTCCTTGAATATCTGCCACCTTCCTTCTGTGCTTTTCCCCAAGAACACCTCCTTCCAGTTTATTCGCCCCAACATCTGCCTGATGTCTTCATATTTCCCCTTATTCCAGACAAACACCTTCCTAGCCTGCCTGATCCTATCCTTTTCCAATGCAAGGGTGAAGGAGATAGAATTATGATCTCCATCCCCAAGATGCTCTCCTACCGAGAGATCCATCACCTGTCCTGGTTCATTAGCTAGTACCAGGTCCAGTACAGCCTCTCCTCTCGTAGGCTTGTCCACGTGCTGTGTCAGGAAACCCTCCTGAACACACCTAACAAACTCCTCCCCATCCAAACCCCTTACCCTTGGGATATTCCAGTCGATGTTTGGGAAATTGAAGTCTCCCATCACAACAACTCTGTTATTTCTACATCTCTCCAGTATCTGTTTCCCTATCTGCACCTCAACTTCCCTGTCACTATTGGGCGGCCTATAGAATACACCCAGCAACGTCACCGACCCTTTGCTATTCCTAACTTCCACCCACAGAGACTCCGTAGACATTCCCTCCTCGGTATCCACCTTCTCTGCAGCCATGACACTGTCCCTGATCAACAGTGCCACTCCACCACCTCTTTTGCCTCTCTCCCTGTCCTTCCTGAGGGATCTGAATCCCGGGACCTGTAGTACCCAGTCCTGCCCCTGAGACATCCAAGTCTCTGTAACGGCCACCACATCACAATCCCAAGCAGCAATCCACGCCCTAAGTTCATCCACCTTATTTACTACACTCCTGGCATTAAAATAGACACAGCTCAGTCCCTCAGACTGGACATTTCCCTTCTCCCCCACTCGTCTAACCTGCCTCTCATCCTGCCTAGAGTCCTTCCCTACCTGGGAGCTAACTTCCTTGCTCCCAGTCTCCACATCACTATTCCCTCCCCCTAACCTTTCTAGTTTAAAGTCCCCCCAGTAGCCCTAGCCAGTCTTCCTGCCAAGATATTAGTCCCCCTGGGATTCAGGTGCCACCCGTCTTTGCTGTACAGGTCACACCTGCCCCTAAAGAGGTCCCAATGATCCAGGAACCGGAATCCCTGCCCCCTGCTCCAGTCCCTCAGCCACGTATTCAACCTCCACCTCATACTATTCCTGCTCTCACTCTCCCGAGGCGCAGGCAGCAATCCTGAGATTATTACCTTCGCTTTCCTCTCTCTCAGCTGCCTACCCAGTTCCCTATAATCCCTTTTCATGTCCACTTCCCTCTTCCTGCCTATGTCAGTAGTACCTATATGTACTACAACTTCCAGTTCCTCACCCTCCCCTTTCAGGATGTCCGGGACGCGTCCAGAGACGCGTCCAGAGACATCCCGAATCCCAGCTCCAGGGAGACATACCACCATCCGCGACTCCCGTCTGCGTCCACAAAAACGCCCCCCTCACTAGAGAGTCCCCTATAAGCACTGCCTTTTTGCTCTGTTTTTTAGGTTTTTGTTTAGCTCCAGGGAGCTGGCCACCGCTGCCTCCCTTGGGTGAGCTGTCCCCCACAGTAGTACTCAGGCAAGAGTACTTATTTTGAAGGGGGACATCCACCAGTGTACTTTCCATCACCTGAGGTTTCCCCTTCCTAATAGTTACCCATGTGCCTTCTTCCCTTTGCCCTGGTGTGACTACTTGTCTGTAGCTCCTATTAATAATCTCCTCATTCTCCCTAATGAGTTGAAGGTCCTCAAGCTGCATTTTCAGTTCTTTTACCTGGTCCCGTAGGGATTGCAGCTCCACACAGCGATCACAGGTATGGACATCTGGGAGACCAGGAGCCTCCAAGACCTCCCACATGTTACACTGGCAACAACATGCTGGCCTCACACCCATGCTTGCCCCTTTTTAGTAACCCAGAGAAAAAAAAAGATTAAAAACTTACCTTGCCTCCCCTTTTTGCTTAGGCTCTGTGAGCCAAGGACCTTACAGCTCACACAAAAACAAACTTACCTGCTCCTTCTCAGAGCTCTTCTCTCTCTCTCTCTCTTTTTTAGGTTAGAGGAGGAGGTGGGGTTGGGATACTCTACTTGTGTAGAGTATCGGGATTCCACACCACCCCAATTTATAGTGAGGTTGAAAAAAAAACTACACTACCCAAGGTGCTTTGCAACACCTTGCGGGTTTACAAGTTTAAAAAGTTTAAAAAACTAGTAAAATTTAGACTTAAAAATCGCTCTACTCACTCACAAGCTCTCCACTCGCAAATCGCTGCCTCTCCACAGTGCTTCCAAGGAACAAGGACGTGGAGACTCTGGAGAGAGTGCAGAGGAGGTTTACCAGGATGCTGCCTGGTATGGAAGGTCTGAGTTACGAGGAGAGGTTAGGCAAATTGGGACTGTTTTCCTTAGAAAGACTTAGAGGAGATCTGATAGAGGTGTACAAGATTATGAGGGGTATAGATAGAGTAAACAGGGTTAAGCTTTTTCCTAGGATGGACTCAAATAGCACGAGGGGTCACGGGCTTAGGGTGAGGGGGGGGTAAGGTATAATTTGGATGCTAGAGGGAGTTTTTTCCACACAGAGGGTGGTGAGGGTATGGAATGCGCTGTGAAGTGGTGGAGGCAGGTACTCTGGAGTTATTTAAGAAATACTTAGTTGAGCACATGAACAGAATGGGAATGGAGGGGTATAGAAAACTGATTTAAAATAGGGATCATGAGCCCTGGGAGTCCCTGGGAAGTGTGTCAATAGATGATGATATTGATGTACTTGTTTTTATCCTACAGGTGCTTTGGTCCACCTTGTTGTCTAACAAGGGGCATACACGCGATGGGTCGTGAGAGGGCTGCTCTTGGATTTTTTTTCAAGAGTATCCTAGTGCTTCACGTCGTTAGTGTACGCTTGACATGGACCATTTGATGGGCAACACGACAGCTCAGTGACTATCACTGTGCTGTGCAGATACATGGATTTGGGCCTGTGTCTGTGGGAGTTTGCGCATTTTCCCCGTGCTTGTGTGGGTTTTCTCCGGGTGCTCCGGTTTCCTCCCACATCCAAAAGATGTGCTCTTAGGCTAATTGGCAAAACAAATTCTCACTAAATTGTCTCAAATTTGGTTTTTAATCCATAGATGTATAAACATAGACAGAGATCGCAGGTAGAGGTGGGAACATCGGGGTGGTGGCAGGGGCTCATTGGGCCGAAGGGCCTGTTTCCCATGCTGTTTTGTTCTTTGTTCTTTGTATATGCACCACCCTCTGCGTGAAGAAGTTGATCCTCAGCTCCCTTTTAAATCTTTCCCCCTCATCTTAAACCTATGCCCCCTAGTTTTCAATTCCTCCAGCCTGGAAAACAGACTTGTGTGCGTTTCTCCTATCTATGTCCCTCACAATTTTATACACCACAAAAAGGTCACTCCTCATTCTCCTACATTCCAAGAAATAAAGTCTTAGCCTGACTGCTCCCTCTAACTGAGGCCCACTAGCCTTGGGAACATCCTCACATACTCACAAGAGTACAAAGAAGATTTATCAGTGGCTTCCTTATAACAGGGTACCAAAACTGTACACAATATTCCAACTTCAGCCTCACCAATGACTTGTACGTCTGTAACTTAATGTCCCAACTCCTATGCTTAATGCACTATTTGATGAAGGACAGTGCACTAAACATGTTTTTCACCACTCTGACTACCTGTGATACCGCTGTCAACAAACTATGTAATTGTACTCCTAGGCCCTTCTGTTTGTCAACATTCCCCATTTCTTTACCCAAAGGGTGGTTCGGGAGTGGAATGCCCTGCCTGCAGCTGTTGTAGATGCGCCAAGTTTGGTGGCGTTTAAGAGGTTAGTTGATAAGTATATGGAAGAGAAGGGAATGGTTTAGTTTGGAGGGGCATTGCTTTTTATTTTGGTCAGCGCAACATCGAAGGCCGAAGGGCCTGTTCTGTGCTGTAATGTTCTATGTTCTATGTTCTATGTTCTATGACCCCACCATTCACTGTATAATTCATACTCAGGTTTTGCTTTCCAAAGTGCAACACCTCACACTTACATCTATTGACATTCATTTGCCAATTGTCAGCTCACTTCCCTAACTGATCAAGATCTCCTGTAATTTTTGATAACTTTCTTCGCTATCAATGGTACCATCTAATTTATGATCATGCTTTGTACATTCACATCCAAATCATTTATATAACCTATAACAAGAATCATAGAACCCACAGTGCAGAAAGAGGCCCTTCAGTACATTGAGTCTGCACTGACAACAACCCCAGCCAGACCCTAACCCCATATCCTTACATATTTTACTCACTAATCCCTCTAACCTAAGCATCCTAGTGCACTAGGGGCAATTTTAGCACGGCTAATCAACCTAACCACACATCTTTAGACTGTGGGAGGAAACCAGAGCACCTGGAGGAAACCCACGCAGATGCAAGAAGAATGTGCAAACTCCACACAGACAGTGACCTGAGCCCAGATCCCTGGAACTGTGAAGCAGCAGTGCTACCATGAGGCCGAGAAACAACCACTGACTATAATCCTCAACTCCCAATCAAGCCAATTTTGAATCCAATTAGCTAGTTCTCTCTGGATCCCATGCAGCCTAAACTTTCAGAGTAGCCTGCCTTGTGCTATCTTGTCAAAGGCCTTTTTAAAGTCCATCTAGACAACAACATCTGCCCTATCTTCATCCATCCTCTTAGTTACATGTCTGAAAAATTCTAAAAAATTCATAGAATCCCTATTATGCAGAAGGAGGCCATTCAACCTGTCAAGCTGCATTGACCACAATCCCGCCCAGGCCCTATCCCCGTAACCCCATGCATTTAGCCCAGCTAGTCTCCTGACACTAAGGGGCAATTTAGCATGGCCAATCCACCTAATCAGCACATCTTTGGATTGTAGGACGAAACATGGAGTATCCAGAGGAAACCCACACAGACACGGGGAGAAAGTGCAAACTCCACACAGATAGGGATCCAAGGCTAAAATTGAACTGGGGTCTCTGGTGCTGTGAAGCAGCAGTGCCAACTGTTGTGCCACCATATCAGACATGACTTCCCATGCACAATATCTTACTGAATATCTCTAATCAGACCTTGAATATCCAAATGTTGGTAGATCCTGTCCCTCAGCATTCCCTCCAGTAACTTAACTGCTGCTGATATCAGGCTCATCAGCCTGTACTTCCAGGTTTGTTTTTGTTACCTTTCATAAACTGTGGGAGAACATTAGCCACCCTCCAGCCTTCCAGAACTTTGCCAGTGGAAAAAGATGAAGCAAATATCTCTGCAAGGGCCTCTGCAATTCCATCCCTAGCCTCACACTAGATCCGAGGGTCCATTTTTAATCAGCCTAGGCAATATATCCACCTGAATACGCTTGAAGATAGCTCCTCCCAAGTAATATGCATGCAGGCCAAAACATCAGCACTTATTTCCCTGTTTAGCACAAATGATTTTCTCCTCAGTAAACACCTGGGAGAAATATTCATTAAAAATCTCACCCATCTTCTGTGCCTCCATGCACAGATGGCCATCCTGATTTTTAAGGAGACCCATTCTTTCCTTAAACTCCCCTTTTGCTCTTAATATAGTTACAGAATCCTGGGATTCTTTTTGTCCTTCTAATTCCCTCGAAATCTTACACTTTTTTTGATCATCAAGGGATTCACCTGTCCCCTGTTGCCTAAACCCAATGTATGCTTGCGTTTTCTTGATCAGAGCTTCAATATCCCTCATCAGCCAGTGATCACTAAGCTTTCCAGCCTTCACCCTAACAGAAACATACTGGCCCTGAACCTTTGATATCATTCTTTTAAAAGCTTCCTATTTGCAATCAAAGAACAAAGAAAAGTACAGCACAGGAACAGGTCCTTCGGTCCTCCAAGTCTATGCTGATCATGATGTCCTAACCAAGCTAAAAAAAAAACTTACTCCATCTGGATCCCTCTATTCCCTCCTTATTCATGTATCCATGTTCCTTTCCCTTCAAACAGGAAACATAAATCTAGGCGCAGGACTAGGCCATCTGACCCCAACAGCTTGCTGCGCCATTCGATAAGATCGTGGCTGATCTTTCCATGGATTCAGCTCCACTTACCCATCTGCTCCCCACAACCATTAATTCTTTTACCGTTCAAAAATTTATCTATCCTTGTCTCAAAAACATTTAATGAGGTAGCCACAACTGCTTCACTGGGCAGGGAATTTCACAAATTATAGAACATAGAACATAGAACAATACAGCACAGAACAGGCCCTTCGGCCTTCGATGTTGCGCCGACCAAAATAAAAAGCAATGCCCCTCCTAACTAAACCATTCCCTTCTCTTCCATATACTTATCAATTAACCTCTTAAACGCCACCAAACTTGGCGCATCTACAACAGCTGCAGGCAGGGCATTCCACTCCTAATCACTCTTTGAGTAAAGAACCTACCTCTGATATCCGTCCTATAACTCATACCCTTAATTTAAAGCTGTGTCCCCTCGTGCTAGCTTTCTCCATCCTAGGAAAAAGGCTATCACTGTCCACCCTATCTAAACCTCTAATCATCTTATATGCTTCAATAAGATCCCCTCTTAGCCGCCTCCTTTCTAACGAAAAACAACCTCAAATCCTTCAACCTCTCTTCATAGGACCTGCCCTCCATACCAGGCAACATCCTGGTAAACCTCCTCTGTACACTCTCCAATGCCTCCACATCTTTCTTATAATGTGGCGACCAGAACTGCACACAAAACTCCAAGTGCGGCCGCACTAGAGTTTTGTACAGCTGCAACATGATGCTGCGGCTCCTAAATTCAATCCCCCTACCAATAAAAGCTAAGACTCCATATGCCTTCTTAACAACTTTATCCACTGACTGCCTACTTTCAGGGATCTATTGACACATACACCAAGATCCTTCTGTTCCTCAACACTATTAAGAGCCCTACCATTAGCCCTATACTCTACACATTTATTGTTCCTGCCAAAGTGCATTACCTCACACTTTTCCACATTAAACTCCATTTGCAACCTCTCGGCCCAGCTCTGCAACTTGTCCAAGTCACTCTGTAAACTAAAACACCCTCTTCACTATCTACCACACCACCAACTTTAGTATCATCTGCAAATTTACTGATCCATCCCTCAATACCCTCATCCAGATCATTTATAAAAATTACAAACAGCAGGGGCCCCAAAACAGAACCCTGAGGCACACCACTTGTCACCGAACTCCACGATGAATATCTCCCATCAACCACCACCCTCTGTCTTCTATCTGCCAGCCAATTCCTAATCCAATTAGCTAAATCACCCTCTATTCCACACATCTGCATTTCTGTAGAAGTCTTCCATGGGCCACCTTATCAAACGCCTTACTAAAGTCCATATATACTACATCAACCGCCTTACCCCCATTCACCTCTCTGGTCACTTTCTCAAAAAACTCAATGAGGTTAGTAAGGCATGACCTAACCTTCACGAAACCATGCTGACTATCCCCAATCAATTCATTTCTCTCTAAATAACTATAAATCCTATCCCTAATAATTCTCTCCAATACCTTGCCCACAACAGAAGTAAGACTCACTGGCCTATAATTCCCTGGAAGGTCTCTCTTCCCTTCTTAAACAATGGGACCACATTCGCTATCCTCCAGTCCTCCGGAACCACACCCGTAACCAACGAGGACCTGAGGATCAGAGCCAGAGGCTCTGCAATCTCCTCTCTTGCCTCCCAGAGAATCCTAGGGTAAATCCCGTCCGGCCCAGGGGAATTATCCAACTTCAAACCCTCGAGAATATCTAGCACATCCTCCCTATCTACTTCGATACTTTCCAGTTTGCTACCCTGTACCTCAGTGTTCTCCATAACTACATTTACATCACCCTGCGTGAATACCGAAGAGAAATATTTATTCAGTGCCTCCCCAATCTCTTCAGGCTCCACGCACAACTTCCCACTGCTGTCTATGACTGGCCCTAATCTTGCCCTAACCAATCTTCTATTCTTAACATATCGAAAGAAATTCACAACCATTTGTGTGAAGAAGTTCCTCTTTAACCCAGTCCTAAATTTGCTCAGGCTTATTTTGAGGCCATGCCCCTAGTTCATCTGAATGCCAATGAATATAGTCCCAGTCTACTCAGGCTCTCCTCATAAGCCAATCCTCCCAACTGCAGAATCAACCTAGTAAATCTCCTCTGTACCCACCCCAGTGCCAGTATATACTTTCTGAAGTAAGGAGACCAAAACTCTTCACAGTATTTCAGGTGTAGCCCAGCATCATGTATAGCTGCAATATAATCTTGCTGTTTTTAAATCCCATCTCTCCAGCAATGGAAAACTCCATTTGCCTTCTTAATTATCTTCTGCACCTGCAAACCAACTCCTTGAGATTCTTGTACAAGGACACCCAGGTCCCTCTGCACAGCAGCACGATGCAAGTTTTTACCATTTAAATAATAATCCATTTTACTGTTATTCCTACCAAAATGGATGACCTCACATTTATCAATATTGTACTCCATCTGTCAAACCCCACACTTAAACTATTGATATCCCTTTGCAGACTTTCAACATCCTCTGCATGCTTTGCTCTGGCACTCATCTTAGTGTGATCTATGAATTTTGACACACTACACTCGATCCCCAACTCCAAATCATCTATGTAAACTGTAAACAATTGAGGTCCCAAACTGATCCCTGAGGCACACCACTAGTCACTGATCGCAAACCAGAAAAATGCCCATTTACCCAGCTCCTTGCTTTCTGTTAGTTATCCAATCCTCTATCCATGCTAATATATTACTGATAATGCTATAGCACCTTTTATCTTATATAGCAGTCTTTGGTGGGGCACATTGTCAAATGCTTTCTGGAAATCCAGATACGCCACATCCACAGGTTCCCCATTGTCCACTGCGCACGTAATATTCTCAAAGAATTTCACCAAATTAATCAAACATGACCTGCCTTTCATGAACCCCTGCTGCGTCTTACCAATGGGACAATTTATATCCAGATGCCTTGCTATTTCTTGCTTGGTGATAGATGCGAGCATTTTACTTACTACAGAAGTTAAGCTAACCGGCCTATAGTTACCTGCCTTTTGTCTACCTCCTTTTTTAAACAGTAGCATCACATCTGCTGTTTTCCAATCTGCAGGAACCATCCCAGAGTCCAGCAAATTTTGGTAAATTACCACTAGAGCATTTGCTATTTCCTCCGCCATCTCTTTTAGTATCCTGAGAAGCATTCCATCAGGCCCAGAAGACTTGTCTTCTTTAGCCCCATTTGCTTGCCCAACACTACCTATAATCATTTTTAGGTCCTTACTTCCTGTCATCAATTTTTGGCATGTTATTTGTGTCTTACACTGTAAAAATCAAACAAAATACCTGTTCAATGCCTCAGCCATTTTCTCAGTTCCAGTTATTATATCCCCCTTCTCATCCTCGAGCCACTATTTTTCATTTTATATATTTGCAGAAACTTTTGCTGTTTTTATATTCTGAGCTAGTTTATTCTCATAATCTATCTTTTCCCAATTCTCTAGTTTCCCACTAACCTTTGCCACTTTGCATGCATTTGCTTTCAATTTGACACCCTTCTTTATTTCCTTAGATACCTATGGCTGATTATATCTTTTTCTACAATCCTTCTTTATCACTGGTATATACTTTTGCTGAGCACTGTGAAAGATTGCTTTGAAAATCCTCCACTGTTCCTCAATTGTCCCACCATAATTTTTTGCTCTCAATCTACCTTCACCAACTCCTCCCTCCTCCCATTGTAGTTTGCTTTGTTTAAGCATACGACACTGATATTGGATTTTACCTTCTCATGCTCCATCTGTATTTTAAATTCAACCATACTGTGATCGGTTCTTCCAAGAAGATCCCTAAGTGCAAGATCATTAATTATTTCTGTCTCATTAGACAACATAGAACATTACAGCGCAGTACAGGCCCTTCAGCCCTCGATGTTGCACTGACCAGTGGAATCAACCTAATGACCCTCTAACCTAAATTATTCCAGTGTTATCCATATGCCTATCCACTGACCATTTGAATTCCCTTAAAGTTGGTGAACATAGAACATAGAACATAGAACATTACAGCGCAGAACAGGCCCTTTGGCCTTCGATGTTGTGCCAACCAATTATGAAAAAAAAGCAATGACCCTCCAAACTAAACCATTCCCTTCTCTTCCATAAACTTATCAACTAACCTCTTAAACGCCACCAAACTTGGTGCATCTACAACTGCTGCAGGCAGGGCATTCCACACCGTTACTACCTCTGAGTAAAGAACCTACCTCTGACATCCGTCCTGTAGCTACCACCCCTCAATTTAAAGCTACGTCCCCTCATGTTAGCCATCACCATCCGAGGAAAAAGGTTCTCACTGTCCACCCTATCTAATCCTCTGATCATTTTGTATGTCTCAATTAACCTCTTAACCTTCTTCTCTCTAACAAAAACAACCTCAAGTCCCTCAGCCTTTCCTCATAAGACCTTCCCACATACCAGGCAACATCTCCTCTGCACTCTTTCAAATGCTTCCACATCCTTCTTATAATGCGGCAACCAGAACTGTACGCAATACTCCAAGTGCGGCCGCACCAGAGTTTTGTATAGTTGCAACATGATCTCAAGGCTCTGAAATTCAATCCCTCTATCAATAAAAGCTAACACAGTATGCCTTCTTAACCTTTATCCACCTGTGTGCCAACTTTCAAGGATCTATGCACATGTACACCGAGATCCCTTTGCTCGTCGACACTATCAAGAATCTTTCCATTAGCCCTATATTCTGTACTCCTATTACTCTTTCCAAAATGAATCACCTCACACTTCTCTGCATTAAACTCCATTTGCCACCTCTCAGCCCAGCTCTGCAACTTATCTACGTCCCTCTGCAATCTGTAACATCCATCTTCACTGTCTAGAACTCCTTTGACTTTAGTGTCATCCGCAAATTTACTAACCCTTCCTTCTACACCCTCATCTAGGTCATTTATAAAAATGACAAACAGCGGTCATTGACTGTAGTAACTGAACTTCACGTTGAATATTTCCCATCAACCACCATCCTCTGTCTTCTATCAGCTAGCCAATTCCTGATCCAAACATGGGACCAGGTCTAGGTTAGTGTGTTCCCTTGTCGGTTCCATTACATACTGTTCAAGGAAGTTATTGTGGATGTATTCTATGAATTCCTCCTGATGCTGCCTTGACTGATCTGGTTTAACTAATTAATATGTAGATTAAGATCCCCCATGATAATTGCTGTACCATTTTTACATGCATCAGTTATTTCTTTATTTCTTGCCCCACCATGATGTTATTATTTGATGCCTATCAGTGACTTTCTTCCTTGCTATTTCTAATTTCCATCCAAATGAATTCAACCTTTCTTTCTATAGAATCTATATCCATCTCTTACTACCACCTTGATGTCATCCTTAAATATCAGAGCTACACTATCCACCTTACCTTCCTGTCAGTACCTCTGAACAGTCTGATATCTATGAATATTTAACCTTCTTGCCTAATGCCCCCAAAATTGGCCCTGTTCGAGTTTAGGACCTTAACCTGTGGACCCGTCCTCTCTCTTTCGATAACTGTTTTTAAAATAATAGTGTTATGGTCACTAGATTCAAAGTGCTCCCCCAGCTGATACTTCAATTTCTTTCCCTACCTCATTTCCTAAGAAGAGGCCCAAAATTGCTCGTTCCCAAGTAGGGGTCTCTATATATTGAAGAAGGAAGCTTTCTTGGGAAGTTTAAACAAACTTCACCCCGCCCAGGACTCCTGGGTGGCCCAATCAATACTGGGGAAATTAAAATCTCTCACTAATATTACACTATTATTCTTATAACTATTGAAATCTCTACGCATCTGCTCCTCTAATTCCCACTGCCTATTGGGGAATCTATAGTATGGTCCCATGAGAGTGGACATCTCTTTCTTGTTTCTAAGTTGATTTGGATATTGTTTGGGAATAGGGAAATGCTGAAAGAGTTCAGATCTCGTAAGTGTAAAGTTTAAAGTTTATTTATTAATGACGCAAATGTGTAGAGTATAGGGCTAATGGTGGGACTCTTAATAGTGTTGATGAACAGAGGGATCTAGGTGTATATGTGCATAGATCCCTGAAAGTTGGCAATCAAGTTGATAAGGTTGTTAAGAAGGCATACGGAGTCTTAGCTTTTATTGGTAGGGGGATTGAATTTCGGAGCCGCAATGTCATGTTGCAACTGTACAAAATTCTAGTGCGGCCGCACTTGGAGTATTTGTGTGCAGTTCTGTCCCCGCATTATAAGAAAGATGTGGAGGCATTGGAGAGGGTACAGAGGAGGTTATAGATGTTGCCAGGTATGGAGGGAAGGTCTTATGAAGAGAGGCTGAGGGATTTGAGGTTGTTTTCATTAGAAAGAAGGCGGCTAAGAGGAGGCCTTATGAAAACATATAAGATGATTAGAGGTTTAGATAGGGTGGACAGTGATAGCCTTTTTCCTAGGATGGAGAAAGCTAGCACGAGGGGACACAGCTTTAAATAAGGGGTTGATTAGTTATAGGACGGATATCAGAGGTAGGTTCTTTACCCAGAGGGGGTTAGGGTATGGAATGCCCTGCCTGCGGCAGTTGTAGATGCGCCAAGTTTGGTGGCGTTTAAGAGGTTAGTAGATAAGTTTATGGATGAAAAGGGAATGGTTTAGTTTGGAGGGTCATTGCTTTTTCCTAATTGGTCGGCACAACATCGAAGGCTGAAGGGCCTGTTCTGCGCTGTAATGTTCTATGTTCTATGTTCTACAAGTAGGCTTACATTGCAATTAAGTTACTGTGAAAATCCCCTAGATTTTGGATCAAAAGTATGCATGTAAATACTTTTGAAAAGGAGCTTTAACTTGGAGAAAGATTGCCTGCTTTGTGTATAAAACTTATCTGATCAGGGAAGATAATAAATGGAAGGACAGGTTCAAGATGGTGAAGCTCAAGCTTTTGCTAAATATTTTGGCATCTTAATTTAAAAGGGAAATAAACTGGTATGAACTGTAATGCAGAGAATCTTTTTCACTCTATATAAGAACAAAAATATGTCTCAGTAGGGAGCACTTTAGAGAGAAGGCATTCTGAAAACAGAGACAATAATAATGGAAAATAGTTGTGGTAAGAATTTATTACACTTTCATAATAAATGGGATTAGAAGGACATGGTTTCCAGTAGTGTAGGGGGTTTTGGTTAAGTCAGTCGGTGCAGGCAGGCTTGGAGGGCTGAAGGGCCTGTTCTTGTCCTGTAATTTTCTTTATTCCATAACATTCTATTGGAAAGGCATCAAGTCTTGGTGTTTTATTATTTGGCATGATTTAATTGCCCTTAATGTTTCATTATAG
Source organism: Sphyrna mokarran (assembly GCA_024679065.1). Taxonomy (NCBI): domain Eukaryota; kingdom Metazoa; phylum Chordata; class Chondrichthyes; order Carcharhiniformes; family Carcharhinidae; genus Sphyrna; species Sphyrna mokarran. The sequence continues at coordinate 112,159,164 of JAGIQG010000007.1, read as the reverse complement.
GAAAGAGGACTTCTAATGTATTCAGAGAGTCAGACATTAGAAATTGTGAAATGACAGTCTGAAAGAGAATCTGAAGTATGAAAGATCAGTGCAGGCTTGGAGGGCCAAGGGCCTGTTCCTGTGCTGTACTTTTCTTTGTGCTTGTTCTAAGAATGGGATAAAAAAGTTTAAGTTGGTTAAGATCACCTGATGATCGGTGGTGCTTGAATTTCTTGGAACAAAAGAATAAAGAACAAAGAACAAAACAGCACGGGAAACAGGCCCTTCGGCCCAACGAGCCCGCGCTGCCACCCCGATGTTCCCACCTCTACCCACGATCCCTGTCTATGTTTATAGATCTATGGATTAAAAACCAAATTTGAGACAATTTAGGGAGAATTTGTTTTGCCAATTAGCCTAAGAGCACATCTTTGGGATGTGGGAGGAAACCGGAGCGCCTGGAGAAAACCCACACAAGCACGGGGAGAACGCGCAAACTCCCACAGACACAGGCCCAAATCTATGTATCTGCACAGCACAGCGATAGTCACTGAGCTGTCGTGTTGCCCATCAGATGGTCCAAGTCAAGTGTACATCTCGAAAAAGATCCAAGAGCAGCCCTCTCACGACCCATCGCGTGTATGCCCCTCGTTAGACAACAAGGTGGACCAAAGCACCTAAAGGATGAAAAAGGAGTGGTGATTTCAATTCTCGTGTGATGTCACTGTGAGATTCATCTTCCTTCATCTCAGAATTCTACAGGCACTGTCCCTCTATGACTATCTGGTGTATCCCTCCATCATGTCCACCTCCTCATCTCCTTCCATGGTAGCTTTGTATGTAATTGCAGAAGGTGTAACATCTGGCTTCTTACCTCTTTCCCCTCATCATTTAAAGCTCTAACCACTCCTTTCAGGTGAAGCAACTTGCAGCTCCTTCAGTTTGATCTACTGAATTCACTGAATCACAACACTGCAGTGCAGAAGAGACCCTTAGGTCCATCCAGTCTGCACGGATGCATGAAATGCCCTGGCCTGTCCACCTATTCCCACTCGCCAGCACTTGGCCCATGGTTTCTATGTTACAGTCTGCCAAGTATCCATCCAAGTACTTTTTAAGGATGTGAAGCATCTCACCTCCGTCACGTTCCCAGGCAGTGCACACCCTCTGAGTGAAAATGTTTTTCTCAAATCCCCTGTAAATGTCTCATCCCTCAGTTTTAACTTGTGTCCCCTCAACTAAGGGGAACAGCTGCCCCCTATTCATCCTGTCCACGCCCCTTATGATCTTGAACACCTCAATCAGGTTGCCCCTCAGCCTTCTCTGCTCCAATGAAAACAAACCCAATCCTATCCAATCTCTCTTCAGAACTTAAATGTTCCATTCCAGGAGGCATTCTGGTAAATCTCCTGTGCAGCCCTTCCATTGCTCCCAATGCTGTCTCCTCTACACTGGGGAGACTAAATGCAGACTGGATGACTGCTTTGCTGAGCCCACAAGCATGATTCGAACCTTCCTGCTGCTTGCCATTTTAACTCAGCATCTTGCTCTCATGCCTACTTGCCCATTCTTGGCGTGCTTCAATGCTCCAGTGAAATCCCAATGGAGAAGCAGAGTCTCATTTTCCAATTACTGAATATGGAATTCAACAACTTCAGATTGGGACTTTTTCTCCTCCATCTTAACTTTCTTATACCCAAAACTTCTGTTCCTATGCAAACCCCTCACCCACCCACCCCACTGAACCATCTTTCACTTACTCTTAAGTTTTGTTGCTACTCTGTTGAAATCACTCTTAGCTCCCACTAATCACTGATCTTCTGTTCCAGTGGTTCTACCCCCTCTCCCATATAAGGTATATAATTCCGCACCTTTTCCCTCTCAAGTTCTGAAAAAGTCAACTCAACCCTGTTTTCTCTTCTCTGGATGCTGCCAGACCTGAAAGGAAATGAACCGTAATATCTTAATGATTTATTTTTTCAGTTGTTTTCAATAATACCATGGAGAATAAACTTTAAGATTCTCTGACAGTCCTGGGAGTTGGCAGCCTACTTGGAGGAAAATAGGTGTTCAATTACTGTACATTAAATCCATCTACACTTTTTATTACAGAGTTTTCCAAAGCCAATTTACTTTAACAAGGAAACTGAGGCATTTGAAATCCTTGACAATACCAAGAAAAACCTGTTAAAGGAATTAAAGAGATTGGATCGTGCTTACACTCCTGTTGACCCCATTTACAATGTGACAACCAAATCCGAAAGAAAATTTGAACAAAACATCTCTGCTATGGATCTGAAATTTGAAACCAACTTCACTGCACAGGTAGGTAAATGATTCACAATGTCTTTATTTGTTAGTGCAGTGATTGTGTTTTCAGCAGAAAAACAACAGAAATGTGAGAGAAAATCCTGGGAATTAGATAAAATAGCAGGAATATGAGGTCCAAGAATTTTTGTCTAATTATTTCATGGGATGTGACATCGCTGACAAGGCCATTTGAATTGCTCTTGAGAAGCTGATGGCATGTCCATATCAAATCACACAGCAAATGATCATGAAAACAAATCCAATTGAAATTACTTCAGTGCAGGATGCTGCCTGACCTGAGGGAAGAATAAATATCTTTTACGCAATGAATTATGATCTGGAATGCACTACCTGAAAGAAAGAGGGGAGCATGTGTAATAATAATTTTCAATTGGATAACTGCTTGAAAGCGAAGATTTTTCAGGGCAATAAGAAGAGAAAACAGGAATTGGATAAATTGCATAACTTCTATAGAAAAGATGCGGATATGATGGGTCAAATGGCTGTTTTCCATACTAAATGATTGTGTGAAAAATGATACAAGTTGATACTAAGGAGGATTCAATGTACAAAGAACAAAGAACAACACAGAAAAGCAGCCAGCATAATTAAAGACCCCATGGTCTCCAGAATACCCTCTTCCACTTTCTTTCATCAGAAAAAAGATACAAAAATTTGAGGCCATGTACCAACTGAAGAACAGCTTCTTCCCTGCTGCTAACAAACCTACCTGTATTCAGTAGATCTTTCTTGCCACCCAAGCTATGACTGTAACACTACATTCTGCACTCTGTCCTTCCCTTCTCCTTTCATTGTATAGTACGCAAGAAACAATACTTTTCACTGTATACCAATACTCACCCATCCCTCCACTTCCTCATCCAGGTCATTTATGAAAATGACAAACAGCAAGGGTCCTAGAACAGATCCCAGTGGAGTGCCCCAGGGATCTGTTCTAGGACCCTTGCTGTTTGTCATTTTCATAAATGACCTGGATGAGGAAGTGGAGGGATGGGTGAGTAAGTTCGCCGATGACACGAAGGTCGGTGGTGTTGTGGATGGTCTGGGGGGATGTCAGAAGTTGCAGCATGACATCGACAGGATGCAAGACTGGGCGGAGAAGTGGCAGATGGACTTCAACGCGGATAAATGTGTTGTGGTCCATTTTGGCAGATCCAACGGGATGAATGAGTACACTAGCAAAGGTAGGAGTCTTAGCTGTGTGGAAGAACAGAGGGATGTTGGGGTCCGGGTCCATAAGACTCTCAAATCGGCCTCCCAGGTGGAGGATGTGGTTAAGAAAGCTTACGGTGTACTGGCCTTCATTCATCGAGGGATTGAGTTCAGGAGTCAGGAGGTAATGCTGCAGCTTTAGAGGACCCTTGTCAGACCACACTTGGAGTACTGTGCGCAGTTCTGGTCGCCTCACTATAGGAAGGACGTGGAAGCTATTGAAAGGGTGCAGAGGAGATTTACAAGGATGTTGCCTGGATTGGGAGGCATGCCTTATGAAGACATGCCTTTATGAAGGTTGAGGGAGCTGGGACTGTTCTCCCTGGAGAGACGAAGGTTGAGAGGCGACCTGATAGAGGTTTACAAGATGTTGAGAGGAATTGATAGGGTGGATTCTCAGAGACTATTTCCCAGGGCTGAAATGGTTGCGACGAGAGGACACAGATTTAAGGTGCAGGGAAACAAGTAGAGAGGGGATGCTAGGGGAAAGTTTTTCACTCAGAGGGTGGTGAGTGAATGGAATCGGCTGCCGTCGGTGGTGGTCGAGGCGAACTCGCTGGGTTCTTTTAAAAGACTTCTGGATGAGTATATGGGATCCAATGGGATTGGGGGTTATAGATAGGTCTATGGCTGGGTAGGTTTTGATGTGTTCGGCACAACTTGTGGGCCGAAGGGCCTGTTTGTGCTGTAGTGTTCTATGTTCTATGTATCAATAATAAATCAAATTTTCCTTTTCATTAAATTCAGTGTAAAGAAAAATTAGGTTATCTTCAGCTCCTATCCAACATAGGTTGGAGCACACCTGAAACATCAAGAACAATTTTGCTCCATTTCATGAAAAGAAGACAGAAGCATTAGACAAGCTTTTCCCACACACTTGAAACTCTTATTCTTCAGAATAGTAACGACCAGGGGTTTGTTATAGAAGCAAATTTATGCAGTTATGTCCTGCCATAATGTGCTGTTGGAAAGAAAATGATTAGAGTCATGGAACCATAGAACAAAGAACAAACAACACAGCACGAGAAACAGGCCTTTGGCCCAACGAGCCCGCGCTGCCATTTTAACAGTGTGAATTCTCTCTTCCACTCATGACCCTTGTCTATGATTATGGAAATCTACATTGGAAACCAGATTGGGGACACAATTTAGGGACAATTTGTTACACCAATCAGCCTAAGAGTTCATCTTTGGGGTTGTGGAAGGAAACTGGAGCACCTGGAGGAAACCCACACAACCACTGGGAGAATGTGCAAACTCCCACAGATACCGGCCCAAATCCATGTATCTGCACAGCAAACAGTGATAGTCACTGAGCTGTCATGTTGCCAATCAACTGGCCCAGTTTAAGCGTATACTAACGATGTGAAGCACTAGGCTACTCTCGAAAAATCCAAGAGCAGCCCTCGCACAACCCATCGCGTGTATGCCCCTTGTTAGACAACAAGGCAGCCGGAACACCTGTGGCATAAAAGAGATAAACATCAATAACATGCACATCTTATGCACACATACAAGGGAATCCCCAAAAGTTCAAAAGCAAAATAAATGAGCCAGAAAAGCATGTTGGAAGGTCCGTAGGAAACAATTAATTTCCAGAAACATCCCAAGGCTCTTGATCCCCATTTAAAATAGTCTTCTATATCCCTCCATCCCTATTCCACTCATGTGCCTATCTAAGTATCCCTTAAATAACTCCAGCGTACCTGCCTCCACCACCTTATTTGGCAGTGCATTCCCACTACCCTCTGTGTGAAAAACCTCCCTCTAACATCCAAATTATACCTCGCCCCTCTCACCGTAAGCCCGTGGCCCCTCATAATATTTGTTTCCAATCTAGGAAAAAGCTTATACCAATCTATATTGGTTTACTCTATCTATACCCTTCATAATCTTATACACCTCTTTTAGATCTCCCCTCAGTCTCCATCTTTCTAAAGAAAACAGCCCCAATTTGCCCAATCTTTCCTTGTAACTCAGACCTTCCATACCAGGCAGCATCCTGGTAAACCTCCTCTGCACTGTCTCCAGAGTCTCCACGTCCTTCTGGTAGTAAGACAACCAGAACTGGATGCAGTATTCCAAATGAGGTCTAAATAACATTCTGTATAACTGCAACATTAAATGCCAGCTCTTGTACTATCTACCCCTTCCTATAAAGGCTAGCATATCTTAAGCTTTCTTTACAACCTTCTCCACCTGTACTGCCACCTTGTTCACCTGCACTCCCAGGTCCCTCTGCGTTTCTATACTCTTAATAGGTCTACCCTTTATCATATACCTCACCCCTACATTCTTTCTCCCAAAATGCATCACCTTGTATTTATCAGGATTGAATTCCATCTGCCATCTGTCTGCCCAATTATACCAGCCTATCTACGTCCTGCTGTATTGCCTGTCAATGCTCCTCACAACCGCAAGTCCAGCCATCTTTGTGTCATCTCCACTTACTCCCTCTTCCCAGTCATTTATATATATTACAAATAATCCCAGTACTGAGTCCTGCGGCACACCACTAGTGACTGACCTCCAGCTAGAAAAACACCCTTCCACTATTACTCTCTGTCTCCTATTACCAAGCCAGTTACTTATTCATCTAGATACCTGTCCTTGTATCCCATTAGCCTTGGCCTTTTCAACTAACCTCCTATGAGGGACTTTGTCAAACGCCTTACTGAAATCCATATAGACAACATCAACGGCTCGCTCTTCGTCGACTGTTTTTGTCACCTCCTCAAAAAATTCTGTAAAGCACAGATTTGTAAAGCACAGACTCCCTTTGACAAAGCCATGCTGCGTATCCCTAATCAGATCACAACGCTCTAAGTGCCTATGCATCCTAAGAATCCCCTCCAACAGCTTCCCTACCACTGACGTCAAACTCACCAAATTTCCAGGGTTATCCCTACTACCCTTTTTAAACAACGGTACAACATTAGCTATTCTCCAGTCCTCTGGGACTTCACCTGTGTCCAAAAAAGAGGCAAGGATTTGCGTCAGAGGCCCAGCAATTTCATCTCTCACCTCCCTAAGCAGTCTGGGATAAATGCCATCAGGCTCTAGAGATTTATCAGTTTTAATGCTACCTAGAAGCTCTAACACTTCCTCCCTCAGTATGGATATTTCCCTCAACTGGTCTACAGCTCCCTCAGAGACAGTACTGGTCAACAAGTCCCTCTCCTTCGTGAATACTGACGCAAAGTATTCATTCAGGATTTCCCCCATTCCCTCGGCCTCTAAGCACAGTTCCCCTCCTCTGTCCCTAACAGGACCGATTTTTTCTCTAACCACCCTTTTGTTCCTAACATAGAAGTAAATGCCTTTGGATTTTCCTAAGAGCCCCTTCTTGCCTAAGCTCTCACCTAATCCCATCTGCCAGCACTTGGACCTTAGCCCTGAATGTTATGGTGTGCCAAGAGTTGAGACAATCTGCCTCTACCACCGTCCCAGGCAGCGCATTCCAGACCACCACCACCCTCTGGGTAAAAAAGCTTTTCATCACATTTCCCTAAACTTCCTGTGACTCCCATCACCTTGAATCCCTGTCCCCTCCATGACTGACTCTTCACCTAAGGAGAACATCTGCTCCTTATCCACTTAGAACATAGAACATAGAATATAGAACACTACAGCACAAAACAGGCCCTTCGGCCCACAAGTTGTGCCGAATACATCAAAACCTACGCAGCCATAGACCTATCTATAACCCCCAATCCCATTGGATCCCATATACTCATCCAGAAGTCTTTTAAAAGACCCCAGCGAGTTCGCCTCTACCACCACCGACGGCAGCTGATTCCATTCACTCACCACCCTCTGAGTGAAAAACATTCCCCTAGCATCCCCTCTGTACTTGCTTCCCTGCACCTTAAATCTGTGCCCTCTCGTCGTGACCATTTCAGCCCGGGGAAATAGTCTCTGAGAGTCCAGAGACCACTTTGTCCATGTCTCTCATGATCTCATACACCTCGATTAGGTTGCCCCTCCATCTTCTCCACTGCAATGAAAACAACCCCAGTTTATGCAACCTCTCTTCTTAGGATGGCATGGTGGCATAATGGTTGGCATTGCTGCCTCAGCACCAGGAACCTGGTTTGATTCCCAGCTTTGATCACTGTCTGTGTGGAGTCTGCACATTTTCCCTGGGTTTGCTCCCACAGTTCTGTGTTGGCCATGCTCAATTGGTCTTTAGTGTTGGGGCACCAGCTAAGGTAAATGCATGGGGTTATGCCTAGGTGGGATAATGGTAGTAGACTCGATGGGCTGAATGGCCTCCTTCTGCACTGTAGGATTCTATGATAAATTAAATCAGTGAATCTCAGTGGATTGCAACAGACATCTCCGACACTGAAAGATTTCCTTACAAGAACAGGATATGGCACTCGACTCATCGATCGACAGATCTGACGCGCCACAGCCAAAAACCGCACCCACCTCCTCAGAAGACAAATACGGGGCACGGTGAACCTTCGTCATCCAGTACTTCCCCGGAGCAGAGAGGCTACGACATATTCTCTGGAGCCTTCAACATTTTGTTGATAAAGACAGACATGTTGCCAAGGCCACCCACACTTCTTGTGTTCAAACAACTGTACAACCTCAAACAGACCACTGTCTGCAGCAAACTACCCAGCATCACGATCATGGCACCACACAACCCTGCCACAGCAACCTCTGCGAGACGTGCTGGATCATCGACACAGATGCCATCACCTCACATGAGGGCACCATCCACCAGGTACACAGTACAACTTGGCCAACTTTGTTTACCTGATACGCTGCAGGAAAGGATTTCTCGAGACATGGTACATTAGGGAGACCAGGCAGAAGCTATGACAATGAATGAATGAACACATTTGACGATCACCAGCAAGACTATTCTCTTCCTGTTGGGGAATACTTCAACGGTCACAGGCATTCAGCCTTTGATGTTTGGTTAAGTGTTCTCCAAGGTGGCTTCACAAGACAAGACAGCACAGAGTCTGATAGCCAAGTTCCACACACATGAGAACAGCCTAACTGGGATCTTGGGTTCATGTTGCACTATCTGTAACTGCCACCCCTTGTCTGGACTTGCAAAATCTCACTTAACTTTCCTGTCTGGAAACATCTTTTTAACCTATGCTTAATGCTCTCTCCACTCACATTGTCTGTATCTTTAAAACTTGATTACCTGTAAAAGCTCACATTCTAATCATTATTCATGTAAGTTGAGTATGTGTCTTTATATGCCTCTCTTATGAAGAGAGGCTGAGGGATTTGAGGTTGTTTTCATTAGAAAGGAGGCGGCTAAGAGGGGACCTAATCGAGACATATAAGATGATTAGAGGTATAGATAGGGTGGATAGTGATAGCCTTTTTCCTAGGATGGAAAAAGCTAGCACGAGGGGACACAGCTTTAAATTAAGGGGTGATAGTTATAGGACGGATATCAGAGGTAGGTTCTTTACCCAAAGGGTGGTTCGGGAGTGGAATGCCCTGCCTGCAGCGGTTGTAGATGCGCCAAGTTTGGTGGCGTTTAAGAGGTAGTTGATAAGTATATGGAAGAGAAGGGAATGGTTTAGTTTGGAGGGGCATTGCTTTTTATATTGGTCGGCGCAACATCGAAGGCCGAAGGGCCTGTTCTGTGCTGTTATGTTCTATGTTCTATGTTCTATGCCCTGTTTGTGATCAGAACTCCCACACATCTAATGAAGGAACAACCAGTTCTGAAAGTTAGTGCCGTTTGCTACAAATAAACCTGTTGGACTTTAACCTAGTTTCATGAGACTTCTTATTGTGTTTATCCCAGTCCACTGCTGGCATCTGCACATCTTGGTCTACCAAACATATCACCTCGCATTTACCTAAATTAAACTCCATCTGCCATTCACCAACCCACTATCCTAATTAATCAAGATCTGGTTGCAATCCTAGATAACCTTCTTCGCTGTCCACTATGCCACCAGTCTGGTGTCATCTGTAAACTTACAAACCATGCCTTCTAAATTCTCATCCAAATCATTAATATAAATAACAAATAACAGTGGACCTAGCACCAATCCCTGCTAGGACACTGTTGGTCACAGGTCTTCAGTTTGCAAATCAACTCTCTACACTACCCTCTGTCTTTGTAAGACTTCTTATTCTGTAGTCAACCAATTTTAGAACATAGAACATTACAGTGCAGTACAGGCCCTTCGGCCCTCCATGTTATACCAACCAGTGAAACCAATCTAATGACCCTCTAACCTGAACTATTCCAATGTTATCCATTTGCCTATCCACTGACCATTTGAACACCCTTAAAGTTGGCAAGTCCACAACTGCTGCAGGCAGGGCATTCCACACCCTTACTACCCTCTGAGTAAAGAACCTTTCTCTATTATCAGTCTTATAACTACCACCCCTTAATTTAAAGCTTTGTCCCCTCGTGTTAGCTTTTTAATTTTGTATCCAGTTGGCTACCTCACCCTGGATCCCATGGGCTTTAACCTTGTGCGACAACCTACCATGCAGTATCTTGTCGAAGGCCTTGCTAAAGTTTTAGAATATTACTCATTAATCTCTTACCAATGGCCTTCTGAAAGTCCGATTACACTACATCCACCAGTTCTCCCTTATCTATTTTACTAGTTACATGCTCAATGAACTGCAATAGATCTATTAAACATTATTTGCTTTTCATAAACACATGCTAGCTTTGTCCAATCCCATTAATGTTTTTCAAATGTTCTGTTACTAACGAATTTTATGATAGATTTCAGCATCTTACAGACTGGTCTGTAAATCCCCCTTTTTTTCTTCCTCCGGTTTTAAATAATGGGTATCCTGTCAGTTATCCATTTCTTTCGCAAAGCGAAAGTGATAAAGACAAGTTTGGGAACACTTTAAGGATACCAGACTGTGATGTAATTTATCCAGCTTTTTTACCCAGAGGGTGGTGACGGTCTGGAAAGCGCTGCCTGGGAGAGTGGTAGAGGCAGGTTGTTATTAAAATTATGTTATCAAAACTACAAACATAGTATAGTATTCACTAAGCAAGTTGTTTACTGTGCAATTGGCAAAGACTATTTGGCAGTTTAAAGCCTCATAATTCAGTCAATTGCCAGAATTCTACCACGTCACCAACCATGGAATCAAAACAGGCGAAGGGTGGACAATGGAAATGTCTGTTGACCTCGGGTGGGAATTTTCGGTCATAAATTCCCACCCAGTAAATGAAAACTGCACCACCAGAGCTTCAACTACCATCCTGAGCTAAAATCTATTCAGATCTTTCAAGTATCTGTTACTCTTTGTTGAGAATAATAATGTAATTAAATAACATGAACTACATGACTAATATTTTACATTAATTTTAGTATCTTGATCGGGAGCAGGGTATTGCATGGATAAAAAATGAGAGACTTCCAGCATTCCTTCAGAGTGACTGTTACTTTGAGTACAGGTAAAAGCTCCAATTTCTTTTCTATGTGTGATTATTGTGATCATATTTATCTCTGCCATAATGATAATCATATTCTCAGTTTTTATGTAGAGTGCTGTATTGATGTACAGTTTAGTATATATGTTTCATTTATTCTTTCATGGGATGTGGGTGTCGCTAGGCCAGCATTTATTGCCCATCCCTCATTGCCCTTAGGAAATTGGTGGTGAACATAGTCCACAGAATGTAAGTTTATCCACAATGCTGTTAGAAAAGGATTTCCAGGATTTTTGACTCAGCAAGTTTCAAAGAATGGTGATATAGCTCGAATCAGGATGGTGAGTGGCTTGGAGGGGAATTTGCAGGTGGTGATGTTCCTACTCAACTACTGCCCTTGTCTTCCTAGGTAGTAGAGTTTACAGGTTTGGAAGGTTCCCTAGAAGACGTCTTGGTGTTTTGCAGTGCATCTTGTTGAAAGTGCACACTGCTGCTACTGTGTGTTAGTGGTGGAGAGAATAAATGTTCAAATTAGTAGATGGGATTTCTATCAAGTGGTTTGCTTTGTCCTGAATAGAGTCAAGCTGTTGGAGATGCATTTTGTCATGTTTTTATAATATAAAGGTACCAATCACTCATAAGAGATTGGGAAATCATATTGTAAGTCCATTTATTTTGAGTAAGTGCATGAGAAAACAGATATAAATCTTGGAGATTAGTGAAGCTGGCTGTGTGTGCTGTTTAAAAGCAAACGTGAAACTAAAACTCAAATGCATTACATGATTCTATTCAAGTAATTTTATGCTACAATTCTTTCAGGGGATATTACACCATTTCCCCCACCTTTTTTAAATATTTTCCCTCTTTCCAAAGAACATAGAACATAGAACATAGAACATTACAGCACAGAACAGGCCCTTCAGCCCTCGATGTTGCGCCGACCAATTAAGAGAAAGCAATGACCCTCTAACCTAAACCATTCCCTTTTCATCCATAAACCTATCCACGGACCTCTCAAACGCCCCCAAACTTGGCGCATCTATAACTGCAGCAGGCAGGGCATTCCATACCCTTACCACCCTCTGGGTAAAGAACCTACCTCTGACATCTGTCCTAAAACCACCACCCCTTAATTTAAAGCTATGTCTCCTCGTGCTAGCTTTCTCCATCCTAGGAAAAAGGCTATCACTGTCCACCCTATCTAAACCTCTAATCATCTTATATGTTTCGATCAGGTCCCCTCTTAGCCTCCTCCTTTCTAACGAAAACAACCTCAAATCCCTCATCCTCTCCTCATAAGACCTGCCCTCCATACCAGGCAACATCCTGGTAAACCTCCTCTGTACCCTCTCCAATGCCTCCACATCTTTCTTATAATGTGGGGACCAGAACTGCACACAAGACTCCAAGTGCGGCCGCACTAGAGTTTTGTACAGTTGCAACATGACGTTGCGGCTCCGAAATTCAATCCCCCGACCAATAAAAGCTAAGACTCCATATGCCTTCTTAACAACCTTATCGACTTGATTGCCAACTTTCAGGGATCTATGCACATATACACCTCGATCCCTCTGTTCATCAACACTATTAAGAGTCCTACCATTAGCCCTGTACTCTACACATTTGTTATTCCTGCCAAAGTGAATTACCTCACACTTTTCCACATTAAACTCCATTTGCCACCTCTCGGCCAGCTCTGCAACTTGTCCAAGTCTCTCTGCAAACTATAACACCCCTCTTCACTATCTACCACTCCTCCGACTTTGGTGTCATCCGTATGTTCTTGTTTAGTTATCATTACATAAGTGTATAGAACAGATTGATCTACAGGTATCGAAAGAATAGAGGGAATCTCCTGGTATGCCCTGACTTTAGAATTCTAACTTGACTGGCAAATTCTTTAATAGCTAATGGTGAATTGTCATTTTTGCATGTTGTTCCTGGTTACATTGTAGAATTGTACAACGGTTGATGAGTTGGAGAGGGATCAGACGTGTTCTCAGTTATGTCTCTCCATTGTGACTTTGCATGTAATAGGCCCTTGGCTTTAAATGAATCCTTGTCATCTCAGATGCTTGTCACATACCTTCTGGATCTGAACTTGTTCCAACTGTAAACTTGCCAATTCTGCATATGCACTTTTATCATGCATATTGGTCATCTTCTCTTGCAGTTTTAAAAGTTGTTCAACAGTTTCTGGGAGAATAGATTGGATAAGAGTAGGTAGCTTGGAATACTGGTCTGCCAAAGGTGTCCTTGTAGGCTTTCCAATTTCTTCACAAGAAGCACTTTAACATCATAAATGTTAAATATATAATCCTATCACATTTTACGCCAATAAACTTTTTACTTTGAGTTTTCGGCTAGGTTATGGAAATTAGAACACTGAGAATTTGATTAGCCTTTCAATGAAATGTTGTAAGACAGATTGGTATGTGGCATAAATTACCTAACCATCCATAAGAAAGCTATTGGCAGAATCCAGTTTGAACTTTACAAAAACCATTGAAATAGTCTTTCACTTGAAAATGAAAAAAAGGGGTTCACGACAAGAGGCATTTTCCAATTAGGGGAAGGGATCTTGTGCAGCCAGTCCTCAATGCATGTGTCAGTCAGGCATTAAAGAGCCTCATTTGATATAGGGTCCTTAACATTACCACTGGAGAGTCAAGCAACAGTAGTGCCAAATCTGATATTAAAAAATTATTGCAAGTACAGCAATGGCGATGCTTGAGAAACAGGCAAAATGCATGCTGCCTAGGAAGGAAGGCTGTTACCTGAACATATCATGCAGTATCCCCTTTTCAGGGACACGATATCTGAATCATATTGTAACAAAGGAAGTGGTCCTGATTAATGGTAGAATTACTAGTAAATGGCTATTCCTTGAAGATGGATGTAGAATGGAGCCCCAGCCTCCCTTTCAGAAAACAGACCCTGAGGCACCTCCAAATAGGCATACTCCTGAGATTTGAAAATACGAAGGCCAAACTAGTGACCAACATGAGGGACCCCTTACAAATAAAAGGCACCATAGTGGCCCAAGTGACTTATCAAGAGCAATCAGCTTGTCTCCCACTTGGTGTGACCTGAATAAATATTTCTCTTCGGTATTCACGCAGGGTGATGTAAATGTAGTTATGGAGAACACTGAGGTACAGGGTTGCAAACTGTAAAGTATTGAAGTAGATAGGGAGGATGTGCTAGATATTCTCGAGGGTTTGAAGTTGATAAGTCCCCTGGGCCGGACGGGATTTACCCTAGGATTCTCTGGGAGGCAAGAGAGGAGATTGCAGAGCCTCTGGCTCTGATCTTCAGGTCCTCGTTGGTTACGGGTGTGGTTCTGGAGGATAGCGAATGTGGTCCCATTGTTTAAGAAGGGGAAGAGAGACCTTCCAGGGAATTATAGGCCAGTGAGTCTTACTTCTGTTGTGGGCAAGGTATTGGAGAGAATTATTAGGGATAGGATTTATAGTTATTTAGAGAGAAATGAATTGAGTGGGGATAGTCAGCATGGTTTCGTGAAGGGTAGGTCATGCCTTACTAACCTCATTGAGTTTTTTGAGAAAGTGACCAGAGAGGTGGATGGGGGTAAGGCGGTTGATGTAGTATATATGGACTTTAGTAAGGCTTTTGATAAGCTGGCCCATGGAAGACTTCTACAGAAAATGCAGATGTGTGGAATAGAGGGTGATTTAGCTAATGGGATTAGGAATTGGCTGGCAGATAGAAGACAGAGGGTGGTGGTTGATGGGAGATATTCATCGTGGAGTTCGGTGACAAGTGGTGTACCTCAGGGGTCTGTTTTGGTGCCCCTGCTGTTTGTAATTTTTATAAATGATCTGGATGAGGGTATTGAAGGATGGATTAGTAAATTTGCAGATGACACTAAAGTCGGTGGAATGGTAGATAGTGAAGAGGGTTGTTATAGTTTGCAGAGGGACTTGGACAAGTTGCAGAGCTGGGCCGAGAGGTGGCAAATGGAGTTTAATGTGGAAAAGTTTGAGGTAATGCACTATGGCAGAAATAATAAATGTGTAGAGTATAGGGCAAATGGTAGGATTCTTAGTAGTCTAGATGAACAGAGGGATCTTGGTGTGTATGTGCATAGATCCCTGAAAGTAGGCAGTCAAGTCGAGAAGGTTGTTAAGAAGGCATATGGAGTCTTGGCTTTTATTGGTAGGGGTATTGAATTTCGGAGCCGCAACGTCATGTTGCAACTGTACAAAACTCTTGTGCGGCCGCACTTGGAGTATTGTGTGCAGTTCTGGTCCCCACATTATAAGAAAGATGTGGAGGCATTGGAGAGGGTACAGAGGAGGTTTACCAGGATGTTGCCTGGTATGGAGGGCAGTCTTATGAAGAGAGGCTGAGGGATTTGAGGTTGTTTTCGTTAGAAAGGAGGCAGCTAAGAGGGGACCTTATTGAAGCATATGTATGATTAGAGGTTTAGATAGGGTGGACAGTGGTAGCCTTTTTCCTAGGATGGAGAAAGCTAGCATGAGGGGACACAGCTTTAAATTAAGGGGTGATAGCTATAGGACGGATATCAGAGGTAGGTTCTTTACCCAAAGGGTGGTTCGGGAGTGGAATGCCCTGCCTGCAGCAGTTGTAGATATGCCAAGTTTGGTGGCGTTTAAGAGGTTAGTTGATAAGTATATGGAAGAGAAGGGAATGGTTTAGTTTGGAGGGGCATTGCTTTTTATATTGGTCGGCGCAACATCGAAGGCCGAAGGGCCTGTTCTGTGCTGTAATGTTCTATGTTCTATGGTGTTGTATGGGGACAAGGATTAAGCCTCATGGTGAAAGATTGGCTCCAGCAGATTTGACTCAACTGGTTGGAGATCCTGCAGAAAAAAGAAGATGCTAAGACGTATTTTGACCCCATAATACAGTGAAGTACATAGAACATAGAACATAGAACATTACAGCACAGAACAGGCCCTTCGGCCTTCGATGTTGTGCTGACCAAAATAAAAAGCAATGCCCCTCAAAACTAAACCATTCCCTTCTCTTCCATATACTTATCAATTAACCTCTTAAACGCCACCAAACTTGGCGCATCTACAACAGCTGCAGGCAGGGCATTCCACTCCCTAATCACTCTTTGAGTAAAGAACCTACCTCTGATATCCGTCCTATAACTCATACCCCTTAATTTAAAGCTGTGTCCCCTTGTGCTAGCTTTCTCCATCCTAGGAAAAAGGCTATCACTGTCCACCCTATCTAAACCTCTAATCATCTTATATGTTTCGATTAGGTCCCCTCTTAGCCGCCTCCTTTCTAACGAAAACAACCTCAAATCCTTCAGCCTCTCTTCATAGGACCTGCCCTCCATACCAGGCAACATCCTGGTAAACCTCCTCTGTACCCTCTCCAATGCCTCCACATCTTTCTTATAATGTGGGGACCAGAACTGCACACAATAGTCCAAGTGCGGCCGCACTAGAGTTTTGTACAGTTGCAACATGATGCTGCGGCTCCTAAATTCAATCCCCCTACCAATAAAAGCTAAGACTCCATATGCCTTCTTAACAACTTTATCCACTTGACTGCCTACTTTCAGGGATCTATTGACGCATACACCAAGATCCTTCTGTTCCTCAACACTATTAAGAGCCCTACCATTAGCCCTATACTCTACACATTTATTGTTCCTGCCAAAGTGCATTACCTCACACTTTTCCACATTAAACTCCATTTGCCACCTCTCGGCCCAGCTCTGCAACTTGTCCAAGTCACTCTGTAAACTATAACACCCCTCTTCACTATCTACCACTCCACCAACTTTAGTGTCATCTGCAAATTTACTGATCCATCCCTCAATACCCTCATCCAGATCATTTATAAAAATTACAAACAGCAGGGGCCCCAAAACAGACCCCTGAGGCACACCACTCGTCACCGAACTCCACGATGAATATCTCCCATCAACCACCACCCTCTGTCTTCTATCTGCCAGCCAATTCCTAATCCAATTAGCTAAATCACCCTCTATTCCACACATCTGCATTTTCTGTAGAAGTCTTCCATGGGCCACCTTATCAAACGCCTTACTAAAGTCCATATATACTACATCAACCGCCTTACTCCCATCCACCTCTTTGGTCACTTTCTCAAAAAGCTCAATGAGGTTAGTAAGGCATGACCTTACTAACCTCTCTAAGTACTCTCTGAAGTACTCTAAGTACTTCAGAGTCAGGCCAATCCCTTACAATATGTCGCTGAAAATGGAAACTGAACTAGGTCACCTTGAAAGCTCAGGTGTAATAAGCCTGTTCAATTTGCAGAATGGGCTATACCTGTAGTGCCTGTTCTTTACCCCTACAAGTGAGTAAATATTTGTGGGGATTATAAACTGATGATCAGTCAGGTCTCCAAACTTGATAGGTACTCTCTCCCGGATTGAAGATTTGTATGTCAAGTTAACAGATGGTAAGATGTTTGCCAAATTGGACATGAGTCACACCTTTCTCCAGTTTGAATTGGAGAGTCCTCCTGGAAATACGTGACAATCAATATAAATAAGGAATCTACGAGTATACCCGTTTGTGTTTTGGGATTTTGTCAGTGTATGTTATCTTCCTCAAAGGTTATACAAGGAAAGAGTATGCTTAGACTATGTCTTGGTCACAAGGCCTTCAAAAGAGGAACATTTGGCCAATCTAGAAGTCTTGTAGTGATTTTTTTCAGGGCACAGGTTCACTTGTACAGGGAAACTGTGTTTCCAAAGCAGCCAAAGTGACATAAATTGCAATGAGTTACAATCAGAAGAGGATAAAATAAAAAGCATCAAGGTGTCACTGACCTGGAAGGAACATAATGTGGAGATGCTGGCATTGGACTGGAGTAAGCACAGTAAGAAGTCTCACACTAGGTTGAAGTCCAACAGGTTTATTTGCTAGCACAAGCTTTCGGAGTGTTGCTCCTTCTTCAGGTGAATGAGGAGTTGTGTTCACAAACAGGGCATATATAGACACAAACTCAATTTACAAGATAATGGTTGAAAAACAAGTCTTTACAGATAATGAGGTCTTAAAAGTATAGACAGTAGAGAGAGTGCCAAGCACAGGTTAAACAGCTTGTATTGTCTCCAGCCAGGACAATTAGTGAGATTTTGCAGGCCAAATATTTTGATACACAGGTTCCGCACACATGAGGATGGCCTCAACCAGGATCTTTGGTTCACGTCACACTATTTATAACCCCCTACGACTTGACTGGGCTTGCAAAATCTCATTAACTATCCTGGCTGGAGACAATATACACCTCTTTAATAACACCAGAACATAAGAACTAGGAGCAGGATTATGCCATCTGGCCCCTTGAGCCTGTGCCATTCAATAAGATCATGGCTAAACTTCTTTGGGCTCAGCTCCACCTACTTGCCCGCTCACCATAACCCTTAATTCTTTTACTGTTCAAAAATCTTGTCCTAAAAACATTCAATGGAGTAGCTTCAACTGCTTCACTGGGCAGAGAATTCCACAGATTCACAACCCTTTGAGTGAAGAAATTCCTCCTCAACTCAGTCCTAAATCTGTTTCCTCTTATTTTGAGGCTATGTCCCCTAGTTCTAGTTTCACCTGTAAGTGGAAACGATTTCCCTGTTTCTATTTTATCTATTCCCTTCATAATCTTATGTTTCTATAAAATTTCTCCTCATTCTTCTGAATTCCAAACAGTATAGCCCCAATCTATTCAGTGTCTCCTCATAAGCCAACCCTCTCAACTCCAGAATCAACCTAGTGAGTCTCCTCTGCACCCTTTTCAGTGCCAGTATATTCTTTCCCAAATAAGGAGAGTAAAACTATACAGTTGCAATCTCACTGTTTTTAAACTCCATCCCTCTAGCAATGAAGAACAAAATTCCATTTGCCTTCTTAATTACCTCTGCAGCTGCAAACCAACTCCTTGAGATTCCTGCACAAAGACACCCAGGTCCCTCTGCACAACAGTATGCTGCAATTTTTTACCATTTAAATAAAAGTCCATTTTGCTGTTATTCCTTCCAAAATGAATGACTTGACATTTACCAACATTGTATTCCATCTGCCAGACCTTTGCCCACTCACTTAGATGATCTATATCCCTTTGCAGAATTTCAGGTCCCCTGCACACTTTGCTCTTCCACTCATTTTACTGTTATCTGTGAACTTTGACGCAGTACACTTAGTCTCCAACTCCAAATCTTCTATATAAATCATAAACAATTGCAGTTCCAATACTCATCCCTGAGGCTCACTTTCAGTCACTATCGCAAACCAGAAAAACACGTATTTATCCCGACTCTTTGCTTTCTGTTAGTTAACCAATCCTCTATCCATGCTAATACATCACCTGTAACACTGTGCACCTTTATGTAGTAGTTTTTAGTGCAGCATCTTGTCAAATGCCTTCTGGAAAT
Source organism: Sphyrna mokarran (assembly GCA_024679065.1). Lineage (NCBI taxonomy): Eukaryota > Metazoa > Chordata > Chondrichthyes > Carcharhiniformes > Carcharhinidae > Sphyrna > Sphyrna mokarran. The sequence goes on along the minus strand of JAGIQG010000007.1, from coordinate 112,139,830 downwards.
CCTGTGCTTAACGATCTCTCTGCTCACGTTGTCTGTAGCTTTAAGACTTGATTGCCTGTAAAGACTCGCATTCCAACCATTATCTTGTAAATTGGACTTGTGTCTGTATATGCTGTGTTTGTGAATACTCACTCACCTGAAGGAGGAGTGATGCTCTGAAAGCTTGTGCTATCAAATAAACCTGTTGGTCTTTAACCTAGTGTTGTGAGACTTCTTACTGTGCTTACCCCAATGAACATACAGTGCTAAAGTCCTTTCTGGGGTTAGTCAATTATTCTGAGAAATTTATCTGAATTTGGCTTCTATGCTGGCTCCCTGCATGTCCTTCTATGAAAACACAACATTTGGTCTTGAGAAGTTGCACAGGCTTTTTGTTAGGTTAAACATCAGTTACTGTCATCCAATCTACTGGCCCTTTACAATGCTGAGGAAGGACCTTTTTAACCTGTGATGTTCCCCCATAGGGGAATGAGGAGAGCTAAAAGGGGACACGAGAAGACTTTGGCTGATAAGATCAAAGAGAATCCTAAAGCTTTCTTTAGATATGTTAAGAATAGAATATTGGTTAGGGCAAGATTAGGGCCAGTCAGAGACAGCAGTGGGAAGTTGTGCGTGGAGCCTGAAGAGATTGGAGAGGCACTGAACAAATATTTCTCTTCGGTATTCACGCAGGGAGATGTAAATGTAGTTGTGGAGAACACTGAGGTACAGGGTTGCAAACTGGAAAGTATTGAAGTAGATAAGGAGGATGTGCTAGATATTCTTGAGGGTTTGAAGTTAGATAGGTCCCCTGGGCCGGACGGGATTTACCCTAGGATTCTCTGGGAGGCGAGAGAGGAGATTGCAGAGCCTCTGGCTCTGATCTTCAGGTCGTCGTTGGTTACGGGTGTAGTGCCGGAAGACTGGAGGACAGTGAATGTGGTCCCATTGTTCAAGAAGGGGAATAGAGACTTTCCGGGGAATTATAAGCTGGTGAGTCTTACTTCTGTTGTGGGCAAAGAAGTATTGGAAAGAATTATTAGGGATAGGATTTATAGTTATTTAGAGAGAAACGAATTGATTGGGGATAGTCAGCATGGTTTTGTGAAGGGTAGGTTGTGCCTTACTAACCTTATTGAGTTTTTTGAAAAAGTGACCAAAGAGGTGGATGGGGGTAAGGCAGTTGATGTGGTAGATATGGACTTTAGTAAGGCGTTCGATAAGGTAGCCCATGGAAGGCTTCTGCAGAAAATGCAGATGTATGGGATTGAGGGTGATTTAGCTAATTGGATTAGGAATTGGCTAGCTGATCGAAGACAGAGGGTGGTGGTTGATGGAAGTTATTCATCGTGGAGTTTGGTTGCAAGTGGTGTACCTCAGGGATCTGTTTTGGGGCCCCTGCTGTTTGTAATTTTTATAAATGATCTGGATGAGGGTATTGAAGGATGGATTAGTAAATTTGCAGATGACACCAAAGTCGGTGGAGTGATAGATAGTGAAGAGGGGTGTTATAGTTTGCAGAGAGACTTGGACAAGTTGCAGAGCTGGGCCGAGAGGTGGCAAATGGAGTTTAATGTGGAAAAGTGTGAGGTAATTCACTTTGACAGGAATAACAAATGTGTAGAGTATAGGGCTAATGGTAGGACTCTTAATAGTGTTGATGAACAGAGGGATCTTGGTGTATGTGTGCATAGATCCCTGAAAGTAGGCAATCAAGTCGATAAGGTTGTTAAGAAGGCATACGGAGTCTTAGTTTTTATTGGTAGGGGGATTGAATTTCGGAGCCGTAACGTCATGTTGCAACTGTACAAAACTCTAGTGCGGCCGCACTTGGAGTATTGTGTACAGTTCTGGTCCCCACATTATAAGACAGATGTGGAGGCATTGGAGAGGGTACAGAGGAGGTTTACCAGGATGTTGCCTGGTATGGAAGGCAGGTCTTATGAAGAGAGGCTGAGAGATTTGAGGTTGTTTTCGTTAGAAAGAAGGCGGCTAAGAGGAGAACTTATTGAAACATATAAGATGATTAGAGGTTTAGATAGGGTGGACAGTGATAGCCTTTTTCCTAGGATGGAGAAAGCTAGCACGAGGGGACATAGCTTTAAATTAAGGGGTGGTGGTTATAGGATGGATGTCAGAGGTAGGTTCTTTACCCAGAGGGTGGTAAGGGTAAGGAATGCCCTGCCTGCGTCAGTTGTAGATGCGCCAAGTTTGGTGGCGTTTAAGAGGTTAGTAGATAAGTTTATGGACGAAAAGGGAATGGTTTAGATTAGAAGGTCATTGCTTTTTCCTAATTGGTCGGCGCAACATCGAAGGCCGAAGGGCCTGTTCTGCGCTGTAATGTTCTATGTTCTATGTTCTATGTTCTATGGTACAGTGTTGTCACATTGCTGGAAAGCTGGGACAGAGAAGCCCCAGGTACGTTTTTGGATGTAAATGCGATAATATTCTCAAATTGAGGAGAGGTTGGCGGTCGTATTTGGTATGAAGAAATTCCATCAATACATCTCCAGCCAACGCTTTCTGATTGTTACTGCTCATAAAGCTTTACTGGGCCTCTTCAAAGAAGACAAAGCAATTCTTTTTCTCTGCTCGAATATAGCACTGGGCTTCGTTATTTTTGGCCTATCAATGTATTCTGGTCACTGTCTGTGTGGAGTTTGCACATTCTCCTTATATGTGTGGGTGAGTTTTCTCTGGGTGTTCCAGCATTTTCCCACAGTCCAAAGATGTGTGGGTTAGGTTGATTGGCCATGTTAAAAATTGCCTCTTAGAGTCCTGAGATGTGTAGGTTAGAGAGATTAGCGGGTAAATACGTACGGATATGGAGGTAGGACCTGAGTGGGATTGTGGTCCCGGGATCTGATAGCTAATGCAGGTGCACTAAGAAGCCTCCTATTACCCACTAGCCTGGCTTCTTTACCAGCAGTAGGAGAGGTTGTGATAAGCCTGAACCTTTTGGAGACCTTGCCACTATCAGCAAGGAGATTCAAGCTGAGGTCCAACCTTGTACAAAATTAAGTGCATGATTTTTACATGGATTTCAAAGGTGACCCTCCAAAAAGATAAAACCTAATCTCATTCAGAAATCCAAACTAAGGATAGAAGATGGGATCATTCTTTGGGGGCTCTGAATTATTATTCTGTCCCCAGGACGTTGTGTCCAGTATTAATGGAACTACATAATTGCCACCCAGGAGTATCAAAGATGAAGATACAAGCTGTGAGTTATATCTGGAGGCCTGGTCTTGATTCTGACATCATAAAATTGGTAATGTTAAGACCCAGGCCAGAAACTCCAAAGTGTTTTGTCAAGTTAGCCTCAATAGTTTTTACATTTGATTTTGACATTGGTGAGCATAAGGTATTTCATCCAGGTATGACTTAAGTGACCCACCAGAAAGCTTTCATCAAACAAACTTTATTTAAGAACACAGTTTGAATATAACAAAAAGAATTAACATAACTTTTACCAATTACAAGACTTAAATTATGAGTTAGTATAATTCTTAATAGCTAGTTATCTCTGTTGTTCCGATGGAAAGCAATATCCCACAGACATATACCCTTCTTCAACTTTCGTTAGCACAAAAACAAGTATAAAATATAGAACAGTACAGCACAGGAAAGGTTCTTTGGCCATGATGTTGTGCCAAACATGATGCCAAACTAATCTCCTGCCTGCTCTTTTTCCATATCCCTCTATGCCTTGCATATTTATGTGCTTAACTAAAAGTCCCTTAAACTCTCCTGTCATATCTACTTCTTCCATGTTCCAGATATCTACACTCTCTGTGGGAGGGGAAAAGAAACTTTTCAGAGACTTGGGTAGAGCAGGGACAGGAATGGATGTTGCAGGTTCCGGGGTACAAATGCTTTAGTCGGAGTAGAGAAGGGGGTAGAAGGGGGGGAGGAGTGGCGTTACTGGTCAAAGACTGTATCACGGTGATCGAAAAGAAGTTTGATGAGGACTTGTCTGTTGAGGTAGTATGGGCTGAGATTAGAAACAGGAGAGGAGAGGTCACCCTGTTGGGAGTCTTTTACAGACCTCCTAATAGTTCTAGAGAGGTTGAGGAAAGGATTGCGAAGTCAATTCTGATTAGGAGTGAAAGTAGTAGGGTAATTGTGATGGGGGACTTTAACTTTGCTAATATTGATTGGAATAGCTATAGCTCTAGCTCGTTAGAGGGGTCAGTTTTCGTACAGAGTGTGCAGGAAGGTTTTTTGACTCAGTATGTAGATAGGCCAACTAGAGGTGAGGCTACATTGGATTTGGTGCTGGGCAATGAGCCAGACCAGGTGTTAGGCTTGGAAGTTAGTGAACATTTTGGTGATAGTGACCACAATTCGGTTACGTTCACCTTAGTGATGGACAGGGATAGGCATGAAGCTGGGGGCTGTAGTTATAGCTGGGGGAAGGGTAATTATGAGGCCATCAGGAGAGAATTAGGGTGCGTAGATTGGACTAGGGAACTACAGGGACTGGGAACATCTGGAATGTGGTGCTTATTCAAGGAGCAGCTGCTGAGAGTCCTTGATAAGTATGTCCCTGTCAGGCAGGGAGGAAATGGACGAGTAAGAGAGCCTTGGTGTACGAAAAGAGTTGATTTGCTGGTTAAGAAGAAAAAGGAGGCTTATGTCAGGATGAGGCTTGAAGGCTCAGGTAGTGCAATGGATAGCTATAGATTAGCTAGGAAGGAGGTAAAAAGTGAATTGAGGAGAGCTAAGAGGGGACACGAGAAGATGTTGGCTGATAGGATTAAGGAGAATCCTAAAGCTTTCTTTCGATATGTTAAGAATAGAAGATTGGTTAGGGCAAGATTAGGCCAGTCATAGATAGCAGTGGGAAGTTGTGCGTGGAGCCTGAAGAGATTGGCGAGGCACTGAATAAATATTTCTCTTCGGTTATTCACGCAGAGTGCTGGAAATGTAGCTGTGGAGAGCACTGAGGTACAGGGTTGCAAATTGGGGAGTATTGTAGTAGATAGGGAGGATGTGTTAGAAATTCTCGAGGGTTTGAAGTTGGATAAGTCCCCTGGGCCGGACGGGATTTACCCTAGGATTCTCTGGGAGGCAAGAGAGGAGATTGCAGAGCCTCTGGCTCTGATCTTCAGGTCCTCGTTGGTTACGGGTGTGGTTCCGGAGGACTGGAGGATGGCGAATGTGGTCCCATTGTTTAAGAAGGGGAAGAGAGACCTTCCTGGGAATTATAGGCCAGTGAGTCTTACTTCTGTGGTGGGCAAGGTATTGGAGAGAATTATTAGGGATAGGATTTATAGTTATTTAGAGAGAAATGAATTGATTGGGGATAGTCAGCATGGTTTCGTGAAGGGTAGGTCATGCCTTACTAACCTCATTGAGTTTTTTGAGAAAGTGACCAGAGAGGTGGATGGGGGTAAGGCGGTTGATGTAGTATATATGGACTTTAGTAAGGCGTTTGATAAGGTGGCCCATGGTAGACTTCTACAGAAAATGAGATGTGTGGAATAGAGGGTGATTTAGCTAATTGGATTAGGAATTGGCTGGCAGATAGAAGACAGAGGGTGGTGGTTGATGGGAGATATTCATCGTGGAGTTCGGTGACGAGTGGTGTGCCTCAGGGGTCTGTTTTGGGGCCCCTGCTGTTTGTAATTTTTATAAATGATCTGGATGAGGGTATTGAGGGATGGATCAGTAAATTTGCAGATGATACTAAAGTTGGTGGTGTGGTAGATAGTGAAGAGGGGTGTTTTAGTTTACAGAGTGACTTGGACAAGTTGCAGAGCTGGGCCGAGAGGTGGCAAATGGAGTTTAATGTGGAAAAGTATGAGGTAATGCACTTTGGCAGGAACAATAAATGTGTAGAGTATAGGGCTAATGGTAGGGCTCTTAATAGTGTTGAGGAACAGAAGGATCTTGGTGTATGTGTCAATAGATCCCTGAAAGTAGGCAGTCAAGTGGATAAAGTTGTTAAGAAGGCATATGGAGTCTTAGCTTTTATTGGAGGGGGATTGAATTTAGGAGCCGCAGCATCATGTTGCAGCTGTACAAAACTCTAGTGCGGCCGCACTTGGAGTATTGTGTGCAGTTCTGGTCGCCACATTATAAGAAAGATGTGGAGGCATTGGAGAGGGTACAGAGGAGGTTTACCAGGATGTTGCCTGGTATGGAGGGCAGGTCTTATGAAGAGAGGCTGAGGGATTTGAGGTTGTTTTCGTTAGAAAGAAGGCGGCTAAGAGGAGACCTTATTGAAACATATAAGATGATTAGAGGTTTAGATAGGGTGGACAGTGATAGCCTTTTTTCTAGGATGGAGAAAGCTAGCACGAGGGGACACAACTTTAAATTAAGGGGTATGAGTTATAGGACGGATATCAGAGGTAGGTTCTTTACTCAAAGAGTGATTAGGGAGTGGAATGCCCTGCCTGCAGCTGTTGTAGATGCGCCAAGTTTGGTGGCGTTTAAGAGGTTAGTTGATAAGTATATGGATGAGAAGGGTATGGTTTAGTTAGGAGGGGCATTGCTTTTTATTTTGGTCGGCACAACATCGAAGGCCGAAGGGCCTGTTCTGTGCTGTATTGTTCTATGTTCTATGTTCTATGTTCTATTTCCCCTCACATCTTCTTTCAAATTTTCTTCCTCTCATCTAACTAACTCAACTCTGCCTTCAATGGATCTCCATGCAAGCGCTGAAAGGGACATCTTCGCAGCTGTGTTACTGGGAGAGACAAAGACCTAAGGAGGAAAGGATTGCTGTGAGGAATCATCAATAGATCTACAAGCTGCCTTATTGAGCGAATGAAGGCTTGCTCAAAAGGAAGCAGTCAGCAGGGATTTTTAAGCCTATAACTTTACCTGATTCAGAGTTGTCTGTCCAAGGGTGAGGACTATTTGACTCAGTCGCAGGAATGACTTTTTCCTTTAGTGCGCAGTAAGGGATAATAGAATAGAATTCCTACAATGCAGAAGGAGGCTATTTTATCCATCGAGTCTGCACTGACAATTCCACTGACAATTTCAGGTGTAGTCTGACAACACCAGGTCAGGTGAAGGCCATAGAGTCAAAAGCTTGCGAGTTTACCATCAAATAAATCGGTTAGATTTAAACCTGGTGTGGTCAGACTACTTACTGTATTTACCCCAGTCCAATGCTGGCATCTCTACATCCTGACAATTCCACCCAGACCTTATCCCAGTAGCCCAAGAATGTATCCTGCTAATCCTTTGACACACATTAAGGGACAATTTGTCATGGCTAATCCACCTAACCTGCACATCTTTGGAGTGTGGGAGGCAACCGAAGAATCCAGAGAAAACCTATGCAGAGACTGGGAGAATGTGCAAATTCCACACAGACCCAAGGCCGCAATTGAACTCAAGTCCCTAATAGTTTGAGACTGTAGCAGTGTGCCATTGTGCCTCTGGTGTTTGGTGAAATTACTATGCTTTTTTAATTGCTGTCTCCACCTGCAATTATTTATGCACATTTATTCCTAAGTCCCTCTCCTGCATCTGTTAAGAATTTTACCTCTTATTTTACATTGTTTCACCATTTGTTTTCTTACCAAAATGCATCACCTTACACTTGTCTGATTGAACTTCATTTGCCACCTATAGAACATAGAACATAGAACAATACAGCACAGAACAGGCCCTTCGGCCTTCGATGTTGTGCCGACCAAAATAAAAAGCAATGCCCCTCCAAACTAAACCATTCCCTTCTCTTCCATATACTTATCAATTAACCTCTTAAACGCCACCAAACTTGGCGCATCTACAACAGCTGCAGGCAGGGCATTCCACTCCCTAATCACTCTTTGAGTAAAGAACCTACCTCTGATATCCGTCCTATAACTCATACCCCTTAATTTAAAGCTGTGTCCCCTCGTGCTAGCAAGTACTAGTGCTAGTATCTGTCCTCGTGCTAGTATCTGTCCACTCCACCATCTTGTCGATGTCCTTCTCAAATTCTACACTGTCCTTTCTACTGTTTACAATACTTTTGTGTTTTATGTCTTCTGCAAACTTTGAAATTGTCCTTACCTCTGAGTTTGATGTTCTCTCATTTAAAAAGCAAAAATAAAACAGCAATACCCACCACTCGCGCTTACCTTCTATTTTGTCATGTCACCTTTTTGTTGACCTTCCAGTTTGGCTTTATTTGCCATGGCTCCTGAAAACTAATCTTGTTAAGAATGATGAACAAAGTCATGGATTTACTGATATACACCATCGGCTCTCTCACTGATTTGGTGTACTTCATTCAAATCATTCTTCACATTCTTAATTTTCACCAGCACCTATTATTTCGTTAGGGAAGAGTATATGAAATAGGAACTAAAGTAGGCCATCAAGTCTACTCCATCACTCAGTAAGATCAGAAAAGAAAGACTTGGGTTTGGATCTTCTGTGCCTAATAAGTGGGCATGTTCAGTGGTGTGACTTGAAAATATTACAAGAAGGCCCTAGACATGCTTTCCAGTGGCAAAATCAAGGATGTGATTGTCCCTTTGCTCTGTCAATAGTGAGCTGAATCAGGCACAGAAGATCCAAACCTAAGTCTTTCTTTTCTGATCTTACTGAGTGATGGAGTAGACTCGATGGCCTACTTTAGTTCCTATTTCATATACTCTTCCCTAATGAAATAATAGGTGCTGGTTAAGAATCTCCCACCATAGAACATCAGGAGCCTAACTATAATAAATTAGCATATCATTAATGTAGCCACACATAATCATCCCATTAAGTCAAATTTAAACCCCATTCCAGCATGATTTCAGAAAAGAGTGATTTACAATGAATTTAAAAAGGCATGCAACTGGCAGCATGAAATTTGAGGGAAACTCAGAGGAGAGTGGACACATCTGAGCACATTGTTCATGAGGATCCCAATTCATGGAAGTGACTTGACACATTCAGGATGGGAGAGTTTGCACAGGCAAGTCTCCACAACAACTTCTTTCTGAATGCCATGTGGTGCCATGCCACAGGCAATACTGCAAGGGGGAAAAGGAAACCTTAGGCACTGAGGAACAATACAGGGGAGAGAGCAGGGAGGGGAACCTTGAGATACGAGGGGAAGTGCTAGAAACAACAGAACCTCAAGGCATGGGAACAATACAGGGAAGAAGAGAGGAAAGGGAATCTTGGACACAGGGAACAGGACAGAGAAGATGGGGGAGAAGGGAAAATTTTGATTTGATTTAATATTATCACATAGAACAAAGAAAATTACACCACAGGAACAGACCCTTTCATCCTCAAAGCCTGCACTGACCATGCTGCCCGATTGGACTAAAACCCCTTCCCCTTCCAGGGTCCCTATCCCTTTATTCCCATCCAATTCATATATTTGTCAAGATACCCCTTAAAACTCACTATCGCATCTGCTTCTGCTACATCCCCAGTAGCAAGTTCCAGGCACCCACCACCCTCTGTGTGAACAAAAAAAAATTGCCTGATACATCTCCTGTAGACCTTGCCCCTTGCACCTTAGAACTAGTAACTGACTCTTCCACCCTGGGAAAAAGCTTCTGACTATCTTTAATTCGGCCACACTTGGAATATAGTGTTCAATTCTGGTCAGCGTGATCAGTGTAGGCTTGGAGGGCCAAAGAGTCTATTCCTGTGCTGTAATTTTTTTTGTTCTTTGTTCTATCCACTCTGTCCATGCCCCTCATAATCTTCTAGATTTCTGTCAGTGGCCACTGAACCCCCACTGTTTCAGTGGGAGCAAACCAAGTTTCACCAACCTCTCTCATAGCTAATGCCCACCATAGTGGATAACATCCTGGTAAATCTTTTCTGTACCCTCTGCAAAACTTCCACATCCTTCTAGTAGTGTGGAGACCAGAATTGAACACTAAGTGCAGCTAACTAAAGTTCTATAAATCTGCAAGCATGCCATATACTCTTTTAACTACCTTCTCCACCTGCATTGCAAATTTGTGACCTGTGCACCTGTACACCCAGATCCCTCTGTCTATCAATACTTATAATGCTCTGCCATTTACTGTACATTTCCTATCTGTATTAGACTTTACCCGGATTGAACTCCATCTGCCATTTCTCTACCCAGATCTCTAACCAATCTATATCCTGCTGTATCCTCTGATGGTCCTCATTACTATCTGCAAATCCATCAACCTTTGTGTCATCCGCAAACTTACTAATCAAACCAGTTACAGTTTTCTATATATATACATCTACACACACACACACACTATGAACAGCAAAGGCCCCAGCACTGACCCCTAAGGAACACCACTTGTCACAGCCCTCTGTTCAGAACCGCACCCTTCCATTGCTGCCCTCTGTCTCTGTGACCAAGCCAGTTCTGTATCCACTTTGCCAGCTTAAACTCTACAAGCTCTATAAACATGGACAGGGATCACAGGTAGAGATGGGAACATCGGGGTGACAGCGTGGGCTCGTTGGGCCGAAGGGCCTGTTTCCCGTGCTGTTTTGTTCTTTGTTCTTAACTTTGATCCCATGTGACTTCATCTTCTGCATGAGGGACCTTGTCAAAGGCCTTACTGAAGTCCATAGACAACATTCACTGCCTACTCTAATCATCTTCATCACTTCCTTGAAAAACTTGATCAAGTTAGTGAGACACGATCTCCCCTTCACAAAGCTATGTTGCATCTTACTAATTTGTCCACTTAGTTCGAAGTGGGAGTAAATCCTGTCTCGAAGAATCCTTTCCAATAATTTCTCTATCACTGATGTAAGGCCTGTAATTACCTAAATTATTTTTGCCACCCTCAAACAAAGGAACAACATTGGCTATTCTCTAATCCTCTGGGATCTTCCCTGTTGCAAGTGAGGATGCAAAGATTTCTCTCAAGGCCCCAGTAATTTCCTCCCTTCCCTCTCTCAGTATCCTAGGGTATATCCCATCAGGCTCTGGGGACTTGTCTGCCTTAATGTTTCTCAAGAACCCCAATACCTTCTTTTTGATCTCAACATGACTCAAACTATTTACACATCCTTTCCCAGATTCATCATCCCTCAACTCCTTCTCTTTGGTGAATATTGATGCAAAGTACTCATTTAATAACTCATCCATTTCTCTGGCTGCATGCATAGATTCCCTCCCCTGGCCTTAGGTTGGCCAACCTGTTCCCTGACTATCCACTTGCTCTTTATGTATGTATAAAAAGCTTTAAGATTTTTCTTAATCCTGCTGGCCAGTGATTATTTTGTGTTCCCTTTTAGCCCTTCTTACTCCTTGCTTAAGTTTCTTTTTACTTTCTTTTGTGTTCCACATCTGTTTCATGTGTGCCCAGTCTCCTAGCCTTGACAAATGCTTCCTTTTTCTCTATGACTAGGCTTACAATATCTCTCGTTATCCAAGGTTCCCAAAACTTGCCATACTTCATCCTTACAGGAATGTGAATCCCTATCAACTTACACTTAAAAGCCTCTCACGTGCCAGATGTTGATTTGCCCTCCAACATCTATATTCTTCAGATCCTGCCTAATATTGTTATAATAAGCCTTGCCCCAATTTAGCATCTTAACTTGAGGATTATACTTACCTTTATCCATCAGTACCTTAAAACTTACTGAGTTATGGTTATTATTCCTGAACTGCTCCCCTACTGAAACATTGACTGCATGGCCATGCTCATTAAGCCCTCCTGGATGCTCCTTACAAACTCTGCCCTATTCATGCCCCGAGCACTACGTGAGTCCCAATCAATATAGGGGAAGTTAAAATCTCCCACCACAATGATCCTATTACTTTTAAACCTTGCCAAAATCTGTCTACATATCTGTTCCTCTATCCCCCGCTGGCAGTTAGGTGGCCTATAATTAAACCCCAACATTGTGACTACACCCTTCCTATTTCTAAGTTCTACCCATATTGTTCGCTGTATGATCCCTCTGAAGTGGTTCCTGCACAATACAGTTGTGATATTCTCCTTAACCATATGTATTGGCCTGCAGTGAAAAGTATTGTTTTTTGTGTGCTATACAGACAAAACCTAACATTCATGGAATACACAGGGGAGAAGGAAATGAGAGGGTGCAGAATATATTGTATAGTCATAGCCCGAGTGTAGAGAAAGATCAGTTAATTAATATATAGTAGGTCCATTCAAACATCTGATGGCAACAGAGAAGAAGCTGTTCTTGAGTCGATTCTATGTGATCTCAGATTTTGAGGTGGTATAGAGAGTGTGTCAAGGATATGTGCGGTCCTTGATTATGCTAGCTGCTTTTCCGAGGCAGCGGTAAGTATAGATGGAGTCAATGGATGAGAGGCTGATTCGTATGTTGTACTGGATTACGCTCACACCTCTTTGTAGCTTCTTATGGCCTTGGTCAGAGCAGAAGACATACCAGGCTAATATATCCAGAAATTTAGATTTGCAGAAGGCTTTCAACAAGATCCCACATAGCAGACTATGATGGAAAGTTAAAGCAAGTGGGACTGCAGGTAGTGACTTGAGAAAGATAGAAAGCTGGTCAACAGATATCTATTGTGGATCTGTAAAAATTGTAGCAAGTCGGAGTGAACATGCCAAATTTTTCAGCCTCCTGAAAAAGTCGAGGCTTTCTTAAGTATAGAGTCAGTGTGGAGGAACCAGGACAAGTTGTTGGTGACCTGGACAGCTAGAAACATGAAGCTCTTGACCATTTCCACTTCATCACCATTGATGTAGACAGGGTCATGACCTTCTTTGAAGTTGATGGCTATTTCCTTCATTTTACTGACATTGAGGCAAAGATTATTGTCAAAGAAGTTTACAGCATGGAAACAGGCCTTTCGGCCCAACTTATCTATGCCACTCTTTTTTTAACCCCGAAACTAGTCCCTGTTGCCTGCATTTGGCTGCTATACCTCGATACCCATCTTACCAGTAATTGTCTAAATGCTTTTTAAAAGACAAATTGTGCTCACCTTTATTATGACCTCTGGCAGCTTGTTCCAGACAGTCATCCTCTGTATGAAAAGATTGCTCCTCTGGATCCTTTTCTATCTCTCTCCTCTCACTATATGCTCTATAATTTTAGACTCCTCAACCTTTGGGAATAGATATTGACTATCAAGCTGATCTATGCCACTCATTTTATAGACTCTATAAGATCATTCCTCAGCTTTCTATGCTCCAGAGAAAAAGTCCCAGTTGATCCAACCTGTCTTATAACTCAAGCCATTATCCTAGTATCATCCTGGTAGATCTTTTCTGCACTCTTTCTGGTTTAATAATATCCTTTCTATAATAGGGTGATCAGAACTGTACACAGTATTCCGTGTGTGGCCTTACCAATGACTTGTACAACTTCAACAAGGCATCCCACCTCCAGTATTTGGTGTTCTGACCAATGAAACCAAGAATGCTGAATGCCTTCTTCACCACTTTGTCCACTTGTGACTTCATTTTCAATGAGCTATGAGCATGTACCCCTAGATCTCTTTGTTCTGTAACTGTCCCCAAAGTCCTACCATTAATTGAGAAAGTCCTGCCTTGTTTCAATTGACCAAAATGCATCACCTCGCATCTATCTAAATTAAACTCCATTGCCATTCATCAGCCCACTGACCCAATTGATCAAGATCCCATTGCAATCCGAGATAACTTTCTTTATTATCTTCATTCCACCAGTCTTGGAGCCATCTACAAACTTACTAACCATGCCTGCTATATTCTCAACCAAATTATTAATATAAATGACAAATAACAGCAGACACACCACTGGTTACAAGCCTCCAGCTTGAAAAACAACTGTCTACAACTGCCCTCAATCCAATATGTATCCATTTAGCTACCTCATCCTGATCCCATGAGATTTAACCTAATACAACAACCTACCATGCAATGGCCTTGCTAAAGTCCATGTAGACAACATTAACTGCATTGCCTTCATCTACCTTCTTCATTACCTGTTCAAAAAACTGAATCAAATTTGTGAGACATGACTTTCCACTCACAAAGCCATGCTGACTGTCTCTAATCAGTTCTTGCATCTCTAAATGCCTATAGAAGAGTATAAGGGGTGTAGGAAATCAGGAGAACAAAAAGGGGACACACGATTATTTTGGCATATAAGGAAAGGAGAATCCAAAGAGCTTTTACAAATAAATAAAGACCAAAAGAGTAACAAAGAAGAAGTAAGACCTCTTAAGAATCAACAAGGTCGTCTATGGGTGGATCTGTAAGAGACGGGCGAGATCCTAAATGAATATTTCTAATCATTATTTACTGTTGAGAAAAGCATGGATGTTAGGGAATTTGGGGAAATAAATAGTGATGTCTTGAGGAGTGTATATATTGCAAAGAAAGAGGTGCTGGAAGTCTTAAATCACATCAAGAAATATAAGTCCCCAGGACCTGATGAAGTGTATCCCAGGACATTGTGTGAGACTAGGGAGAAAATTGCAGGTCTCCTAGCAGAGATATTTGAATCATCGATAGTCACAGGTGTAGTGCCTGAAGATTGGAGGGTGGCAAATGGTGTGCCTTTATTTAAAAAAGGATTGCAGGAAAAAGCCTGGGAACTATAGGCCGGTGAGCCTCACATCTGTGCTGGGTAGTCAGTAAAAAAGAGTCTGATACAAATGTCCTTTATTATCCAGGTGTTCGAGGGTTGAGTTTAGTGCCAGAGAGATGGTGTCTGCTATGGACCTGTTATGGTGATATGCAAACTGTAGTTGATCCAGGCAATCTAGGAGACCAGAGTTGATGCGTGCCAAAACACTTCATAATGATGGATATCAGAATTGCTGGGCAGTAATCTGGCTTTCCTTTGGTGCAGAGATGATGTTATCTTCCTGAAACATCTTCATGAACTCAGATTGATGTAAGGAATGGCTAATGATATCTGCTAATACCCCCACCAGCTGGGCTGTGCAGGATGTGAGCGCTCGTTTGGGGCCAGTTACTTTCCATGGGTTAACGTTCAAGAAGGTCAGTCTGCCATCTACGATGGTGACCTCAAATATAGGTTTGATTGAAGCCTGAGGGCCAGATGACATCCTCCTCCTGACTTCTGTCACATGTGGGAGTTCCTGGAGGTGAGACCTCTCCTGAAAGTCCACGTATGCGCCAAGTGTTTGGAGCTGCAGCGTCTGAGGGCTCGGGTCAAGCAACTAGAGCGCTAGTTGGAAGATGCATTTTTAGTCAGGGAGAACGAGGCAATCATGGAAGGGAGGCAAAGTAAGGTGGCTGACCCGGAGCCTAAGGGGGGGGGAACCTGACCCTTACAGGTGGATTACTGTCAGGAAGGGGAAAAAAGAGAGGGGAGACAGTCCAAAGACTTCCCCAGTGGCAAACCCCAAAATATCGAGGGTGGAGGGTTAAAAAAGGCGAGGCACGAGGACCAGAGTACCTCAAAGGGGAGGAAAGGGGCTAGAAGGGAGATAGTGGTGGGAGATGGAAGGGTTAAAGAAATAGACAGGCGCTTCTGTGGTCCAAGGCAGGACTCCAGGTTGGTAGTTTGCCTCCCTGGAGCAGGGATACAAGATGTGTCAGACAGGGTAGAGGGCACTTTGAAGGGTGAGGGGACCCAGGCGAATGTGATTATTCACGTAGGAGTGAAGGATGTAGGAAGGAAGAGCAGGGAGGATATAAGGAGGCAGTTCAGGGAGTTGGGGGATAGGCTGATGAACAGGGCCTCGAGGGTGGCAATCTCAGGGCTGCTTCCAGGCGCGGGTAATAGCGGAGCCAGGAGAAATGAGATCCTACAGCTGAATGCGTGGTTGAAGGACGGGTGTAGGGCAGAGGGTTTCGTATTTGTGGATAACTGGGAAGTCTTTGTGAAAGAAGGGCACCTGTATAGAAGGAACAGGGAACACTTAAATGGGAAGGGTGTGAATATCTTAGCTGGGAAGTTAGCTGGAGTGTTTCGACAGGATGTAAACTAATATGGAGGCGGGGAGGAGATGAGACCAATAGCTCGGTAGAGAGTGAAATGGGAGATAGAGTAAGCTTGGACGAGAAGAGATGCACCGGGGAGAAGGAGGTTCCGAGTGATCTTTGAGGTCTGGAGTGTATCTGTTTCAATGTGAGGAGCGTAACGGGAAAAACGGATGAACTTAGGGCCTTAATGTTTGTGAGGAACTTGGATGTGGTTGCAGTGACAGAGACGTGGTTAAAGGAAGGGGAGCAGTGGCAATTGAACATTCCTGGGTATAAGTGTTTCAGGCGTGACAGAGGAGGGTCAGAAGAGGTGGGGGAGTGGCGTTGTTAGTTAAGGAGAGCATCACGGTGGTGCAATGGGAGGACAATACAGAGGAGTTAGGAGTGGAGTCGCTGTGGGTGGAGTTGAGGAATAGAAAGGGGGCGATTACTATGCTAGGGGTGTATTATAGGCCACCCAACAGCCCATGGGCAGTTGAAGAAGGCATATGTAAAGATATTTTGGATAGGTGCAGAAAGAACAGAGTCGTTATAGTGGGAGATTTTAATCTCCCTAGGGTGGATTGGAAAGTACCTAGAGCTGGGGGTTTGGATGGGCAGGAATTTGTAAAATGTGTACTGGAAGGATCGTTGGAACAGTGTGTGGCTAGCCCGACTAGAGAAGGGGCTGTATTGGATTTAGTTCTGAGTAATGAGCCAGGGCAGGTGGTTGATGTTGTAGTAGGGGAACATGTGGCTAACAGTGACCACAATTCTGTCTACTTTAGGATTCAGATGGAAAAGGATGCTTGTTGCCCTAGGGGCAGGGTGCTGAATTGGGGGAAGGCTAACTACGGTCGAATTAGGCAGGAACTTATGGAAACTGTTTGGGAACGGTTGTTTGAGGGTAAGTCCACGCTAAGCATGTGGGACTCTTTCAAGGGAATACTGAAAATGTTGCAAGATAAATATGTGCCGGCCAAGAGGAAAGATGGGAAAGGTAGGATTAGAGAGCCGTGGATTACTAGGGATATTGAGGACTTGGTTAGGAAGAAAAGAGAAGCATATGATAGGTCGAAGCAGCTGGGAACGGAGACAGCATTGAAGGAATATAGACAGAGTAGGAGGGAGCTCAAACAGGGAGTTAGAAGGGCAAAAAAAGGGGCATGAAATGATTTTGGCGGATAGGATTAAGGAAAATCCAAAGGCTTTTACTCCTATGTTAGGAATAAAAGGGTGGTTAGAGGAAAAATCGAACCTCTTAGGGACGGAGGAGGGGAACTGTGCTTAGAGCCTGAGGGAATGGCGGAGATCCTGAATGAATACTTTGCGTCGGTATTCACGAAGGAGAGGGGATTGTTGACAGCTCCTGTCTCTGAGGGAGCTGTGGACCAGTTGAGGGAAATATCCATACCGAGGAAGTGTTAGAGCTTCTAGGTAGCATTAAAACTGATAAATCTCCAGGGCCTGACGGCGTTTATCCCAGGCTGCTTAGGGAGGTGCGAGGTGAAATTGCTGGGCCTGTGACGCAAATCTTTGTCTCTTCCTTGGACACAGGTGAGGTCCCAGAGGACTGGAGAATAGCTAGTGTTGTACCGTTGTTTAAAAAGGGTGGTAGGGATAACCGTGGAAATTATAGGCCGGTGAGTTTGACGTCAGTGGTAAGGAAGCTGTTGGAGGGGATTCTTAGAGGTAGGATGTATAGGCACTTAGAGCGTTGCAATCTGATTAGGGATACGCAGCATGGATTTGTTAAGGCGAGGTCGTGCCTTACAAATCTGGTAGAATTTTTTGAGGAGGTGACAAAAACGGTGGACGAAGGACGAGCCGTTGATGTCCTCCAAATGGATTTTAGTAAGGCATTTGACAAAGTCCCTCATGGGAGGTTAGTGAGAATGTCAAGGCAAATGGGGTACAAGGACAGGTAGCTAGATGGATAAGCAACTGGCTTGGTAATAGGAACTCAGTAAGAATTTAGCAACACCAATTTTTAATCCAACCGATTTATTTGATAGTAAAATTGCGAGCTTTCAACACTCCGTGTCTTCCTCAGGCAAATGCAGTGTTCTGGTCTGCAATAGCACACATCAGCACAGACAGTCAGAGATTGCTGATTAGAATGCGAATCCTTACATCTAACCTGCTATTCAAGTGTTAAAGTGGCTAACAATGTGTGTGAAGGGAATCCTGAGCATTGGTTAGAGAATTGTGTATTTTCTCCAGACAGCACAGTAAGTGAGGTTTTTTGCTAACCCAGGCAAGTTACGGGGGTTACAGATAGTGTGTCATGAAGGCAAGATCCCTGTTAAGACCATCCTCATGTGTGCGGAACTTGGCTATCAGTCTCTGCTCAGCGACTCTGCGCTGTCATGTATCACGAAAGCCCCCTTGAAGAACACTTACCCGCAGGTCAGAGGCCGAATGCCCACGACCGCTGAAGTGTTCACCCACAGGAAGGGAACCGTTCCGCCCAGTGACCGTTGCGCAATGCTCAGCCATCCGCCGCCGCAGTGTCCGCAAGGTCCCCCCAATACACCATGCCTCGGGACATCCCCTCCCGCAACGCATCAGGCAGACAACGTTGGCCGAGATGTAAGAGTACGTACTGTGCACCTGGTGAACGGCACCCCCACGCTCGACGACGCCATCCACATCCACGATCCGGCACGTCCCGCAGAGGCCACCGCAGCAGAGCTGCGCGGCACTGTGGCCACCGTTCTCCTGAAGGTTGGGTAGTTTGCTGCGAACAATGATCTGTTTGAGGTTGTGCGGTTGTCTGAAAGCAAGAAGTGGGGGGGTGGGGATGACCCTAGCGAGATGTTCATCATCATCAATGATATGTTGAAGACTCCGGAGAAGATGTCGCAGCTTCTCCGCTCCGGGGAAGTACTGGACACAAAGGGTACTCTGTCCACCGTGTCCCGTGTTCGTCTTCTGAGGAGGTCAGTGCGGTTTATCGTTGTGGCACGTCGGAACTGTCGATCGATGAGTCGAGCGCCATATCCTGTTCTCACGAGGGCATCCTTCAGTGTCTGGAGGTGTCTGTCACGATCCTCCTCATCTGAGCAAATTCTGTGTATACGGAGGGCTTGTCCATAGGGAATGGCTTCTTTAACGTGTCTAGGGTGGAAGCTGGAGAAGTGGAGCATTGTGAGGTTGTCTGTCGGTTTGCGGTACAGTGAGGTGCTGAGGTGACCGTCCTTGATGGAGATGCGTGTGTCCAAGAATGCAACTGATTCTGGAGAATAGTCCATGGTGAGTCTGATGGTGGGATGGAACTTGTTGATATCATCATACAGTTGTTTCAATGATTGTTCACCATGAGTCCAAAGGAAAAAGATGTCATCAATGTATCTAGTATATAACCTTGGTTGGAGATCTCGTGTGGTGAAGAAGTCTTGTTCGAACCTGTGCATGAAGATGTTGGCATACTGAGGTGCGAATTTGGTCCCCATGGCTGTTCCGTGTGTCTGGATGAAAAGCTGATTGTTGAAGGTGAAGACATTGTGGTCCAAGATGAAGCGGATGAGTTGTAAAATTGCATCCGGAAACTGACAGTTGTTGGCATTGAGTACTGAGGCAGTTGCAGCAATACCATTGTCGTGGGGGATGTTGGTGTAGAGCGCCGAGACATCCATTGTGACAAGGAGTGTCCCTGGTTCTACTGCTCCATGTGTGCTGAGTTTCTGTAGGAAGTCCGTAGTGTCAAGACAAAAGCTGGGGGTTCTTTGTACAATGGGTTTCAGGATGCCCTCGATATAGCCGGAGAGGTTCTCACACAGGGTCCCATTGCCCGATACGATGGGACGGCCGGGTATGTTTGCCTTGTGTATCTTTGGGAGGCAGTAGAGATCTCCAATGCGGGGAGTACGTGGAATGAGAGCCCGGAGGGTGTTCTGAATGTCCGGATCAAAGGTTTTGATCAGAGTGTTGAGTTGACGAGTGTGTTCTTTGGTCGGATCCGCTGGTAACTGTCTGTAGTGTTTCACATTGTTTAGTTGTCGGTACACTTCTTCACAGTAGTCCGTTCTGTTCAGTATGACGGTGGCGCCTCCTTTGTCTGCTGGTTTGATGACAATGTTGCGGTTGGTCTTGAGAGCACGGATGGCCTTGCGTTGTGCTTGGGTGATGTTCGGGACTGTCTTGTAAGTGCGATTGATAAATCTGGTGTTCACGCACCTCCTGATGGTTTGGGCATACATGTCCAGTCAGGGGCAGCGGCCTTCCGGAGGAGTCCAATTGGATTCATTCCTCTTCGGTTGCTGCACTGCGGGTCCCTCTGTCGGCTGTTCTGGTTCATTAGCTGTCTCATTGAGTCCACTATTGGCCTCTTGGGGTTTGTGGAAGAACTCACGCAGCCTCATTCGCCTGATGAATTCCTCTGTGTCCGCTGCGAGACTGATGGGGTCCATTTTGGTGGTGGGACAGAAATTGAGCCCTCGGCTCAATTTCTGCCAAGCAGATGAGACAAAGAAACTACACCATTTACATGCACACCAAGAACAGGAAACTTGAAAAACTCGGCATCGCCACCAACAGCAACCAAACCTCCCTTGGCACCACAGTAGAAAGCAACACTACCGCAGGGAGGTCCATTGTTAACTTGTCAGACTACACACTTCAATCAGAGGAAATCGAAGTTCTCAGCCGAGGGCTCAATTTCTGTCCCACCACCAAAATGGACCCCATCAGTCTCGCAGCGGACACAGAGGAATTCATCAGGCGAATGAGGCTGCGTGAGTTCTTCCACAAACCCCAAGAGGTCAATAGTGGACTCAATGAGACAGCTAATGAACCAGAACAGCCGACAGAGGGACCCGCAGTGCAGCAACCGAAGAGGAAGGAATCCAATTGGACTCCTCCGGAAGGACATGTATGCCCAAGCCATCAGGAGGTGCGTGAACACCAGATTTATCAACCGCACTTACAAGACAGTCCCGAACGTCACCCAAGCACAACGCAAGGCCATCCGTGCTCTCAAGACCAATCGCAACATTGTCATCAAACCAGCAGACAAAGGAGGCGCCACCGTCATACTGAACGGAACGGACTACTGTGAAGAAGTGTACCGACAACTAAACAATGAGAAACACTACAGACAGTTACCAGCAGATCCGACCAAAGAACACACTCGTCAACTCAACACTCTGATCAAAACCTTTGATCCGGACCTTCAGAACACCCTCCGGGCTTTCATTCCACGTACTCCCCGCATTGGAGATCTCTACTGCCTCCCAAAGATACACAAGGCAAACATACCCGGCCGTCCCATCATATCGGGCAATGGGACCCTGTGTGAGAACCTCTCCGGCTATATCGAGGGCATCGTGAAACCCATTGTACAAAGAACCCCCAGCTTTTGTCTTGACACTACGGACTTCCTACAGAAACTCAGCACACATGGAGCAGTAGAACCAGGGACACTCCTTGTCACAATGGATGTCTCGGCGCTCTACACCAACATCCCCCACGACGATGGTATTGCTGCAACTGCCTCAGTACTCAATGCCAACAACTGTCAGTTTCCGGATGCAATTTTACAACTCATCCGCTTCATCTTGGACCACAATGTCTTCACCTTCAACAATCAGCTTTTCATCCAGACACACGGAACAGCCATGGGGACCAAATTCGCACCTCAGTATGCCAACATCTTCATGCACAGGTTCGAACAAGACTTCTTCACCACACGAGATCTCCAACCAAGGTTATATACTAGATACATTGATGACATCTTTTTCCTTTGGACTCATGGTGAACAATCATTGAAACAACTGTATGATGATATCAACAAGTTCCATCCCACCATCAGACTCACCATGGACTATTCTCCAGAATCAGTTGCATTCTTGGACACACGCATCTCCATCAAGGACGGTCACCTCAGCACCTCACTGTACCGCAAACCGACAGACAACCTCACAATGCTCCACTTCTCCAGCTTCCACCCTAGACACGTTAAAGGAGCCATTCCCTATGGACAAGCCCTCCATATACTCAGAATTTGCTCAGATGAGGAGGATCATGACAAACACCTCCAGACACTGAAGGACGCCCTCGTGAGAACAGGATATGGCACTCGACTCATCGATCGACAGTTCCGACATGCCACAACGATAAACCGCACTGACCTCCTCAGAAGACGAACACGGGACACGGTGGACAGAGTACCCTTTGTTGTCCAGTACTTCCCCGGAGCAGAGAAGCTGCGACATCTTCTCCGGAGTCTTCAACATATCATTGATGATGATGAACATCTCGCTAGGGTCATCCCCACCCCCCCACTTCTTGCTTTCAGACAACCGCACAACCTCAAACAGATCATTGTTCGCGGCAAACTACCCAACCTTCAGGAGAACGGTGGCCACAGTGCCACGCAGCCCTGCCGCGGCGGCCTCTGTGGGACGTACCGGATCGTGGATGTGGACGGCGTCATCGAGCGTGGGGGTGCCGTTCACCAGGTGCACGGTACATACTATTGCAACTCGGCCAATGTTGTCTGCCTGATGCGTTGCGGGAGGGGATGTCCCGAGGCATGGTGTATTGGGGGAACCATGCGGACACTGCGGTGGCGGATGGCTGAGCATTGCTCAACAGTCACCGGGCGGAACGGTTCCCTTCCTGTGGGCGAACACTTCAGCGGTCGTGGGCATTCGGCCTCCGACCTGCGGGTAAGTGTTCTTCAAGGGGGCTTTCGTGATACACGACAGCGCAGAATGGCTGAGCAGAGACTAATAGCCAAGCTCCGCACACATGAGGACGGTCTTAACAGGGATCTTGCCTTCATGACACACTATCTGTAACCCCCGTAACTTGCCTGGGTTAGCAAAAAACCTCACTTACTGTGCTGTCTGGAGAAAATACACAATTCTCTAATCAATGCTCAGGATTCCCTTCACACACATTGTTAGCCACTTTAACACTTGAATAGCAGGTTAGATGTAAGGATTCGCATTCTAATCAGCAATCTCTGACTGTCTGTGCTGATGTGTGCTATTGCAGACCAGAACACTGCATTTGTCTGAGGAAGACACGGAGTGTTGAAAGCTCGCAATTTTACCATCAAATAAATCGGTTGGATTAAAAATTGGTGTTGCTAAACTCTTACTGAGTTCTTACCACCCTAATCCAACGCCGGCATCTTTACATCATTGGTAATAGGAGACAGAGAGTAATAGTGGAAGGGTGTTTCTCTAGCTGGAGTTTGGTCACTAGTGGTGTGCCGCAGGGCTCGGTACTGGGACCTCTTCTATTTGTAATATATATAAATGACTTGGAAGAGGGAGTAAGTGGAGTGATCAGCAAGTTTGCAGACAATACAAAGATGGCTGGACTTGCGGATAGTGAAGAGCATTGTCAGGCGATGCAGCAGGACATAGATAGGCTGGTAGCTTGGGCAGAGAGATGGCAGATGGAATTCAATCCTGATAAATGTGAGTTGATGCATTTCGGGAGAAAGAATGTAGGGGGGAGGTATATGATAAAGGGTAGATCTATTAAGAATATAGAAATGCAGAGGGACCTGGGGGTGCAGGTGAACAAGTCTCTGAAGGTGGCAGAGCAAGTGGAGAAGGTTGTGAAGAAAGCATATAGTATGCTAGCCTTTATAGGAAGGGGTATAGAATACAAGAGCTGGCCTTTAATGTTGCAGTTGTATAAGACGTTGGTTAGACTACATTTGGAATACTGTGTCCAGTTCTGGTCGCCTTACTACCGGAAGGATGTGGAGACTCTGGAAAGAGTGCAGAGGAGGTTTACCAGGATGCTGCCTGGTATGGAAGGTCTGAGTTACGAGGAGAGATTAGGCAAATTGAGACTGTTTTCCTTAGAAAGACGTAGACTTAGAGGTGATCTGATAGAGGTGTACAAGATTTTGAAGGAGATAGATACAGTAAACAGGGCTAAGCTTTTTCATAGGATGGACTCAAATAGCACAAGGGGTCACGGGCTTAGGGTGAGGGGGATAAGGTGTAATTTGAATGCTAGAGGGAGTTTTTTGACACAGAAGGTGGTGGGGGTATGGAATGCACTGCCAAGTAAAGTGATGGAGGCAGGCACTCTGGAGTTATTTAAGAAATACTTAGATGGGCACATGAACAGAATGGGAATGGAGGGGTATAGAAAACTGATTTAAAATAGGGATCATGAGCCTTGGGAGTCCCTGGGAAGTGTGTAAATAGATGATGATATTGATGTACTTGTTTTTATCCTACAGGTGCTTTGGTCCACCTTGTTGTCTAACGAGGGGCATACACGCGATGGGTTGTGAGAGGGCTGCTCTTGGACCTTTTTTGAGAGTATCCTACTGCTTCACATCGTTAGTGTATGCTTGACCTGGACCATCTGATGGGCAACACGACAGGTCAATGACTATCGCTGTGCTGTGCAGATACATGGATTTGGGCCTGTGTCTGTGGGAGTTTGCACATTCTCCCTGTGCTTGCATGGGTTTTCTCCAGGAGCTCCGGTTTCCTCCCACATCCCAAAGATGTGCTCTTAGGCTAATTGGCAAAACAAATTCTCCCTAAATTGTCTCAAATTTGGTTTTTAATCCATAGATCTATGAACATGGACAGGGATCGTGGGTAGAAGTGGGAACATCGAGGTGGCGGCATGGGCTCGTTGGGCCGAAGGGCCTGTTTCCCGTGCTGTTTTTTTTTTGTTCTTTGTTCTTTGTTCTTGCTCAAACAGGTATTCGATGCATTGAGCCCAACGGGGAGTGGTGCATTGTTGTTGGCAATCCTACGTGCCTTCACCTTGTAGCCTGTAATGTCATGTAAATCTTACCATAATCAGGAACATCGGGGTACGGGGAGTAGTATAGAGGAGAAGAGAACTTGGGGCACAGGAACAGGAGAGGGGAGAAGAGAGGGAAGGGAACCTCAGTACATGGGAACATCACTGAGGAGAAGAGAAGGAAGGGAAGCAGTACATGGGAGAAGGGAAACTTGGGACACAGGAACAAGGCAGACGAGAAGGGGGAAAAGAAACCTCAGGATACAGGGAGGAGAGAGAAAAGGAAACCTCCAGACAGGGGGATCAATGCAGGGGTGAATGAAGAAAAGTGAACGTTGGAACATGGGAAAGTGTACAGGAAAGAAGGGAACCTCAGTTCATGGGGAACAGTACAGGGAAAAAGAGAGAGAAGGGAACCTTGGGACACAGTGAACAGTACAGAGGACAAAGGAGGAAAGAGAACCTTGGGATATGGGGACAATACATGGGAGTAGTGAACCTCAGGGCATGGGGAACATATAGCAAAGAGAGGGAAGGGAACATCAACAGATAGGTAACAGTACAGAGAAGAAGATAGAAAAGGGAACTTCAGGACACGGGAAACAACATGGAGAGGAGAGAAAAGAGAACATGGGGACATAGCGAACAGTACAGGGAAGAAGAGAGAGAAGGGAACCTCAGGGTGCAGGGAACAGTACAACAGAGAAGAGAGGCAGGGGAACCTCAGCAAGCAGCAACTTTCAACCCTCAGCTACACAATCCCCACAGGCAGTGCAGAAAGGGACACAGAAATAGGTAAGGGAAAAAGAGAAGGGAAGGAACCTCAGAAACGGGGAACTACAGGGAAGATGAGAAGAAAGTGAATATCAAGAGAAAGGAACAGTACATGGAGAAGGAAGGCAGGGAACCTCAGACATGGGGAAGAGTACAGAGGAGAAGAGAGGGAAGGGAACCTCAGAACATGAGGAACAGTACAAGGAGAAGGGAAGCTCAGGATACGAGCACCAGAGGAGAGAAGAGAGGGAAGGGAACCTTAGGAAAAGCAGCTTTCCACCTTTAGCAATACAATTTCACAGGCCCCAGCATAGCGCAGAAGGGGACTAGAGAACAGTACAGTGAAGAAGAGAGGAAAAGAAACTCAGGACATGGGGGAATAATACAGGGGAGATGAGAGGGAAGGGGACACTGGGACAGGAACGGTACAGAGGAGAAGAAAGGGAATGGAACCTTAGGACACCCGGCACAATACAGGGGTGATGGAAGGGTGGATCTTTGAAGCATGGGAATTAGCATTAGGAGCAAAGGGAAAGAAGAGATCCTTTGGACACAGGAACAGTACAGGGGAGATGGGAGGAAAGTGAACCTCAGGATATGGAAAACGATACAGGGAAGAAGAGAGTGAAGGCAGCATCGGGGACATGGAAACAGTACAGAGGAGAAGAGAGGAAAGGGAACCTTGGGATATGGGTTATGGTGCAGGGAAGATGGGAACCATGGGACACAGGGAATAGTACAGGAGAGAAGAGGAAAAGGGAACCTTCAGGACACAGGGAACAGTACAGGGGTGAAGGAAACCTTGGGACATGTAAACAGTACAGGAAAGAAGAGAGGGAAGCGAAGTTCAGGACATGGGAACTGTACAAGGGGAAGGAGAGCCCTGTGAACATTAGGACACAGGGAACTGTAAAGGGGAGAAGGGAGGTAGAAAAACCTTGGGACACAGGAAATAGTACAGAGGAAAGGGCAGGGAAGGGAAACTCGACCCACAAGAACTGTACAAGGGACTGAAAAGGAACCTCAGATCACAGCAAACAGTACAGGGGAGAAGGAATGAAAATGGACCTTGAGAGACAGGAGACAATATAAGAAAGAAGGGAACCTTGAGACACAGGGAACATTACAGGAGAGAATAGAAGGAAGGGAAACTGAAAGAGCAGATTTTGGCCTTCAGGTATACAATCTCTGCAGGGCCCACCAGGGAAGAGAGGGAAGAGTGTCTCAGGAACCTCCTTGGATGGTAGGTCTGCCATATGCTTATATTCACTGAAGTTTCGAACAGTGAGAGGAGATCTCATTGAAATTTATAAAATTCTAACAGGACTGACAGGATAGATTCAGAAAGAATGCTCCCAATAGTAGAGGAATTCAGAAATAGGGGTCATTGTTTGAGGATAAGAGTCAACCTTTTAGAACTGAGGTGAGGAGAAATTTCTTCACCCAGAAGGTGGTGAATATGTGGAATTCACTCCCATAGAATGTAGTTGAGACCAAAATGTTGTTATTTCAAGAAGAAATTAGATATAGCTCTTAAGGCTAAAGGAATCAAGGGATTTGGGGAGAATGGGGGAACAGGATATTGAATTCAATGATCAGTCATGATCAAAATAAATGGTGGAGCAGGCTCAAAGGACTGAATGGCCTACTCCTGCTTCTAGTCCCTAAGTGTGTCATTTGAATCACAGAAAACGGTATTACTTCAAGGGCAAGAATTCCGGAAGAATTTGTGATTTCTAAAAGACACTTTAAACAGTAAATGCAAGGACTCTCATTGCTGCTATTCCGGTAAAAGACATCTTCCAGAATCTTATTACTATTGACATTGAAGGGATTTTCCATCCCACTGCAGTGAACAGAGATTTGGCTTGCAGCCAAATTCTCCGGCCACATTGCGTCCATCTTACAAGAAAAGGTAATTAAGCAGTGTTAAAGAAGCTGGAAACTTCTTGACTGAGATGGGCCACTTACAAAAATGGATCATATGGAGATTTATGACTTTGAAAAGTTAATAATTTTCTTTGCTACTTGACGTGACTTGTTTTATAATAAACAAATAATTTTGTTGTTTATTGGAGAAATCTGCATATTGTGTGTCATTCTGAGATTAATAGCTAAAACACACATCACTCTATAATTACTTGGGGAAATATTTTAAATATATGTTGTGACCCATGGAGTAGTGGAACTAGACACAGTGCACTTCAATATCTCAGTTGTAGCAAGTGTAAATGTTTAATATCTAGGCAAAGAGAAAAATGTTTTGAATTGTAGAAATATCATCTGTCTGACCAAAGATTTATTCCTATTCCCAACAACAGGCTTGCAAAGCTGCTGTCTCAGTTAAAATGCAATACTGAACCTGGAACACCAAAAATAGATTCTACATACCACCCGTGGGTTCTTGAAACAGAAGAACAACCTATGCTTAAAGTTGCAGACAAAGTTGAAGCTGCCATGGAAGAATTGTATGTCTGCCTTGGAGAGGTATGGCAAACTTGCATGGTGTCAGTGTACATAATGATATGTGTGCCAGCGGCATCTTTGTCTTCTAGTATGTTAAAATATTAATAGAACAGTGGCTGTGCCTTTGAATTGCTTAAACTGACAATGCTAGCATGATTACAGTGTAAAGCAGAATGAAAAGTAAAGTTTAATTTTGAAAATTGTCACAAGATCTTGGTTGTCAAGTGATGAGTTCATTTTATATATGTATATAATATATTGGACTTTCAAAGTAGTTTGAACAAAAACAGTAAACAATTTTGCATTTGAAAGGATTAGGTTTTGCATTTGCATTTAAAAGGATTAAGACGGCACAGTCACACAGTGGTTAGGATTGCTGCCCTGGACAATGGTAACTAGGGGAATTTCATGGTAACTTCATTGCTGTGTTAATGTAAACCTTACTTGTGACTAATAATAAACACACTGTAAAGTAACTTTACTTTAAGTATCACACAGGACTAAGAAATTGCTTTTTATAAAATATACAGAGTTATTCTCCTCAGTATTGCTAAAATTTCAAACTGACCAATATATTTAAAATATCTGGATCAATATCTGTCTGTGACCTTGAAACAAAAGGCAGGATTGGGAAAACTTGCACATTATATTTGAGGAGGCACTGACTGGACTGCATAGGCCAAATTCAAAGAGGGCGATACAAAACCTCGACGTAACACAGACTGAGGAACATGTATCTGCTCATCTGCTAAGACATGCTCCCTACATGTCTAACTTATCCTGTGAAGCCCTCTCTTAATCAATCTCTTTATTCTCGTCCTAAATTCTAAATGAATTCTAAACTTTTCCCAATCTTCAAGTCTGTTGTTCTTTCTAGCCGATTTGAATGTCTCTCCCTGGATCTCTTGTAAGCCATGTTTTGGTCACTTATTCCATTTTCTTTTTGCGCCAGATAATATTGTTACAATTCACCCATGAGCCACTTTAATGTTTGCCATTGCCGATCCACCTTCATCTCTTTGAGTAACATTCCCCAATTGTCATAGCCTACTTGCGCCTCATGCCATCATAGTTTCCTTTATTACATTTGGGATCCAAGACTCAGAACCAAATGTATCTCTCTCCACCTTCATGAAGAATTCTATCATATTATGATCACTCACCCCAAGGGTCCTAGTACAATTATTCCTTTCTCATTGCACTATACCTCAGTCTAGGATGGTTTGTTCTCCAGTTCATAGAATCATATAGAGCAGAAGAGGCTCTTTGGCCCATCTAGCCTGCACTATCACAAGAGAAACACCTGGACTCCCATCTAATCCCATCTAGCAGCAATTGAATTGGCCCATTGCCTTGAAAGTTATGTTATGCCAAGTGCTCATCCAGGTTATCTTTAAAAGATGTGAGGCAACCAGCCTCTACTGCCATCCTAGGCAGCACATTCTGACCCTCACCACCCTCTGGGTAAAAACGTTTTTCCTCAAATCTTTCCTTGCCCCTCACTGAGCCTATGTCCCTTCATCATTGACTCTTCACTGCTCCTTATTCAGTCTGTCCACATCTCTCATTATCTTGTACATCTTGATCAGGTTGCCCCTTAGTCTTCTTTGGTCAAACAAAAAAAAGCCTACCCAAACTCTCTTTATAATTTAATCTCTTCTGCAGGCCCCCCAATGCAATCACATCTTTCCTATAAATGGTGACCAGAACACAGTATCACTGTGATACTGTGATACAGAAATCACAGTATTCTGTGACCTCACCAAAGTTCAAAACAACTCCAATATGACTTTCTGCTTTTGTAATTGATTGATAAAGGCAACTGCCCTATATGCCTTTTTCACCACCCTACTAACATGCTCTTCTGTCATCAGAGATCTATGGATAAGCACACCAAGGTACCTTTGTTCCACAGAACCTCCTAGTGTCCTGTTATTTATTGTCAAATTACTCCTTCCAAAGTGTAAATCTCACTTTTCAAGTTTAAATTCCATCTGCCACCTATCTCCCCATTTGACCATTCTGTCTATATCTGTCTAAACTTCCTACTTACTGCCTCTGTCTACGCTTCCTGCTGCCTCAGAAAGCAGCCAGCATAACTAAGGATCCTACGCACCCTGGTCATTCTCTCTTCCACATTCTTCCATTTCCCATTGGGGAAAACATACAAAAGGATGAGATCATGTACCAAACGAGTCAAGAACAGCTTCTTCCCTGCTGCCATCAGACTTTTGAATGAATCTACCTTGTGTTAAGTTGATCTTTCTCCACACCCTAGTTATGACGGTAATACATCATTCTACACTGTCTAGTTTCCTTCTCTATGAATGGTATGCTTTGCCTGTATCGTGCACAAGAAACAATACTTTTCATTGTATATTAATGCATGTTACAATAATAAATCAAATCAAATATCTTCTTGTAGTTCAAGATACTTAGACTCAGTGAACCATCCAGACGACCTTTGTGTCAGCGGCAAAGTACTAATCATAACTCCACATATCATCTACGATGTTATATAAATGACAAATAATAGAGCACTCAGCACAGATACCTGTGGTATGCCACTGTATACTGGCTTTCAGTCACAAAAGCATGCATCATCCTGCATCTTCTACAACTGAGCCCATTTTGAATCCACTTCTTCAAATTACCATGTATCTCATGTGCATTTACCTTGTCTATAAGTCTCCCCTGTTGGACCTTGTCAAAAGGTTTGATGAAGTCCATATAAACTACTTCAACTTTATTACCCTCATTTACACATCTGATCACCTCAAAAAATTCAATCAAATTTGTTAGGCATGACCTCCATCTGATGAAGCCATGCTGACTATCCGCCGATAAAACCTTACCTCCCCAAAGTGGAGATTGATGCTGTCCTTCAGAAATTTCTCCAATAGTTTTTAGTTGGTTTCGTAAAATCCCTGCAGTGCAGAAAGAGGCCACTCAGTCTATCGTGCACCAACTCTCTGCCAGAGCACCATACCCAAGCCCATCCTGCACATTCTCTGTAACCCCATGCATTTATTATTTCTAATCAACCTAACCTACATATCTTTGGACTGTAGGAGGAAAGTGGAGATCCTGGAGAAATCCTACACAAGGAGAACGTGCAAACTCCAGTCACCCATGGCCAGAATTGAACTCTGGCGCTGTGAGGCAACAGTATTAACCAATGTACATTATGCCATCCAATTTGAACCACTTCTCAACGCACTAGTCCAGAAAGCCATCCCGTATACACTCCAGAAATTCCTCTTCCTCAGTATTGTTACTAATTCGATTTTCCCAACTTATATGCAGATTAAAGTCACCAATAATTACAGATGTTCCTTTATTAGAGTCATAGAGGTTTACAGCATGGAAATAGGTCCTTTGGCCCCACTTGTCCATGCTGCCCTTTTATTTAAAACCCTAAACTAATCCAAATTGCCCACATTTTGCCCATATCCCTCTGTACCTATCATGCCCATGTAACTATCTAAATGCTTTTTAAAAGATAAAATTGTATCCATCTCTACTACTACCTCTGGTAGCTTATTCCAGACACTGACCATCCTCTGTGTGAAAAAACTCCCCCCCTCCCCCACCGGATACTTTTGTATCTCTCCCCTCTCACCTTAAACATGGGATGGCACGGTAGCAGTGATTAGCATTGCTGCTTCATAGCTCCAGGGACCTTGGTTCAATTCTCAGCTTGGGATACTATCTGTGTGGAGTTTGCACATTCTCCTTGTGTCTGCGTGGGTTTCCCTCGGATGCTCTGGTTTCCTCCCTTTCTCCAATGTGTGGGTTACATAAATTGGCTATGTTAAAATTGCCTCTTAGTATCCTGAGATACTTAGGTTAGAAGGATTAGTGGATAAAATATGGATGGAAATGGGGGTAAGGCCTGGGTGAGATTGTGGTCAGTGCAGAGTTGATGGACCGAAGGGCCTCCTTCTGCACTGTAGAGTTCTATAATTTTATGCCATCTAGTTTTAGACCCCCCTATCTTTGGAAAAAGATATTGACTAGCTACTTGGTTATGCCCCTCATTATTTCATAGACCTCTATAAGGTCAGGCCTCAACCTCCTACACTCCAGAGGAAAACGCCCCATTCTATTCAGCCTCTCTGCAATGAACTCAATCTATCAAGTCCTGATAGCATCCTAGTAAATCTTTTCTGCACTCTGTCTAGTTTAATAATATCCTATCTATAATAAGGTCACCAGAATTGCACACAGCATTCCAAGTGTGGCCTTACCAATGTCTTGTACAATTTTAACAAGATGTCCCAACTGCTGTCTTCAATGTTCAGTTAAATTCCCAGAAAGTCCGAGGGAAAAATAGCTTGAGATCAAAATGTGCAGTTAACTGTGCTCATTTACTGGGATGCAAGTGACACACTAACTTTGGGTTGCTTGTTGAGTATGATCTTTCTGGATGTAACAAGCAATCATTGTTTCTTTCATTGGATGTTTGCGTAAGCAGGGCATCAAGTATGGTTACTGCCTAACAGTGCTTAAAGCCATTCTTGACTTCTTAGTGTATTGTAGCCACTGCAACTGCTGTACATACTGAGATCTTTAGAACAAAGAGCAAAGAGCAAAAAAGCACGGGAAACAGGTCCTTCGGCCCAACGAGCCGCGCTGCCACCCCGACGTTCCCACCTCTACCCGCGATCCCTCTCTATGTTTAAAGATCTATGGATTAAAAACCAAATTTGAGACAATTTAGGGAGAATTTGTTTTGCCAATTAGCCTAAGAGCACATCTTTGGGATGTGGAAGGAAACTGGAGCACCCGGAGAAAACCCATGCAAGCACGGGGAGAATGCGCAAACTCCCACAGACACAGGCCCAAATCCATGTATCTGCACAGCACAGCAATAGTCGTTGAGCTGTCGTGTTGCCCATCAAATGGTCCAGGTCAAGCGTACACTAACGACGTGAAGCACTAGGATACTCTCGAAAAAAAAATCCAAGAGCAGTTCTCTCACGACCCATCACGTGTATGCTCCTCGTTAGACAACAAGGTGGACCAAAGCACCTGTAGGATAAAAACAAGTACATCAATTTCATCATCTATTTACACACTTCCCAGGGACTCCCAAGGCTCATGATCCCTATTTTAAATCAGTTTTCTATACCCTCCATTCCCATTCTGTTCATGTGCCCATCTAAGTATTTCTTAAATAACTCCAGAGTACCTGCCTCCACCACTTTACTTGGCAGCGCATTCCATACCCCGACCACCCTCTGTGTGAAAAAACTCCCTCTAGTATCCAAATTATACCTTACCCCCCTCACCCTAAGCCCGTGACCCCTCGTGCTATTCGAGTCCATCCTAGGAAAAAGCTTAATCCTGTTTACTCTATCTATACCCCTCATAATCTTGTACACCTCTATTAGATCTCCTTTAAGTCTACGTCTTTCTAAGGAAAACAGTCCCAATTTGCCTAACCTCTCCTCGTAACTCAGACCTTCCGTACCAGGCAACATCCTGGTAAACCTCCTCTGCACTCTCTCCAGAGTCTCCACATCCTTCCAGTAGTAGGGCGACCAGAACTGGACGCAGTATTCCAAATGAGGTCTAACCAACGTTTTATACAACTGCAACATTAAAGGCCAGCTCTTGTACTCTATACCCCTTCCTATAAAGGCTAACATATTAGAGAGAGTAGGAGGGAGCTCAAATAGGGAGTTAGAAGGGCAAAAAGGGGGCATGAAATGATTTTGGTGGATAGGATTAGGGAAAACCCAAAGGCTTTTTATTCCTATGTTAGGAATAAAAGGGTGGTTAGAGGAAAAATCGGACCACTTCGGGACAGAGGAGGGGAACTGTGCTTAGAGCCCGAGGGAATGGCAGAGATCCTGAATAAATACTTTGTGTCGGTATTCATGAAGGAGAGGGGCATGTTGACAGCCCCTGTCTCTGAGGGAGCTGTGGACCAGTTGAGGGAAATATCCATACCGAGGGAGGAAGTGTTAGAGCTTCTAGGTAGCATTAAAACTGATAAATCTCCTGGGCCTGATGGCATTTATCCCAGATTGCTTAGGGAGGTGCAAGGTGAAATTGATATTTCTGATAATCCTGATAAATGTGAGGTGATGCATTTTGGGAGAAAGAATGTAGAGGGGAGGTATATGATAAAGGGTAGACCTGTTAAGAGTATAGAAATGCAGAGGGACCTGGGGGTGCAGGTGAACAAGTCTCTGAAGGTGGCAGAGCAAATGGAGAAGGTTGTGAAGAAAACATATAGTATGTTAGCCTTTATAGGAAGGGGTACAGAGTACAAGAGCTGGCCTTTAATGTTACAGTTGTATAAATCACTGGTTAGACCTCATTTGGAATACTGCATCCAGTTCAGGTTGCCTTACTACCGGAAGGACGTGGAGACTCTGGAGAGAGTGCAGAGGAGGTTTACCAAGATGCTGCCTGGTATGGAAGGTTATTATTATGAGGAGAGATTAGGCAAATTGGGACTGTTTTCCTTAGAAAGACGTAGACTTAGAGGAGATCAAATAGGGATGTACAAGATTATGAAGGGGATAGATAGAGTAAACTGGGTTAAGCTTTTTCGTAGGATGGACTCAAATAGCACGAGGGGTCACGGGCTTAGGGTGAGGGGGGTAAGGTATAATTTGGATGCTAGAGGGAGTTTTTTCACACAGAGGGTGGTGGGGGTATGAAATGCGCTGCCAAGTAAAGTGGTGGAGGCAGGTACTCTGGAGTTATTTAAGAAATACTTAGATGGGCACATGAACAGAATGGGAATGGAGGGGTATAGAAAACTGATTTAAAATAGGGATCATGAGCCTTGGGAGTCGCTGGGAAGTGTGTAAATAGATGATGATATTGATATACTTGTTTTTATCCTACGGGTGCTTTGATCCACCTTGTTGTCTAACGAGGGGCATACACGCGATGGGTTGTGAGAGGGCTGCTCTTGGATCTTTTTCGAGAGTATCCTAGTGCTTCATGTCGTTAGTGTACGCTTGACCTGGACCATCTGATGGGCAACACGACAGCTCAGTGACTATCGCTGTGCTGTGCAGATACATGGATTTGGGCCTGTGTCTGTGGGAGTTTGCGCATTCTCCCCGTGCTTGCGTGGGTTTTCTCCGGGTGCTCCGGTTTCCTCCCACATCCCAAAGATGTGCTCTTAGGCTAATTGGCAAAACAAATTCTCCCTAAATTGTCTCAAATTTTGTTTTTAATCCATAGATCTATAAACATAGACAGGGATCACGGGTAGAGGTGGGAACATCGGGGTGGCGGCGTGGGCTCGTTGGGCTGAAGGGCCTGTTTTCCGTGCTGTTTTGTGCTTTCTTCACAACCTTCTCCACTTCCTCTGCCACCTTCAGAGATTTGTTCACCTGCACCCCCAGGTCCCTCTGTGTTTCTATACTCTTAATAGGTCTATCCTTTATCATATACCTCCCCGCTACATTCTTTCTCCCAAAATGCATCACCTCACACTTATCAGGATTGAATTCCATCTGCCATCTGTCTGCCCAAGCTACCAGCCTATCTATGTCCTGCTGCATTGCCTGACAATGCTCCTCACTATCCGGAAGTCCAGCCATCTTTGTATTGTCTGCAAACGTGCTGATCACTCCACTTACTGCCTCTTCCAAGTCATTTATATATATTACGATAGAAGAGGTCCCAGTACCGAGCCCTGCGGCACACCACGAGTGACCGACCTCCAGCTAGAAAAACACCCTTCCACTCTTACTCTCTGTCTCCTATTATCATCCAGTTACTTATCCATCTAGCTACCTGTCCTTGTATCCCATTAGCCTTGACCTTCTCAACTAACCTCCCATGAGGGACTTTGTCAAACGCCTTACTGAAATCCATATAGACGACATCAACGGCTTGCCCTTCGTCCACTGTTTTCGTCACCTCCTCAAAAAATTCTACTGGATTCATAAGGCACGACCTCTCCTTAACAAATTGAATGTTGTGCAACAATACAGGGGGAGTGAGTAGCAAGGCTTTTCGGTGCTACACAGGAGGCCTTTATGGAATGGAGGATAAATGTCCTGCACCCTCAGAGAAAGTGGTGATCCTCAAGGTATATGCTAAGAAAGCAGTGGCACGGCATCATCGATTAAGTCAATGCCAGATATATAGCACCAAGAACATGGATGCAGTGCAAGAAAAAAGTTTAATCATCTCACGGGTAATTACAGTTACTGAATACAATTTATAATGCTTTATCCCACTAACTGCTCATGGGTATTTTCAGATCCCAAGTTCCAAAAATTCAACCCATAATTGATGAAAGTAATTCAATTTTATTCAAAAAGTAAGACTACACTATTTGAGCAGTAGTTTTTCATTACCCTATTATTTAGTTATTAGTCACAAGTAGGTTTATATTAACATTGCAATGAAGTTACTGTGAAAATCCCTTAGTCGTCACACTCCGGCACCTGTTCAGATAAACTGAATGAGAATTTAGCATAGCCAATCCACCTAACTGCATATATTTCGGACTGTGGGAGGAAACCAGAGCACCCAGAGGAAACCCATGCAGACACGGAGAAAACATGCAAACTCCACACAGTGACCCAAACTGGGAATCAAACCTAGGTTCCCGGCACTATGAAGCAGCAGTGAAAGACGTCGGCTGAGAGGGGATCTATTAGAGGTATATAAGATTATGAGGGGTATAGATAGAGTAAATGGTGGTAAGCTTTTTCCACCATTAGAAATGGATAGAACGAGGGCTCACGGGCTCAAGGTGAGGGGGGCTATGTATAAGACGAATATCAGAGGCCAGTTTTTCACACAAAGGGTAGTGGGGGTGTGGAATGCACTGCTGAGTAAGATGGTGGGAGCAGGCACGCTGGGGCTGTTTAAAGGTCTCTTGGACAGCCACATGAGCGGTCTGCAGATAGAGGGATATAGTAGGACTGTTTGAATATCGGGAGGACCAAATAGTAGTAGACTATCTTTTAGTTTCGTCTCAGGAATGTCTTAGTTTTTTTTTTAGCATGTTTAATTAAGTCTTATTTGTTTCCGCAGGCAATTCGGTCCACCTTGTTGACCAACAAGGCGCATGCATGCGGCATGTCATGCGAGAGCTGCTCTTGGAGCTCTCATACAGTCAGTGTATGCTTAAACTGGACCATCTGATGGGCAACATGACAGCTCAGAGACTATCGCTGTTGCTGTGCTGACACATGGATTTGGGCCTGTGTCTGCAGGAGTTTGCGCGTTCTCCCCGTGATTACGTGGGTTTCCTCCGGGTGCTCTGGTTTCCTCCCACATCCCAAAAATGTGCTCTTAGGCTGATTGGGTAACAAATTGTCCCTATATTTGTCCCTATATGGGAATCTTCAACAATAAGCATAGCCTAAAGTCAAGGATATGTCATTAAGACGTTAGGACGGCAGCGTGGGCTCGTTGGGCCGAAGGGCCTGTCTCCTGTGCTGTGTTGCTCTTTGTTCTTTGTTCTGATCGCCAGCGTGCCATTATGCTGCCTTGTATAGAAATTGTGACTGTGAAGCATTCATATCTTCTGAATCGTATTTGAGTTTTCTAAAGGTATTTATTAAGTTGCTGCACAAAAGTTGCACAAGGGAAGGAGTCATGAGGGTAAGAGGTGGCAGCACAGATGGAGAAGGTGGTGAAAAGGCATATGGTATGCCTTTATAGGACAGGGTATAGAGTGTAAAAGCTCCAGCTTTTAAAAATCTCCTGATGTTGCAGCTGTATAGAACACTGATTAGGCCATGTTTGGAATATTGCGTCCTGTTCTGGTCGCCACACACTACCAGAAGGACATGGAGGCTTTAGAGAGAGTGCAGGGGAGGTTTACCAGGATGTTGCCTGGTATGGAGGGTCTTAGCTATGAGGAGAGATTGGGTAAATTGGGGTTGTTCTCCCTAGAAAGACAGAGAATGAGGGGAGACCTAATAGAGGTGTATAAAATTATGAAGGGTATAGATAGGGTAAGCAGTGAGAAGCTTTTTCCCAGGTCAGAGGTGACAATCACAAGGGGTCACGGGCTCAAGGTGAGAGAGGCGAGGTATAACTCAGATATCAGAATGACATTTTTTACACAGAGGGTGGTGGGGGCCTGGAATGCACTGCCAAGGAGGGTGGTGGAAGCAGTCACGCTGGCAATGTTAGAGACTTCGCTGGATAGTCACATGAGCAGACTGGGAATGGAGGGATACAAACAAATGGTCTAGTTGGACAAATGAGCAGCACAGGCTTGGAGG
Source organism: Sphyrna mokarran (assembly GCA_024679065.1). Lineage (NCBI taxonomy): Eukaryota > Metazoa > Chordata > Chondrichthyes > Carcharhiniformes > Carcharhinidae > Sphyrna > Sphyrna mokarran. Next base: position 112,101,819 of record JAGIQG010000007.1, on the reverse strand, counting down.
GCCGAAGGGCCTGTTTCCTTTGCTGTACTGTTCTTTGTTCTTTGTTCTATGAGGTTGGTGGTAATTTATTAGCATCAATAGAGGACAGAAAATAAGGCAGTAGGAATAAATGTTGTTTTTCTGGGTTGGCAGACCTAGAGCCTCAGTTATTTACAATGTATGTTAATCATTGTGGTGTACCCAAACTTGCTGCTAAATCAATTGAAGGTGGGAAAATAAACAGCTGAATATAATGCAAGTGATATTTTCAAACAAATTTTAAGTGTCAAACAAGCGAGAAAATGGGACTTGTTTGTGTCGTGTTTTTCGAAGAGCCACACACTGCAATTTTGCAATGCTTAGTATAATGAAAACACCACCAGGCAGTTCCCATTGGAATGGACTCTCTGGGCTCACGACCCATCCAAAGCGACTGCAGCTATCTGTATGGTGTCAGCAAGGGAAATCTGCAAATAAATGCCAACGCAGGGAGTCACACCGATTCAGTGAGGGACAGCTGGGTCACCTGCTTGATACTGTGGAGCAGAGATGAGCAATATTTTTACCCCCAAATGGGTGATGGCGCAAGGGTCAAGTTGGTAATGCACTTGAGGTGGAGGCGGGAATGTCTGATGCCTCGGGCATCAGAGGTGCTATCTTTCTTATAATAATTTCTTATACGGTGCTATCTTTCTTATAATGCGGGGACCAGAACTGTACACAATACTCCAAGTGCAGCCGCACTAGAGTTTTGTACAGTTGCAAAATGACGTTGCGACTCCGAAATTCAATCCCCCTACCAATAAAAGCTAAGACTCCATATGCCTTCTTAACAACCTTATCGACTTGATTGCCAACTTTCAGGGATCTATGCACATATACACCAAGTTCATCAACACTATTAAGAGTCCTACCATTAGCCCTATACTCTACACATTTGTTATTCCTGTCAAAGTGAATTACCTCACACTTTTCCACATTAAACTCCATGGAGGTATGTCAGAGATAAGATTCAGCTGGCATGAATTAAGGTGCTATGCCACCGAGATCGGCCATCTTAAAGCTGCTGGAGATGCATCAGCACAACTGTGGAATGCAGAAAGGGGCTGTCAGCCACACTTCAGCAATGTGAGACTGTCTGGAGGAGTCGTAACAGATTTCTGTCACAGAAAATGGTGACAGCATTGCATGGTATCCAAGCCAACACTGCAAAGTCTGGAGCAGGATATAGTCTTCATGGGTAACAAAGTCCAGGGTATTCTGGAGACACAGTGGACTATGCAGAGACACAGTGTGCCCTGGCTGAGGGTTAGAACATAGAATATAGAACATTACAGCGCAGAACAGGCCCTTCGGCCTTTGATGTTGCGCCGACCAATTAGGAAAAAGCAATGACCCTCCAAACTAAACCATTCCCCTTTTCGTCCATAAACTTATCTACTAACCTCCTAAACGCCACCAAACTTGGCGCATCTACAACTGACGCAGGCAGGGCATTCCATACCCTTACCACCGTCTGGGTAAAGAACCTACCTCTGACATCCGTCCTATAACTACCACCCCTTAATTTAAAGCTATGTCCCCTCGTGCTAGCTTTCTCCATCCTAGGAAAAAGGCTATCACTGTCCACCCTATCTAAACCTCTAATCATCTTATATGTTTCAATAAGGTCTCCTCTTAGCCGCCTTCTTTCTAATGAAAACAACCTCAAATCCCTCAGCCTCTCTTCATAAGACCTGCCCTCCATACCTGGCAACATCCTGGTAAACCTCCTCTGTACCCTCTCCAATGCCTCCACATCTTTCTTATAATGTGGGGACCAGAACTGCACACAATACTCCAAGTGCGGCCGCACTAGAGTTTTGTACAGTTGCAACATGACGTTGCGGCTCCGAAATTCAATCCCCCTACCAATAAAAGCTAAGACTCCATATGCCTTCTTAACAACCTTATCGACTTGATTGCCAACTTTCAGGGATCTATGCACATATACACCAAGTTCATCAACACTATTAAGAGTCCTACCATTAGCCCTATACTCTACACATTTGTTATTCCTGCCAAAGTGAATTACCTCACACTTTTCCACATTAAACTCCATTTGCCACCTCTCGGCCCAGCTCTGCAACTTGTCCACGTCTCTCTGCAAACTATAACACCCCTCTTCACTATCTACCACTCCACCGACTTTAGTGTCATCTGCAAATTTACTAATCCATCCTTCAATACCCTCATCCAGATCATTTATAAAAATTACAAACAGCAGGGGCCCCAAAACAGATCCCTGAGGTACACCACTTGTAACCGAACTCCACGATGAATAACTTCCATCAACCACCACCCTCTGTCTTCTATCTGCTAGCCAATTCCTAATCCAATTAGCTAAATCACCCTCAATCCCATACATCTGCATTTTCTGCAGAAGCCTTCCATGGGCTACCTTATCGAACGCCTTACTAAAGTCCATATATACCACATCAACTGCCTTACCCCCATCCACCTCTTTGGTCACTTTTTCAAAAAACTCAATAAGGTTAGTAAGGCACGACCTACCCTTCACAAAACCATGCTGACTATCCTAATCAATTCATTTCTCTCTAAATAACTATAAATCCTATCCCTAATAATTCTTCCAATACTTTGCCCAAACAACGAAGTAAGACTCACCGGCCTATAATTCCCCGGAAAGTCTCTATTCCCCTTCTTGAACAATGGGACCACATTCGCTATCCTCCAGTCTTCCGGCACTATACCCGTAACCAACGACGACCTGAAGATCAGAGCCAGAGGCTCTGCAATCGCCTCTCTTGCCTCCCAGAGAATCCTAGGGTAAATCCCGTCCGGCCCAGGGGACTTATCTAACTTCAAACCCTCAAGAATATCTAGCACATCCTCCTTATCTACTTCAATACTTTCCAGTTTGCAACCCTGTATCCCAGTGTTCTCCACAACTACATTTACATCTCCTTGCGTGAATACCGAAGAGAAATATTTGTTCAGTGCCTCTCCAATCTCTTCAGGCTCCACGCACAACTTCCCACTGCTGTCTCTGACTGGCCCTAATCTTGCCCTAACCAATCTTCTATTCTTAACATATCTAAAGAAAGCTTTAGGATTCTTCTTGATCCTATCAGCCAAAGTCTTCTCGTGTCCCCTTTTAGCTCTCCTCAACTCACTCTTTAGCTCCCTCCTGGCTAATCTATAGCTATCCATTGCACTAACTGAGCCTTCAAGCCTCATCCTGACATAAGCCTCTTTTTTCCTTTTAACCAGCGAATTAACTTTTTTAGTATACCATGGTTCCCTTACTCGACCATTTCCTCCTTGCCTGACAGGGACATACTTATCAAGGACTCGCAGTAGCTGCTCCTTGAATAAGCTCCACATTTCAGATGTTCCCAGTCCCTGTAGTTTCCTAGTCCAACCTATGCACCCTAATTCTCTCCTTATGGCCTCATAATTACCCTTCCCCCAGCTATAACTACTGCCCCCAGCTTCATGCCTATCCCTATCCATCACTAAGGTGAACGTAACCGAATTGTGGTCACTATCACCAAAATGTTCACCAACTTCCAAGCCTAACACCTGGTCTGGCTCATTGCCCAGCACCAAATCCAATGTAGCCTCACCTCTAGTTGGCCTATCTACATACTGAGTCAAAAAACCTTCCTGCACACTTTGTACAAAAACTGACCCCTCTAACGAGCTAGAGCTATAGCTATTCCAATCAATATTAGTAAAGTTAAAGTCCCCCATAACAATTACCCTATTACTTTCACTCCTGACCAGGATCGACTTTGCAATCCTTTCCTCTACCTCTCTAGAACTTTTAGGAGGTCTATAAAAGACTCCCAACAGGGTGACCTCTCCTCTCCTGTTTCTAATCTCAGCCCATACTACCTCAACAGACAAGTCCTCATCAAACTTCCTTTCTGTCACTGTGATACAGTCTTTGACTAATAATGCCACTCCTCCCCCCCTTCTACCTCCTTCTCTACTCCGACTGAAGCATTTGAACCCCGGAACCTGCAACAACCATTCCTGTCCCTGCTCTATCCATGTCTCTGAAATGGCCACAACATTGAAGTTCCAGGTACTGATCCAAGCTGCAAGTTCCTCCACCTTATTGCGAATACTTCTTGCATTAAAGTATACGCATTTCAAACCATGCCCTACTCCACCCGTACGCTGCTGTGCTTTACAGTTCTCATCTATGACCCCCCTATTCTCGTCCCTCTTAACATCCAAACTACTCAGGATCCCGCTCCCCCTCTGAATCAGTTTAAACCCCTCTGCATAGCCTTTGCAAATTTTACCCCCAAGATATTGGTTCCCCTCTGGTTCAGGTGTAGACCATCTCTCTTGTAGAGGTCCCACCTATCCCAGAATGAGCCCCAATTGTTCAAGAACCTGAACCCCTCCCTCCTGCACCATCCCCGCAGCCACGAGTTCAAACACTCCCTCTCTCTGTTCTTCTCTAAACTATCCCGTGGCACAGGCAAGAGTCCAGAGATAACCACTCTGTCTGTTTTGGCCCTAAGCTTCCATCCCAACTCCGTAAATTTCTGTTTAATATGCCCTTCCCTTGTCCTACCTACATCATGTGTCCGTACATGAACTATGACTTGGGGCTGACTCCCCTCTCCCTTAAGAATCTTAAAAACCTGCTCTGAGACATCCTGGACCCCGGCCCCTGGGAGGCAACACACCAGCCCTGAGTCCCGTTTATTACTATTTATTCTCCTATCTGTCCCTCTAACTATGGAGTCTCCAATTACCAGGCCCAATCTCTTATTCCCCCTACCCACCTGAGCATTCCCAGCAGGCTCACCCCCAGAGACCTGCTCCCTTTGGCTATCTCCGGTTGATTCTTCCTCAACTGTAGCCTCCAGGACAGAAAACTTGTTTTGGAGGGGAACAGCCCCGGGGGCTTGTCTCCCCAATTGCTTCTTACCCCTCTTCCTAATAGTTACCCAAGGTTTTGTTACATTCTGGAGTTGGAGTGAGACATAGCCATAAACATTGGAAGCATTCTGGAAACATAGCAGGCCATAGCTGCAGACCTTTAGCTTGAACCAGTCTCAGAGGGTTATGCTGAGAGAGCCAGAGTTTGACTCAGTCTCAGAAAGCCATTGCTGAGCACACCATGGGGCAAGTGCATTTAGGTCCAGGACTGGCAGAGCCAAGCGATGCCGAGGATTCTGGAGCTCACTCCAGCTGCCCTCCATCCCATGGAGTGTTCTTTGGGCCAATGGGCACCCCCAGGAACACTCCCAACAGGAGAGGAAGAGCTACAGCCCTTTCAGCCAGGCAACCCTGGACATTCCCAGATCTTCTAAATTCGACCACCTCCACCCCCCTATCTTCATGCTAATGGATATCTCAAGAATAGCAGGATGAACATGGTGCCAAGGCAACATCAGTGTCATCTGAAAGACACCTGCGGCCTTCCAGGTCTGACCCCATCCAGGGGACATCCATCAAGGACATCACAGGCCATGGGGTGTGGACAATCCCTTGGAACAGCTTTACCTCTGATGTGCATCTTGAGAGACACTTAGATGTAGCAAATGGCTTTGTAAGATTAAGAAGTTGTAGGGTCACCAAGACGGCACGGGTGAAGAACTGCAGTAGTTAGCACCATTTAGGAAAATAGAGTTAGCACCTCATAGAATCCCTAAAGTATTGTAACTGAATGGAGTTTTAACTTTTAATATGCTGAAAGATCTTCAATGAAGTACACCTGATTTTTTTTGGTTCAAGTTGTTTCTCGCTATGCTAGGATTTCTTGTGAGCAGTGGTCTGGAGTTTGTCAAAGGACAGAAGGCGTCAGATTTTAACAGCTTGTCCTTGGTAGAGAAAGAAGATCTCTGTACAGATTATTAGAGCCAGTGTTCCTTATCTAAGCATTGGAATGTAAATAGTATACACTTAAGGGGTCTGGAGATGATAAGTCCTGGAGTTATCGATGACATTCTGGCTGCATTTGATTGCCCTAATTGAAAGATGCAATTGGAGTTCTGACCAATTAATTGGCTGGATGATAGTGAATCTCCCTAAAGCAAGTAAAGAATTGTGGGTAAAGAAACATGTGAGCCTTTGTTTGCAACAATAACTCAAGAGACCAACCATTGCAATAAGACATGTGCTCTGAAGGATGCTTCAGAGAAGGAGAAGACAGATTCCACATTGAGGATATTTCTTGGCCAAGGTTTTCCTGAACTCAGTAATATCTACTCTCAGTTAAATAGTTGGTTGATGTTTAGTTGAAGTTGATATTTAGTTGAAGTTAATATGCAGTTTGAATTAAAGTTGAATTGAAAGGTGATGTTCAGTGAAGTTAAAGTTCAGTAAAGGGTTAATGAGTTGCAACTGTTATGTTTGAGTTGGTGCTAGAAGTGGTAAATAAAGAAATAATTGAATTACAGTCCTTATTACAGTCATAGAGGTTTACATCATGGAAATATCATGCCACCCTTTTTTTTAAAACCTCTAAGTTAATCCCAATTGCCCATATTTGGCCCATATCCTTCAATACCCATCTTACCCATCCAACTGTCTAAATGCTTTTTAAAAGACAAAATTGTATCTGTCTCTACTACTACTTTAGGCAGCTTGTTCTAGACATTCACCACTGTCTATGTGAAAATATTGCCGCTCTGGACCCTTTTGTATCTCTCTCCTCTCACTTTTAACATATGCCCTCTAGTTTTACTCTCCCCTACCTTTGGGAAAACATATTGAAATCAGCAACTCACCTGTGAATCCACCTCATTGTTCTCTGGGACAGAGTGTTTGGAAGTGCTGGTGGCTAAATGTGAATTTTTCAATTTGCTTTTTTTTCTCTCTCTTTTTGAGTGAGTTTTGCTGCTGCAGTTAGTCCTGGGGCTAGCTGGGAACGAAACCGGGGAGTATAAAAAGAAAGTGACAAAACAAAGAACAAAACAGCACAGGAAACAGGCCCTTCGGCCCAACAAGCCCGCACCACCACCTCGATTTTCCCACCTCTACCCGCAATCCCTGCCCATGTTTATAGATCTATGGATTGAAAACCAAATTTGAGACAATTTAGGGAGAATTTGTTTTGCCAATTAGCCTAAGAGCACATCTTTGGGATGTGGGAAGAAACCGGAGCACCCGGAGAAAACCCACGCAAGCACGGGGAGCACGCGCAAACTCCCACAAACACAGGCCCAAATCCATGTATCTGCACAGCACAGCAATAGTTACTGAGCTGTCGTGTTGCCCATCAAATGGTCCAGGTCAAGCGTACACTAACGACATGAAGCACTAGGATACTCTCGAAAAAGATCCAAGAGCAGTCCTTTCACGACCCATTGCGTGTATGCCCCTCGTTAGACAACAAGGTGGACCAAAGCACCTGTAGGATAAAAACAAGTATATCAATATCATCATCTATTGACACACTTCCCAGGGACTCCCAAGGCTCATGATCCCTATTTTAAATCAGTTTTCTATACCCCTCCATTCCCATTCTGTTCATGTGCCCATCTAAGTATTTCTTAAATAACTCCAGAGTACCTGCTCCACCACTTTACTTGGCAGCGCATTCCATACCCCCACCACCCTCTGTGTGAAAAAACTCCCTCTAGCATCCAAATTATACCTTACTCCCCTCACCCTAAGCCCATGACCCATCGTGCTATTCAAGTCCATCCTAGGAAAAAGCTTAATCCTGTTTACTCTATCTATCCCCTTCATAATTTTGTACATCCCTATTAGATCTCCTCTAAGTCTACGTCTTTCTAAGGAAAACAGTCCCAATTTGCCTAATCTCTCCTCGTAACTCAGACCTTCCAGACCAGGCAGCATCCTGGTAAACCTCCTCTGCACTCTCTCCAGAGTCTCCACATCCTTCCGGTAATAAGGCGACTAGAACTGGACGCAGTATTCCAAATGAGGTCTAATCAACGTTTTATACAACTGCAACATTAATGGCCAGCTCTTGTACTCTATACTCCTTCCTATAAAGGCTAACATACTATATGCTTTCTTCACAACCTTCTCCACTTGCTCTGCCACCTTCAGAGACTTGTTCACCTGCATCTCCAGGTCCCTCTGCGCTTCTATACTCTTAATAGGTCTACACTTTATCATATACCTCCCCCCTACATTCGTTCTCCCAAAATGCATCACCTCACATTTATCAGGATTGAATTCCATCTGCCATCTCTCTGCCCAAGCTACCAGCCTATCTATGTCCTGCTGCATCGCCTAACAATGCTTCTTACTATCCGCATGTCCAGCCATCTTTGTATCGTCTGCAAACTTGCTGATCACTCCACTTACTCCCTCTTCCAAGTCATTTATATGTATTACAAAGAGGTCCACAGGCACACCACTACTGACCGACCTCCAGTAGAGAAACACCCTTCCACTATTACTCTGTGTCTCCTATTATCAAGCCAGTTACTTATCCATCTAGCTACCTGTCCTTGTATCCCATGAGCCTTGACCTTCTCAACTAACCTCCCATGAGGGACTTTGTCAAACGCCTTACTAAAATCCATATAGACAACATCAACGGCTCACCCTTTGTCCACCGTTTTCGTCACCTCCTTTAGACAGCGGGCAGCATCAGGAGCAGGTGGTGGAGTGAGTAGGGAAGCAGAGTGAGAGATATAAGGCCTTTGGCTCGCGGGGCTTAAGGGAGAGCAGGCTTAGCACAGTGTGCTACTGGTTTTTCCTTTGGAATTCACACCTCCAAAAGTGTTCATGACAATGGCAGGGATTAAGGGAAGACGCCTCACCTGTGTACGGTGTCATATGTGGGAATTCCTGGAGACAAGACCTCTCCCAAAAGTCCACGTATGCGTCAAGTGTTTGGAGCTGCAGCGTCTGAGAGCTCGGGTCAAGCAACTACAACGCCAATTGGAAGATGCATTTTTAGTCAGGGAGAACAAGGCAATCATGGAAGGGAGGCAGAGTAAGGTGGCGGACCCAGAGCCTAAGCAGGGGGAACCTGACCCTTACAATTGGATTACTGTCAGGAAGGGGAAAAAGGAGAGGGGAGACAGTCCAAAGACTTCCCCAGTGGCAGCCCCCCCAAAATATCAAGGGCGGAGGGTTAAAAAAGGCAAGGCACGAGGACCAGAGTACCTCAAAGGGGAGGAAAGGGGCTAGAAGGAGATAGTGGTGGGGGATGGGAGGGTTAAAGGAATAGATAGACGCTTCTGTGGTCCAAGGCGGGACTCCAGGATGGTAGTTGCCTCCCTGGAGCAGGGGTGCAAGACGTGTCTGACAGGGTAGAGGGCATTTTGAAGGCTGAGGGGACCCAGGCGGATGTCATTATTCACGTAGGAGAGAAGGATATAGGAAGGATGTACAGGGAGGATATACGAAGGCAGTTCAGGGAGTTGGGGGTAGGCTGAAGACCAGGGCCTCCAGGGTGGCGATCTCAGGGCTGCTTCCAGGCGCGGGTAATAGCGGAGCTAGGAGAAATGAGATCCTACAGCTGAATGCGTGGTTGAAGGACTGGTGTAGGGCAGAGGGTTTCATATTTGTGGATAACTGGGAAGTATTTGTGAAAGAAGGGCACCTGTATAGAAGGGACGGGGAACACTTAAATGGGAAGGGTGTGAATATCTTAGCTGGGAGGTTAGCTGGAGTGTTTCGGCGGGATTTAAACTAATATGGAGGGGGGGAGGGGGCTGAGACCGATAGCTCGGTAGAGAACGAGATGGGAGATAGAGTAAGCTTGAATGAGAAGAGATGCACCGGGGAGAAGGAGGTTCCGAGTGGGCTTGGAGGTAGGGACAAATGGATGAACTTAGGGCCTTAATGTTTGCGAGGAATTTGGATGTGGTTGTGGTGATGGAGACGTAGTTAAAGGAAGGGGGAGCAGTGGCAACTGAACATTCCTGGGTATAAGTGTTTTAGGCGTGACAGAGGAGGGTCCAAAAGAGGTGGGGGAATGGCGTTGTTAGTTAAGGAGAGCATCACGGCGGTGCAGAGGGAGGACAATACAGAGGAGTTAGGAGTGGAGTCACTGTGGGTGGAGTTGAGGAATAGAAAGGGGGCGATTACTATGCTAGGGGTGTATTATAGGCCACCCAACAGCCCACGGGCAGTTGAAGAAGGCATATGTAAAGACATTTTGGATAGGTGCAGAAAGAACAGAGTCGTTATAGTGGGAGATTTTAATCTCCCTAGGGTGGATTGGAAAGTACCTAGAGCTGGGGGTTTGGACAGGCAGGAATTTGTAAAATGTGTACTGGAAGGATCATTGGAACAGTGTGTGGCTAGCCCGACTAGAGAAGGGGCTATATTGGATTTAGTTCTGAGTAATGAGCCAGGGCAGGTGGTTGATGTTGTAGTAGGGGAACATGTGGCTAACAGTGACCACAATTCTGTCTACTTTAGGATACAGATGGAAAAGGATGCTTGTTGCTCTACAGGCAGGGTGCTGAACTGAGGGAAGGCTAACTACGGTCAGATTAGGCAGGAACTTATGGAAACTGATTGGGAACGGTTGTTCGAGGGTAAGTCCATGCTAGGCATGGGGGAGACTTTCAAGGGAATACTGAAAATGTTGCAAGATAAATATGTGCCGGCCAAGAGGAAAGATGGGAAAGGTAGGATTAGAGAGCCGTGGATTACTAGGGATATTGAGGACTTGGTTAGGAAGAAAAGAGAGGCGTATGATAGGTCAACGTAGCTGGAAACGAAGACAGCGTTGTAGGAATATAGAGAGAGTAGGAGGGAGCTCAAACAGGGAGTTAGAAGGGCAAAAACGGGGCATGAAATGATTTTGGCGGATAGGATTAAGGAAAATCCAAAGGCTTTTTATTCCTATGTTAGGAATAAAAGGGTGGTTAGAGGAAAACTCGGACCTCTTAGGGACGGAGGAGGGGAACTGTGCTTAGAACCCGAGGGAATGGCGGAGATCCTGAAAGTATACTTTGCGTCGGTATTCACGAAGGAGAGGGGCTTGTTGACAGCTCCTGTCTCTGAGGGAGCTGTGGACCAGTTGAGAGAAATATCCATACCAAGGAAGGAAGTGTCAGAGCTTCTAGGTAGCATTAAAACTGATAAATCTCCAGGGCCTGATGGCATTTATCCCAGGCTGCTTAGGGAGGTGCTAGGTGAAATTGCTGGGCCTGTGACGCAAATCTTTGTCTCTTCCTTGGACACAGGTGAGGTCCCAGAGGACTGGAGAATAGCTAATGTTGTACCATTGTTTAAAAAGGGTAGTAGGGATAACCCTGGAAATTATAGGCTGGTGAGTTTGACGTCAGTGGTAGGGAAGCTGTTGGAGGGGATTCTTAGAGATAGGATGTATAGGCACTTAGAGTGTTGCAATCTGTTTAGGGATACGCAGCATGGATTTGTTAAAGGGAGGTCGTGCCTTACAAATCTGGTAGAATTTTTTGAGGAGGTGACGAATACGGTGGACGAAGGGCGAGCCGTTGATGTCGTCTATATGGATTTTAGTAAGGCATTTGACAAAGTCCCTCATGGGAGGTTAGTTGAGAAGGTCAAGGCTAATGGGATACAAGGACAGGTAGCTAGATGGATAAGTAACTGGCTTGGTAATAGGAGACAGAGAGTAATAGTGGAAGGGTGTTTTTCTAGCTGGAGGTCGGTCACTAGTGGTGTGCCGCAGGGCTCAGTACTGGGACCTCTTCTATTTGTAATATATATAAATGACTTGGAAGAGGGAGTAAGTGGAGTGATCAGCAAGTTTGCAGACGATACAAAGATGGCTGGACTTGCGGATAGTGAGGAGCATTGTCAGGCGATGCAGCAGGACATAGATAGGCTGGTAGCTTGGGCAGACAGATGGCAGATGGAATTCAATCCTGATAAATGTGAGGTGATGCATTTCGGGAGAAAGAATGTAGAGGGGAGGTATATGATAAAGGGTAGACCTATTAAGAGTATAGAAACGCAGAGGGACCTGGAGATGCAGGTGAACAAGTCTCTGAAGGTGGCAGAGCAAGTGGAGAAGGTTGTGAAGAAAGCACATAGTATGTTAGCCTTTATAGGAAGGGGTATAGAGTACAAGAGCTGGCCTTTAATGTTGCAGTTGTATAAAACGTTGATTAGACCTCATTTGGAATACTGCTTCCAGTTCTGGTCGCTTTACTACCAGAAGGACGTGGAGACGCTGGAGAGAGTGTAGAGGACGTTTACCAGGATGCTGCCTGGTATGGAAGGTCTGAGTTATGAGGAGAGATTAGGCAAATTGGGACTGTTTTCCTTATAAAGTCGTAGACTTAGAGAAGATCTAATAGAGGTGTACAAGATTATGAGAGGTATAGATAGAGTAAACAGGGTTAAGCTTTTTCCTAGGATGGACTTGAATAGCACGATGGGTCATGGGCTTAGGGTGATGGGGGTAAGGTATAATTTGGATGCTGGAGGGAGCTTTTTCATACAGAGGGTGGTGGGGGTATGGAATGCGCTGCCAAGTACAGTGGTGGAGGCAGGTATTCTGGAGTTATTTAAGAAATACTTAGATGGGCACATGAACAGAATGGGAATGGAGGGGTATAGAAAACTGATTTAAGATAGAGATCATGAGCCTTGGGAGTCCCTGGGAAGTGTGTAAATAGATGATGATATTGATGTACTTGTTTTTATCCTACAGGTGCTTTGGTCCACCTTGTCTAACAAGGGGCATACACGCGATGGGTCGTGAGAGGGCTGCTCTTGGATTTTTTTCGAGAGTATCCTGGTGCTTCACGTCGTTAGTGTACGCTTGACCTGGACCATTTGATGGGCAACACGACAGCTCAGTGACTATCGCTGTGCTGTGCAGACACATGGATTTGGGCCTGTGTCTGTGGGAGTTTGCGCATTCTCCCTGTGCTTACGTGAGTTATCTCCGGGTGCTCCGGTTTCCTCCCACATCCCAAAGATGTGCTCTTAGGTTAATTGGCAAAATAAATTCTCCCTAAATTGTCTCAAATTTTGTTTTTAATCCATAGATCTATAAACATGGACAGGGATCGCGGGTAGAGGTGGGAACATCGGGGTGGCGGCATGGGCTCGTTGGGCCAAAGGGCCTGTTTCCTGTGCTGTTTTGTCCTTTGTTCTTTGTTGACTACCTAGCTATCTATGCCCCTCATTGTTCTTTAAACCTCTACAGGATCACCCCTAAGCGTCCTACGCTCCAGAGTAAAATGTCCCAGCCGATCCAGCCCCTCCTTTATAACTCAAACCATCAATCCTGGTAGCTTCCTAATATATCTTTTCTGCACTCTTTCTAGTTTAATAATATCCTTTCTACGATCGGGTGACCAGAACTGTACCCAGTATTCCAAGTATGGCTGTAGCAATGCCTTGTAGAACTTCAACAAGAAGTCCCAACTCCTGTATTCAATCAGGCCAATGAAACCAAGCATGTCGATTGCCTTCTTCACCACTCTGTCCATATGAGACTCCACTTTCAAGGAGCTATGAACATGTACTCCTCAATCTCTTTGTTCTATAACTCTCCCCAGCGCCTTACCATTAACTGAATATGTTCTGTCCTGGTTTGATCTACCAAAATGCATCACATCGCATTTATCTAAATTGAACTCCATCTGCCATTCATCAGCCCACTGTCCAATTGATCAAGATCTGTTGCAATCCTAGATAACCTTGTCCACTATGTCACCAATCTTGGTGTTATCTGCAACCTTACTAACCATGCCCCCTAAATCTCATCCAAATCATGAATATAAATGATAAATAACAAATAACAGTGGACCCAGTACTGATACCTGAGGCACACTGCTGGTCACAACCTCCAATCATCTGCTGCCACCAAACTAATTTTGTATCCATTTGGCTCCCTCACCCTAGATCCTGTGAGATTTAACCTTATGTACAACCAATTGTGTGGTACGTTGTCAAAGGTCTTGCTAAAGTTCATTCAGGTAACATCAACTGCATTGACCTCATCTACCTTCTTTGTCACCCCTTCAAAAACCTCAATCAAATTTGTGAGACATGATTTTCCATTCGCAAAGCCATGCTGACTGTCCCTAATCAGTCCATGCCTCTCTAAATCCCTATAGATCCTGTCTCTCAGAATACCTTCTCCCAACCGACCAATAAAGATGTGAGGTTCATCTGCCTGAAGTTCCCAGACATTTTCCTGCAGCCCTTTTTAAACAATGGCACAGCATTTGCCACCTCACTATCTTCAGGCATCCCACCTGTAGCTGTCGATGATTCAAATATTTCTGTTAGGGGATCCATAATTTCCTCCCTAGCTTCCTACAATGTCCTGGGATACATTTCATTAGGTCCTGAGCATTTATCTATCTTGATGCGCTTTAAGGCTTCCAGCACCACCTCCTCTATTATGTGTACACTCCTCAAGTAATCACGAATTATTTCCCCAAGCTCCCTAACATCTATGCCTTTCTGTGATGAAAAATATTCATTTAGGATCTCACCCATCTCTTGTGGATCCAGACATGAATGATCTTGTTGATCCTTAAGAGGTCCTAATCTCAACCTAGTTACTAGAACATAGAACATTACAGCACAGAACAGGCCCTTCGGCCTTCGATATTGTGCCGACCAAAATAAAAAGCAATGCCCCTCCAAACTAAACCATTCCCTTCTCTCCCATATACTTATCAATTAACCTCTTAAACGCCACCAAACTTGGCGCATCTACAACAGCTGCAGGCAGGGCATTCCACTCCCTAATCACTCTTGAGTAAAGAACCTACCTCTGATATCCGTCCTATAACTCATACCCCTTAATTTAAAGCTGTGTCCCCTCGTGGTAGCTTTCTCCATCCTAGGAAAAAGGCTATCACTGTCCACCCTATCTAAACCTCTAATCATCTTATATGCTTCAATAAGATGCCCTCTTAGCCGCCTCCTTTCCAACGAAAACAACCTCAAATCCTTCAACCTCTCTTCATAGGACCTGCCCTCCATACCAGGCAACATCCTGGTAAACCTCCTCTGTACCCTCTCCAATGCCTCCACATCTTTCTTATAATGTGGGGACCTTTATGTATTTGACGAAGCTTGTTTGTCTCATTAAGCTGGAATACTTGGAAGATGTTTAAATTAAAGCTGTATCACAGTACAGTAGGAGACTATTCAGCCTATCGGGTCTGTACCAACCACAAACCCATCTAGGTCCTCTTCCGATATCCCCACAAATTTATCCAGCTAATGCCTCTGAGACTAAGGTCAATTTATAATGGCCAATTTACCTAACATGCACATTGTAGGAGGAAGCCAGACTACCCAGAGGAAACCCACGCAGACATAGGGAGAAAGCTACAAACGCCACTCAGACAGTGACCGAAGCTAGAATTGAACCCTGCGTCCCTGGCATTATGAGACAGCAGTGCTAACCACTGTGCACCATACTGCCTGTTTGATTGGCACTGTTAAATATTACTACTTAATGTAATTTTGCTCTGTTAGTTTCATCAATGACAAACTCAACTACAACAAGCTTCAATAAAGTGTACTCAGTTGGAGAAATGCTGGAGCCCAGAACTTTCAAACCAACAAATAAACCCCGACCACATGCATAGACACATGGAAAGGATTAGGCCATTTGACTCTTTGAGTCTGCTCCACCATTCGTATTGATCATCACATTCATATCCTGATCCCAACCTCCCCTCCATATCTTGTGATGCTTTTAACCCCAAGAGCTATATCTATTTTCTTCTTGAAATCATACAATGTTTTTGCCTCAGCTACATCCTGCGATATTGATTCTATGGATTCAAGATTCTCTGGGTGAAGAAATTTCTCGTCACCTCAAACGTAAAAGATTTATGACATCCTCAAACTGTGATTCCTTAATTCTGGACTCCCCCCACCATTGGGAACATTCTTTCTGAATCTATATTGCCTCATCCTGTTAGAATTTTATAAGTGAGATCCCCTCTCACTCTTCTAAACTCCAATGAATATAACCCTAACCAAGTTAGTCTGTCCTCATATGACAGACTTGCCATCCCAAAAATCAGGCTCGTAAATCTTCGCTGCACGCGCTTTGTAGTACGAGCATCCTATTTCAGATAAGGTCACCAAAACTGGACACACATTTTTGTGTGGTCTCATTAAACTATACAATTGCAATAAAACATTCCTATTATATTCAAACCCTCTGTCTATAAATACACTATGAGCATATTATGATGGTACATTATGAGAACTGTACCTTTTTTTAGAATATTAGTGAAAAATGTGATGTTTGTAAAAAGTATAGGAGGATAGCATCACGATTAGTTGTAAGTCTTCTATTGGTGAGAGATTTTAATTAAACTGTAGTGATGGATTCCAAAAGAAAAATATATTGTTCATCTACATTTTGTAATTAGATTTAGCCTGTCAATGGTAATTTATAGTAAAGTCCAAAACATAACTATATATAAGATAATAAAAAGATTGAGAGGAAAGAGGCTGGGAAGGTCAGTGAAATTCTAATGGGATAATGGTGGTGAATTTTCCAACGATGAATTCAAGATTACATGAAAATTTCAGTATCCTCAGCAAAAAATCCTTCCAGCCATGGGTTATGTGAGAAAAATTATGCTGTGATTGATGAAATGTTCTGAGAAATGTAATTTTCAGCAACATGCTTTTGATAATATTCTAAATAATTATCATTGGTAACAAATTTGCTTTGATAGGCTTCCATTACTCAAACTAAAGCATTGTTCACGGAGGCAAAAGAAGATGTTCCATTGATTATCATCCACTCTGATCACAAGTCTACGCCAACTGTGAATACTGAAATATCTACAACAGTGAAGTCTTCAGAAAGCACATATGGTAAAATCTGTAGGATTATATTTTCATGTTTTAAAGAGAAAGGCTGCATATGATTTTTTCTATGGAACTTAATGGTTGCCATTCAAAAGGGAAAATGATGTCATTTTCTTGGTGATTGAGCAAAACATGAATGGCATGTTTTAATAAAGCATCTGCTAAATCACGGGCAATCCAATGCCAGTAAGCAACATCTCCAAGCAGAAGCTCCCTGATAAGAATTGCACAATAATCTTCTGTTCGGCAATTGCCCTGAAAATGAGAATCATTCTACAATGTGAGTTGAATTGCAGAACTTCAGATGGTTCCTACTGTCTTACAGTAAAAATTACCCAGAAAAAATTAGAAAAATTAAAACCACTTAGAATGTCTAGGTAACCAGAGTAATGACATCGTCCCTCCCATCCTCTCTCATTATTCCTTGACCAACTGATTGGGTTAGTCCTACCATCCCAATTCTCCATGGATCCCTTATCTTTGCATATAACAATACAGACAGTTTACAGATTATAGATACAGTCTGTGCTGTTATATGCTCTGTCTGAGGCCAGATCTGTTCATTCACCTGATGAAGAGGGAAACCTTGAAAACTTGTGAGTTTACTATCAAATAAATTGGTTGGACTTAAACCAGGTGTTGTCAGACTTCTTATTGTGTTTACCCCAGTCCAACGCCGACATCTCCACATCATGGTTTTATCAGTTGAGGCATAGACTACAAAAGGAGGAAGTCATGTATAAAACTTTGGTGAAACTTCAACTAGAACCCTGTGCAGTTCTGGTTGCCATATTATCAGAAGGATGTGATTACACTGGAGGGGATGCAGAGGAGATTTACCTGGATGCTGCCTGGGATGAAACATTTAAATTACAAAGAAAGGCTGCATTGGTTTGGGTTATTTTCGTTGGAGCAGGGAAGATTGAAGTGTGACCTGATCAAGGTGTACTAGATTATGAGGGACATGGACAGAATGGATAATGAGCAGCTGTTCCCCTTAGTTGAAAGTTAGTCACTAGGAGACATAGATTCAAGATGAGGGGCAGGAGGTTTAGGAGATGTGAGGGAAAACATTTTTACCCAGAGATGATGGAGGGCTGGAATGTGCTGCCTGGGAGGGTGGTAGAGGTAAGTTGCCTCATATCCTTTGAAATGTATTGGGATGAGCACTTGACACAGTATAACATTCAGTGTTATGGGTCAAATGCAAGACTTCTTGAGAAGGTGAGGGGATTTGGTCTTGTGGATCCAGAACTGGTTTGCCTGCAGAAGGCAAAGAGTAGTTGTGGATGGGTCTTTTTCTGCACAGACATCAGTCACCAGTGGAGTGCCCCAGGGATCCTTGCTGTTTGTCATTTTCATAAATGACCTGGATGAGGAAGTGGAGGGATGGGTTAGTAAGTTCGCCAACGATACAAAGATTGGTGGTGTTGTGGATAGTCTGGAGGGATGTCTGAAGTTGCAGCGAGACATAGATAGGATGCAAGACTGGGCGGAGAAATGGCAGATGGACTTCAACGCAGATAAATATGTGGTGGTCCATTTTGGCAGGACCAATGAGATAAAAGAGTATAATAGCAAGGGTAGGAGTCTTTGCAGTGTTGAAGAGCAGAAGGATCTTGGGGTCCGGATCCAAAGGACTCTTAAATCGGCCTCGCAGGTGGAGGATGTGGTCAAGAAAGCGTATGGTGTACTGGCCTTCATTAATCGAGGGATTGAGTTTAAGAGTCCAGAGGTAATTCTGCAACTTTATAAGACCCTTGTCAGACCCCACTTGGAGTACTGTGTGCAGTTCTGGTCACCTTGCTACAGGAAGGATGTGGAAGCTATTGAGATGGAGCAGAGGAGATTTACAAGGATGTTGACTCGATTAGGAGGCATGCCTTATGAAGATAGGTTGAGGAAACTAGATCTCTCCCTGGAGAGACGAAGGTTGAGAGGCAACCTGATCGGGGTTTATAAGATGTTGAGAGGAATAGATAGGGTGGATTCTCGGAGGCTATTTCCCCAGTTTGAAATGGTCGCTACAAGAGGACACAGGTTTAAGGTGCTGGGAGACAAGTACAGAGGAGATGTTAGGGGTAAGTTTTTCACTCAGAGGGTGGTGAGTGAATGAAATTGGCTGCTGTCAATGGTGGTAGAGGCGAACTCACTGGGTTTTTTAAGAGATGAGTAAATGGGATTGGGAGTTACAGATAGTTCTATGGCCTGGTAGGTACTGAAATGATCAGCACAACTTGTGGGCTGAAGGGCCTGTTTGTGCTCTAGTGTTCTATGTTCTATGTTCTAAATGCAAGCAGATGGGATTCGGTGGGAATTCAGGTGTTTCTAATATGTCAGATGCGGAATTGATAGGTCAAAGGGCCCCTTTGGCAAGGTCCCTCATGGCTGATTAGTACAGAAAATGAAGTCACATAGTATCAGAGATGAGCTGGCAAGATGGACACATAACTGATTCAGTCACAGAAGGCAGGGGAACAGTGGAAGTTGTATTTCTGAAAGGAGGGCTGTGTCAAGTGGCGTTCATCAAGGATTAGTGCTAGGACCTTTGCTATTTGTTATATATATAAATTTATTGGAAGAAAATGCAAGTGGTTTGATTAGTAAGTTTGCAGATGACACAAAGGTTGATGGATTTGTGGATAGTGATGAGGGCCATCAGAGGATACAGCAGCATATAGATGGGTTGGAGACTTGGGTGGAGAGATGGCAGATGGAACTTAATTCGGACAAATGTGAGGTAATGTGTTTTGGAAAGTTTAATACAAATAGGAAATATACAGTAAAAGGCAGTAAAATCCCTTAGGATTATCATAGGCAGAAGGATTTGGGTGTACAGGTGCACAGGGCACTGAAAGTGACAATAGAAGGTAGTTAAGAAAGCATTTGGTAATCTTGCCTCAATTGGCCAGAGCATTGAGTTTAAAAATTGGCAAGCCATGTTGCAGCTTTATAGGATCTTAGTTAGGCTGCATTTGGAATATAGTGTACAGTTTTGGTCACCACACTACCAGAAGGATGTGAAGGTGTTGGAGAGAGTACAGAAAAGATTTACCAAGATGTTGCCTGGTATAGAGGGCATTAGCTATGAGGAGAGGTTGGAGAAACTTGATTTGTTCTCACTGGAGTGATGAAGATTGAGGGGCGACCTGATAGAAATCCACAAGACTATGAGGAGCATGGACTGTGTGGAAAGTCAGAAGCTTTTTCTAGAGTCAATTTCTCGGGGGCATGAGTCTAAGTTGCGAGGGACAAGGTTTAAATGAGATATACAAGGCAGGTTTGTTACAGAGAGTGATAGGTGCCTGGAACATGCTGCCAGGGGGTTGTGGAAGCAGATACGATAGTGACTTTTATGGAGTGTTTGTACAAATATATGAATAGGATGGGGAAAGGTATGGTACCCGGAAGAATAAAGGGTTTTAGTTCAGTCAGGCAGCATGATCAGTGCAGGTTTGGAGGGCTTGTCCCTGTGCTGTAATTTTCATTGTTCTTTCTTCTATATTGTATAACTCTATGAAAGGCATTGTATTTAACGGTGAAAGATTTTTAAGTTTGATTAGATTGTGATATGAAGCTTAGTACTTGTCAGAAAATTAGTGAATTTTTTCAGTATATCAGAAATAGCTTTTTGCAGTGTCCTGGATCCAACAAAAGCGTTTGCAATTTTAGATATAGTAGTGAGCAATGAACCAGAATTAGTTAACGAACAACAGAGCGTGAGAATTTATCAATAAGAAAATATAATCAAATTCAATGCAGTGTTTGAGGGGGAGAAACACAAAACAGTTTGTAAGACTGAAGCTTCAAAACAATGCAACAAAGACTGACCACAGTAAACTAGGTAAATAAATCAGTGGGACATAGATACAAAATTCAGAAAATGGGACTGTGAGGAACTTAATTTGTTTTATTATTGTCACATGTATTGGTATACAGTGGAAAGTATTGTTTCTTGAATGCTATACAGACAAAGTATACCATTCATAGAGAAGGAAAGGAAAGGTGAGAGTACAGAATGTAGTGTTACAATCAAAGATAGGGTATTGAGAAAGATCAACTTAATATGAGATAGGTTCATTCAAAAGCCTGATGGCAACAGGGAAGAAGCTGTTCTTGAAACCTTGATTTGTAACAAATCAAGGTTTGTATCAAAAAGATACAAAAAGACTTTTGTATCTTTTTCCAGACAGAAGAAAGTGGAAGAGAGTGAACTCAGAATATGTGCGGCCCTTGATTATGCTGGCTGCTTTTCTGAGGTAGCAGAAAGCGTAGATGGAGTGAATGGATGGGAGGCAGGTTTGTGTGTTGGACTGGGCTACATTCACGACTTTTTATAGATCCTTGAGGCCTTGGGCAGAGCAGGAGCCAAACCAAGCTGTGATACAACCAAAAAGAATGCTTTCTACGGTGCATCTGTAAATATTGGCAAAAGTTGTAGTTGACGTGACAAATTTCCCAAGTCCTAAGGAAATATTGGAAAATTTGTCAGGATTAAAAATAGCCAAATCTGCAGGCTGAAGTGAATTGCATTCCAAGCAGCTGTGGGAGTGAAACAAGGAAATGGAACAACAATGGGAATAGCGAGAGCTCTGACACAAATTTTAATTCCTCTGGGGTATGAAGGAAGAGCAAGAGGACTGGAGGTCACGTGGTTCCATTATTCAAGAAGGGTGATGGACATGAACCAGGGAATAACAGACCAGTGAGTGGTAGGGAGACTAATGGAGAAAATTGTGAAGGAGTGAATTAACCTCCACTTGGAGAGGCATGGATTGATTCTGGATATGATGTAGAGATGCCGGCGTTGGACTGGGGTAAACACGGTAAGAAGTCTAACAATACCAAGTTTAAGTCCAACCGATTTATTTGATAGTAAACTCACAAGCTTTCGAGGTTACCCTCTCCGTCAGGTGAATGGAGAATACTGGCCTCAGACAGAGCATATAACAGCACAGACAGTTTACAGATTACTGATTAAAATATGAATCTTTATACCTAACCTGGTATTCAATCTTAAAGTGGCTAACAATGCGAGTGGAAGGAGCACTGAGCATAAGTTAAAGAGATGTGTATTGTCTCCACATAGTATAGTAAGTGAGGTTTTGCAAACCTGGGCAAGTAATGGGGGTTACAGATAGTGTGATATGAACTCAAGATCCCTGTTAAGACCGTCCTTATGTGTGTGGAACTTGGCTATCAGTCTCTGCTCAGCGGCTCTGTGCTGTCGTGTGTCGTGGAGGCCACCTTGGAGAATGCTTATCTGAAGGTCAGAGGCCAAATGACCAGGACCACTGAAATGTTCGCCACCAAGAAGGGAACAGTCTTGTCTGGTGATTGTCGAGCGATATTCATTCATCCGTTGTCGTAGTGTCTGCATGGTCTCATGGTACCATGCTGCGGGACATCCTTTCTTGCAAAGTATTAGGTAGAGAACGTTAGCCAAGTCGCAAGAGTATGTACTGTGTACCTGGTGGATGGTGTTTTCACATGAGGTGATGTCATCCATGTTGATGATCCGGCATGTCTTGCAGAGGTTGCTGTGGCAGGGTTGTGTGGTATTGCGGTCACAATTCTCCTGAAGGTTGGGTAGTTTGCTGCAAACAATGGTCTGTTGAGGTTGTGCGGTTGTCTGAAGACAAGAAGTGAGGGTGTGGGGATGGCCCTGGTGAGATGTTCATCTTCATCAATGATATGTTGAAGACTCCTGAGAAGATGTTGTAGCTTCATGACAGCTCAGTGATTATCACTGTTTACTGAACAGATACATGGATTTGGGCTGGTGTCTGTGGGAGTTTGCACATTCTCCCCATGATTGCATGGGTTTTCTCCAGGTGTTCTGGTTTCCTCCCACACCCCAAAAACGTGCTGTTAGGCTGATTGGTGTAACAAATTGTCCCTAAATTAGTTCTCCCTCAATCTTCCCAAATAGGTGTATACAAATGTCATAGGTAGAGGAGGACAGTCAATGTTAAAATGATGGTGTGGGCTTATTGGGCTGAAGGGACTGTTTCCCGTGCTGTTTTGTTCTTTGTTATTTGTTCAGTCCTGTACTTTCCCGCAATGGAGAAACTATGACATCTTCTCCGGAGTCTTCAACAAACCTCGGAAGCTTGTGAGTTTACTACCAAATAAATCGGTTGGACTTAAATCTGGTGTTGTCACACTCCTTACTTGATTCTGGATAGTCAGCATGGCTTTGTCACAGGGATGTCATGTCGAACAAATATAGTAGAATTTTTCAAAAAGTGATCAAGCATCTGATAAAGGAAGTAAAGTTGATGTATTTTGATTGGATTTTAACAAAGACTTTGACAAGAATGTCCAAAGTAGATGTGTCCCTTCCAAAAATAAGAATGGTAGCACCAAATCTAGAATGGCTGGTTGGCTGATACAGAGAAGATCACAGAATCATAGAATACAGCCACAAGGAGGCCATTTGGCTCATTGAGCTCGCACCGACAACAATCTCTTCCAGGCCCTATCCTCATAGCTCTACATATTTAGTCTGCTAATCCCCCTGAGCAATGTAGCATGACCAATGCACCTAATCTGTACATCTTTAGACAACAGAAAAGGAAAGTGTACAATAGGCAAATAAAAACTTGAGCACTGCAGATAGCCTAGATGAATTTAGGAAGTGTGGAGACAAAGTAAAAAATGAAATAAAAAAATCAAAGAGAGGGCATGAAAATAGATTAGCAAGTAAAGTTAGAGAAAACCCAAAAATGTTTTACCAAGATATTAATGATAAAAGGTTAGTTAAAGAAGTGGGACTTATCAGAGATGAAGTAGGGAACTCGTAAGTAGATGCAGAGGCTGTGGGAAGGGTTTTTAATAAATATTTTGTATCTGTGTCTACAAATGAAAGGGAAGATACAGATATTGTAGTCCAGGAGGAACATTGTGAGATATTGGATGGATAATCATAAAAGAGAGAGGAAGTACTCGGAATTGGAATCCTTATAAGTTGATAAGTCACCAGGGCTAGATGGATGTTCTTGAAGCTGCTGCAAGAGGTCAGGAAGGAGATGGGAAATGCTTTGGGATGATTCTCCAATCCCATCAGAAACAGGGGAGATACTGGAGGACTGGAGAATTGTCGTTCCTTTATTTAAAAAGGAATTGAAGGAAATGTCCAACGATTAGAACAAAGAAAATTTCAGCACAGGAACAGGCCCTTCAGCCCTCCAATTCTGCACTAACCATGCTGCCCACCTTAACTAAGACCTACTACCTGCCCCAGCAACAAGTTCCAAACACCAACTACCCTCTGTAAAAAAAAAAGCTTTCCTCGTACATCTCCTTTAAATCTTGTCCCTCATCGCCTTAAATCTCTGCCCCCTAATAATTGACTCCTCCACCTTGGGAAGAAGCTCCTGCTATCTACTTTGTCCATGCCTCTCATAATCTTGTAGACATCTACCAGGTCTCCTCTCAACCTCCATCATTCCAGTGAGAGCAAACCAAGTTTCTTCAATCTTTCCTCAAAGCTAATGCCAACTAGTCTTTCATTGGTGGTTAGCAAATTCGTAGAATAAACCCTGACAGATAGCATTAACTATCACGTGGAAAGGCATGGACTGGAACAGGCTTCCAGAGGTAGTAGTTGGGGCAGGTACAATTTTATCTTTTAAAGAGCATTTAGACAGTTACATGATTAAGATGGGTCTGGAGGAATAATTGGGACTAGCTTCGCGGTGTGAAAAAAAGGTTGCATGGACAAGTTGGACCAAAGGGCCTGTTTCCATGATGTAAACCTGTCTGACTCAATGTTTGGGATGGTCAGCATGGATTTGTTAGGTTCAGGCAGTAAGGCAATGTGGGTAAAGCTCAGGAATAGGAAGAATGCAATCACAATGTTAGGGGTTTATTAAAGTTCTCCCAACAGCCAGCGGGAGATAGGAAAGCAGAAATGCAGACAGATTTTGGAAAGATGCAAAAACAGAAGGGTTGTTTGGTGGGTGATTTTAATTTTCCTATGTTGACTCGGACTCACTTACTACTAGCCGCTTGGATGGGGCAGAATTTGAAAGGAGTGTCCAGGAGGCTCTCTTGAAATAGTATGTAAAATAGCCCAACTTGAGGATGAGCCATATTAGACCTAGAATTGGGGAATAAGCCAAGCCAAGTGATCGAAGTTTCAGCAGGAGAGCATTTCAGAACATAGAAAACTACAGCACAAACAGACCCTTCAGCCCACAAGTTGCGCTGATCATATCCCTACTTACTAGCATATCTATAATCCTCAATCCTATTGGATCCCATGTACTCATCCAGAAGTCTCTAATTGTCTATGCAAGAGATGGAAAAGACCCCAATGAGTTCGCCTCCACTACCACCGACGGCAGCCGATTCCACTCTGAGTGAAAAACTTACCTCTGACATTTCCTTTGTACCTATTCCCCAGCACTTTAAACCTGTGTCCTCTCGTAGCGACCATTTCAGCCCTGGGAAATAGTCTCTGAGAATCCACCCGATTTATTCCTCTCAAAATCTTATAAACCTCTATCAGGTCACCTCTTATCCTTCGTCTCTCCAGGGAGAAAAGACCTAGCTCCCTCAACCTGTCCTCATAAGGCATGCCACCCAATCCAGGCAATATCCTTGTAAGTCTCCTCTGCACCCTTTTAATAGCCTCCACAACTTTTTTGTAATGAGGCAACCAGATCTGCGCACACTATTCCAAGTGGAGTCTGACTAGGGTCTTATAAAGCTGCAGCATTATCTCCCGACTCCTAAACTCAATCCCCAATTAATGAAGACCATATGCCTTCTTGACCACATCCTTCACCTACAAGGCCGATTTAAGAGTCCTATGGACCCGGACCCCAAGATCCTTCTGCTCCTCAACACTGCTAAGAGTTCTACCTTTGATATTATACTCCTTCATCTCATTGGACCTGCTAAAATGGGCCACTACACATTTATCCGCGTTGAAGTCCATCTGCCACTTCTCCACCCAACCTTGTATCCTATCCACGTCTCGCTGACATCCGTCTAGACTATTCACAACACCACCAACCTTCATGTTGTTGGCAAACTTATCATTCCATCCCTCCACTTCCTCATCCAGGTCATTTATGAAAATGACAAACAGCAAGAGCCCCAGAACAGATCCCTGGGGCACTCCACTAGTGACCAACTCCATGCAGAAAAAGACCCATCCACAACCACTCTCTGCCTTCTGCAGGCAAGCCAGTTCTGGATCCACAAGGCAATAGCCCCTTGGATCCCATGCCCTCTCACTTTCTCAAGACGTTTTGCATGGGGGTCTTTATCGAATGCCTTGCTGAAGCCTATATAAACCACATCCACCAATCTTCCTTCATCAATATGTTTAGTCACATTTTCAAAGAACTCAACCAAGCTCATAAGGCATGACCTGCCCTTGACAAAGCTGTGCTGATTACTTTTGATCATACTAAACTTCTCTAAATGTTTGTAAATCCTGTCCCTCAGGATCCTCTCCATCAACTTAGTAATCACTGAGGTTAGACTCACTGGGCTATCCCTGTTCCCTTTCTTGAATATAGGAACCAGATCTGCAATCCTCCAATCCTCTGGAACCTCTTCTGTCTCCATCGATGATGCAAAAATCATCACCAGAGGTTCTGCAATCTCTTCCCTCACCTCCCATCGTAACCTGGAGCACATCCCATCCGGTCCTGGCGACTTATCTATCTCGATGCTATTCAAAAATTCCAACACACCTCTTTCTTAACATCTACATACTCAAACTTTTCAATCTGCCTCAAACCTGCAGTACAACCATCCAGATCATTTTCCAACGTGAATACCGAGGTAAAATATTAATTAAGCACCTCTGCCACTTCTACCAGTTCCGCTCAAACTTTTCTCCCTTTACCTTTTATAAGTCCTATTCCTTCATATCTCATTCTTTTACTCTTCATATATTTGTAGAGCACTTTGGAGTCCTCCTTAATCTTACCCATGATCATAATGAGTTTTAAGGTGCTTGTGGATAAGTAAAAAAAAAAGAGTGATCCTCAGGTGAAAGGGTTAAATTGGGGGAAGAGTAACTACTCCAGCAATAGGAAGACCTGGAGAGTATAGATTGGAGGAGGCTCTTTGAGGATAAATCAACATTCGATATGTGAGAGTCTTTCAAATGTCGGTTGATTAAAATTCAGGACTGGCATGTACCTGTATGGATAAAGGATAAGTGTAGCAAGTATAGGATATCCTGGGTAACAAGAGACATTATGGGCCTTGTCAAAAAGAGAAAGGAAGCATTTGTAAGGTCTCAAAGGATTAGAACAAATGAAGCCCTTGAAGAATATGAAGAATGTAGGAAGAAACTTAAAGAAACAGTGAGGAGGTCTGAAATGGATCATTAAAAAGTCCTTGAAAGTAGGATTAAGAAAAATCCTAAGGCATTTTAAACGTATGTAAAGAGTAAGATGGTAGTCAGAGAAAGGTTGGTCCAGTCAAGGAGAATGGAAGGAACCTATGCATTGAACCAGAAGAAATGGGCAAGATATTAAATGAATATTTTGCCTCAATAGTCACCAAAGAGAGGGACTTGATGGATATTCTGGGTCATGTTGATATCAAAAAAGGATGAGGTATTGAACATAGAACATAGAACATTACAGCGCAGAACAGGTCCTTCGGCCTTCGATGTTGCGCCGACAAATTATGAAAAAGCAATGACCCTCTAACCTAAACCATTCCCTTTTCATCCATAAACTTATCTACTAACCTCTTAAATGCCACCAAACTTGGCGCATCTACAACTGCAGCAGGCAGGGCATTCCATACCTTTACCACCCTCTGGGTAAAGAACCTACCTCTGACATCTATCCTATAACTACCACCCCTTAATTTAAAGCTATGTCCCCTCGTGCTAGCTTTCTTCATCCTCGGAAAAAGGCTATCACTGTCCACCCTATCTAAACCTCTAATCATCTTATATGTTTCAATAAGGTCTCCTCTTAGTCACCTTCTTTCTAACGAAAACAACCTCAAATACCTCAACCTCTCTTCATAAGACCTGCCCTCCATACCAAGCAACATCCTGGT
Organism: Sphyrna mokarran; assembly: GCA_024679065.1. Lineage (NCBI taxonomy): Eukaryota > Metazoa > Chordata > Chondrichthyes > Carcharhiniformes > Carcharhinidae > Sphyrna > Sphyrna mokarran. The sequence continues at coordinate 112,074,024 of JAGIQG010000007.1, read as the reverse complement.
AAACCTCCTCTGCAACCTCTCCAATGCCTCCACATTTTACTTAAAATGTGAGGACCAGAACTGTACACAATACTTCAAGTGCAGCCGCACTAGAGTTTTGTACAGTTGCAACATGACGTTGCGGCTCCGAAATTCAATCCCCCTGCCAATAAAAGCTAAGACTCCGTATGCCTTCTTAACAACCTTATCGACTTGATTGCCAACTTTCAGGGATCTATGCGCATATACACCAAGATCCCTCTGTTCTTCAACACTATTAAGAGTCCTACCATTAGCCCTATACTCTACACATTTATTATTCCTGCCAAAGTGCATTACCTCACACTTTTCCACATTAAACTCAATTTGCCACCTCTCAGCCCAGCTCTGCAACTTGTCCAAGTCTCTCTGCAAACTATAACACCCCTCTTCACTATCTACCACTCCACCGACTTTAGTGTCATCTGCAAATTTACTAATCCATCCTTCAATACCCTCATCCAGATCATTTATAAAAAATACAAACAGCAGGGGCCCCAAAACAGACCCCTGAGGCACACCACTCGTCACCGAACTCCACGATGAATATCTCCCATCAACCACCACCCTCTGTCTTCCATCTGCTAGCCAATTCCTAATCCAATTAGCTAAATCACCCTCAATCCCATACATCTGCATTTTCTGCAGAAGCCTTCCATGGGGCACCTTATCGAACGCTTTACTAAAGTCCATATATACCACATCAACTGCCTTACCCCCATCCACCTCTTTGGTCACTTTTTCAAAAATCTCAATAAGGTTAGTAAGGCACGATCTACCCTTTACAAAACCATGCTGACTATCCCCAATCAATTCGTTTCTCTCTAAATAACTATAAATCCTATCCCTAATAATTCTTTCCAAAGAATTGTCACCTCCTCAAAAAACTCAATTAAATTAGTGAGACATGACTTCCTCCCTCATACAAAACCATTCTGTCTGTTAATAATAAGACCATTCAGTTCCAAATGTGTATAGATCCTATCACTAAGAATCTTCTTCAAAAATTTCACTATCTCTGATATCAAGCTGACTGCCTATAATTAGCCAGTTATCCTTGCTACTTCTTAAATAACAGGATTTCTGTTAGAGGCCCAGCAATTTTATATCTTTTCTCCTTCAAGACATTGATGTTTGATGCCCCTTGTAGATCCTGAATCTTTTTTCCTGTGTTGACAAGTATAAAGTTTATTTTATTGCGTGCCTTAAAAAGCATTAAAGTAGATAAGTCCCCATGGTCTGATGGGATCTACCCCCAGAATACTGAGGGAGTATAGGATACAAATTGCTGGGGCCTTGACAAAAATCTTTGTATGCTCATTGGCTATAGGTGAAGTTCCAGAAGATTGGAGGATAGCTAGTGTTGTTCCAGTATTTAAGAAGGGCGGCAGGGATAAATTAAATCAAATCAAATCAAACCAGGTAATTATAAGGCAGTGGGAATTGCGTCATTATTGGAAAAGATTCTTGGGAACAGGATTCACTCACATTCGGAAACAATTGGGCTTATTAAAATAGACAGCATAGTTTTGTGAAGGGGAGATCATGCCTCAATAACTCGATTGAACTTTTTAAGGAAGTAACAAAGATGATAGATGAGGGAAAGGCATTGGATGTTGTGTACTATGTCATAAAACCTTTGACAGGGTACCTCTTGGTAAACTCGTGTGAGAGGTGAAATCATACTGGATCATTCTTAATAGTGTTGATGAACAGAGGGATCTTGGCGTATATGTGCGTAGATCCCTGAAAGTTGGCAATCAAGTCGATAATGTTGTTAAGAAGGTATATGGAGTCTTAGCTTTTATTGGTAGGGGGATTGAATTTTGGAGCCGCAACGTTATGTTGCAACTGTACAAAACTCTAGTGCGGCTGTACTTGGAGTATTGTGTGCAGTTCTGGTCCCCGCATTATAAGAAAGATGTGGAGGCATTGGAGAGGGTACAGAGGAGGTTTAATAGGATGTTGCCAGGTATGGAGGGCAGGTCTTATGAGGAGAGGCTGAGGGATTTGAGGTTGTTTTCGTTAGAAAGAAGGCAGCTAAGAGGAGACCTTATTGAAACGTATAAGATGATTAGAGGTTTAGATAGGGTGGACAGTGATAGCCTTTTTCCTAGGATAGAGAAAGCTAGCATGAGGGGACATAGCTTTAAATTAAGGGGTGGTAGTTATAGGACGGATATCAGAGGTAAGTTCTTTACCCAGAGAGTGGTTAGGGTATGGAATGCCCTGCCTGTGGCCGTTGTAGATGCGCCAAGTTTGGTGGCGTTTAAGAGGTTAGTAGATAAGTTTATGGACGAAAAGGGAATGGTTAAGTTTGGAGGGTCATGGCTTTTTCCTAATTGGTCGGCGCAACATCGAAGGCCAAAGGGCCTGTTCTGCGCTGTAATGTTCTATGTTCTATGGATCATTGGAGAGCTGGCAAGATGGATACAGAACTGCTTGGCTATGGAAACCATGATGTAGAGATACCGGTGTTGGACTGTGGTAAATATACTAAGAAGTCACACAAAACCAAGTCCAACAGGTTTATTTGGTAGCAAAAGCCACTAGCTTTCAGAGCGCTGCTCCTTCGTCAGGTGAGTGGGAATCCTGTTCACAAACAGGGCATATAAAGACACAAACTCAATTACAGAATAATAGTTGAAATGCGCGTCTTTACAGTTAATCAAGTCTTAAAAGTGCAGACTATGTGAGTAGAGAGTGTTAAGCGCAGGTTAACACTTACAGGACAGTAAGTGAGATTTTGCAAGCCCAGGCAAGGCGTGGGGGTTACAGATAGTGAAGGACTCGCATTCCAATCATTATTTTGTAAATTGAGTTTGTGTCTTTATATGCCCTGTTTGTGAATCGAACTCCCACTCACCTATGAAGAGGCAGAAAACACTGCGAAAGCTATTGGCTTTTGCAAGTAAACATGCTGGACTTTAACCTGGTGTTGTGAGTCTTCTTTCTATGGCCAAGCCAGTTCTGAATCCATCTAGCTAGTTCAGTGCGATCCCATGTGATTTAATCTTTTGCACCAGACTGCCATGAGGGTTCTTGTAAACTGCCTTACTAAAGTTCATGTAGACAACATTCACAGCCCTTCCCTCATCAATTATTTTGTCAACTCCTCAAAAAACTCAATTAAATTAGTGAGACATGACCTCCTCCCTCATACAAAACCATTCTGTCTGTTAATAATAAGACCATTCAGTTCCAAATGTGTATAGATCCTTTCACTAAGAATCTTCTTCAAAAATTTCACTATCTATGATATCAAGCTGACTGCCTATAATTAGCCAGTTATCCTTGCTACTTCTTAAATAACAGGATTCCTGTTAGAGGCCCAGCAATTTTATATCTTTTCTCCTTCAAGACATTGATGTTTGATGCCCCTTGTAGATCCTGAATCTTTTTTCCTGTGTTGACAAGTATAAAGGTTATTTCAATGGCTTTTTAAAATCCAAATTGGGTTTTGCCAACAGTTTCTTTTGGGTGGTAAATTAATTTATGCCATATTTCATTAAGAGGCGGACTAAATTTGCCAAATTTCAATGTTAAAACATTATCCAAATTTGCCCTTGAGGAGTAAAGTGGGAAGAAACTTAAACATGAAATTAGGACAGCTAAAAGGGACTAGGAATGTCTTTAGCAAACAGAGACAAGGAGAACCCCAAGACTTTTTATGCATTTATTTGGGTTCGGGTTAGCGTTAGCAAGAGAAAAAATTGGACCACTCAAGGACGATGGAGGAAAGTTATGCGTGGAGCTGCAGGAAGCGGGTGAGATCCTTGATGAGTTGAGTTGGGATTCACCAAGGAGAAGGACATGACAGATGTTGATGTTAGAGAATAAGTGTGTGAATGTCCTATAGAATGTCAATATATCAAAGGAGGAAGTGCTGGGTATCCTAAATTACATTGAGGTAGACAATTCCCCGGGGCTAGATGGGATCTATTCCGGATTATTGCTGGAGGCCAGGGAAGAAATAGCTGGGGCCTTAACAGATCTTCGCATCCTCTCTGACCACAGGCGATGTTCCAGAGGACTGAAGAATAGCTAGTGTTGTTCCCTTGTTTAAGAAAGGAACCAGAGATAATCCAGGAAATTATAGGCCAGTGAGCCCGACGTCAGTGGTGGGGAAGCTTTTGGAGAAAGTATTGAGGACCAGGATATTTGCTTATTTGGAAGAAAATAGACTGGTTACTGGCAGATAGCATGGTTTTATACAGGGAAAATCATGTCTCAACAACTTGACTGAATTTTGTGAAGAGGTGACAAACATAATTGGAGAAAGGCTGTAGTTTATTAAGACTTTTAACAAGGTCCCACATGGTAAACTGGTATAACAACTAAAATCACATGGGACTTGGGAAGGCCTGGCTAAATGGCTACAGAACTGGCTTGGTTATAGAAGTGGAGATATCAGCGTTGGACTGGGGTAAACACAGTAAGAGGTCTCACAACACCAGGTTAAAATCCAACAGGTTTATTTGGTAGTAAATGCCACTAGCTTTCGGAACGCTGTTCCTTTGTCAGGTGAGTAGAGAGTTCTGATCCCAAACAGGGCATGTAAAGGCACGCATGGTTTACAAAATACTGATTAGAATGTGAGTCTTCCAATGTTCTCCAAGGCAGCCTTCACAATATACGCCAGTGCAGAGTCGCTGAGCAGAAACTGATAGCCAAGTTCTGCACACATGAGAACAACCTCAACCGGTATCTTGGGTTCATGTCACATTATCTGTAACCCCCATGACTTATCTGAACTCACAACATCTCACTTATTGTCCTGTCTGGAAACAATACACATCTCTTTAATCTATGCTTAATGCTATCTCCACTCACATTGTCCGCACCTTTAAGACTTGAATAGCAGATTAGCTGTAAAGACTCACATTCTATTTGGTATTCTGTAAACTCTGTGTGCCTTTATATGGCCTGTTTGGGATCAGAACTCTCCACTCACCTGACGAAGGAATAGCATTCTGAAAGCTAGTGGCTTTGTTCTTTATTCAGCTAATTTCTGCAACTTAACCGAGAAGTCAAGGACAAATTCCCCAGTTCTACCAGCCATATTGAAGCACTATCTCTGAAGAATTAAAGGGCCTTCGGGTTACAGTGGGTTTTTTTAACCACATCCATAGAGAAACCGTAGAAAATTACAGCTTTGCAACAAGCCTTTTGGCCCTTCTTGTCTGTGCTGAACCATTTTTTACCTAATCCCACTGACCTGTACTTGGACTTTCCCTTCATAATAAACCTGTTGTACTTTAACCTGGAGTTGTGAGACTTCTTACATGATTATAGAAGACAGGGAGAGTAGCGGTGGAAGGATGTTTTTCAGAATGGAGATCTATAGCAAATGATATTCCACAGGATTCAGTGCTGGGACTTCTATTGTTTGTAGTATATGTAAATGATCTGGAGGGAAATGTGGTGGTCTGATCAGTAAGTTTGCAGATGACATGGAGGTTGGGGGATTTGCTGATAATGCTTAATTACAGATAGATTGGAGATTCGGGGGCACAGAAATTGCAGATGGAGCTTAATCCAGACAAATGTGAGGTGATGCATTTTGTAGGACCAAATTTAGATGTGAATTAAATGGTAGAAATGGTGGAACCCTTAGGAACATTAGCACACAGAGGAATCTGGGTGTGTGGGTCGACAGTTCCCTTAAAGTGGCAACACAGGTGGTCAAGGTGATTGAGAAGCCATATGGCCCGGGCATTGAGTACAAAGCTGGGAAATCATATTCCAGCTCTATAAAACTTTGGTTCGGCCACATTGTGCAGTTTCGGTTGCCACACTACCAGAAGGACGCAGAAGCTTTGGAGAAAGTGCTAAGAAGGTTCTCTGGAATGTTGCCTGGTCTCAAAGGTTGAATAAACTTGGATTGTTTTCACTGAAAAGACAGAGACTGAGGGGAGACCTTTAGAGATTTATAAAATTATGAGAGGCATAGACAGGATAGATAGTGAGAGCTTCTTCTCATGTGGAATATCAATTATAGAGGTGCACAGGTTAAGGGTGAGAGGGGGCAAGTTTACAGGAAATGTGCAGGAAGATTTATCATGCAGAGAATGGTGGGTGCCTGGAATGTGCTGTCAGAGGTAGAGGTGGAAGCGGGCACTTTAGCAACATTTAAAGAGCATCTGGCAGGGTACATGAATCAGATACAGTCCAAGTAAGGGCAAATTATTTTGTTTTTAGTTTAGATAGAGCATCATGATTGGCACAGGCTTGAAGTGCCAAAGGACCTGTTTCTGTGCTGTACTTTTCTTTGTGCTTGTACTTTATTCAGCTAATTTCTGCAACTTAACCAAGAAGTCAAGGACAAATTCCCCAGTTCTACCAGCCATGTTGAAGCACTCTCTCTGAAGAATTAAAGCGCCTTTGGGTTACAGAAGTTTTTTTTACCAGGTCCATAGAGAAACCATAGAAAATTACAGCTTTGCAACAAGGTTTTTGGCCCTTCTTGGCTGTGCTGAACCATTTTTTAACTGACGTGTACTTGGACTTTCCCTTCACTCCCCTCTCATCCATGAACCTGTCCAAGTTTTTCTTAAATATTAAAAGTGACCCCGCATTTACCACTTTATCCGTCCATTTGCTCATTGAAGATTTTTGAGTCAGACATCCAAATAGGTCATACTTCTTATCAGATTGAAAGTCATGACCCTGCATGCTGCTATCAATGTCACTTTTTGTTTGTCAGCTCCTTCAATGTTGTTAGCAATGAAGAAGTAATGCTTCAGTATATTGTATTTTGTTATGCTAGTGTCACAGAGCTTGAGTTTCCCAAAAAGACACAAGATGGCTTTTTCTCACCAGGAAAGATTCTTGACTTATGGAGGTTGTCCGGCAGGCAAGATGGAAAAAGAAATTCTCCTCATTACCCATGTAATTCAGCCAAATGCCAGTTACCAATACCATAACTCTTCAGTATCTACTGCAACAATGCAGGTTTAAAACCCCCGCTGACCATTTCCCATTTAGTGATCACTGCTCACTCAATAAAGCAGCTTGTACTCCACAAAGCTCAGAGGGAGATCTATTGATGGTCACTTGTGGACTTTATAACCATTATAACACATGCCATTGTTAACTCATATCTTGTGTGTTTTAATTTTGCTAACCAACTTTTTGTGGGGTCTTTATCAAAAACCTTCTGACAATCCAACTATTCTACATCTGTCTTTTAAAAATCCATGCCAACTCTTCCTTTCATTAACTCCAACTTCTCCAAGAGCCTTCCCCTGCCCCCAACTCCCCAATTATTGTTTCAAAACCTTATTTTCCTCTGATGATAATACTTAGGAATATTTTTAATCCTTTCTTGATGGAGTTTCTTGCATTCATCATTCCCCAACTTTCTAGTGTCTTAGAATCATGCTGTGCAGAAGGAGGCCATTCGGCCCATCAAGCCTGCATCAGCCACAATTCCACACAAACCCTATCCCCTAACCCTAGCCAGCCCCCTTGACACAAAAGGTTAATTTAGCAGGGCCATTCCACCTAACTCACAGATCTTTTGGACTGTGAGTAAATCAGAGCTCCTAGAGGAAACCAGAGAGAATGTGCAAATATCACACAGACAGTGACCCAAGCTGGGAATCAAACCTGAGTCGCTGCAGTTGTGAGGCAGCAGTGCTAATCACTGTACTTTCCTCTGCATATTGATAGAATGATACAGCCCATCGAGTCTACACTGACACACCTAATCCCATCTACCAGCACTTGGCCCATAGCTCTGAATGTTGTGATTTACCAAGTTCTAATCCCAGTACTTTATAAAGAATGTGAGGTAACCCGCCCTACCACTCACTCAGGGAGCACTGTCACCACTCTCTGGGTAAAAGAGATTTTCTCACATCCCCTCTAAACCCTCTGCCCTCACTTTGAACCCATGTTTCCTCATGACTGACCTCCAACTAAGGAGCAGTGATGTATTTTTGAGGCTGTATAAGGCTCTGGTCAGATCACATTTGGATTATTGTGAGCAGTTTTGGGCCCAGCATCTCAGATGGAAAGAGTCCAGAGGAGGTTCACAAGAAATGATTGCTGGAATAAATAGCTTCTCATATGAGGAACAGTTGAAGAATTTAGGTCTGTACTTGTTGGAATTTAGAAGAATGAGGGGAGATCTTATCGAAACTATCAGGATACTGTTCATTGTGGATAGAGTAAACAAAAAGAGGTTGTTTTCACTGTTGGAAAAGAGTGTTCCACTATTTCAACTAGAGGGCTCAATCTTGGACTAAAGGGCTGATCCTTTAAAATAGAAATGAAGAGGAATTTCTTCAGCCAGAGAGTAGTGAAGCTGTGGAGTTCTTTGCCGCAGAAAGTTATGGAGGCCAGATTATTGAGTGTCTTTAAGACAGAGATAGATAGTTTCTTGATTAATAAGGGGTCAGGAATTATGGGGAAAAGGCAGGAAAATGGGGATGAGAAAAATATCAGCCATGATTGAATGGCGGAGCAGACTTGATGGGCCGAGTGGCCTAATTTTGCTCCTCTGTCTTATGGTCTAAGGGAAACAGCTGCTCCTTATCCACTCTTCCATATAGAACATAGAACACTACAGCACAAACAGGCCTTTCGGCCCACGAGTTGCGCCGATCACATCTATATCTACCAATCCACAGACCTATTTATAACCCCTTATCCCATTAGATCCCATATTCTCATCCAGAAGTCTTTTAAAAGACCCCAGCAAGTTCGCCTCTACCACCACCGATGGCAGCCAATTCCATTCACTCACCACCCTCTGAGTGAAAAACTTGCCCCTAACATGTCCTCTGTAGTTGCTTCCCTGCACCTTAAACCTGTGTCCTCTCGTAGCAACCATTTCAGCCCGGGGAAATAGCCTCCAAGAATCCATCCTATCTATTCCTCTCAACATTTTATAAACCTCTATCAGGTCACCTCTCAACCTTCGTCTCTCCAGGGAGAAGAGTCCCAGCTCCCTCAACCTATCTTCACCTTTTAAAGGCCCAATCCCCCTTCACTCTTTAAAGGCATTTGATAAGGTGCCCCATGGAAGGCTTCTGCAGAAAATGCAGATGTATGGGATTGAGGGTGATTTAGCTAATTGGATTAGGAATTGGCTAGCTGATAGAAGACAGAGAGTGGCAGTTGATGGAAATTATTCATCATGGAGTTCGGTCACTAGTGGTGTACCTCAGGGATCTGTTTTGGGGCCCCTGCTGTTTGTAATTTTTACAAATGATCTGGATGAGGGTATTGAAGGATGGATAAGTAAATTCGCGGATGACACCAAAGTTGGAGGAGTGGTAGATAGTGAAGAGGGGTGTTATAGTTTGCAGAGAGATTTGGACAAGTTGCAGAGCTGGGCCGAGAGGTGGCAAATGGAGTTTAATGCGGAAAAGTGTGAGGTAATTCACTTTGGCAGGAATAACAAATGTGTAGAGTATAGGGCTAATGGTAGGACTCTTAATAGTGTTGATGAACAGAGGGATCTTGGTGTATATGTGCATAGATCCCTGAAAGTAGGCAGTCAAGTCGATAAGGTTGTTAAGAAGGCATACGGAGTCTTAGCTTTTATTGGTAGGGGGATTGAATTTCGGAGCCGCAACGTCATGTTGCAACTGTACAAAACTCTAGTGCGGCCGCACTTGGAGTATTGTGTACAGTTCTGGTCCCCACATTATAAGAAAGATGTGGAGGCATTGGAGAGGGTACAGAGGAGGTTTACCAGGATGTTGCCTGGTATGGAGGGCAGGTCTTATGAAGAGAGGCTGAGGGATTTGAGGTTGTTTTCATTAGAAAGAAGGCGGCTAAGAGGAGACCTTATTGAAACATATAAGATGATTAGAGGTTTAGATAGGGTGGACAGTGATAGCCTTTTTCCTAGGATGGAGAAAGCTAGCACGAAGGGACATAGCTTTAAATTAAGGGGTGGTAGTTATAGGACGGATGTCAGAGGTAGGTTCTTTACCCAGAGGGTGGTAAGGGTATGGAATGCCCTGCCTGCTGCATAGAACAATACAGCACAAACAGGCCCTTCGGCCCACGAGACCTACGTATAACCCCCTATCCTATTCTTTTCAATATACTCATCCAGAAGTCTCTTAAAAGAACCCATTGAGTTTGCCTCAACAACCTCCGACAGCAGTCGGTTCCATTCACTCACCACCCTCTGAGTGAAAAACCTACCCCTGACACCTCCTTTGTATTTGCTTCCCTGCACCTTAAATCTGTGTCCTCTCGTATTGACCATTTCCACTCGGGGAAATAGTCTCTGAGAGTCCACCCTATCTATTCCTCTCAACATTTTATAAACCTCTATCAGGTCGCCTCTCAACCTACGTCGCTCCAGTGAGAAGAGTCCCAGCTCCCTCAACCTATCTTCATAAGGCCTGCCTCCCAATCCAGGCAGCATCCTTGTAAATCTCCTCTGAACTCTCTCAATAGCCTCTACATCCTTCCTATAATGAGGCGACCAGAACTGCGCACAATACTCCAACTGGGGTCTGACAAGAGTCTTATAGAGCTGCATCATTACCTCCTGACTCCTAAACTCTATTCCTTGATTAATTAAGGCCAGTACACTGCACGACTTCTTGACCACTTCCTCCACCTGCGAGGCCGATTTAAGAGTCCTATGGACCCGGACCCCGAGATCCTTCTGCTCTACAACACAGCTAAGACTCCTACCCCTTATATTGTACTCCTTCATCCCATTATTCCTGCCAAAATGGACCACTACACATTTATCTGCGTTGAAGTCCATCTGCCACTTCTCTGCCTAGTCTTGCATCCTGTCTATGTCCCGCTGCAACTTTTGGCATCCCTCCAGACCATCCACAACACCACCGATCTTTGTATCATCAGCGAACTTGCTAACCCATCCCTCCACTTCCTCATCCAGGTCATTTATGAAAATGACAAACAGCAGGGGTCCCAGAATAGATCCCTGGGGCACTCCAGTGGTTACCAATCTCCATGCAGAACAAGACCCATCCACAACCACTCTCTGCCTTCTGCCGGCAAGCCCGTTCTGGATCCATGAGGCCAAAGCCCCTTGGATCCTATGTCCTCTCACCTTCTCCAGAAGCCTTGCATGTGGGACCTTATCAAACGCCTTACTAAAGTCCATGTACACTACGTCCACCGCCCTTCCTTCGTCAATGTGTTCAGTCACATTTTCGAAGAACTCAACTAGGCTCGTAAGGCATGACCTGCCCTTGACAAAACCATGCTGACTATTTCTAATCAGTCCAAACTTCTCCAAATGTTTATATATCTTATCCCTCAGAAGCCTCTCCATCGGCTTACCAACCACTGAAGTCAAACTCACCGGTCGGTAATTTCCTGGACTATACCTGTTCCCTTTCTTAAAGATAGGAGCCACATCCGCAATCCTCCAATCCTCCGGAACCACTGCAACCACTTCCCTCACCTCCCACAATAATCTGGGGTACATTCCATCCGGTCCCGGCGACTTGTCTATCATTTTAGAATTTAACAAGTCTAACACATCCTCTTTCCTAACATCCACATACTCAATCTTTTCCGTATGCCGCAAACCTGCAGTACAATCTCCCAGTTCACTTTCCACCATGAATACCGAGGCAAAGTACTCGTTAAGCACCTCTGCCATTTCTTCCGGATTCACACAGACTTTGCCCCCTTCACCTTTTATAGGCCCTATCGCAGTTGTAGATGCGCCAAGTTTGGTGGCGTTTAAGGGGTTAGTAGATAAGCTTATGGACGAAAAGGAAATGGTTTAGGTTAGAGGGTCATTGCTTTTTCTTAATTGGTCGGCGCAACATCGAAGGCCGAAGGGCCTGTTCTGCGCTGTAATGTTCTATGTTCACTTCTCATCCTTCTCTCCTTCACATATTTATAGAACTTGGGATTCTCCTTAATCTTACCCACCAAGGCCTTCTCATGACCCCTTCTGGCTCTCCTAATTTGCTTTTTATGCTCCTTTCTACAAGCCTTATACTCCTCTAGATCCTTAACATCTTCTAGTTCTCTGAACCTTTTGTACACCTTTTCTTCCTGACTAGATTCATCACAAACTTTGTGCACCACGGTTCCCGTGACTTACCAAAACCTCCTTGTCTCACCGGAACGTTGTCGTGCAGAGCGCCGGACAAACATTCCTTGAAAATCTGCCACCTTCCTTCAGTACTTTTCCCCAAGAACACCTCTTTCCAGTTTACTTGTCCATTATGGAATGGAAAGGATACTATTAAACTAGAAAGAGTGCAGAAAAGATTTATTAGGACACTACCAGGACTTAATGGTTTGAGTTATAAGAAGAGGCTAGATAGACAGAGACTTTTGTCCCTGGAGTATAGGAGATGATTGATATAGGTCCATAAAATGATGAGTGGCATATAGTTCAGCTAGATTGTCAACATATTTTCCCAAAAGTAGGGAAATCTAAAATTAGAGGGCAGAGGTTTAAGGTGAGAGGGGAGAGACACGAAAGGTCCAGAGGGGCAATTGTTTTCACACAGAGGTGGTGAGTTTCTGGAACAAGCTCCCAGAGATAGTAGTAGAGGCAGAGACAATTTTGCCTTTTAAAAAGCTGCTTTGCTGTCTGTCCCTGTCCTGTGACATGGACCAGCAACATATGCCTATAACAGATGCTGCAGTTGCACACATAGCAATGGCTCAAGGATGTGCATTGCCCACATCTGCACACCAACCTGCATAATCTGTGCCAACATTTGTCATGATGGGAATTTCAAACAACCCTAATTGGGCTGTGAATGGCACCATGGATTGTGTGGGTTGCCAGCTCCCACAAGTGGGATCGCTGGCCCGAGTGAGGATTGGGGTGGAGCGGGGTCAATGTAGACAATGATAATCTGTCATTACATTCTCTATCCAAACCCTATTGTGCAGATGGATCTGGGTTTGCTTGACCTGGAGCTAGCCATGTTGTGGCAGCAGAGGTGGAAGAAAAAGAGATGGCTGGCATAGAGAGTTCACTGCAACAGCAGTCATCTCAGGAAGGAGGGCAGAGAACTGCAGCTGAGAGCCAGGAGGTGGGTGAGCAGTCTCCTGAGAGGACGCACAGAAGGCGGAGGGTGCCGAAGCCAAGGAAGTACAGGGTCCACAAATTTTTTGAGGCCCTCTTGGAGAAGATGTGCCATTGCCAGCCGAGCTTGTCCAAGATCACAGTGCATCACATTTGTGAGGTGTTCTTACACCCTGGGAAAGTGGTGGCCACCCACTCCCTGTGGATATGAAGGTGATAGCAGCCCTCAATTTCTATGCCTTCGGGTCAAAACAGGCTCGCAGCAGTGACCCCAACTGGAATCTCCCAGGCCTCCATGCAGAAATGTGTGCTGCAGGTCATAGATACCCATTATGCCCAGGGCAGTTCATTCATTTTGATGTGGGCTGTGCACAGCAGGAGGCCTGGGCTCTTGGCTTCACATCCATCACCGGCATCCTGAATGTGCAGGGTGCAGTGGATGGCACACACGTTGCCTTGTGGGTTCCCTATGCAGGACCATAGCAATTTGTGAACCAGAAGGCATTCCACTTCTTGAATATTCAAATTGTCTGCGACCATCGGCTCTACATCATGTAGGCCATTGCACACCATCGCTCACCATCCAGGGAGTGTCCATGACAGCTTTCTGATCCAGCTCTTTGAAGATCAGCCCAGGCTCCTGGGATGGCTACTGGCTGACAAGGGTTATCCGCAAAGGTCATGGCTGAAGATACCTGTGCAGAGGCCCAGGCCTATGCAGCCACCCGGTCTATCATTGAGTGGTGCAGTGGCTTACTGAAGGTGTGGTTCTGCTGCTTAGACCACTCTGGGGGTACCTCCAGTATAACCCTATGTGTGCTTCATTTGCTGAGCTCTGCACAACATCGCCCAGCAGCGGGGAGACCAGTGGAGGAGGAGGAGGAGGAGAAGGAGCAGCAAGGGGGTGAGGTGGGCACCCATCACAAAAAAGCCAGAAAGAAGAACGGATGGCAATGACAGGTGTCAGCAATTATTTACACTTGCCCATGGCTATAGTATTTCCAGGATGGCCTGGACCCTCTCACCCATGAGGACAGACCCCTGAGCCAGATTTTCCACTTTCAGTGTTGACCTGAGTCTCACGCTAGGTCGGCATCATCTGCTGCAACAGCACTCTGTTTGACACACCCCCACCCCCACAAACAGCTTTCCAGTCACAGCATGGTTGCTGACAGCCCTTCCACAACTCCCCAGGTTCCCTGAAACATCCTCACCAGCCTTGGGGGGAACAAACCCAGAGACCCAACAGCTGGTTTAGAGACAGCTGAATCCTGGACTCCAGCAGACCTCTGTGTGCCCGAGCTCTCGGATGTGCCCGCTTCTGCCGAATGTGCATCAGTGGCTTTGATGTGCTCACCAGATTGTTACCCAGAAGCCTCAACACTAAATGTATCCATCATAGTGATCATCTAGGATGATCTTAGGAGCCGCAGCATCATGTTGCAGCTGTACAAAACTCTAGTGCGGCCGCACTTGGAGTATTGTGTGCAGTTCTGGTCGCCACATTATAAGAAAGATGTTGAGGCATTGGAGAGGGTACAGAGGAGGTTTACTAGGATGTTGCCTGGTATGGAGGGCAGGTCCTATGAAGAGAGGTTGAAGGATTTGAGGTTGTTTTCGTTAGAAAGGAGGCGGCTAAGAGGGGATCTTATCGAAGCATATAAGATGATTAGAGGTTTAGATAGGGTGGACAGTGATAGCCTTTTTCCTAGATGGAGAAAGCTAGCACGAGGGGACACAGCTTTAAATTAAGGGGTATGAGTTATAGGACGGATATCAGAGGTAGGTTCTTTACTCCAAGAGTGATTAGGGAGTGGAATGCCCTGCCTGCAGCTGTTGTAGATGCGCCAAGTTTGGTGGCGTTTAAGAGGTTAATTGATAAGTATATGGAAGAGAAGGGAATGGTTTAGTTTGGAGGGGCATTGCTTTTTATTTTGGTCGGCACAACATCGAAGGCTGAAGGGCCTGTTCTGTGCTGTATTGTTCTATGTTCTATGTTCTATGTTCTATCTCTGTTTGTGGGTTGTGTAGTACATGTTAATGACGCTTTATGATGTTACCTTTGAGGATTCCTCAATGCCTTCCTCCAAGATGTCATCCAGGGGTCATGGGCGATTTGCTCCAAAGTAGCGGGATGGTGGCAACCCCTAAAGGGCCGTGTTCCCCAGGGACCAGAGCTGGGGAAAAATGAACACACATGGTGTACTAAAAAAGTTAATTCGCTGGTTAAAAGAAAAAAGGAGGCTTATGTCAGGATGAGGCTTGAAGGCTCAGTTAATGCAATGGATAGCTATAGATTAGCCAGGAGGGAGCTAAAGAGTGAGTTGAGGGGAGCTAAAAGGGAACATGAGAAAACTTTGGCTGATAGGGTCAAGGAGAATCCTAAAGCTTTCTTTAGATATGTTAAGAATAGAAGATTGGTTAGGACAAGATTAGGGCCAGTCATAGACAGCAGTGGGAAGTTGTGCGTGGAGCCTGAAGAGATTGGAGAGGCACTGAATAAATATTTCTCTTCCGTATTCACGCAGGGAGATGTAAATGTAGTTGTGGAGAACACTGAGGTACAGGGTTGCAAACTGGAAAGTATTGAAGTAGATAGGGAGGATGTGCTAGATATTCTTGAGGGTTTGAAGTTAGATAAGTCCCCTGGGCCGGACGGGATTTACCTTAGGATTCTCTGGGAGGCGAGAGAGGCGATTGCAGAGCCTCTGGCTCTGATCTTCAGGTCGTCGTTGGTTAAGGGTATAGTGCCGGAAGACTGGAGGATAGCGAATGTGGTCCCATTGTTCAAGAAGGGGAAGAGAGACTTTCCGGGGAATTATAGGCTGGTGAGTCTTACTTCTGTTGTGGGCAAAGTATTGGAGAGAATTATTAGGGTTAGGATTTATAGTTATTTAGAGAGAAATGAATTGATTGGGGATAGTCAGCATGGTTTTGTGAAGGGTAGTTCGTGCCTTACTAACTTTATTGAGTTTTTTTGAAAAAGTGACCAAAGAGGTGGATGGCGGTAAGGCAGTTGATGTGGTATATATGGACTTTTGTAAGGCGTTCGATAAGGTGGCCATGGAAGGCTTCTGCAGAAAATGCAGATGTATGGGGTTGAGGGTGATTTACTAATTGGATTAGGAATTGGCTAGCAGATAGAAGACAGAAGGTAGTAGTTGATGGGAGATATTCATCGTGGAGGTCGGTTACAAGTTTGTGCCTCAAGGGTATGTTTTGGAGCCCCTGCTGTTTGTAATTTTTATAAACGATCTGGATGAGGGTATTGAAGGATGGATTAGTAAATTTGCGGATGACACAAAGTCGGAGGAGTGGTAGATAGTGAAGAGGGGTGTTATAGTTTGCAGAGAGACTTGGACAAGTTGCAGAGCTGGGCCGAGAGGTGGCAAATGGAGTTTAATGCGGAAAAGTGTGAGGTCATTCACTTTGGCAGGAATAACAAATGTGTAGAGTATAGAGCTAATGGTAGGACTCTTAATAGTGTTGATGAACAGAGGGATCTTGGTGTATGTGTGCTTAGATCCCTGAAAGTTGGCAATCAAGTCGATAAGGTTGTTAAGAAGGCATACGGAGTCTTAGCTTTTATTGGTAGGGGGATTGAATTTCGGAGCCGCAACGTCATGTTTCAACTGTACAAAACTCTAGTGCGGCCGCACTTGGAGTATTGTGTGCAGTTCTGGTCCCCGCATTATAAGAAAGATGTGGAGGCATTGGAGAAGGTACAGAGGAGGTTTACCAGGATGTTGCCTGGTATGGAGGGCAGGTCTTATGAGGATAGGCTGAGGGATTTGAGGTTGTTTTCGTTAGAAAGAAGGCGGCTAAGAGGAGACCTTATTGAAACATATAAGATGATTAGAGGTTTAGATAGGGTGGACAGTGATAGCCTTTTTCCTAGGATGGAGAAAGCTAGCACGAGGGGACATAGCTTTAAATTAGGGGGTGGTAGTTATAGGACGGATGTCAGAGGTAGGTTCTTTACCCAGAGGGTGGTAAGGGTATGGAATGCCCTGCCTGCTGCAGTTGTAGATGCGCCAAGTTTGGTGGCATTTAAGAGGTTAGTAGATAAGTTTATGGACGAAAAGGGAATGGTTTAGGTTAAAGGGTCATTGCTTTTTCCTAATTGGTCGGCGCAACATCGAAGGCCGAAGGGCCTGTTCTGCGCTGTAATGTTCTATGTTCTATTAGGTGAGAGGGAGGTAAAACATTCCATGCAGAATCACACTTACTTAGAGGAGGACCAAGTTTGAGGGTGTGTCTGCTCGCTTATGTGCTGTACATTGACCTGACTATTGGTGACTATTCAGGCCCCTCACCCTCTGCCAGCTGTTTTGCATGCTCCTCCATACTAGTCTGCTGCCACAGGTCAGGCACACCATCACCAGTCTGTGTCGTCTCACCTGTGTTGTGGATTTTCTTTTCCTGAGGGAACATAAGGTGGACACCAAGCATTAACATATTGCAGTGCATGGTGCACTGGTGTTGTGCTGATAGTTTTGGGGAAACCCTTCACCATTGAAGGATCAGATTCTGTTCCTGGGGGATGGGTCACTTGTTGCACGGCCTTCAGATATCTAAGCATTATTGGAGATCCATGCCAAGCAGATGCGCATTTCCAAGAGGGATGTTCACTCACTCTTGCTGCTTGCAGAAATCATACATTTTTTTGTGGCACTTGCCTACCAAACACAGTGTCAGCTCCTGCAATTAACCACTTCTGCCATCTCCTCCCACAATGCTGTGACCAATGCTCTCCTTGAGATGGGGCCCTGGCCAGAGAATAGACAGTCACACCTCTCCTCTACCTAGCAGGTGCTCTTGGTCTGCCTTCGAAAATCTGGGAGCTTGTTTCCGAGCAGCTGTCTTTGTGGTGTGACTGGCTATGAGTCCATTCCTGCAGCTTATATACAGCTCTGCCTTATTAAGGGATTTATTTTGTTTATTGCAAATGTTATTACAAAACAATGTATTCAAGATATGAAAGATACATTACTAATGGCTAAAGCTTATTTATTTATCAATAACCTACATTTATCAATAACTTACAATTACTACCTTCTATTTAGGAAGGGTTCATTGTCAATTGTACTTTTCCAGAGCATTGCCCTCTAAATACACCTCAACTTACAAATCGACAAACATTAGTACGACACAACAAACTGTATACAACAAAAATAAACATTGAAGGATATCTGTTGCCCTCCAGGGCATTGCCTCCTACATTTTTTCCCTGCCCAGGGGTGTGGAGGAATGAATCCTCCGGAGGTACTTATGTCCGGAGGTTACATCTTACCTCCGGACATAAGTACCTCTGGCAGTGGCAGTGGGGCAGTAGGGGAGGCTCTTTAGGGTACTTTTCTGGATTTTCTCCCTGAGAATGGGAACCCTCTGGTGTTATTATGCCTGGGACTTCACCACCCAGAACTTTCCCTAACCGGATGTTACAACCCCTGAAGGTTACACTATCCTGGGGGATGCCCCCCGAGACACAAATAATGCAATGAGAAATGGATGGCAGTGGGAGAACAACCAACTAATACAATCTGAAAAACCACAAGATACAGTAACAGACAATCCATTAACAATAATAAAATCTTTAGACATTTAGAGGCTTCACCTTCCAAAGGTTTGCCCATCAATATTACATCTTCCAAAGTTTACAAAGTTCAACTACGCTGTTCCAATATCCAACCCTCTGGCCTAGATCTTCTGAAATTGCACCTGCTAGGGCTGCATCTTTTGAGGTTACACTTTCCGGGGCTGAACCCTTCCTGAACTACAGTTTACGAAGCACTTCTTCCTGGCTTAGGACTTCTGGGGTTGCACCTTCTTGGGCCATGCCTTTCAGGGCACATGAATCTGTGGAACATTGCTTCAACAGATCCCAGCTGGGACAAAAGTTCTTACAAGTCCCGAAAAAAAGGCAAATGGAAAACAGTCTTTGTCCCTCAAACAGGAATCAAAGGAAGGTTAAGGAGAGGGAATTGACTGAGGCCTCTGCTTCTTGGAGTACTGCAGGCAGAGAAAACAATGGAGATAGAGCTGGAAACATAGGCTTCAGGCTCCAGGCAGCAATAGCATCCAGCTCCAACACCCTGCTCAGTTGTTGGAAAGAGACAGCAACCTATTCCCCAAAGTAATGACTTGAATGGAACTGCATACAGAAAACTAACAGACTCCCAACTTCTACAGAAAATGCAGATGTGTGGAATAGAGGGTGATTTAGCTAATTGGATTAGAAATTGGCTGGCAGATAGAAGACAGAGGGTGGTGGTTGATGGGAGATATTCATCGTGGAGTTCGGTGACGAGTGGTGTGCCTCAGGGGTCTTTTTTGGGGCCCCTGCTGTTTGTAAATTTTATAAATGATCTGGATGAGGGTATTGAGGGATGGATCAGTAAATTTGCAGATGATACTAAAGTTGGTGGTGTGGTAGATAGTGAAGAGGGGTGTTTTAGTTACAGAGTGACTTGGACAAGTTGCAGAGCTGGGCCGAGAGGTGGCAAATGGAGTTTAATGTGGAAAAGTGTGAGGTAATGCACTTTGCAGGAACAATAAATGTGTAGAGTATAGGGCTAATGGTAGGGCTCTTAATAGTGTTGAGGAACAGAAGGATCTTGGTGTATGTGTCAATAGATCCCTGAAATTAGGCAGTCAAGTGGATAAAGTTGTTAAGAAGGCATATGGAGTCTTAGCTTTTATTGGTAGGGGGATTGAATTTAGGAGCCGCAGCATCATGTTGCAACTGTACAAAACTCTAGTGCGGCCGCACTTGGAGTATTGTGTGCAGTTCTGGTCGCCACATTATAAGAAAGATGTGGATGCATTGGAGAGGGTACAGAGGAGGTTTACCAGGATGTTGCCTGGTATGTAGGGCAGGTCCTATGAAGAGAGGTTGAAGGATTTGAGGTTGTTTTCGTTAGAAAGGAGGCGGCTAAGAGGGGATCTTATTGAAGCATATAAGATGATTAGAGGTTTAGATAGGGTGGACAGTGATAGCCTTTTTCTAGGATGGAGAAAGCTAGCACGAGGGGACACAGCTTTAAATTAAGGGGGATGAGTTATAGGACGGATATCAGAGGTAGGTTCTTTACTCAAAGAGTGATTAGGGAGTGGAATGCCCTGCCTGCAGCTGTTGTAGAAGCGCCAAGTTTGGTGGCGTTTAAGAGGTTAGTGGATAAGTATATGGATGAGAAGGGAATGGTTTAGGTAGGAGGGGCATTGCTTTTTATTTTGGTCGGCACAACATCGAAGGCTGAAGGGCCTGTTCTGTGCTGTATTGTTCTATGTTCTATGTTCTATGTTCTATATACAGAGTGCTTCCAGTGGGTCAGCTGCATCAGGAGTGCAGGTGCATTGAGTGTGGCCAGTCAAGAACTTGCAACAGATACTTGAGAGACTTTGAAGGCTGCATTCAGTTGAATGTCATTCATCCCTCACGGTGCTGATTGGCTGCCATTCAATAGACCGCTGTGTCTGGGGTGGGGGAGGGACATAGAACATTACAGTGCAGTAAAGGCCCTTCAGCCCTCGATGTTGCGCCAACCAATTAAGAAAAAGCAATGACCCTCTAAACTAAACCATTCCCTTTTCATCCATAAACTTATCTACTAACCTCTTAAACACCACCAAACTTGGCGCATCTACAACTGCAGCAGGCAGGGCATTCCATACCCTTACCACCCTCTGGGTAAAGAACCTACCTCTGACATCCGTCCTATAACTACCACCCTTAATTTAAAGCTATGTCCCCTCGTGCTAGCTTTCTCCATCCTAGGAAAAAGGCTATCACTGTCCACCCTATCTAAACCTCTAATCATCTTATATGTTTCAATAAGGTCTCCTCTTAGCCGCCTTCTTTCTAACGAAAACAACCTCAAATCCCTCAGCCTCTCTTCATAAGACCTGCCCTCCAGACCAGGCAACATCCTGGTAAACCTCCTCTGTACCCTCTCCAATGCCTCCACATCTTTCTTATAATGTGGGGACCAGAACTGTACACAATACTCCAACTGCGGCCGCACCAGAGTTTGTACAGTTGCAACATGACGTTGCGGCTCCGAAATTCAATCCCCCTACCAATAAAAGCTAAGACTCCGTATGCCTTCTTAACCTTATCGACTTGATTGCCAACTTTCAGGGATCTATGCACATATACACCAAGATCCCTCTGTTCATCAACACTATTAAGAGTCCTATCATTAGCCCTATACTCTACACATTTGTTATTCCTGCCAAAGTGAATTACCTCACACTTTTCCACATTAAACTCCATTTGCCACCTCTCGGCCCAGCTCTGCAACTTGTCCAAGTCTCTCTGCAAACTAGAACACCCCTCTTCACTATCTACCACTCCTCCAACTTTGGTGTCATCCGCAAATTTACTAATCCATCCTTCTATATCCTCATCCAGATCATTTATAAATATTACAAACAGCAGTGGCCCCAAAACAGTTCCCTGAGGTACACCACTTGTAACCGAATTTCCATCAACCACCACCCTCTGTCTTCTATCAGCTAGCCAATTCCTGATCCAATTAGCTAAATCACCCTCAATCCCATACATCGGCATTTTCTGCAGAAGTCTTCCATGGGGAACCTTATCGAACGCCTTACTAAAGTCCATATATACCACGTCAACTGCCATACCCCCATCCACCTCTTTGGTCACTTTTTCAAAAAAGTCAATAAGGTTAGTAAGGCACGACCTACCCTTCACAAAATCATGCTGACTATCCCAATCAATTCATTTCTCTCTAAATAACTATAAATCCTATCCCTAATAATTCTTTCCAATACTTTGCCCACAACAGAAGTAAGACTCACCAGTCATAATTCCGAGGAAAGTCTCTATTCCCCTTCTTGAACAATGGGACAACATTCGCTATCCTCCAGTCATCCGGCACTATACCTGTAACCAACGACGACCTGAAGATCAGAGCCAGAGGCTCTGCAATCACCTCTCTTGCCTCCCAGAGAATCCTAGGGTAAATCCTGTCTGGCCCAGGGGACTTATCTATTTTCAAACCCTCAAGAATATCTAGCACCTCCTCCTTAACTACTTCAATACTTTCCAGGGAGGCAGTGTAATACTCAGGATTCCTAATCAATTAGCTGTTGTGTCCAGGGGTGTGTTGCAATACTCAGGGCTCTTAAGCGATTTGCTGTTGTGTCCCGGTGGGGGGGGGTTGCAATATTCAAGACTCCCATTCAAGAGAGGGAACGATCACAAGCTGGGTTGTATATGTTAGCGCAACGCCAATTCTCTGCAGAGCAGCAGTGAGGACAGTGTATTCAAGGGATGGAGAGATTGTGTTTCCACATTATCCAGATCCATCGGGGCATGAGGTGAGGGGGGTAACCATGTCTTTGTGTGGTGGGAGATGGGGGCGGTATGATTGAGAGGTGGGGGGAAATTGTGGGGGCCAGCGATGAGGCCAGCAATATCTGTGTGGAGTTGGGGTTGTGGGGGCCAGCAATGAAGCCAGTGATTTGTCAGGGGAGGATTGTGAAGGCCAGTGATGTCAGTGGTGGGGAGGGTTGCGTGGGCCAGCAATGTTTGTGGGGTTTTGATGGCAAGTCTTTTCTGTGATCTCCCAGCAATGTGTGCATGTGTGAGTTCCTGCTATCCCATCAAATTCAGGCTTTTTGGCCCTGCCCCCCATGATATTTATGACTGGGCCCTCGGAGACTCGTGTGAGAAGCTGAATTGTCAGAATAGTTGGGACTTAGAACAGTTTCCCCACCAATTCAGCACTTTTAGGAGAATCATCCTCATAAGTGCTTTTTTGTTACTCAGTTAATAAGTTGGAAATGTTTTCTGCATTTGATGACAAATTCTTGATTTATTAGTCTATTTACTTTGTCAGGCTCATAATCCACACGTTAGAAGCTGCCAAATGATTCATTGCCTGAATTAATTACTAGTAATGCATTTTTGAAACATTTTCTATCTGCCGTTCTTCAAACCAATGTGTTGTGTCACAGATATGAAGGCAAGTTAGTTCAATCACTGCACCACAGGTTTCTAAACCAGTTATCAATTTGTAATGGTATAGCTTATATTTGTGAGTTGTCATAGACTGTGACTTTGCCACTGAATCTTTGCCCGTTTCCTGTAAAAAAGAATTAAATTTCTTTGAATTGTTCTAGGCATTTCACTCTTGTCTGACATAATGTCTAAGGTTGAAGCTGGAATGTTGCCAGTTAGATTCAGAACTACCAGAAGGCAATCAAGCAGACCATCTTTTGACAATAGTTATGAGTTGTGTGTCAGGAGTCATTCCAAACCAAAAGTTGTGGATAATGAGTTATTTAAATTTGTCCCAGAGTACCCTTTACAGGGACCAGGAACAATTTTTCTTGAAATAAAGTCAGAGATTGAAACAGAACAAGAAAAGGTTGAAGAACAATTTGACACTGATAATGAAATACAAACCAATGAACAGGAAGTTAGCACAGTTGATGAAACAGAACAAAATACAGAGACCAATCTCCCTTCTGTATCCAATGAAACAAAACCTAATTTGGATCGTAATCCAGAAATTGACACTGACATAGTACCAAAGTCTACCACTTCAAAATCTACTCAACTGGATAGTTGGACATCATCTGAAATGAGTGATAATTTAACGACTCAACGTTTATCGAAAAATATGGATGAGAAAATTTTGGAATCTGATTCTTCCAGTGAGGAAGATAATATCAGGAGTTTTTGCTACAAACCCCCACATCACAGATACAACTTCAATAACAGTAAGGGCATTGAAAAGTTTAAGAAGTTCCTTCAGGGAACAGCTGGTGAGAAATACTGGTGCCTATGGATGGATATCGAAAGATTAAAAGTTATCGAAGATGACAAAAAGAATCAAAGGTTAGTCAGATTTATTTTAAAAACTCAAATGTAATATTTTTGAATTTGGGGATATTGTGTGTAATTGCTTCTATAAATGAACACAGATGACTGAAGGTGGGTAGTTGAAATTCAGAAGTGTTCCAACTTGCAGGACATGACTTGGTAAAAACTACCATGATATGCCAAAGTTTCAGTCATGAAGAATGGGGCAGCGGGTAGGCAGATGCAGGATGGACTTAGGCCCAATAACCCTGGAAGCAGATTCTATTTGTAGGCAATGACAAGAGCAGGTCAGTGCCAGCAGTGATTAGTGAGAAGACCTGCTCAGTTCTGAGAATTTTTCTCAGTTGCCTATGAAGCTGTTAGGCCCTTTAACCTTCTTCCCTCACATCCCCTCTAATCCTACTTTATTACTCACTTAACATCAGCCATGGGAATACTTCAAGATGTGGAGATGCCAGTATTGGACTGGGGTAAACGCAGTAAGAAGTGTCACAACACCAAGTTAAAGATCAACAGATTTATTTGCTAGCAAAAGCCAGTATCTTTCAGAGCACTGCTTTTTCATCAGGTAAGTGGGAGTTCTGTTTGCAAACTCGATATAAAGGCCCAAACTCAATTTAAAAATTAATGGTTGGAATGTAAGTCTTTACAGGTAATCAAGTCTTCTGGGTACAGACAATGTGAGTGGAGAGAGTGCTAAGCACAGATTAAGGAGATGTGTATTGTCTCCAGAGAGGACAGTTAGTGAGATTTTGGAATCCCAAGCAAGTCGTGGGGGTTACAGATAATGGAACATGAACCCCAACATATTGGGGTCCTCATGTGCATGTGTGCGGAACTTGGCTATCAGTCTCTGCTCAGCGGCTCTGTGTTAGAACCATAGAAAATTACTGCTTAGAAACAGGCCTTTTAGCCCTTCTTGTCTGGGCGAACCATTTTTTGTCAAGTCCCACTGACCTGCATTTGAACCATATCCCTCACACCTCTCTCAACCATGAACCGTTCCAAGTTTTTCTTAAATGTTAAAAGTGACCCTGCATTTACCACTTTATTGTTGTCGTGTGTTGTCAAGGCTGCCTGGGAGAACGCTTACCTGAAGATTGAGGACGAATGCTCGTGACTGCTGAATGCTCCCCAACAGGAAGAGAATGATCTTGCCTGGTAATTGTTGAGCGGTGTTCAATTATCTGTTGTCATAGCGTCTGCATGGTCTCCTTAGTGTATTGGGGAACACATGCAGATGCTACATTGGGAAGACCATGCAGACGCTATGGCAACGGATGAATGAACACTGCTCAACAATGACCAGGCAAGAGTGTTCTCCTCCTGTTGGGGATCACTTCAGCAGTCACTGGCATTCAGTCTCTGATCTTCGGATAAATGTTCTCCAAAGTGGCCTTCACGACAGACGACAACACAGAGCACTGAGCAGAGTCTGATAGCCAAGTTCACATGAGGACAGCCTTCTTGGGTTCGTGTCACACTATCTGTAACCTCCATGATTTGCCTGAGGTTGCAAAGTCTCACTAACTGACCTTTCTGGAGACGTATACATTTCTTAAACTTGTGTTTAGTGCTCTCTCCACTCACATTGTTTGCACCTTTGAGACTTGATTATCTGTAAAGACTCGCATTCCAACCATTATTTTGTAAATTGAGTTTCTATCTTTATATGCCCTGCTTGTGAACAGAACTCCCACTCACCTGATGAAGGAGCAGCTCTTCAAAAGCTAGTGGTATTTGCTACCAAATAAACCTGTTGGACTTTAACTTGATGTTGTAAGACTTCTTGCCATATTTCAAGAGCCATGTGAAAATGAAAGAATAATAAATTTTTTGCAATCAAATATTCAAAAAACTTGGCAATGAAGTAAGTCCCGCAGCGTGGTGGCACAGTGGTTAGCACTGCTGCCTCACAGTGCCATGGACCCAGGTTCAATTCTCGGCTTGGGTTACTGTGTGGAGTCTGCACTGTCTGCGTGGGTTTCTTTCAGGTACTCCGGTTTTCTCCCACAGTTCAAAGGATGTGCTGGTTCAGTGCATTGACTATGCTAAATTCTCCCTCAGTGTACCTGAATAGGCGCTACAGTGTGATGACTAGGGGGCATTCATATAGTAACTTCATTGCATTATTAATTTAAGCCTATTTATGACATAATAAATAAACTTAAACTCCCCTTCAAAACTTTAACCTTTGACCAAATCATAGAAGAAATCATAGAAACAGTACAGCATAGAAAGAGGCAATTCAGCCCATTGAGTCTGCACCAATCACAATCCCACCTAGGCTCTACTCTAATATCCTTACATATTTAACCACTAACCTATTCACCTCGGGACACTAAGGTCAATTTTAGCATGGCCAATCAACCTAATGCGCACATCTTTGGACTGTGGGAGGAAACCCACGCAGACACAAACTATTAATCTTTAAACAGAACAAATAAACCTCAATTCAGACCCTACAACAAACCTTTTAAAACTGTGAATAAAACTTTGGAATTCCATATCAAGATAACTTTAGCTTTTGAAACTCAGTCAGTCAAAATGGCACACTAAATGCCCTTTGGTTAATGTCAATAAAAATCCCCATTAAAACTGCATGAACTGACAAATGCTTTTTTCAAACCTACCACAGATGGTCCATCAATCAAAGCAGTCCAGCAGATATTTGCTTTTCTTACCTCTGCACTCTTTGATTTCATATGCTGCAGTCTGCTTGATAAAAATTTGAAGAGCAGGGAATTTAACAGTCTTCAGATTGTGATAGTGAAGCTAATCTTGTCCAGTCTTCAAGAACATTTATGTCAATTTCATCAATTTGTGATTTCCATACTGAGGTTAAAGCCCTGGCAATAGCTATAATAGTAGTCAGCAACGATCTAAATTCAGAATTTCTACTCCCCATATTGACCTCCACAATTTTCACAGGGTGTGGGAATGGGGAATAGAGGAAGTTTATAAATAGTACATCATTGGTTCCTGAAGGCAGCTGTGCAAATAACTGAATGGCTGTTGTCAGTCATGTGATGTTAATTATGTACATGACTGAAACCCACAGTGGCAGATTAGACATGGTAGGAGCAGGTCTGAACCTTGTTGATTTGTTTAGATAGACAGAGAGCCATTTTAAAGAAATAAGATACCACATTTGATATGCATAAGGTGGAGATGCTGGTGTTGCACTTGGATGGGCACAGTAAGAAGTCTTACAACTACTAGGGTTAAGTCCAATAGGGTTTATTTGGAATCACAAGCTTTTGGAGCACTGCTCCTTCATCAGATGACGCAACTGATGAAGGAACAGTGCTCTGAAAGCTTGTGATTCCAAATAAAACTTTTGGACTTCAGTTTTGTGTTATGAGACTTTACATTTGATATAGTGCTAGGGGCTTTTTGGGTAGACCGGAGTGGGATTTTACGTCCTCATTGCACCCATTTTTGGCACAAAGATCTTGTAAAATCAGACATGAAGCTTCTAGCGGGAATGGGCCCTATTTTGGTGTCAGTTCCCACTTTACCCGGTAAGAAAATCAGTACAATCAGGAGCCGACTCAAATCAGGCACGACGTCAATTTACATGTTTTTGCACTCATCATAATGTCATTAACAGACCTTTACACCAATTATCCCAGTTCGCCTGCCTTTCCCATGTCACTCGTCGCAACTCGATTGGTCTGGAAAACACCTCTATCTACAGCGGAGTATTAGTGCTGCTGTATTAGTGTGGGTGAACAAGGAGGTAAGTTTCTGTGTTCAGGCTGCTCTTTGCTGTCCATAGGGCTAGTTCCTGATGGTCATGTTGCGTTTCCGTTGGGGGAGGGCTGTGAATGTGTGGGGGTGGGGGCTCTTGTTCCTCTCAGAGTCCAATCTCAGACTTTCAGCATGGACCTGGGTCAGAGTGCTGGCCTTGGATCATAGGAATCACCCATGGTCCCAATGTATGCAGCTAAGGGGGTTTGCTGAAACTGTGAAAACAGACAGTGGTGCAGTCTCAGGTCTTTTAAAGCAGCACTATTTGTGGCCATGACTGCAAGGATTCTGGGTCCCTTGTCTGTGAGGGGCGTGATTTGTGGGGCAAAGGAGGGCTGCCTTACTATTCTGGAACCTGTGGAGGGTTATGGACAATGTGTGTTGCCCGTTGGGGAAGATGGAGGGGGGAGAGTGTGTGTTGCTCAAGGACTGTTGGGGAGAGGATGGGATGTGTGTGTTGACGATGAACATCATCGTTTAACCTCTCCATCTGTCTCTCCCCTTCTCCCAATTCCCCACTCCTCCCGTCCAAATTGACAAAATAACTTTTGCGATGCAACCAATTGACCTTGCTGTTCTTTTGGTTGCTGCTGGAGCTGAGGAGAAGGAGTTAGAGGATGAATTGTGGGCAGAGGAGCCCAAGCCTTATCACTCTCAGGAAGAGAGTGAGTCAGCCACCAGTTATGGGGAGGTTGGATGTGGAGCAGTGGAGGGATAGGCAGGGGTGGGAGGACAGAGGGGTACGGAGCACAGGGAGGTGCAGGGGTTGGCAGGCGGGTGCAGGTGGGCACTCCCTGTGGCTGTGAAACTGATGGCCGTCTTGAACCTTTATGCCACCAGGTTTCTTCCAGACTGCCACTAAAACTTTTGTGTTATCTCATAAGCATATGTCCTCAAATGTGTGAGGGAGGTCACAGATGCTCTATATGTCCAGTATGCTCAGGCTGGACAGGTCCAGCAGCAAGCCTGGGCTGCAGGATTCACAGCCATCATGGGGATGCCAAATGTACTGAGGGCTATAGACTGCGTCCACATCACCCTCAAGGTCCCAATCAATCCAGCCAGATTCATGAACAGAAAGGGCTTCCATTCAAAAAAAGTACTATTGGTATGTGACTCTCAGCTCAACATCATTGCATGTCTGTGCCAGATACCCAGGCAGTGTGCATGATAGTTTCATCTTGAGGAGTTGGTGGTGTTTGAGGAGGAGTCCAAGGATGCAAGGGTGGCTCGAGGGGGGCATGGGATACTGTCTTCAGACTTGTTGACGCCTATGTGGTGGTCTGAGATTGAGGGGGACACATGATATAATGAGGTCCATGTTGCCACTGTTCAACAGCAGGGCATTGCATAGGGCTGCTCAAAATGTCTGGACCACTATGGAGGGGCCCTCCAATATACAAAGAACAAAGCAGCACAGGAAACAGGCCCTTCGGCCCAACAAGCCCGTGCCACCACGTCGATGTTCCCACCTCTACCCACGATCCCTGTCCATGTTTATAGATCTATGGATTAAAAATCAAATTTGAGACAATTTAGGGAGAATTTGTTTTGCCAATTAGCCTAAGAGCACATCTTTGGGATGTGGGAGGAAACCGGAGCTCCCGGAGAAAACCCGCACAAGCACGAGGAGAATGCGCAAACTCCCACAGACCCAGGCCCAAATCCATGTATCTGCACAGCACAGCGATAGTCACTGAGCTGTCGTGTTGCCCATCAAATGGTCCAGGTCAAGCATACACTAACGACGTGAAGCACTAGGATACTCTCGAAAAAAAAATCCAAGAGCAGCCCTCTCACGACCCATCGTATGTATGGCCCTCGTTAGACAACAAGGTGGACCAAAGCACCTGTAGGATAAAAACAAGTACATCAATATCATCATCTATTTATACACTTCCCAGGGACTCCCAAGGATCCATCCTAGGAGATATCGTCGTGCATTGTGATGGTGTGATGCACCCAACACAACCTGGCAGATACATGAGGAGATGTTTTGGAGGAGGAGGGTGTGAATGCCGACGAGCCACGTGTCACTGGATGCAGCCCAGCAGCAGGAGGAAGATGATGACAACAAAGAGCAAAATCACCCAGATACTGGAGGGGCTGCTGGCAGCAAAAGTCAGTCATATGAGGGAGGCCTTGATCAACATACGGTTTGGCCATTAGGAGCACATTGGTTCCATCCCTGTCCTCCCACCTCCAGCCCCCAGCCCCAGCCCTCCCCGCAAGTCCTGTGATCCCCTGCAGCATTGTAACACTGGACAACACACTGTTTATGAAGTTTGCCCAATCAGTTTAAACGAGGCATTTAAAGGACAAAGAAAATTACAACACAGGAACAGGCCCTTTGGCCTCCAAGCCTGCACTGACATCTAAGGAAGCAGGACAATCCTTTGATCAACTTTTTCCATGGCACAATTACAGGAGCCTGTTGTTCACATTAGACATGATTTAGAGATGCCGGCATTGGATTGTGATAAACATGTCTCACAACATCAGGTTGAAGTCCAACAGGTTTATTTGGTAGCAAAAGTCACCAGCTTTCGGAGCACTGCTTCTTCATCAAGTAAGCGGAGGTTCTATTCACAAACAGGGCAGATAAAGACACAAACTCAATTTACAAAATAATGGTTGGAATGCAAGTATTTATAGGTAATCAAATCATCAGCTTAGGACGTGGTAATCGACTCATCGATTAACAGTTTCTACAGCGAAAAACCACATCTACCTCCTCAGAAGACAAACACGGCACATTGCAGACAGAGTGTCTTTCGTCATCCAGTACTTCCCTGGAGTGGAGAAGCTACAACATCTTCTCTGGAGCCTTCAACATGTCATTGGTGAAAACGAACATCTTGCCAAGGCCATCCCCACACCCCCAATCCTTGCCTTCAAACAACTGCACAACCTCAAACAACCCATTGTCTGCAGCAAACTACCCAGCCTTCAGGAGAACAGTGACCATGACACCTCACGACCCTGCTACGGCAACTTCTGCAAGAGGTGCCAGATCATCAACACGGATGCCATCATCTCACACGAGAATACCATCCACCAGGTGCACGGCATTTATTCTTGCATCTCAGCCAACGTCGTCTACCCAATACGCTGCAGGAAAGGATCTCCCGAAGCATGGTACATTGGGGAGACCATACAGACACCACAACAACAACAACGGATGAATAAACACCACTCAACAATCATCAGACAACATTGTTCCCTTCCTGTTGGCGAACACTTTAGCAGTCACGGGTGATTTTTGGGTAAATATTCTGTGAAACAGCCTTCACAACACATGACAACGCAGTCGCTGAGTAGAGACTGATAGCCAAGTTCCACACATGTGAGGATGGCCTCAACTGGGTTCTTGGATTCATGTCACACTAACTGTAACTCATGACTTGCCGGGGCTTGCAACATCTCACTTACTGTCCTGTCTGGAGACAATACACATCTCTTTAACCTAAGCTTAATGCTATCTCCACTCACATTGTCTGCACCTTTAAGACTTGATTAGCTGTAAAGACTCACATTCTAATCAATATTCTGTAAACTGTGTGCCTTTATATGCTCTGTTTGTGATCAAAGTTCCTACTCACATGACAAAAGGGCAAACCCAGAAAGCTGTTAGTGTTCACTACCAAATAAACTTGTTGGATTTTAACCTGGTGTTGTGAGACTTCTTACTGTATCACATAGAAGACAGACGGTGGTGATGGATGAAAATTTTCAGGCTGGAGAACAGTTACCAGCAGTGTACCACAGGGATCTGTGCTGGGTCCTCTGTTATTTGTGATTTTTATCAATGACTTAGAGAAGGGGGCTGAAGGGTGGGTCAGTAAATTTGCTGATGATACCAAGGTTGGTGGAGTAGTGGATGAGGTGGAGAACTGTTGTAGGCTGCAAAGAGACATTGATAGGATGCAGAGCTGGGCCGAAAAATGGCAGATGGAGTTTAACCCTGATGAGTGTGAGGTCATTCAGTTTGGTAGGACAAATTTGAATGCAGATTACAGGGTCAACAGCAGGATTCTGAGAAATGTGAAGGAACAGAGAAATTTTCGGATTCATATCCGCAGATCTCTGAAGGTTGCCACTCAAGTGGATAAAGCCATGAAGAAGGCCTATAATATGTTGGCGTTTATTAACAAAGGTTAAACACCTCTATGTTATATGTTATATGTACACTCCTCAAGATATCACTATTTATTTCCGAAGTTCCTTACATCCATGCCTTTCTCAGAAGTAAATACGGATGAGAAATATTCATTTAGGATCTCATCCATCTCTTGTGGATCCGCACGTAGATGACCTTGTCGATCCTTAAGAGGCCCTATTGTCTCCCTTGTTACTGTTTTGCCCTTAATGTATTTGTAGAATTCTTTGGATTCTCCTTTGCTTTATCTGCCAAAGCAATCTCATGTCCCCTTTCTGCCCTCCTGATTTCTGTCTTAAATCTACTCCTATACCTCTATACTCTTCAAGGATCCACTTGATCCCAGCTGTCTATGCATGTCATATGCCTCCTCTTTCTTGATCAGGGCCTCAATATCCTGAGTTATCCAGGGTTCCCTCCTTCTACAAGCCTTGCCCTTCACTCTCAGAGGAATGTGCTTATCTTGAACTTCCGTTAATACATTTTTGAAAGCCTCCGACTTACCAGATGTCCTTTGCCTGCCAACAGAATCCCCCAATTAACTTTTGAAAGTTCCTGTATGATACCATCAAAATAAGCCTTGCCCCAGTTTAGAATTCTAACTTTTGGGCCAGACCTATCATTCTTCATAGCTATCTTAAAATGAATGGAATTATGGTCATTGATCCCAAAGTAATCCCTCACTAACACTTCTGCCACCTGCCCTTCCACATTTTCCAAGTGGAGATCAAGTTTTGCTCCTTGTCTAGTTGGGCCATCCACATACTGACTGAGAAATTCCTCCTGAATACACTCAGCAAATTTGTCTCCGTCCAACCCTCTAATACTATGGCTGTCCCAGTCAATGTTGGGAAAGTTAAAACTCCCTACTATTGCCACCCTATTTTCCTTGGAGCTATCTGCAATTTCTTATATATTTATTGCTCAATTTCCCAGTGACTATTTAGGAAAGTGTAGTACAAACCTATTAACCCCTTCTTATTTCTCAGTTCTATCCATGTAGACTCAGCTGGTGAACCTTCAAATATATCCCCTCTCAGGACTGCCATGGTGGTTTCTCTGATCAAAAGTGCAACTCCTCTCTTTTCTCCTGTTTTATCTTTGCTATACAGCTGTTCCCTGGAACATTTAGCTGCCAGTCCTGTCCGTCCCTTAGGCATATTTCAGTAATAACTATA
Organism: Sphyrna mokarran; assembly: GCA_024679065.1. NCBI lineage: Eukaryota > Metazoa > Chordata > Chondrichthyes > Carcharhiniformes > Carcharhinidae > Sphyrna > Sphyrna mokarran. The sequence continues at coordinate 112,041,049 of JAGIQG010000007.1, read as the reverse complement.
ATATCCCAGTCCCATGTACCCATCCATGCCCTGATGGATGTAGGGAACTTCGGAAATAAATAGTGATATCTTGAGGAGTGTACATATAACAGAGATAGAGGTGCTTAACCTCTTTAATAAACGCCAACATATTATAGGCCTTCTTCATGGCTTTATCCACTTGAGTGGCAACCTTCAATGGAGTAGGACTTGGGTTGGATTGTGGTTGGTGCAGACTTGATGGGCCAGATGGCCTCTTTCTGCACTATAGGGTTTCTATGATTCTATGATAATATTCGAGGCACCCACCATCTTTTGTATGAAAAATTTGCCCACATGTCACTGTTAAACTTTCCCCTTATCATCTTGAATCTGTGTCCTCTTGTAGCTGATTTTTCTACCCTGGGAAAAAGCACCTGACTATCTACCCTATCAATGCCATTCACAATTTGTAGACTTCCATCAAGATCGCTCCCTCAGCCTTTGTCTTTCCAGTGAAAATCAATTACAACTTTAATTTAGACACCTTCCAAGTATTGGAAGTATTCCAGTTTAATAAGACAAACAAGGATGGTAATTCAATTATTTCCTTATTTACCACTTCTGGCACCGACTCAAACATAAACAGTTGCAACTCATTAACTCTTTACTGAACTTTCATTCTAACTAAAGATGAACTTTCAACTGAAATTTAACTCAAACTGCATTTTAACTTTAACTGGACATCAATTTTAATTAAACATCAACTTTGACTACTTAACTGAAAATAGGTACTATCCAGTTTAGAACATAGAACATAGAATACTACAGCACAAACAGGCCCTTCGGCTCACAAGTTGCGCCGATCATACCCATACCTACTAGGCCAGAGAACTATCTGTAACTCCCAATTCCATTTAATTCCATGTACTCATCCAAAAATCTTTTAAAAGACCCCAGTGAGTTTGCCTCCACCACCACCAACGGCAGCCGGTTCCATCCATTCACCACTCTCTGAGTGAAAAACTTACCCCTAACATCTCCAAAACTTAAGAAAGCTTTGATGAAGAAATATCCTCAATGTAGAATCTATCTTCTCTATCCTTCAGGGCACAAGTCTTCTTGCGATGGTTGGTATCTTCAAGTTATCGCTGCCAAAAGTTCACATGTTTCTTTATCCACAATTCTCCATCCACTTCCAGAAGGTTCTCTATTATCCAGCAATGAATTCATCCAAAAATCCCAATTGCCTCATTTCATTAGGCCAATCAAATACAGGCAGAATAGTGCCATTGGTCACCTCAGACCATTTCATAGTTGAACCCTTAAGTGCATATTCACCTGTGGACACAGGTGAGGTCCCAGAGGACTGGAGAATAGCTAATGTTGTACCGTTGTTTAAAAAGGGTAGTAGGGATAACCCTGGAAATTATAGGCTGGTGAGTTTAATGTCAGTGGTAGGGAAGCTGTTGGAGGGGATTCCTATCTCTAAGAATCCCCTCCAACAGGTATAGGCACTTAGAGCGTTGCGATCTGATTAGGGATATGCAGCATGGATTTGTTAAGGGGAGGTCGTGCCTTACAAATGTGGTAGAATTTTTTGAGGAGGTGACGAAAACGGTGGACGAAGGGCGAGCCGTTGATGTTGTCTATATGGATTTTAGTAAGGCGTTTGATAAAGTCCCTCATGGGAGGTTAGTTGAGAAGGTCAAGGCTAATGGGATACAAGGACAGGTAGCTAGATGGATAAGTAACTGGCTTGGTAATAGGAGACAGAGAGTAATAGTGGAAGGGTGTTTTTCCAGCTGGAGGTCGGTCACTAGTGGTGTGCCGCAGGGCTCGGTACTGGGACCTCTTCTATTTGTAATATATATAAAATGACTTGGAAGAGGGAGTAAGTGGAGTGATCAGCAAGTTTGCAGACGATACAAAGATGGCTGGACTTGCAGATAGTGGGGAGCATTGTCAGGCGATGCAGCAGGACATAGATAGGCTGGTAGCTTGGGCAGACAGATGGCAGATTGAATTCAATCCTGATAAATGTGAGGTGATGCATTTCGGGAGAAAGAATGTAGGGGGGAGATATATGATAAAGGGTAGACCTATTAAGAGTATAGAAACGCAGAGGGACCTGGGGGTGCAGGTGAACAAGTCTCTGAAGGTGGCAGAGCAAGTGGAGAGGTTGTGAAGAAAGCATATAGTATGTTAGCCTTTATAGGAAGGGGTATAGAGTACAAGAGCTGGCCTTTAATGTTGCAGTTGTATAAAACGCTGGTTAGACCTCATTGGGAATACTGCGTCCAGTTCTGGTCGCCTTACTACCGGAAGGACGTGGAGAGTCTGGAGAGAGTGCAGAGGAGGTTTACCAGGATGCTGCCTGGTATGGAAGGTCTGAGTTACAAGGAGAGATTAGGCAAATTGGGACTGTTTTCCTTAGGAAGACGTAGACTTAGAGGAGATCTGATAGAGGTGTACAAGATTTTGAAGGGGATAGATAGAGTAAACAGGGCTAAGCTTTTTCCTAGGACGGACTCAAATAGCACGAGGGGTCACGGGCTTAGGGTGAGGGGGGTAAGGTATAATTTGGATGCTAGAGGGAGTTTTTCACACAGAGGGTAGTGGGGGTATGGAATGCGCTGCCAAGTAAAGTGGTAGAGGCAGGCACTCTGGAGTTATTTAAGAAATACTTAGATGGGCACATGAACAGAATGGGAATGGAGGGGTATAGAAACTGATTTAAAATAGGGATCATGAGCCTTGGGAGTCCCTGGGAAGTGTGTAAATAGATGATGATATTGATGTACTTGTTTTTATCCTACAGGTGCTTTGGTCCACCTTGTTGTCTAACGAGGGGCATACACGCGATGGGTCGTGAGGGGGCTGCTCTTGGATCTTTTTCGAGAGTATCCTACTGCTTCACGTTGTTAGTGTACGCTTGACCTGGACCATCTGATGGGCAACACGACAGCTCAGTGACTGTCTCTGTGCTGTGCAGATACATGTATTTGGGCCTGTGTCTGTGGGAGTTTGCGCATTCTCCCCGTGCTTGCGTGGGTTTTCTCCGGGTGCTCCGGTTTCCTCCCACAACCCAAAGATGTGCTCTTAGGCTAATTGGCAAAACAAATTCTCCCTAAATTGTCTCAAATTTGGTTTTTAATCCATAGATCTACAAACATGGACAGGGATTGTGGGTAGAGGTGGGAATATCGGGGTGGTGGCGCAGGCTCGTTGAGTTGAAGGGCCTGTTTCCCGTGCTGTGCTGTTCTTTGTTCTTTGTTCTTTGTACATTCCAATACCCAGATAAGGAACACTGGTTCCAAGAGTCTGTACAAAACTCATCACTGCCAAGAGCAAGCTGTTAAAATCAAAACAAATACGAGACCATTGGCCACAAGAAATCCTAGCATAGTGAAAAAACAACTTTAACCAAAAAAATCAGGTTTGCTTAATTAAAGATCGTTCAAGTATTAAAAGTTAAAACCCCATTCAGCCACAAAATAATCAATCTGCAACTGGATCCTGAACTTTCTAATTTACAGACCATAATCAGTAAGGATAGGAAACACCTCCTCCACAATCATCCTCAACACCGGTGCCCCACAAGGCTGTGTTCTCAACCGCCTATCCTTATACACCTATGACTGTGCAGCCAAATTCCCCTCCAATTCGATTTTCAAGTTTGCTGACAACACCACTGTTGAGGGTCGGATCTTAATCAATGATGAGACAGATTACAGGAATGAGATAAAGAATCTGGTGAACTAGTGCAGCAACAATAATCTTTCCCTCAATATCAACAAAACAAAGGAGATTGTTATCAACTTCAGGAAGAATAAAGAACATATGTCTGTCTACATCAATGGGGACAAAGTAGCTTCAAGATCACCAACAGCCTGTCCTGGTCCCCCTATGCCAACACTATGCCCCACCAATGCCTCTACTTTCTCAGTATGTCAGCTACGACTCTCACCAACTTTTACAGATGCACCATAGAAAGAAATTTTTTTGGTTGTATCACAGCTTGGTATGGCTCCTGCTCTGCCCAAGGCCGTAAAGAACTAGAAAAGCCCAATTCATCACACAACCTACCATCCTTTGACTCTGTCTACATTTCCCACTGCCTTGGCAAAGCAGCTAGCATAATTAAGGACCCCATGCATCCCAGACATTGTCTCTTGCACCTTTGGGAAAAATATACAAAAATCTGTTGTCATGTTCCAACCAATTCAAGAATAGTTTCTTCACTGCTGCTGTCAGACTTTTGAATGGACTTAGCTTGCATTAAGTTGATCTCTCTCTGCACCCTAACTATGACTGTAACACCACATTCTGCATTCTCTCATTTCCTTCTCTATGAACAGTATGTTTTGTCTGTAAAACGCACAAGAAACAATACTTGTCACTGTATGTAAATATATGTGACAATAATAAGTCAAATCAAATCAAAGAGTTTATCCAACCTCTGCTCATACCTAAAACCCCAGAAAACCAGACATCATCCTGATAAACCTTCTCTGCGCCCTCTCCAAAGCATCCAAACACTTCCTGTAGTGTGATGACCAGAATTGCACGCAATATTGCAAATGTGACCGAACCAAAAGTTCTATATGCCTGTAACATAACTTGCCAACTTTTATACTTAATATCCTGGCTGATGAAGGCAAATACACTGTGTGCCTTCTTGACTACTTTATTCACCTACGTTGCCCCTATCAGGGATCTGTAGACGTGTACATTCAGGTCCTTTTGTATGTCAATACTCCTAAAGATTCTGCCATTTGATACATAATTCGCACACAAATTTTATCTTTCAAATGTATCGCCTCACACTGATTGAACTCCATCTGCCATTTTTCTGCCCAAATCTGCAATCTATATTCTGCTGTACCCTAGAGATCCCTCGCTGTTATAAAATCATAGAATCCTTACAATGCAGAAGGAAGCTATTCGGCCCATTGAGCCTGCATGGACAACAATCCCACCCAGGTCTTAATCCCCACGTATTTACCGTGCTACTCCCTATTATACAAAGTGTCAGTTAACATGGTCAGTCAAACTGATCCACACGTCTTTGGAATGTGTGAGGAAACCAGACATCTCGAGGAAACCCATGCAGACACAGGGAGAATGTGTAAACTTCACAAAGATAGTCCCCCAAAGCCAGATTTGAACCTGCGTTACTGGGAATGTGAGACCACTATGTTAACCAGTGTGCCACTGCATCTCTGCCAATTATCCACAAATTTACAAACCACCTACATTTTCCACCAGATCATTTATATGTTACAAACAAAGGTCCCAACATTGATCACTGTGGAGTGGCACAGTAGTTAGCACTGCTGCCTCACAGCTCCAGGGACCCGAGGTCAAATCTGACCTCAGGTCACTGTCTGTGGGAGTTTGCATGTTCTCTCCATGTCTGCATGGGTTTCTTCCAGGTGCTCTGGTTTCCTCCTACAGTCCAAAAACGTTCAGGTTAGTTGGATTGCCCATGCTAAATTGTGGTTTAATGACAGGGAGATTAGCTGAATAAATATGTGGTGTTACGGGATAGGGACTGGATGGGATTGTTGTCAGTAGAGGCTTGATGGGCCAAGTGGCCTCTTTCTGCACTGTAGAGATTCTATTCTATAGATCTTAAAAAACTCAATCAAGTTGGTGAGACATGACCTTCCCTACACAAAACCATGCTGCCTATAATTAATAAGTCCATTCACTTCCAAATGTGAATAAATCCTGTTTCTCCGTATCTTCTTCATTAACTTCCCACCATTGACATCAGGCCAGTTATTACGTAGATTATCCCTGTTTCTCTTTTTAAACAAAAAGAACCACGTTGGCCATTCTGCAGTCCTTTGGAACCTCACCTGTGTCCAAACAGGATGCAAAGGTGTTTGTTAATGCCCCAGCTACTTCCTTCTTTGCCTCCCACATATCCTGGGATAGATCTCATCGATCTTGAGACTGCAGGGATAACAATCCCTGTCTCAACAGGTATAGTGCTGGAAGAACTGGAGGATGGCAAATGTTGTCCCTTTGTTCAAAAAGGGGAGTAGGGACCATCCTGAAAATTATAGACCGATGAGCCTGACTTCTGTTGTGGGCAAAGTCTTGGAAAGAATTATAAGGGATAGGATTTATAAGCATCTAGAGAGAAATAAATTGATTAGGGATAGTCAGCACGGTTTTGTGAAGGGTAGGTCGTGCCTCATAAACCTTATTGAGTTTTTTGAGGAGGTGACCAAAGAGGTAGATAAAGGTAAGGCAGTTGATGTAGTGTATATGGATTTTAGCAAAGCGTTTGATAAGGTTCCCCATGGTAGGCTACTGCAGAAAGTGCAGATGCATGGGATTGAAGGTGATTTAGCAGTTTGGATTAGGAATTGGCTAGCTGATAGAAGACAGAGGGTGGTGGTTGATGGGAAATATTAAACCTGGAGTGCAGTTACAAGTGGTGTACCTCAAGGATCTGTTTTAGGGCCACTGCTGTTTATCATTTTTATAAATGACCTAGATGAGGGTGTAGAGGGTTGGATTAGTAAATTTGCTGATGATACCAAAGTGGGGGGAGTTGTAGATAGCGAGGATGGATGTTACAGTTTGCAGAGGGACATAGATAGGTTGCAGAGCTGGGCCGTGAGGTGGCAAATGAATTCAATACGGATAAGTGTGAGGTGATTCACTTTGGTAGGAATAACAGGCATATGAAATATAGGGCTAATGGAAGGACCCTTAATAGTGTTGTCGAGCAGACGGATCTTGGGGTACAAGTACATAGCTCTTTGAAAGATGGCAGCAAGGTTGATAAAGTTGTTAAGAAGGCGTACGGTGTGTTAGCTTTTATTGGTAGAGGGATTGAATTTAGGAGCCGTGAGGTTATGTTACAACTATACAAAACTCTGGTGTGGTCGCACTTGGAGTATTGCGTACAGTTCTGGTCGCCGCATTATAAGAAAGATGTGGAAGCATTGGAAAGAGTGTAGAGGAGGTTTACCAGGATGTTGCCTGGTATGGTGGGAAGGCCTTATGAGGAAAGGCTGAGGTTATTTTCATTAGAGAGAAGAAGGTTACGCGGTGACCTAATTGAGGCGTATAAGATGATCAAGGGATTGGATAGGGTGGATAGTGAGAGCCTTTTTTCTCGGATGGTGATGACCAACACAAGGGGACATAACTTTAAATTAAGAGGTGGTAGTTATAGAACGGATGTCAGAGGCAGGTTCTTCACACAGAGGGTGGTGAGGGCGTGGAATGCCCTGCCTGCAGCAGTTGTGGACTCGCCTACTTTGGGGGCATTCAAATGTTCGGTGGATAGGCATATGGATGATATGGGAATAGTTTAGGTTAGAGGGTCCACTGGCCGGCGCAACATCGAGGGCCGAAGGGCCTGTACTGCGCTGTAATGTTCTATGTTCTATGTTCTATGAGTTCATCTGTCTTGCCTGTCAGGCCTTTTGCATTGAAATAAATGCATTTTATTCTGGACTTTCCTTGCTCTCTGCTCTGTTTTTGCCTGACCTGTCTGGTACTGGGATTACTGACACTGTCTTTACTATTTAATGTGCTCTCTTTAACTTCTGTGCTGTCCTCAACCTTCCCTTCTGTCTCCCAACTGCTTTGGGTCCCACCCTCCCACTAAACCCTCCCAAGTGGCTCGAGCAAATCTCCCTTCTCGGATATTAGTCCACCTCCAGTTCAGGTGTAGCCCATCCTTCTCGAACAGGTCACCCCCTTCCCAGAAAAGATCCCAATGATCCACAAATCTAAATCTCTGTCCCCCGCACCAGCCCTCATGCCATGCATTCATCTGCCTAATCTTCCTATCCCTACTCTTGCTAGCACATGACACTGGCAGTAGTCCAGAAATTACTGCCTTTAAGGTCCTGTACTTTAGCATTCTGCCTAACTCTCTATATTCACTCTTCAGGACCTCATCCCTTTTCCTATCCCTATCATTGATACCAATGTATTACAATCTCTGGCTGCTCACTCTCCACCTTAAGAATGTCCCACAACCACTCAGAAATGTCCTTGACCTTGGCACCAGGGAGGCAACCTGGAATCTTGATCACATCCACAGAAACGCCTGCTTGTGCCTCTAACTAGTGAGTCTCCTATTATGACTGCTCGCTTGCCCTTTGTCTGACCTTGCTTGACAGAACCACCTGTGGTGCCACAGACCTGGCTGCTGCTGCTATCTTCCCCTGGGAGGCTATTCCTCTCAATATTATCGAAAAAAGTATACCTGTATGAAAGGGGAATAGCCACAGGAGACTCCTGCACTACCTGCCTGCCTCTTCTGGTCGTAAATTTGCTTTCCTTATTACCTGCTGTACCTGCATAATATGTTTCTGTGATCCATGCATGAAGACACCCAGATCCGTCTGCACAGAAGCACTCCAAAGTTTCTCTCCATTTAGATAATAATTTGCCTTTGTATTTTTCCTACCAAAATGAATAACTCACATTTATCCATGTTAAATGCCATCTGCCAAATTATGCTCCCTCCACTTAATCTATCCATATTAATTTGTAAACTTCTTTCTTCATTATTGCAACTGCCACATGTTTTAGCATCATTTGCAAATTTGCCTATCTGTGCGTCCAAATCATCAATATGGATTGTAAATAGCTGGGTTTGAGGACTGAACTCTGTGACACCTCACGTAATACATCTTGCCAAATAGAAAAAGACCCATTTATCTCAATTGTCTACTTTCTGTTGGTTAGCCAATTTAAGGTGAGTCTAATAAGTTATCCCTCATCCCATGTGAACTAACCTTGTGTTCAAATGCCTTCTGGAAGTCCAGATCTACAGGGTCTTCAACTGAGCAACATTATCTCTACGTCTCCTGACCCCATAATGTCAAACCAAAGTTTTTGTATTGATTAACATCTAAAATGACAGGTAGACTTGGCCATTGTCGACAAGGAAAACAACAGGTATTCATTGCTTGCACAAGTGTTGGGCACATTTGAAGTTCAAATGATTGTGCATATACCAAATCCCCATTATCTACTTCACTTGTTATATCTTTGAAAAACTCAAGCAAATTAGTCAACACGATTTACCTTTCATAAAATCATGCTGATTTTGATAGATTACATTTTGATTTTTTATATGGGCTGTTATTGCTTCTTTAATAATGGATTCGAACAATTTCCCCAATGATAGTTGTTAATCACATCAGCTTATAGTTTCCCACATTTTGCCTCCCTCCCTTTTTGAATAAAGGTGTTATATTAGTACTTTTCCAATCCACCAGAACCTTTCCTTGTGCCAGGTCGCTGTGCCAGGAGCAGACCCCAATAGGAGCCTTGTGGAGAAGGTGGGATTCATTTATATCTGATGGTGGGGGTGAAGTGGACATGGAAGCTGGGATCGCTGGTATGGCTACTTCTGTCGGAGGGGAGGGGTCCAATGTCCAGGGATGGAGAACTTTTGGGGATGGGGAGGGGTGTGTGTGGTGAATGCCTGCACTGATCTCCGAAGTTGATGCTGGCTCTGATCGCTAGGAGTGAATGCTATCTCTGATTGTTGAGTGGGTTGGAAGGGAGCTCCCTCAGACTTCATTGGTGTAGTAAAGGGGTGGCTACATTTGCACTCTTTAATCATGGCGCCCCCAATCTCATTGCCAGTATGTTGAGGCCCCGCTCTCCACTTGATAGCATAAAACCCAACTATCTTGTAGTTTTTGGTGTGGTAAGATCTGCAGAAAAAGGAGGCGTATTTCCCTGGTGAGAAATGTGCAGTTTTTTTCACTGGAACCAATACTGTCATTTTTTGATAAAATTTCACCTGATATATTTGTTACACTTATCATGAAGAGGCCACAATTTTATGACCCCATATATGATAGGCTGGGAGACAGGAATGCTGGGTAAATAATGCAGAGGGTTATTGGTGGTGTACCTGACACCTTCCCAAGTTCATGTAAATTGCCAGTGTTGGGAACGCTGGCAGATTGGTCACCTGCCCAGAACATTATTGAGCCACAAGTGGACATTTAAGGGCTTCTTCCTGCCTAGTGGCTGTTTTCATTGAGGTAAAGGGGTCCATGGTAACTGAGAGAGAATGTCTGTTGTGATGAGCCAGTAAATGTTACAAAAGTACATTAGAGAATGGAAAACTGACTCAAAGGACCATAATGTTTACATTTTTTAAAAAAATGTAGAGGAACAAAGTCACAGGAGCACTGATCAGTTTTAACAAGCCAAAAGTATTTATTAACCTTGAAAAATTGATTAAACATTGACTATCCCTTCCTTAGCTTAACCAATACACACAGGTTTTAAGACTAATAGTCCATTTGAAACTACAATGGTCTCATTAGCCTACAAGGTGACTGATTGTCACATGAGAATTTCTAAACTCTATTAAGTAACTTTAAAATCTTCTCTCTGAGCAATACATTCACTTAGTAATGTGAATTTTAAAATACAGTTCACACTTTCCAAAAGATCTGTTTGACTAGAGCTTCCACTCCACTTTTAGCAGTAAGTCCATATCAGGATCTTGTATTAACCCTTTTACGTTTTCACTGTTGTATCAATTTTGATAGCCAGCCAATATTTTCTAATTAATTATAGATGACAGTAAGACATTTCAAAATTTAGAATTACTTTTAGAAAACATTTCTGTAGTATCTTCACCAATTGATTTCTTTTCAACTTTGACTGGTGTCTGTGAACAAAATCCTATCCTTTTTTTCAGTTTCTTCTTTGTTCCCTTTAGCTCCAGCCATTCTGGAAACTTTTCTACATTTCTCTATCTTCTAAACTCGTTATATCTTTGTTACTGGCTATCTGATCCATTAAACCATTGTAGGGTTTTTCTTACAGCAAAGCTAAAAAAACTTGGTTTCTCATTAGCTTCTCTTCGCTGAGCAGAGAGAGATTTTTCTTACTGCTTCATTGTCTGTCACCAACCGCTAGCTTTTAGCTAAAACTAAGGAGCAAATAGAGTTTCTATTCTCTTACAGAGCTCCTTTTGTTGCAAAGTTTTCTTCACGCCATAACTTAGCACACACAAAATCTAACTACAACTCCTTTCCAGGCACAAAAATGTAAAATTAAACCTTCCTAAAACTATATGTTATTTCAAATGTTTATTCACGCAAATATAAATCCTTTAACATTATCTTTGGTTTCCTAATGCTAGTGAAAACTGATGTCTACCCCTTAGCATGAGGTACTTCATGATCCTAGCAATACCTGGGGGCAGACCACAGGAAATATGCTTCCCTGGACTCTTTTGTGAGCTGAAGCATGGTTTCCTTCTACTTTAAGCCCTAATGGCAGGACATGAGCCTCAGTCATAAGTTTCCAGGCAACATCATAGATTCATAGAATACCTATAGTGCAGAAGGAGACCATTCAGTCCATCGAGCCTGCACCGACCTCAATCCCACCCAGGCCATATTCCATAACCCAAAATATTTATCCTGCTAATCCCCCTGACACTAGGGTCAATTTAACATTACCAATCAATCTAGCCTGCACATCGTTGGACAAATTATCCAACTGTTTTAGATGTTTTTTTCATTAAACTGTGTTGATTCTATTTTTGTTTTTGTCTTTCCTTTTAAGTTATTTGAACCATATTCGTAATAGGTATTTGTGGAATGGTGGTGAATACTGCATGAACAGAGAGACACGTGTAAGATTGGGCCTGCTTTTTATGTCAGAATGGACTTTAGAAAATTTGTGTCAGATTCAACCCAATATAGTGAAACCTCTACTTCTATATTGGTGAGTACAGATCATATGAATAGAAGGACTAGGAGCTACAGTGGCCCATTATACCCTTTGAGTCAATCAATAAGTTTTTGACTGGTAATCTACCATAAATGTACCTTTGCTTCTGGTGTTTTACAATCCCAATTGGGATTATGTGATCAAATGTATTCCCCTTTTTAGTTCTCTCAACCTCAGCTAGAGGAAGGTGAACTCATTTTTTGAATCTGATATGCCACTTCGTTTTAGCTTTCTCCATATAGACTAAATTTCAAAAACATTTTTGCTATCTTGTAACATTTCAGGTTCCAAGTTAAGACCTCAGTAAATATATCTCAGCAATTCAGAGAACAAAAAATGGGTTCACTGAGTGTTTGATGCAAAACTTATAGAACATAGAACATAGAACATTACAGCGCAGAACAGGCCCTTCGGCCCTCGATGTTGCGCCGAACAATTAAGAAAAAGCAATGACCCTCTAACCTAAACCATTCCCTTTACATCCATAAACCTATCCACGGACCTCTTAAACGCCCCCAAACTTGGCGCATCTACAACTGCAGCAGGCAGGGTATTCCATACCCTTACCACCCTCTGGGTAAAGAACCTACCTCTGACATCCGTCCTATAACTACCACCCCTTAATTTAAAGCTATGTCCCCTTGTGCTAGCTTTCTCCATCCAAGGAAAAAGGCTATCACTGTCCACCCTATCTAAACTTCTAATCATCTTGTATGTTTCAATAAGGTCTCATCTTAGCTGCCTTCTTTGTAATGAAAACAACCTCAAAACAACTTTCCCTCCATACCAGGCAACATCCTGGTAACCTCCTCTGTACCCTCTCCAATGCCTCCACATCTTTCTTATAATGTGGGGACCAGAACTGTACACAATACTCCAAGTGTGGCCGCACTAGAGTTTTGTACAGTTGCAACATGACGTTGCGGGTCCGAAATTCAATCCCCCTACCAATAAAAGTTAAGACTCCATATGCCTTCTTAACAACCTTATCGACTTGATTGCCAACTTTCAGGGATCTATGCACATATACACCGAGATCCCTCTGTTCATCAACACTATTAAGAGTCCTACCATTAGCCCTATACTCTACACATTCGTTATTCCTGCCAAAGTGAATTATCTCACACTTTTCCACATTAAACTCCATTTGCCAACTCTCCGCCCAGCTCAGCAACTTGTCCAAGTCTCTCTGCAAACTATAACACCCCTCTTCACTATCTACCACTCCTCCGACTTTGGTGTCATCCGCAAATTTACTAATCTATCCTTCTATACCCTCATCCAGATCATTTATAAAAGTTACAAACAGCAGTGGCCCCAAAACAGATCCTTGAGGTACACCACTTGTAACTGAACTCCATGATGAATAATTTCCATCAACCACCACCCTCTGTTTTCTATCAGCTAGCCAATTCCTGATCCAATTAGCTAAATCACCTCAATCCCATACATCTGCATTTTCTGCAGAAGCCTTCCATGGGGAACCTTATCGAACGCCTTACTAAAGTCCATATATACCACATCAACCGCCTTACCCCCATCCACCTCTGTGGTCACTTTTTCAAAAAACTCAATGAGGTTAGTAAGGCACGACCTACCCTTCACAAAACCATGCTGACTATCCCCAATCAATTCATTTCTCTCTAAATAACTATAAATCCTATCCTTAATAATTCTTTCCAATACTTTGCCCACAACAGAAGTAAGACTCACCGGTCTATAATTCCCAGAAAAGTCTCTATTCTCCTTTGAACAATGGGACAACATTCGCTATCCTCCAGTCATCCAGCACTATACCTGTAACCAACAACGACCTGAAGGTCAGAGCCAGAGGCTCAGCAATCACCTCTCTTGCCTCCCAGAGAATCCTAGGGTAAATCCCGTCTGGCCCAGGGGACTTATTATTTTCAAATCCTCAAGAATATCTAGCACCTCCTCCTTATCTACTTCAATACTTTCCAGTTTACCACCCTGTATCCCAGTGTTCTCCATAACTACATTTACGTCTCCCTGCATGAATACCGAAGAGAAATATTTGTTCAGTGCCTCTCCAATCTCTTCAGGCTCCACGCATAACTTCCCACTGCTGACTCGGACTGGCCCTAATCTTGCCCTAACCAATCTTCTATTCTTAACATATCTAAAGTATGGTGAAACTATTTCGGTTTTAAGAGTAAATACAAATGTATTACAATAAGAAAACATGTAATATGATAGTATAGTGGCACAGTAGTTAAGAGTGCTGCCTCACAACGCTGGAGACCTGTGTTTGATTCCCAGCTTGGGTCACTGACTGACTGTATGGAGTTTGCACATTCTCCCTATATCCATGTGGATTTCCTTAGGGTGCTCCAATTTCCTTCTATAATCTGAAAGATGTGTTGGTTAGGTGCATTGATCCAAACAGGCACCGGATTGTGGTGACTCGGGGAATTTCACAGTAACTTCATTGCACTGTTAATATAAGCCTTACTTGTGACTAATAAATAAACTTTAACTTATGCTCAGAACTATACACAGAACAGCAAAGCTAAATAGACTTTAGTAAGGCTTTCAATAAGGTTCCCCATGGAAGGCTTCTGCAGAAAATGCAGATAGAACATAGAACATAGAACATAGAACATTACAGCACAGAACAGGCCCTTCGGCCTTCGATGTTGTGCCGACCAAAATAAAAAGCAATGCCCCTCCAAACTAAACCATTCCCTTCTCTTCCATATACTTATCAATTAACCTCTTAAACGCCACCAAACTTGGCGCATCTACAACAGCTGCAGGCAGGGCATTCCACTCCCTAATCACTCTTTGAGTAAAGAACCTACCTCTGATATCCGTCCTATAACTCATACCCCTTAATTTAAAGCTGTGTCCCCTCGTGCTAGCTTTCTCCATCCTAGGAAAAAGGCTATCACTGTCCACCCTATCTAAACCTCTAATCATCTTATATGTTTCAATAAGGTCCCCTCTTAGCCGCCTCCTTTCTAACGAAAACAACCTCAAATCCCTCAGCCTCTCTTCATAAGACCTGCCCTCCATACCAGGCAACATCCTGGTAAACCTCCTCTGTACCCTCTCCAATGCCTCCACATCTTTCTTATAATGTGGGGACCAGAACTGTACACAATACTCCAAGTGCGGCCGCACTAGAGTTTTGTACAGTTGCAACATGATGTTGCGGCTCCTAAATTCAATCCCCCTACCAATAAAAGCTAAGACTCCATATGCCTTCTTAACAACTTTATCCACTTGACTGCCTACTTTCAGGGATCTATTGACACATACACCAAGATCCTTCTGTTCCTCAACACTATTAAGAGCCCTACCATTAGCCCTATACTCTACACATTTATTGTTCCTGCTAAAGTGCATTACCTCACACTTTTCCACATTAAACTCCATTTGCCACCTCTCGGCCCAGCTCTGCAACTTGTCCAAGTCACAAGTATGGGATGTATGGGATTGAGGTGATTTAGCTAATTGGATCAGGAATTGGCTAGCTGATAGAAAACAGAGGGTGGTGGTTGATGGAAGCTATTCATCGTGGAGTTCAGTTACAAGTGGTGTACCTCAGGGATCTGTTTTGGAGCCTCTGCTGTTTGTAATTTTTATAAATGATCTGGATGAGGTATAGAAGGATGGATTACTAAATTTGCTGACAACACCAAAGTTGGAGGAGTTGTAGATAATGAAGAGTGGTGTTATAGTTTGCAGAGAGACTTGGACAAGTTGCAGAGCTGGGCTAAGAGGTGGCAAATGGAGTTTAATGCGGAAAAGTGTGAGGTAATTCACTTTGGCAGAAATAACAAATGTGTAGCGTATAGGGCTAATGGTAGGACTCTTAATAGTGTTGATGAACAGAGGGATCTTGGTGTATATGTGCATAGATCCCTGAAAGTTGGCACTCAAGTCGATAAGGTTGTTAAGAAGGCATACAGAGTTTTGGCTTTTATTGGTAGCGGGATTGAATTTCGGAGCAACGTCATGTTGTAACTGTACAAAACTCTAGTGCGGCCGCACTTGGAGTATTGTATATAGTTCTGGTCGCCACATTATAAGAAAAATGTGGAGGCATTGGAGAGGGTGCAGAGGAGGTTTACCAGGATGTTGCCTGGTATGGAGGGCAGGTCTTATGAGGAAAGGCTGAGGGATTTGAGGTTATTTTCATTAGAGAGAAGGCGGCTAAGAGGTGACCTTATTGAGGCATATAAGATGATTAGAGGTTTAGATAGGGTGGACAGAAATAGCCTTTTTCCTAGGATGGAGAAAGCTAGCATGAGAGGACATAGCTTTAAGTTAAGGGGTGGTAGTTATAGGACGGATGTCAGAGGTAGGTTCTTTACCCAGAGGGTGGTAAGGGTATGGAATGCCCTGCCTGCTGCAGTTGGAGATGCGCCAAGTTTGGGGGCATTTAAGAGGTCAGTAGATAAGTTTACAGATGAAATTGAGGTGAGGCTACATTGGATTTGGTGCTGGGCAATGAGCCAGACCAGGTGTTAGGCTTGGAAGTTAGTGAACATTTTGGTGATAGTGACCACAATTCGGTTACGTTCACCTTAGTGATGGACAGGGATAGGCATGAGGCTGGGGGCAGTAGTTATAGCTGGGGGAAGGGTAATTATGAGGCCATCAGGAGAGAATTAGGGTGCATAGATTGGACTAGGAAACTACAGGGACTGGGAACATCTGGAATGTGGTGCTTATTCAAGGAGCAGCTGCTGCGAGTCCTTGATAAGTATGTCCCTGTCAGGCAGGGAGGAAATGGTCGAGTAAGAGAGCCTTGGTGTACGAAAAAAGTTGATTTGCTGGTTAAGAAGAAAAAGGAGGCTTATGTCAGGATGAGGCTTGAAGGCTCAGTTAGTGCAATGGATAGCTATAGATTAGCCAGGAAGGAGCTAAAAAGTGAATTGAGGAGAGCTAAGAGGGGACACGAGAAGATGTTGGCTGATAGGATTAAGGAGAATCCTAAAGCTTTCTTTCGATATGTTAAGAATAGAAGATTGGTTAGGGCAAGATTAGGGCCAGTCATAGACAGCAGTGGGAAGTTGTGCGTGGAGCCTGAAGAGATTGGTGAGGCACTGAATAAATATTTCTCTTCGGTACTCACGCAGAGTGCTGGAAATGTAGCTATGGAGAGCACTGAGGTACAGGGTTGCAAATTGGGAAGTATTGTAGTAGATAGGGAGGATGTGTTAGAAATTCTCGAGGGTTTGAAGTTGGATAAGTCCCCTGGGCCGGACGGGATTTACCCTAGGATTCTCTGGGAGGCAAGAGAGGAGATTGCAGAGCCTCTGGCTCTGATCTTCAGGTCCTCGTTGGTTACGGGTGTGGTTCCGGAAGACTGGAGGATAGCGAATGTGGTCCATTGTTCAAGAAGGGGAATAGAGACTTTCCTGGGAATTATAGACCGGTGAGTCTTACTTTTGTTGTGGGCAAAGTATTGGAAAGAATTATTAGGGATAGGATTTATAGTTATTTAGAGAGAAATGAATTGATTGGGGATAGTCAGCATGGTTTCGTGAAGGGTAGGTCATGCCTTACTAACCTAATTGAGTTTTTTGAGAAAGTGACCAGAGAGGTAGATGGGGGTAAGGCGGTTGATGTAGTATATATGGACTTTAGTAAGGCGTTTGATAAGGTGGCCCATGGAAGACTTCTACAGAAAATGCAGATTTGTGGAATAGAGGGTGATTTAGCTAATTGGATTAGGAATTGGCTGGCAGATAGAAGACAGAGGGTGGTGGTTGATGGGAGCTATTCATCGTGGAGTTCGGTGACGAGTGGTGTGCCTCAGGGGTCTGTTTTGGGGCCCCTGCTGTTTGTAATTTTTATAAATGATCTGGATGAGGGTATTGAGGATGGATCAGTAAATTTGCAGATGACACTAAAGTCGGTGGAGTGGTAGATAGTGAAGAGGGGTGTTATAGTTTACAGAGTGACTTGGACAAGTTGCAGAGCTGGGCCGAGAGGTGGCAAATGGAGTTTAATGTGGAAAAGTGGGAGGTAATGCACTTTGGCAGGAACAATAAAGGTGTAGAGTATAGGGCTAATGGTAGGGCTCTTAATAGTGTTGAGGAACAGAAGGATCTTGGTGTATGTGTCAATAGATCCCTGAAAGTAGGCAGTCAGTGGATAAAGTTGTTAAGAAGGCATATGGAGTCTTAGCTTTTATTGGTAGGGGGATTGAATTTAGGAGCCGCAGCATCATGTTGCAGCTGTACAAAACTCTAGTGCGGCCGCAATTGGAGTATTGTGTGCAGTTCTGGTCCCCACATTATAAGAAAGATGTGGAGGCATTGGAGAGGGTACAGAGGAGGTTTACCAGGATGTTGCTGGTATGGAGGGCAGGTCTTATGAAGAGAGGCTGAGGGATTTGAGGTTGTTTTTGTTAGAAAGGAGGCAGCTAAGAGGAGACCTTATCGAAACATATAAGATGATTAGAGGTTTAGATAGGGTGGACAGTGATAGCCTTTTTCCTAGGCTGGAGAAAGCTAGCACGAGGGGACACAGCTTTAAATTAAGGGGTGATAGCTATAGGACGGATATCAGAGGGAGGTTCTTTACTCAAAGAGTGATTAGGGAGTGGAATGCCCTGCCTGCAGCTGTTGTAGATGCGCCAAGTTTGGTGGCGTTTAAGAGGTTAAGTGATAAGTATATGGAAGAGAAGGGAATGGTTTAGTTTGGAGGGGCAGTGCTTTTTATTTTGGTCGGCACAACATCGAAGGCCGAAGGGCCTGTTCTGTGCTGTAATGTTCTATGTTCTATGTTCTATGAAAAGGGAATGGTTTAGGTTGGAGAGTCATTGCTTTTTCTTAATTGATCGGCGCAACATCGAGGGCCAAAGGGCCTGTACTGCACTGTAATGTTCTATGATAAAGAATAACTTCATTAATAGAGTTATAGAGTGCAAGAGCAAGGAGGTTATGCTGAAGTTATACAAAATGCTAGTTAGACCTCAGGTGAGAAATTGGGGACTATTTTACCATAGAACCATAGAACATTACAGTACAGAAATAGGACTTTGGCCCTTCTTGGCTGTGTAGAACCATTTTTCTGCCTAGTCTCACTGATCTTCACCTGGACCACATCCCTCCACACCCCTCTCATCCATATACCTGAGCAAGTTTTTCTTAAATGTTAAAAGTGAGCCTACGTTTACCACTTCATCTGGCAGCTCATTACACACTGCCATCACTCACTGTGTGAAGAAGTCCCCCTGCTAATATTCCCTTTAAACTTTTCCCCCTTCACCCTTAACCCATGTCCTCTAGTTTTTTTCTCCCCTCATCTCAGTGGAAAAAGCCTGCTTGCATTCACTCTATCTATACCCATCATAATTTTATAGACTTCTATCAAATCTCCCCTCATTCTTCTAGGCTCCAGGGAATAAAGTCCTAATCTATACAACCTTCCTCTGTAACTCAGTTTTTCAAGTCCTGGCAACATCATTGTGAACCTTCTCTGTACTCTTTCAACCTTGTTAATATCCTTCCTATAGTTAGGTGACCAAAACTGCACTCAATACTCTAAATTCGGCCTCACAAATGTCTTATACAACCTCGCCATAACGGTCCAACTCTTACACTCAATACTTTGAGTTATAAAGGCTAATGTTCCAAAAGCACTCTTTACGACCCTATCTACCTGCAACGCCACTTGTAGGGAATTTGTATCTGTATTCCCAGGTCTCTCTGTTCCACTGCACTCTTCAGTGTCTTACCATTTACCATGTATGTTCTACCTTGGTTTGTTCTTCCAATGTGCAATACCTCACACTTGTCTGCATTAAACTCCATCTGCATTTTTCAGCCCCTTTTTTCTAGCTGGTCCAAATCCCACTGCAAGCTTCAAAAACCTTCCTCACTGCCCACTACACCTCCAATCTTTGTATCATCAGCAAATTTGTGGATCCAATTTACCACATTATCATCCAGATCATTGATATAGGTGACAAACAACAATGGACCTAGCATTGATCTCTGTGACACATCACTAGCCATAGGCCTCCACTCAGAGAAGCAATCCTCCACTACCACTCTTTGGCTTCTTCCATTGAGCCAACGTTTAACCCAATTTACAACTTAGAACATACAACATAGAACATTACAGCGCAGTAAAGGCCCTTCGGCCCTCGATGTTGCACCAACCAATTAAGAAAAAGCAATGACCCTCTAACCTAAACCATTCCACTTTCATCCATAAACCTATCCACTGACCACTTAAATGCCCCCAAACTTGGCGAATCTACAACTTCTGCAGGCAGGGCATTCCATGCCCTTACCACCCTCTGGGTAAAGAACCTACCTCTGACATCCGTCCTATAACTACCACCCCTTAATTTAAAGCTATGTCCCCTCATGCTAGCTTTCTCCATCCGAGGAAAAAAGCTATCACTGTCCACCCTATCTAAACCTCTAATCATCTTATATGCCTCAATAAGGTCACCTCTTAGCCGCCTTCTCTCTAATGAAAATAACCTCAAATCCCTCAGCCTTTCCTCATAAGACCTGCCCTCCATACCAGGCAACATCCTGGTAAACCTCCTCTGCACCCTCTCCAATGCCTCCACATCTTTCTTATAATGTGGCAACCAGAACTGTATACAATACTCCAAGTGCAGTCGCACTAGAGTTTTGTACAGTTACAACATGACATTGCAGCTCCGAAATTCAATCCCCCCTACCAATAAAAGCCAAGACTCCGTACACCTTCTTAACAACCTTATCGACTTGATTGCCAACTTTCAGGGATCTATGCACATACACACCAAGATCCCTCTGTTCGTCAACACTATTAAGAGTTCTACCATTAGCCCTATACACTATACATTTGTTATTTCTGCCAAAGTGAATTACCTCACACTTTTCCACATTAAACTCCATTTGCCACCTCTTAGCCCAGCTCTGCAACTTGTCCAAGTCTCTCTGCAAACTATAACACCCCTCTTCACTATCCACAACTCCTCCAACTTTGGTGTTGTCAGCAAATTTAGTAATCCATCCTTCTATACCCTCATCCAGATAATTTATAAAAATTACAAACAGCAGAGGCTCCAAAACAGATCCCTGAGGTACACCACTTGTAACTGAACTCCACGATGAATAACTTCCATCAACCACCTTCCTCTGTCTTCTATCTGCTAGCCAATTCCTGATCCAATTAGCTAAATCACCCTCAATCCTGTACATCTGAATTTTCTGCAGAAGCCTTCCATGGGGAACCTTATCGAACGCCTTACTAAAGTCCATATATATCACATCAACCGCCTTACCCTTATCCACCTCTTTGGTCACCTTTTTAAAAAATTCAATAAGGTTTGTGAGGCATGACCTACCCTTCACAAAACCATGCTGACTATTTCCAATCAATTCATTTCTCTCTAAATGACTGTAAATCCTATCCCTAATAATTCTTTCCAAAACTTTGCCCACAACAGAAGGAAGACTCACCGGTCTATAATTCCCAAGATAGTCTCTATTCCCCTTTTTGAACAATGGGACAACATTTGCTATCCTCCAGTCTTCCGGTACTATACCTGTAACCAGCGACGACCTGAAGATCAGAGCCAAAGGCTCTGCAATCACCTCTCTTGCCTCCCAGAGAATCCTAGGGTAAATCCCGTCCGGCCCAGGGGACTTATCTATTTTCATACCCTCAAGAATATCTATCACATCCTCATCTACTTCAATACTATCCAGTTTACAACCCTGTATCCCAGTGTTCTCCACAGCTACATTTACGTTTCCCTGTGTGAATACCCGGAACCTGCAACAACCATTCCTGTCCCTACTCTATCCATGTCTCTGAAATGGCCACAACATCAAAGTTCCAGGTACTAATCCAAGCTGCAAGTTCATCCACCTTATTGCGAATACTCCTTGTATTAAAGTATACGCATTTCAAACTATGATCCACTCCACCCGTACACTGCTGTCTATGACCCCCCTATTCTCATCCTTCTTAACATCTGAGCTACTCAGGATCCCAGCCCTCCCCCTCTGGACCATCTCTCTTGTAGAGGTCCCACCTACCCCTGAATGAGCCCCAATTGTCTAAGAACCTGAACCCCTCCCTCTTGCACCATCTCCTTAGCCACAAGTTCAAAAGTTCCCTCTCTCTGTTCCTCTCTATGCTATCCCATGGCACAGGCAAGAGTCCAGAGGTAACCACTCTGTTTGTTTTGGCCCTAAGTTTCCACCCTAACTCCATAAATTTCTGTTTTATATCCCCTTCCCTTATCCTTCCTATGTCGTGTGTCCCTACATGAACTATGACTTGGGGCTGACTCCCCTTTCCTTTAAGGATCTTGAACACACGATCCAAGATGTCCTGGACCCCAGCCCCTGGGAGGCAACACACCAGCCCTGAGTCCCGTTCATTACCATTGACTCTCCTATCTGTCCCCTTTACTATGGAGTCCCCAATCACCAAGCCTGATCTTTTCTTTCCCCTGCCCACCTGAGCATTGACAGCAGGCTCACCTTCTAAGACCTGCTCCCCTTAGCTATCCCCAGTTGATTCTTCCTCAACAGTAGCCTCCAGGACAGAAAACTTATTATGGACGGCAACAGCCTCAGGGGATTATTTCCCCAATTGCTTCTTACCCCTCTTTCTGACAGTTACCCATGAATCACTTTTAGGAGTGACTATCTCCTTGTAACTCCTGTCAATATCAGCCTCAATTTCACAAATTATCCGGAGTTCCTCTAGTTCCAGCTCCAGGTCCCTAACACGATCCTCATGGAGCTGCAAATGGGCAACTTCTCCATGTATACCTAGCTACAGAACATTCCTAACTAATCTTCCATGCATGACCTTTTCAAAGGCCTTACTGAAGTTCACACAGACACTCCCTTTCCTTCATCCACTTTCCTGGTAACCTCCTCAAAAAACTCTAATAGATTGGTTAAACATGACCTCCATACACAAAGCAATATTGACTCTCCCTAACAAGTCTCTGTCTATCTAAATATTTCTTAGTACTTCTTGGTACTTCTTCCAATAATTTACCTACTACTGACATCAAACTTACTGGCCTATAATTTCCCAGATTACTTTTTGAGTTTTTTTTTCAACAACAGAACAACATGAGCTATCCTCGAATCATCCGGAACCTCATCCATGGATATCGACATTTTAAATATGTCTGCCAGGGCCCCTGCAATTTCAACACTAGTCTCCTTCAAGATCTAGGGAATACCCTGTCTGGTCCTGGGGATTTATCTACTCTGATTTGCCTCAAGACAGCAAGCACTTCCTCCCCTTTAATCTGTAGAGGTTCTATGACCTCTCTACTTGTTTGCCTTACTTCCATAGACTCCATGCCATTTCCTTTGTAAATACAGCTGCAAAAAACCCATTTAATATCTCCCTGGTTCCATACATAGCTGACCACTCTGATCTTCGAGAGGACCAATTTTATCCCTTACTATCCTTTTGCTTTTAATATATTTGTAGAAGCTCTTAAGACTATCCTTCATCTTGACTGCCAAAGCAAATTCATTTCTTCTTTTAGTCCTCCTGGTTTCTTTCCTAAGTAGTTTCTTGCACTTTTTATACTGCAAAAAGCATCTTATTTGTTAGAACATAGAACATAGAACAATACAGCACAGAACAGGCCCTTCGGCCTTCGATGTTGTGCCGACCAAAATAAAAAGCAATGCCCCTCCTAACTAAACCATTCCCTTCTCATCCATATACTTATCAACTACCCTCTTAAACGCCACCAAACTTGGCGCATCTACAACAGCTGCAGGCAGGGCATTCCACTCCCTACTCACTCTTTGAGTAAAGAACCTACCTCTGATATCCGTCCTATAACTCATACCCCTTAATTTACAGTTGTGTCCCCTCGTGCTAGCTTTTTCCCTCCTAGGAAAAAGGCTATCACTGTCCACCCTATCCAAACCTCTAATTATCTTATATGTTTCAATAAGATCCCCCCTTAGCCGCCTCCTTTCTAACGAAAACAGCCTCAAATCCTTCAACCTCTCTTCATATGACCTGCCCTCCATACCAGGCAACATCCTGGTAAACCTCCTCTGTACCCTCTCCAATGCCTCCACATCTTCTTATAATGTGGGGACCAGAACTGCACACAATACTCCAAGTGCGGCCGCACTAGAGTTTTGTACAGCTGCAACATGATGCTGCGGCTCCGAAATTCAATCCCCCTACCAATAAAAGCTAAGACTCCATAAGCCTTCTTAACAACTTTACAACTTTATCCACTTGACTGCCTACTTTCAGGGATCTATTGACACATACACCAAGATCCTTCTGTTCCTCAACACTATTAAGAGCCCTACCATTAGCCCTATACTCTACACATTTATTGTTCCTGCCAAAGTGCATTCCCTCACACTTTTCCACATTAAACTCCATTTGCCACCTCTCGGCCCAGCTCTGCAACTTGTCCAAGTCACTCTGTAAACTAAAACCCCCCTCCTCACTATCTACCACACCACCAACTTTAGTATCATCTGCAAATTTACTGATCCATCCCTCAATACCCTCATCCAGATCATTTATAAAAATTACAAACAGCAGGGGCCCCAAAACAGACCCCTGAGGCACACACTCGTCACCGAACTCCACGATGAATATCTCCCATCAACCACCACCCTCTGTCTTCTATCTGCCAGCCAATTTCTAATCCAATTAGCTAAATCACCCTCTATTCCCCACATCTGCATTTTCTGTAGAAGTCTTCCATGGGCCACCTTATCAAAAGCCTTACTAAAGTCCATATATACTACATCAACCGCCTTACCCCCATCCACCTCTCTGGTCACCTTCTCAAAAAACTCAATGCGGTTAGTAAGGCATGACCTACCCTTCACAAAACCATGCTGACTATCCCCAATCAATTCATTTCTCTCTAAATAACTATAAATCCTATCCCTAATACTTCTCTCCAATACCTTGCCCACAACAGAAGTAAGACTCACTGGCCTATAATTCCCTGGAAGGTCTCTCTTCCCCTTCTTAAACAATGGGACCACATTCGCTATCCTCCAGTCCTCCGAACCACACCCGTAACCAACGAGGACCTGAAGATCAGAGCCAGAGGCTCTGCAATCTCCTCTCTTGCCTCCCAGAGAATCCTAGGGTAAATCCGTCCGGCCCAGGGGACTTATCCAACTTCAAACCCTCGAGAATTTCTAACACATCCTCCCTATCTACTACAATACTCCCCCATTTGCAACCCTGTACCTCAGTGCTCTCCACAGCTACATTTCCAGCACTCTGCGTGAATACCGAAGAGAAATATTTATTCAGTGCCTCACCAATCTCTTCAGGCTCCACGCACAACTTCCCACTGCTGTCTATGACTGGCTCTAATCTTGCCCTAACCAATCTTCTATTCTTAACATATCGAAAGAAAGCTTTAGGATTCTCTTTAATCCTATCAGCCAACATCTTCTCGTGTCCCCTCTTAGCTCTCCTCAATTCACTTTTTACCTCCTTCCTGGCTAATCTATAGCTATCCATTGCACTAACTGAGCCTTCAAGCCTCAGCCTGACATAAGCCTCCTTTTTCTTCTTAACCAGCAAATCAACTTTTTTCGTACACCAAGGCTCTCTTACTCGACCATTTCCTCCCTGCCTGACAGGGACATACTTATCAAGGACTCGCAGCAGCTGCTCCTTGAATCAGCACCACATTCCAGATGTTCCCAGTCCCTGTAGTTTCCTAGTCCAATCTATGCACCCTAATTCTCTCCTGATTGCCTCATAATTACCCTTCCCCCAGCTATAACTACTGCCCCCAGCTTCATGCCTATCCCTATCCATCACTAAGGTGAACGTAACCGAATTGTGTCACTATCACCAAAATGTTCACTAACTTCCAAGCCTAACACCTGGTCTGGCTCCTTGCCCAGCACCAAATCCAATGTAGCCTCACCTCTAGTTGGCCTCTCTACATACTGAGTCAAAAAACCTTCCTGCACACTCTGTACGAAAACTGACCCCTCTAACGAGCTAGAGCGATAGCTATTCCAATCAATATTAGCAAAGTTAAAGTCCCCCATCACAATTACCCTACTACTTTCACTCCTAATCAGAATTGACTTTGCAATCCTTTCCTCAACCTCCCTAGAACTATTAGGAGGTCTGTAAAAGACTCCCAACAGGGTGACCTCTCCTCTCCTGTTTCTAATCTCAGCCCATACTACCTCAACAGACAAGTCCTCATCAAACTTCTTTTCGATCACCGTTATACAGTCTTTGACCAGTAACGCCACTCCTCCCCCCCTTCTACCCCCTTCTCTACTCCGACTAAAGCATTTGTACCCCGGAACCTGCAACATCCATTCCTGTCCCTGCTCTACCCAAGTCTCTGAAATGGCCACAACATCGGAGTTCCAGGTACTGGTCCAAGCTGCAAGTTCCTCCCCCTTATTGCGAATACTCCTTGCATTAAAGTATACGCATCTCAAACCCTGCCCCACCCCACCCGTACGCCGCTGTGTTTTACAACTCTCCTCTATAACCCCCTTACTCTCATCCCTCTCAGCACCCCAACTGTTCTCTGTTACCTACACATGTCACACATCTCTCTCTCCTTTTTTTTAATCAGAGTTCCATTATCCCTCTAGAGCCAAGGTTCCTTATTATTCACTTTGCCTTTAATCCTGACAGGAACATACAAATTCTGCACTCTCAAAAATTTCTCCTTTGAAGGCTTCTCGATCTTCTCAATCACATTCTTGGCAGAGAACAGCCCATCCCATTCCATCATTTTGATTCTAAGTGCTGAATCTGGGCATAATTTAGATCCAGCTTGGAAACCAGTCCTCACATGCCCACATACGCACTGAGCCTGAAAAAAAAATCACGAGTCTGAATTGTGCTGTGGGTGAGGCTTACTGTGCCCAAAACTGCGCGTGAGCAGTGAAAAGAAAATGTGAAAAGCGCTCCCTGTCACATAACGCCCAGACAGCAAAAAGCAGAAAATGCAGCCTGGGAGCGATGCCCCCCCTCCCCCTCCCCCCCGCCACAGACATCGTCCCACTCCCACAATATAACTGTCCCTCTTATCCACTTTTCCCCCCCTCTCAAGTACCCAGACTGATTGCAGCCCACTGCCCCCTTCCTTCCTTCTGATCACCCGCAGCGTGATAGCAGAGCCCCCCCTGCCACTGCCCCTTTCCCCCCTCCAGAGAACAACTGGACTCTCCCTCTTCCTTCCTCACCAGAGAGCAATCTGGCCTCTCTCCTCCTCCCCCCACACCCCAACCAAAGAACTATCTGGCCTCCCTTACTCCTCACCAGAAAATGAATTGGTCCATCTCCCTTCCTCATCTGTGGTCTGAGTTAGACAGCTGCCAGAAGCTCTGACTTTACCTCTCAGAAGCTGAAGCACCCAAAACAAACGTTTGCCAAACATATCTGTTTCTCGTGAACACGGTGGTAAAGGGGGAAATGGAGATGAGATAGGGCGTCCAGCTCATTAAGACACGCCCATTTCGACACGGTCCCAATTCCGGCCATTTTCAGGCCTTGGTAAAGTGGGACTTTGCACAGAGGTGATCGCAGATTCCGCTATTCACCTCAGCCCAACTTTACCAAGTTTTCATGCCTGAAAATGGGCACAATGCAATGGTAAAATCGGGTCCATTATGTATAATGCTGGATGCCACACTAAAGGAAGAATGTGAACGCATTAAAGAGAACGCAGAAGTTTAGGGATGGGAAATTTCTGTTATAATGATAGATTGGAGAAGCTGGAACTGTTCTCCTTGGGCGAAGAAGGCTGAGAAGAGATTTGAAGGAGATGTTCAAAATCATGAAGGGGCCGGACAGAGTAGATGGGGAGAAATGTAAAGGATCAAGAACATGATTTAAATTTGCAAAATAAGTAAATGTGATTTGAAAAAAAATTCTATGGTATCTGTGGTTTAGCTCTGGAAGTGTGGTAGTGGCAGGTTCAATGAAAGCATTGAAGAGGGCAGTGGATGATTATTTGAATAGAAACTATGTTCATGGGTACTATGGAATGGCACTGGGAAAAGAAAGGGGAATTGCACTAACTCATCTGATCTTCCTAAATCATCACTGAGTCTCAGTTCATCATCTCTCTAAATGACCGCAATGACTCATATTCCTCATCAATCTATATCACCACACTAAATCTGAGCTCCTAATTTTTCTAAATTACCCTCTGATTATCACCTCCTGATCTTTATAATTTGACGATCTGACTTTCTTTTTAAGATACCACACTGATTTTCAGTTGTTTTGCTTCCTGATCTTTCTAGATCATTGATCTGACTCAGTTCCTGAAATTTCTCAATGGCCACAACAACTCACAATTCCTCATCAATCAATGCAGTGACTCTGAGCTCTTGATCTTTCTAATTCATCACTATAATTCTCACCTCTTACTCCTGATTTTTGAAGATGATCACTCTGACTCTCACTTTCAATATCACCAGTCTGACTTTCAGCTGTTAATCTTTCCAAATCAAAGCACTTACTCACATCTCCTGATCTTTCTAAATCATTGATCTGACTGTCAGCTCCTCATCATTCTAAATCACCACAATGTCTCTCAGCTCCTTGTCTTTTCAAATCACAGCTTTAACTCTCAACTCATGAGCTTCCTAAATCACTACAATTGTTCTCAGCTTATGATCTTTTTAAGTCACCACACTGATCTCAGCACCCAGTCTTTCTAAATCACAGCTTTAACATTGAGTTCCTGGTCTTTTCAAATCACCACACTGACTCTCATCTTTTCATCTTTCCAAATCATTGCACTGACTCTCAATTCCTGACCTTTCTTAAACATTGCTCTAACTCTAAGCTCCTGATCTATTTTATGCACCGCTCTGACTCTCAGCTCCTTAGAATTATTAATCATGACTCTGACTCTCTGCTCCTGATCTTTCTAAATCACTGCTGTGATGATACAGTGCCTTTAAGAAATGTACATGTTGCTTGTATGGGGTAATTTTGGACAGTAACAGGTTAAAGTCCAACAAGTCCAACTGATAAATGTGAGGTGATGCATTTCGGGAGAAAGAATGTAGGGGAGAGGTATACGATAAAGGGTAGACCTATTAAGAGTATAGAAACGCAGAGGGACCTGGGGGTGCAGGTGAACAAATCTCTGAAGGTGGCAGAGCAAGTGGAGAAGGTTGTGAAGAAAGCATATATTATGTTAGCCTTTAAAGGAAGGGGAATAGAGTACAAGAGCTGGCCTTTAATGTTGCAGTTATATAAAATGTTGGTTAGACCTCATTTGGAATACTGCGTCCAGGTCTGGTCGCCTTACTGCTGGAAGGACGTGGAGACTCTGGAGAGAGTGCAGAGGAGGTTTACCAGGATGCTGACTGGTATGGAAGATCTGAGTTATGAGGAGAGGTTAAGCAAATTGGGACTGTTTTCCTTAGAAAGACGTAGACTTAGAGAAGTTTTAATAGAGGTGTACAAGATTATGAAGGGGATAGATAGAATAAACAGGGTTAAGCTTTTTCCTAGGATGGACCCGAATAGCACGAGGGGTCACAGGCTTAGGGTGAGGGGGTTAAGGTATAATTTGGATGCTAGAGGGAGTTTTTTCACACAGAGGATGGTGGGGGTATGGAATGGTGCTGCCAAGTAAAGTGGTGGAGGCAGGTACTCTGAAGTTATTTAAGAAATACTTAGATGGACACATGTACGGAATGGGAATGGAGGGGTATAGAGAACTGATTTAAAATAGGGATCATGAGCCTTGGGAGTCCCTGGGAAGTGTGCAAATAGGTGATGATATTGATGTACTTGTTTTTATCCTACAGGTGCTTTGGTCCACCTTGTTGTCTAACAAGGAGCATACACGCGATGGGACGTGAGAGGGCTGTTCTTGGATTTTTTTCGAGAGTATCCTAGTGCTTCAGTTGTTAGTGTACGCTTGACCTGGACCATTTGATGGGCATCACGACAGCTCAGTGACTATCGCTATGCTGTGCAGATACATGGATTTGGGCCTGTGTCTGTGGGAGTTTGCGCATTCTCCCCGTGCTTGCGTGGGTTTTCTCCGGGTGCTCTGATTTCCTCCCACATCCCAAAGATGTGCTGTTAGGCTAATTGGCAAAACAAATTCTCCCTAAATTGTCTCAAATTTGGTTTTTAATCCATAGATCTGTAAACATGGACAGGGATCGCAGGTAGAGGTGGGAACATCGGGGTGGCAGCGCAGGCTCGTTGGGCCGAAGGGCCTGTTTCCCATGCTGTTTTGTTCTTTGTTCTTTGTACTAAGTTTAGTTGATAGTAAACCCACAAGCTATCAAATTTACTATCAAATAAACTTGTTGGACTTTAACCTGATGTTGTGAGACTTTTTATTGTGTTTACCCCAGTCCAACGCCAGCATCTCCACATTGTAATTTTGGAAATCAGCTTTATTTTGTATGGTACCCGTTTGTGTGGGCAACAGACAGCACAAATGTTGAGAATGCAGTTTAATGACTGATTTGAAGTCATAGTTGTTTGTCTAAATAAGGTTAATGCATCTTTGTGTTCTTCAGTTTTCCTTGCAATTTCAGAGTAGGGTTTTGATTAGATTGATTGATAGAGTCACATGATGAATGGGAGGAACTAAGCTTGCAGGAGAAAAGTGTTCTATTTCCATTCTTAAAATAAAGAGCAGTTACTGACCAGATCTGTTTAAAAGAGGTCTCTCTCTCTCCCTCTCTCTCTCTTTCTCTGAAAATATCTCTCTCACTCTCCAGAGGTATTCAAAAATCTCCAGGACTGTTGATAAATACAAGCATCTAAGCTTAGGGTTTTAAGTCTGTAAAAAGAATATTGGTTGAATTGGAACTAATAGAGATAGGTTCACAATTAAAAATTATATCTTGTCATGTTTAAGTATTGTTCAAATGTTTAATGTTAAACTGATTAATTTGTTATAGTTAAACTGTTTTGTTAAATAAAGCTTATTTCGATAAAAGCTCCTTGGTGTGTCAATAGAATCAAACCTGGAGTGAACCACCTTATCCTTACATAAATAAGCTGCAGAGCTGGGCCGAGAGATGGCAAATGGAGTTTAATATGAAAAAGTGTGAAGTGATTCATTTTGGTAAGAGAAACAGAAGTACAGAATACAGGGCTAATGGAAGGACTCAACTGTGTCGACGAGCAGAAAGATCTCAGTGTATATGTTCACAGCTCCCTGAAAGTTGGCACCCAAGTTGATAAGGTTGTTAAGAAGGCGTACGGTGTGTTAGCTTTTATTGGTAGAAGGATTGAATTTAGGAGCCGTGAGGTCATGTTGCAACTGTACAAAACTCTGGTGCGGCTGCACTTGGAGTATTGCGTACAGTTTTGGTCGTCGCATTATAAGAAAGATGTGGAGGCATTGGAAAGGGTGCAGAGAAGGTTTACCAGGATGTTGCCTGGTATGGAGGGTAGGTCTTATGAAGAGAGGCTGAGGGACTTGGGGCTATTTTCATTAGAGAGAAGAAGGTTAAGAGGTGACCTAATTGAGGCATATAAGATGATCAGAGGGTTAGATAGGGTGGATAATGAGAGCTTCTTTCCTCAGATGGAAATGGCTAACACGAGGGGACATAGCTTTAAATTAAGGGGAGGTAGTTATAAGACAGATGTCAGAGGTAGGTTCTTTATCCAGAGGGTGGTAAGGGTATGGAGTGCCTTACTTGCAGCAGTTATGGACTCATCAACTTTGAGGGTGTTCAAATGGTTAGTGGATAGGCATATGGATAACATTGGAATAGTTTAGGATAGAGGGTCATTAGATTGCTTCCACTGGTTGGCGCAACATCGAGGGCCAAAGGGCCTGTACTGTGCTGTAATGTTTTATATAATCTACGTAAATGCCAAAATAGCTGTTAGCTGGGTCTGGTCTAACTTCATAATATCTTTCTAAATCTGTGCCCTTGACTCTCAGCTCCTATTCATTCTAATTCATTACGCTAACTCTCACTTCCAGATCACTCTAAATCACCAATCTGACTCTGAACTTCTGAAATTTTTATATCACCGCTCTGACTCTCAGTTCCTGACCTTTCTAAATCACTACTCTGGCTCTCAATTCCTGGTTAAAGTCCAGCAGATTGATTTGGTAGCACGAGCTTTCGGAGCACTGAATGGAGAGTTGGGATCAGAAACGAGGTAGGTATAGACATAAACTCAATTGCAAGATAATAATTGGAATGCAAGTCTTAACAGGTTATCAAGTCTTTACAGATACAGATAATATGAGTGGAGAGAAGATTGAGCACAGGTTAAAGAGGTATGAACTCTCTCAAGCCAGGTTGTCTCAAGCCAGTTAGTAAGCTTTTGCCAGCCCAGGCAAGTCATGGGGGTTACAGCTATTGTGACATGAACCCAAGGTCCCTGTTGAGGCAAATCTTGCATGTGCAGAACTTGGCTATTAGTTGTTGCTAAGCGATTCTGCATTGTCGTGTGTCTTGAAGGTTACCTTAAAGAGCACTTACCCAAAGATCAGAGGCTGAAATACCCATGACTGCTGAAGTGTTCCCTGTCAGGAAGGGAACATTGCTGCCCAGTGATTGTCAAGAGGTGTCTATTCATCAGTTGTCACAACATCTGCATGGTCTCGCCAATGTACCATGCCTTAGGACATCCTTTCCTGCAGTACATCAGGTAGAAAACTTTAGCCAAGTCATAAGAGTATGTACAGTGTACTTGGTGGATGGTGTTCTCACGTGAGATAATGGCATCCATGACGATGATCCGGCATGTCTTGCAGAGGTTGCTGTGGCAGGGTTGTGTGGTATTGTGGTTGCTATTCTCCTAATTGGGTAGTTTGCTGTGAACAATGGTCTGTTGAATGGTTGCTTGAAAGCAAGAAGTGGGGATGTGGAGATGCCGTGGGTGAGATGTTCATCTTCATTGATGATATGTTGAAGGCTCTGAAAAAGATATCATAGCTTCTCTGCTCTGGAGAAGTACTGGACGAAGAAGGGTGTTCTGACTTGTCATGGAATTTGTCAAGAACATGAAAAACTATAATATTTTCTTTTACTGAAATCACTTTCACATTTTTCATGAACTGGAAAACAAGCTTGATTAGTGGAATTGGATTAAGAGATAATGGGCCTGATTTTACCATTGCATTGCACCTGTTTTCAAAGAACAAAGACCAAAGAAAATTTGTTCACAGGAACAGGATTTTCAGCCCTCTAAGCCTGCACTGACCATGCTGTCTGACTTAACTAAAACTCCCTACCCTTCCAGGGACCATATCCCTCTATTCCCATCCTATTCATGTATTTATCAAGATGCCCCTTAAAAGTCACTACATATCCGCTTCCACTACCTTCCCCAGCAACAAGTTCCAGGCACCCACTATTCTCTGTGTAAAAAAATCTGCCTTGTATGTCTCCTTTAAAACTTGCCCCTTGTACCTTAAACATATGGCTCCTAGTAATTGACACTTTCACCTGGGAAAAAGCTTCTGACTATCCATTCTGTCTATGCCTCTCATAATCTTGTAGACTTCTATCAGGTCTTCCCTCAACCTCCGTTATTCCAGTGAGAACAAACCAAGCTTCTCCATCCTCTGCTCATAGCTAATGCCCTCCATACCAGGCAACATCCTGGTAAATCTTTTCTTTACCCTCTCAAAGCCTCCACATCTTTCTGTGGCGATCAGAATTTAACATTATATTCCAAGTACGGCCTAACAAAAGTTCGATAAAGCTGCAACATGACTTGCTAATTTTTAAACTCAGTTCCTGGCTGATAAAGGCAAGCATGCCATATGCCTTCTTGACTACCTCCTCCACCTGCATTGCCAATTTCAATGACCTATGTATTCCCAGATCTCTTTGCTTGTCAATATTCTTAAGGGTTCTGCCATTTACTGTACATTTCCTATCTGTATTAGACCTTCCAAAATACATTACCTCACATTTGTCTGGATTAAACTCCATCTCCAACTGGTGAGTAGCACAATCTGTACCATCCATCTTTTACCAAGGTCTGAAAATGAACACAATTGGGACTGTGCCCGAAATACATGCACTTAAATTGACTTAATGGGCTGCACACCCAGCCTTACCGGCACTTCCCCTTTTAAGATTGTGTTTGCCCAATTATATTCAGCGCAGAACAGACATGGTCTACAAAAGTCCGATTTGGGCGGTTCAGTTAGTGAGGAGGTAACTGCCAAAATTTCACGGCTTGAGGTAGGTTGGGGTAGGGGTGGAACTGGGTGTACATGCCTTGAGATTAGTTAGGCGGAAATAGAGGTCTGCTGCCACTCTGCCTCAGATTGGTGAAGGTAGAGAGGGGCCCGCGATCGGTCTGGGTGATGGGGGATGAGGGTGTCCGTAATGTTGTGAGGGTGGGGCAATGACTGTAGGGCCAGGAGAGACATTATCCAACCTGGGAGCAATGTGGCATGTGAGCTGCATTCTATGATTTTTCTTTTCTGTGCATGCGCAGTTGAGGTGCCATCGGAGCTGCAGGATTTTGGATGTGTTAAGCCCCTTCTGCAGGCTTCTGCAGTGCGATTCAGACTTGCTAATATTTTATGAGGCAGAGTGCATATGGGGGCACCTGAGAACAGGCCTAAAAGTCAGGTCTGAAACATTCCCAGTTTCTAGTCCTCCCAGCACTTAGGATCAAAATGATAAAAATGGCCCAGGGAATCTATAAGTGTCTGAACATCAGTACAAAGTAATTTTGATATGAAGTACGAATTTACATAAGGCAATGAAAGAAGGAATCTGAAGTGGGTAGTCCAATATGACTCATAAACAAAATTGTAAATAAGTGAGGCAAAGGTCATAAAATTTTACTTTGTCTAATATGGAAGATATAAAATCAGAGCTGTTGCCATCAAAAAAGAAAAGATTAGTCTTGAGAGTAGTTTAAATTAAGATCATTTTGGAATTGTTTTAAAGTTAACTATGTGAAACAATGCGTTTAGGTATTTTTTTTGCTAATAAAAGTTTATTTGAATATAAAATCAGCACACTCGGTTGGTAAGTTATTTTCTGGTCATAGAAAATGTCTCTGTAAAATACAACCAGCAAGTATCATTTTGACAGCTGTTTCAAATTTCTCTTTTAGATTTGGGCAGCTTGGTATTTACCAGCAGCCATGTCTTAAAGGGAAATTGATAATCATCTGAAAAGAAAAAATTTGCAAGGGAAAAAATGTAAGAGTAAGATTAGCTTACTGAGAACTGACACAAGCTTGATTTTGTCTGTCTTGTTATCATTGTATGTTTCTATGAATATGTTTGGCCTTATTGTCCTTCTAAGAAACTGGGAGTGTTTCAGATCCGACTTTTAGATCTGTTCTCAGGCGCCCCTATACACACTCTGCCTGAAAATATAGCAGTGATTCAAAATCACGCTGCAGAAGTCTGTGGGCAGGGCTTAACATGCCCAAAACACTATAGCTTTGATCAGCACCTCCACCTGCACATGCACAAAGAAAAAGATCGTAAAACACTCACATTGTTCCTGGGCCAGATAATGCTCCCCCTGTCCCCCACAGCCACTGCCCCACCTCACAACATTACTGACCCTCTTATCCCCCACCCCCCACTAATCAGGCTAGTCGTAGGCCCCTATTCTCCCCTTTGTCCCACCAATCACATACAGATTGGCAGCGGGACCCCCCCAGCCTCCTCGCCATTGATCACATGCAGAATGACAGCACCCCCTCCTTCCCCTCCACTGATCACATGTAGATTGGCAGTGGACCTTCCTGCCTCCTCCCACTGATCAAATGCAGAATGGTAGCACCTCTTTCCCCTTCAATCTGAGTCAGAGAGCCATCTGACCCACCTTCCTCTCCCTTCTCCCCCACTGTTTTGAGTCATCAGACACTCGGAACTAAGCTTCTTAGAAGCTGGAGTGCCCGAAACATACTTTTGTGGACTATATCTGTTTCGCGCCAAATCTGGATGGGCAAACACAGTGCTAAAGAGGAATTTGGATGTCTGTTTGGAGTAATTTGGAGTAATTTGGAATTTGGAGTAATTTGGATGTCTGTTTTGGATGTAATCCGGAAGGTGACCATTTTTGGCCCTTGGTAAAGGTGAATGTGGATTGTGCTACTCACTTCATGCCTGACTTTGCCAAGTTGTCGCATCTGAAAATGGGCGCAGCTTGAAGGTAAAATCAGGTCCATTGTGTATGTTGAATGTATTAGCTGAAACTACAAATGGAAATTCTGAGCTTGGATTAATCATAGAACATTTGTAACACAAAAGCAGGCCACTTGGTCAGTCGTATCAATGCCAATTTATTAAATAGTTGCAGGAAAAAGTTACCTACAATTCTGAAAGGTGATATTTCAAGCAAACAAAATGAAACATTGAAAATAACTCAAATGACAATCAGTATCAATAATTACTGATGACTTCCCAAATTTGATTTTGAAAAATGTATTTTAGGAGTTTGGCAATTGTTATGGTTCAGGTTAGTAACTCCAAATGGTTTTATGTAGCCTGCCTTAATGATAAGTTTTGCATCTTGAACTTGGCTGGAATAAGAATGATTTGTTTCAGTTCAGGTATGATTGAAAAGACTCACTAGCAAGCTTTTCTCAAACAAAGTTTATTTAAGGATATAACTAACATGTACGGAAAGAAAATTAGTAATAACTTCTATCAATTACAGGCAAGAAACAAACCAACCATTATAATGTAAACTCTTAACAAATATATCCAACGTGTTCCAATCAAACCAAAACTCCTGCCATAGACCAAAACCCTTTAAACAGGTTCAATACAGCAGTACTCACATGATAATGGAAATTGCGTCTTTTGATTGAAGTCTGCAATTCTCTAAATCCACTCCGAACAGTTTGAAGACAATTTCCCAAAACATCAGAGAGACTCTGTTCCAGCCCCCAACAACAGCAGATTTTCACCCTTCAGAAAAACAAAATCTTGTTTTCAGCTAATGAACAGAATTTTCAAAAGAACTAGGAGAGAGAGCGAACATATCTTTTTAGTTTGCTCTCCTTCTGAAACTAAAACTCAAACCTGCAGCTTCAAATTCAAATGAAAAGAAACTGTCCAAAAACACATGACTGTACCCCTAATAATGCAGGATTATAAAACTAATTCCATAGCAAACACTTATATATACACTTAAGTAACAATAAAAGGACATTTCCAGTCAAGTCAGCACCAGTGACATCACTGAAGCTGTGAGCTAAGAAACCACTGAAGCTGTAAGAGTTGCAGAATTCATGTTTTAAAAAAAAATCTTTCTTAAAAATACACTAACATCACACACTGTTGAAGCTATTGAAAGATGAATATGGTATTTAATGCAATTCAAAATTAAACAGTCACAACCTAGAGAAGAAACTTTTTTAAAATAAATTGACAAGTAAATGGATACAGAATTCCTTCTGATATAATCTTGGGTGGTTGACCTTTTTGCATTTTTTTCAAATAATTGCAGGGGTCCAAGATACTGTGCTAACCAAGGGTCTTCCATAACAGAAGCTGGGATTGTACTGAAAGATTGGGAAGATCATCAGCTGAGACCTAAAACTGATGTAGATCTATTTACTAAGACTACTGCTTCACTGCCAATCCAGGCCAAGATAGATTGCACTCCACAAAAGGTTTGTATCATATTAGGCTTGCAGCATCCAGCAACTTTTAAAAGCTATATTTATATATATCAAAGATATTTTTTCAGCTTGAGTATTTTTGATACACATCTGTCAATTATCCCAAATCAAAACTATTCATAGGAGAAGGGTAGTTGGTGTACAAATATTTGAAGTATTTTGACTTTCGCTGCTAAAGAAGGTTGCACACCTTTCAATAGTGAAGAAAAGGTGATGAAGGTGCAAACTTCTTTATCATTTTCATTCAATTTTCTCCACTAGTTTTGTCCACTATTATTCAGTGTTGAACATGAAACGTTGAGGTATTTTTGCAGTAATGTATGAGTTCTAAAAGAGGGAATTATGCTGAACACTGCTTGGGATACCAAAAGTAACTTAAAGGAATTTATATTTGGATGGGTAAACATTAGAAATAAGGAGTGGCATTCTCCAAACAAATTTCTAAGAGCCTGATTTTACCATCAAGTTGCGCGAAAACTTGGTAAAATCGGGCATGAGACAAGTAGCGTGATCTGTGCCAGTTCCGCGCTAGTTTCCCTTTACCATGGCCTGAAAATGGCCGCAATTGGGACCGCACCCAAAATGTGTGTATTTGCGTGCATTTAAATTGACTTAATGAGCTGCGCACCCAACATTACTGGTATATCCCCCTTTATCACTGTGTTCGCCCATCCAGAATTGGTACAAAAAGACGAGCACCACAATTCAGGCAGTCCAGTTAGTGAGGAGGTAAGTGCTGAACATCTAACAACTCTCTGTTTGAGATTTGTGGGGGGAAGGAGGGGCTCTGCTGCCACTTTGCTTGAGATCAGTAGAGGGAAGGGAGGTCCTCTGCCACTATGCCTGAGATCAGTGAGGTGATTAGTACTAGGAATTATGATGGCGTTGCCATTACAGAGACTTGGTTAAGAGAAGGACAGGATTGGCAGCTTAACATTCCAGGATACAGATGTTTCCAGGCAGGATAAAGGGAGATATGAAAGGGGTGGGGAAGTTGCATTACTGGTTCAGGAGCATATCACAGCTGTACTATGAGAGGACACCTCTATAGTTCGTACAGTGAGGCAATATGGGTAGAGCTCAGGAGTAGGAACGGTGTAGTCACAATGTTGGGGGTTTACTATAGGTCACCCAACTGCCAGCGGCAGATTGAGGAACAGATATTTGGGCAGATTTTGGCAAGGTGAAGAAGTAACGGGTGGGAGATTTTAACTTCTCCTATATTGATTGGAACTTAGTGCTAGTGGTGTAGATGGGACAGAGTTTGTAAGGAGCACCCAAGAGGGCATCTTGAAATAGTATGTAGATAGTCCAATCAGGGAAGGGGCCATACTGGATCTCGTATTGGGGAATGAGCCCATCCAGATGGTCAATGTTGCAATCGGGGAGAAATTCAGGAACAGTGACCACAATTCAGTAAGCTTTAAGGTACTGATGAATAAAGATAAGTGCAGTCCTCAAGTTAAAGGGGCTAACTTGGGGGAAGGCTACTTACAACAATATTAGGCAGGAACTTTTTCTGGTGAAAATTTTCCAAATTAGGATTAATATATATATTATTATATAGGAATATTAAAATAGGATAATGTATTTGGTATTACGGTGGCGCGGGCTCGTTGGGCCGAAGGGCCTGTTTCCCGTGCTGTGTTGCTTAATAAAAAAAAACTGAAGAATGTAAATTGGGGGCACATGTTTGAGGGCAAATCAACATCTGGAATATGGGAAGCTTACAAGTGTAAGTTGACAGAGATTCAAAACCAGCACATTTCTGTAAGGATGAAGGATAAGTACAGCAAGTTTTGGGAACCTTGGATAATGAGAGACATTGTGAGCCTAGTCAAAGCTCAGAGGCTGGGAACACACAAAACAAGTGTGGAATACAAGGAAAGTAGAAAGAAACTTAAGTAAGAAGGGCTAAAATGAATCATGAAAAATCATTGGACTGCAGGATTAAGGAAAATCCCAAGGTTTTTTATACATATATAAAGAGCAAGAAGGTAGCCAGGGAGAGAGTTGGCCCATTCAAGGACAAGGGAGGCAATCTATGCATGGAACAAAAGGAAATGGATGAGGTATTGAATGAGTATTTTACATCAATATTCACCAAAGAGAAGGATTTGTAGATAAGTCTGGGAATGGATAGAACATAGAACATAGAACATTACAGCACAGAACAGGCCCTTCAGCCTTCGATGTTGCGTCAACCAATTATGAAAAAAGCAATGACCCTCCAAACTAAACCATTCCCTTCTCTTCCATAAGCTTATCAACTAACCTCTTAAACGCTACCAAACTTGGCACATCTACAACTGCCGCAGGCAGGGCATTCCATACCTTTACCACCCTCTGGGTAAAGAACCTACCTCTGATATCCATCCTATAACTATCACCCCTTAATTTAAAGCTGTGTCCCCTCGTGCTAGCTTTCTCCATCCTAGGAAAAAGGCTATCACTGTCCACCCTATCTAAACCTCTAATCATCTTATATGTTTCGATAAGGTCTCCTCTTAGCCGCCTCCTTTCTAACGAAAACAACCTCAAATCCCTCAGCCTCTCCTCATAAGACCTGCCCTCCATACCAGGCAACATCCTGGTAAACCTCCTCTGTACCCTCTCCAATGCCTCCACATCTTTCTTATAATGTGGGGACCAGAAGTGCACACAATACTCCAAGTGCGGCCGCACTAGAGTTTTGTACAGTTGCAACATGACGTTGCGGCTCCGAAATTCAATCCCCCTACCAATAAAAGCTAAGACTCCATATGCCTTCTTAACAACCTTATCGACTTGATTGCCTACTTTCAGGGATCTATGCACATATACACCAAGATCCCTCTGTTCATCAACACTATTAAGAGTCCTACCATTAGCCCTATACTCTACACATTTGTTATTCCTGCCAAAGTGAATTACCTCACACTTTTCCGCATTAAACTCCATTTGCCACCTCTCGGCCCAGCTCTGCAACTTGTCCAAGTCTCTCTGCAAACTATAACACCCCTCTTCACTATCTACCACTCCACCGACTTTGGTGTCATCCGCAAATTTACTAATCCATCCTTCAATACCCTCATCCAGATCATTTATAAAAATTACAAACAGCAGGGGCCCCAAAACAGACCCCTGAGGTACACCGCTTGTCACCGAACTCCACGATGAATATCTCCCATCAACCACCACCCTCTGTCTTCTAACTGCTAGCCAATTCCTAACCCAATTAGCTAAATCACCCTCTATCCCATACATCTGCATTTTCTGCAGAAGTCTTCCATGGGCCACCTTATCGAACGCCTTACTAAAGTCCATATATACCACATCAACTGCCTTACCCCCATCCACCTCTTTGGTCACTTTTTCAAAAAACTCAATAAGGTTAGTAAGGCACGACCTACCCTTCACAAAACCATGCTGACTATCCCCAATCAATTCATTTCTCTCTAAATAACTATAAATCCTATCCCTAATAATTCTCTCCAATACTTTGCCCACAACAGAAGTAAGACTCACTGGCTATAATTCCCTGGAAAGTCTCTCTTCCCCTTCTTGAACAATGGGACCACATTCGCTATCCTCCAGTCTTCCGGAACTATACCCGTAACCAACGACGACCTGAAGATCAGAGCCAGAGGCTCTGCAATCGCCTCTCTTGCCTCCCAGAGAATGCTAGGGTAAATCCCGTCCGGCCCAGGGGACTTATCTAACTTCAAACCCTCAAGAATATCTAGCACATCCTCCCTATCTACTTCAATACTTTCCAGTTTGCAACCCTGTACCTCAGTGTTCTCCACAACTACATTTACATCTCCCTGCGTGAATACCGAAGAGAAATATTTGTTCAGTGCCTCTCCAATCTCTTCAGGCTCCACGCACAACTTCCCACTGCTGTCTATGACTGGCCCTAATCTTGCCCTAACCAATCTTCTATTCTTAACATATCTGAAGAAAGCTTTAGGATTCTCCTTGATCCTATCAGCCAAAGTCTTCTCGTGTCCCCTTTTAGCTCTCCTCAACTCACTCTTTAGCTCCCTCCTGGCTAATCTATAGCTATCCATTGCACTAACTGAGCCTTCAAGCCTCATCCTGACATAAGCCTCTTTTTTCCTTTTAACCAGCGAATTAACTTTTCTAGTACACCACGGTTCCCTTACTCGACCATTTCCTCCTTGCCTGACAGGGACATACTTATAAAGGACTCGCAGCAGCTGCTCCTTGAATAAGCTCCACACTTCAGATGTTCCCAGTCCCTGTAGTTTCCTAGTCCAACCTATGTACCCTAATTCTCTCCTTATGGCCTCATAATTACCATTCCCCCAGCTATAACTAATGCCCCCAGCTTCATGCCTATCCCTATCCATCACTAAGGTGAACGTAACCGAATTGTGGTCACTATCACCAAAATGTTCACCAACGTCCAAGCCTAATACCTGGTCTGGCTCATTGCCCAGCACCAAATCCAATGTAGCCTCACCTCTAGTTGGCCTATGTACATACTGAGTCAAAAAACCTTCCTGCACACTGTATGAAAACTGACCCCTCTAACGAGCTGGAGCTATAGCTATTCCAATCAATATTAGTAAAGTTAAAGTCCCCCATAACAATTACCCTATTACTTTCACTCCTGTCCAGAATCGACTTTCCTCTACCTCTCTAGAACTTTTAGGAGGTCTATAAAAGATTCCCAACAGGGTGACCTCTCCTCTCCTGTTTCTAATCTCAGCCCATATTACCTCAACAGACACGTCCTCATCAAACTTCTTTTCTGTCACTGTGATACAGTCTTTGACTAATAATGCCATTCCTCCCCCCCTTCTACCTCCTTCTCTACTCCGACTGAAGCATTTGAACCCTGGAACCTGCAACAACCATTCCTGTCCCTGCTCTACCCAAGTCTCTGAAATGGCCTGATGGATGGATGGATGTACTGATAGTTTGAGCCATGTTGAGAAACATTAAGTAAAGATTAAGTCGACAAGTCCTATAGGGGAGATGTCCCCACAGTGTTTTGTGCAACACAACAGTGAAGCCCAACAGCGTGGGCACTGTGTGTATGACATCCTGGAGCCACCAGTGCACAACCGAACACGCGTGTGCTCCTTGGTGGTGGCACCCCTGCACTGGCCGAACCAAAAGGAACCAAAATACCTAGGATGGAAAACCATTATTTTACAAGAGAAAAGGAAAAACAATGCAAATGTATAAACAAACAAATGTTGGAGTCCTCCATGTTAGTTCATTTGGTCTCTGAAAGGTCTTTGAAAGCCAGACAGTCAAACAAGCACTAAACTTGTGAGGTTGATTGATGAAATCTCTTACTTGTCATTGAAAATACCTAACAACTCCAATGTAAATGACAAGGTGAGAATTGAAATTTGTTGAGCAAATGATTGAAACCTCTCTATACCCAGGAACGTCATTCAGCTATTGTTCTTTTTTTGTCCCTGGCACCCATTACAAATCCAAAATATCGTTGTTCCAGGCCTCCTGTCAGCTTCATAATTTCAGATCCCAGGTAGTTATACTTTTTACACTTCCCTTCCCATACTTCTCCAAACTGCCACATTTATCTTCGAACCGGATGATCACATCCACCACAGTAACGCATTGATCTTTATCCCTCTTGAAGATGATGTTTGGTTTCTAGAGGGAGCCATTCTTGGCAATAAGTTACAGTTCCAGATAGGACGTCCATTGTATTTTCGAACAAAATTGTGTAATTGATCCAAGATTTTATTATGGCACTTAATCCTGCAATTTTTCACAAATGGACAAAAACCAGAAATA
Source organism: Sphyrna mokarran (assembly GCA_024679065.1). Classification (NCBI taxonomy): domain Eukaryota; kingdom Metazoa; phylum Chordata; class Chondrichthyes; order Carcharhiniformes; family Carcharhinidae; genus Sphyrna; species Sphyrna mokarran. Next base: position 111,997,966 of record JAGIQG010000007.1, on the reverse strand, counting down.
TGTCGGAGTGTTTCAGTCCCTGCCTCACAGCGTTGGCAGGTTTTGATTGCAAAGGGTTTTCTTCTTGTTAGGGTCACCCTCATAGGATACAGATTGCAACATTGGAGTAGGTTATTAATGAGCCAGTTGGATTTTAACTGAAATGCAGCTTTAATCCAGTTATTAGATACTTTATTATTGTTATAATAGTGAATTCCAACACCTTGTCATTGTAACCCCATCTCCATTTGTCAAATTCCCTCCATCCTGCACACTTATTGAGCGGCTTCTTGGGACCTGCTTCCTCCTCCCCAAGTATTGGCATTACCACCCTGATCTATAATATCATTGTTGCCCTCATCAGCATCAGACAGAAAATCCTCTATGCCAATGGATCTATCCGGGCACCCGGGTATTTTTCAGTCTTATCTGGGGGGATATATGCGACTACCTCCATCCAAATCTGCCAGTTTTTACAGTGATTAAACAGGAAGGTCTTCCTCTTATATGTAAAATGGAAGTCTTTTGTTTTATTGATGTTAATAAACAGACCTGTGAGATCACAGAAGGACTGCAAGATCTTCAAGTTTCACCCATCCCGGTATGAGAATCACTCAGAAAGGCAATGTCATCTACAAAGGCCAAGGATGAGCAGTTTAATTGTGTTCCATCCAGGGTCATGAAGACACCGGAATTGGCCTTTTCGAGACTGCAGATCAGCGGATCCATTCCAATGTTAAACAAAATGAGTGAGAATGGGTCTCCTTCCTTTATTCCTTCTCAATATTTATTGGGGTGGTCTTGGACTTATCGTCCTTGATCACCGATGTATTGCCAGTGTAGAGGTCTTGAATGAGATCCACAAAGGCTTGTGGGAGTTTTACAAGCTCAAATGCTTTTATAAGTAACTTATGACCAATAGAGTCATTTACCTTCACCAAATCAACAAAGATAATGGCCAGGTCCTTACGATTTTTCTTAGCATCCTCCATAATATTTTGCAACACAGCAATGTTCTCATTGCAAACAGGTGTTGCTGTTAAAAACTCTTTCTGTCGTGGGTTAATGTCAACAGTGTCACTCAACCTCTTAGCCATGGTCTTTGTAAAGAGGCTTAGCAGCATTGTACCTATAGTACTTTGGTGCCAGTTATCAATGTTTTTGAGGCGCTCTTGATCCTCGCATTTGGAGATCAATACAATTCAACTCCGTTTCATGCAATCTGGGGTCATCTTTGACATCAACCAGAAGGTGAAGAGGCGAGGTATCCGACTTTTGTCAGCCTCATGAATATCACGGATGTCTTCAATTTTCTGACCATCTGGTCAAGGCCCGCTGGCCTCTTTAATTACCCATTATCACCTAGGTAACCTTGTCAGCTTTGATTGGTTTCATCAATTTCCACAGCTCCACATTTCAATTGTGCCCATCCCCTTCAGTTTCCTTCCACATCCTATGCATCCTACATCTCATCTAATCACATTATAATTTCCTTTCCTCCAGCACTATGGTATTTATGTATCGCTTTCCATCACTAAAGTAAATATAACCAAATTGTGGTCACTATCACCAAAGTGTTCACCTACCTCCAAATCTAACACCTGGCCTGGTTCATTACATTGTACCAAATCTAATGTGGGCTCACCTCTTGTTGGCTTATCTATATACTGCATCAGGAAACCCACTGGACAAAAACTGACCCATCTAAAGTACTTGAACTATAGCTTTTCCAGTCAATATTTGTAAAGTCCTCAAGATCTCTTTGTTTTATAACTTTCCCCAACACTCTATCACTAACCGAGTAGGTCCTGCCCTGGTTTGATCTGCCAAAATGCACCATCAGCATTTATCTAAATTAAACACCATCTGGCATTCATTGGTCCACTGGCCCAACTGATCAAGATCCTGTTGCAGTCCCATATCACCTTCTCCACTGTCCACTATGCCACCAATCTTGGTGTCATTTGCAAACTTACTAACCATGCTTCCTAAATTCTCATCCAAATCATTAATATAAATGTCAATGAGTCCTATTGCCTGAGTCTGAAATCCATCTCTACAAAAAGAGAGGAAGATAGATACATGTCTTTCTTTTTTTACTTTCTCGGGACTCCAACTCCCTCTTTGGAACTAGTGTGCCCACTTGTGGATGCCGGCAACATGATACAATCCGGGGTACCATGTGTCACCTGAATAGATTACCTGCCATTGGCATCATGGCCATGCCAGGCAGAAAGAGCATGGGGGTTGGTATGCAGATGTGACCATTGCACACACTTTAGCCATTGACATTGGTGCTGCTACTGTATTCCCTTTCAGGATTGCATTGCAGTTCAGGTACATGGCACAAGGACAGCTTCCTGATTGTCACAATTTGCTGCAGAATCCATGCAGTTTGAGTTTAACATGAGGCCTCCCTGCTTGGAGCACCAGTTGCTTGACCTGATGAGCCCTCAAAGTAGTACATGGTAGTCTCCCAAAAATCCCAGAACTCAGTAAAGTCCCTCACATGACCCTAAGGCCAAATCAATGGAACAACCCTATGGGAAACAGCAGTCCCAACAGCACTCAGTAAACTCACTGATCACATCGCACCCTACCTCACAGCCATAACAATAAAACATTCCTAGGCCTGGGGACAGCATTTCAAGCACTCAATGAGATCTCCTATCCCATAGAACAACTTTGCAATCCCTGCCTCCATACTTCCATTCCCCTGACACTCCCCTGCATTCCAGGTGTTGCAGTTCCAATCAACTTAATTCCTCACCCTTAGTATTGCCACTCAAGGCCCCAACTTGTATTGAGCAGTTGTAAACGACTCTGGTTTGGTGTCACGCTGGAGATGGGAATCTCTAATCGGAGGAAGAATGCCATTCTGAACTCTCTAATAATGTGGTAAACTATGGAAAAACATTTAAATTGCTATCATGCTGATTTTCAGTGCGAATCCATATGCACTGAAAATCCTAGCCTGAGAGACACGCAGACACCTGGGCGACTAATGTGAATCCTGCTGAAGGGCACCACTCATGTCTTCCAGCCCACTGTACAGATAAGCAGCACAGCAGGCTGAGAGAATTTTGGCCATAATGTTTAGGCCACAACAGCTTTCTGGGTAAAAAATTCCACAGATTTACCTTTATCTGGATGAAGAGATTTCTCCTCATCTCAACCCCATATCCTTGGACTCTGGCCCCTGGTTTTGGACAACCTCACCATCGGGAACATTCTGCATCCACCTTCTCTAGTCCAATGATTAGCTTTGAAATTTCTATGAGATTCTTTCTCAAACTCCAATGAACATAACCCTAATTGACCCATTCAGGAATCACTCTCCACATTACCTCTAGAGCAAGAATACACTTTCTCAGATAAGGAGACCAAAACTGCACATAACATTGCAGGCATGCTGTAAGATTGCTGCAAGACATCCGTGCTTCTGTACTAGAATCCTCTCGCTATGAAGACCATACTATTTACCTACTTTACCACCTGCTGCACCTGCCTGCTTGCCTTCAGTGACCGATGTACAAGGACACCCAGGTCTCATTGCACATTCCCCTCTCCTAATTTATAGCCATTCAGATAATAACCTGTCTTCCTGTTTTGCTACCAAAATGAATGATCTTATATTTATCCACATCATATTGCACCTGTCATGCATTTGCCGACTCATTCAGCTTGTCAAATCACTCTGCAGCATCTCTACATTCTCCTCATAGCTCAGCTTTGTTTCATCTAAAAATTTGAAGACATTATATTTATTTCCCTCATCTAAATCGTTAATGTATATTGTGAATAGCTGGATTCCAAGCATCAATCCGTAAGGTACTCCATTTGAAAAATAACCTGTTTATTCCTACTTTTTTTTCTGACCAGTTTTCTATCTATCTCAAAATACTATTTCCAATCCCATGCAATTTAATTTTGCTTGCTAACTTCTTATGTAGGACTTTGTTGAAATCCTTCTGTAAGTCCTAATAAACCATTGGCCTCACCTGTCTATTGGTTACATCTGCAAAAAGTTCCAATAGATTCGTCAAACAGTCCAGAGATGTGCTGATTAGGTGGCTTGACCGTGCTGAATTGCCCCTTCGTGTCCAAAGATTTGTAGGTTAGGTAAATCAGCCAAGTTACATGTATAGGGTTATGGGGTAAGGCAGGTGGGCCTGGATAAGATGCTGTTTTGGAGATTTGGTGCAGACTCAATGAGCTGAATGCCCTCCTTCTGCACTTATGGATTCTATGGTTCTATGAGTTTCATTTCATGAATCCATGCTTACTCTGTCCAATTCTACCACTGTTTACCAAGGATAAAATCGGTTGTAAAATTTTTAATAAAGGACTCCAGAACTTTCCTCACTATCAGTGTCAGTCTGACTGGACTTTTTATTCCCACTTTTCTCTCTTCCTCCCTTTTTAATAATGACATTCTATTTGCAAAATTGCGAACTGTAGGAACTGTCCCAAGTCTATGGCATCTTGGAAGATGATGAACAATACATCCACTATTTCTGGGGCCACTTCCTTAAATGTTCTGGGATGTAGATTATCAAGCCCTGTTTATTTATTAGCATTCAATCCTATCAATTTTCCCAACATCATTTCTCTACTAATACTGATTTCCTTCAGTTCCTCCCTCTCACTTAACTCTGTGTTCCCCAATTTTTCTGATATGTTATTTGGATTCCTCCTTTGTGAAGGCAGGATCAAAGTATGTATTTAGTTGGTCACCCATTTCTTTGTTCCCCATTATAAGTTGCCCAGTTTCTGACCATAAGGGTAAGAAACTGGGCAACGTGTCTTCACCAATCCATTTCTCTTCAGATATTTACAAAAACATTTCCAGTCAGTTTGTATGTTCCCTGCAAGCTTTCTCTCATACTCTGTTTTCCCCTTCTTAATTAATTCTTTGATTCTCCTTTGCTAAATTGTAAACTGCTTCCAATCCTCAGACCTATTGTTTTTTTCTGGCCAATTTTTATGCCTCTTCCTTGCATCTAATATTTACTTTCCTTGTAAGCTATGGTTTGACCACACTTACCATTTTTCTTTTGTGCATGACTTGAATAAATAATTAGAACATAGAACATAGAACATAGAACAATACAGCACAGAACAGGCCCTTCGGCCTTCGATGTTGTGCCGACCAAAATAAAAGCAATGCCCCTCCAACTAAACCATTCCCTTCTCTCCATATACTTATCAATAACTCTTAAACGCCACCAAACTTGGCGCATCTACAACAGCTGCAGGCAGGGCATTCCACTCCCTAATCACTTTGGTGTTTGTGTTTTTTTTGTGTGTTGTGTGTTTTTGGGTTGTTTTTTTTTGTTTGTTTGGTTTTGTTTTTTGTGTTGGTGTTTTGTTTTGTTTTTTTTTGTGGGGTGTTGTGGGTGTTTGTGTGTGTGTGGGTTTTTGTGTTGTTTTTTTACTTGACTGCCTACTTTCAGGATCATTGAATACACAGATCCTTTGCTCAACACTATTAAGGCCCTCATAGCCCTATACTCTACACATTTATGTTCCTGCCAAAGTGCATTACCACCTTTTCCAATTAAACTCCATTTCCACCTCTCGGCCCAGCTCTGCAACTTGTCCAGTCACCTGTAACTAACCCTCTTCACATTACCCCACCAATTGTTCATCTGCAAATTACGATCATCCCTCATACCCTCATCCAGATCATTATAAAAATTACAAACAGCAGGGCCAAAAGACTGAGGACACCTGTCACCGAACTCCACGAGAAATCTCCATCAACCACACCTCTTCTTCTATCTGCAGCCAATTTATCCAATTAGTAAACACCTCTATTCACACATCTGCATTTCGTAGAAGTCTTCATGGGCCACCTTATAAAAGCCTTACTAATCCATATATACTACATCAAGCCTTACCCCATCACCTCTCTGGTCACTTTCTCAAAAACTCAATGAGGTTAGTAAGGCTGACCTACCCTTCACGAAACCATGCTGACATCCCCAATCAATTCATTTCTCTCCAAATAACTATAAATCCTATCCCTAATAATTCTCTCCAATACCTTGCCCACCACAGAAGTAATTGTTGCAGTTCATTCATGTTCTGTTTGAATGTTTGCCATTGCTTATTGCCATCATCATGTTAAGTAATGTTTCCCAATGCAGCAACTCACATCTCATACCATTGTAGTTTCTTTCATTAAGATTCAGGAGCCTTGTCACAGAATCAACTACTTCACTCTCCATTTTGATGAAAAATTCTATCATGTTATGGTCACTCATCCCTAAGGGGCACTACAAGATTGCGAATTATTCTTTGGAGTGAGAGGTAGAAAATGGGATTTGTGCTGGGCTGCAGGCCCAGGCTATGTTTTTCAGTGCAGTCAGAATTGTGCTAGAAATTTACAAGTGTTTCAATATCTTTACTTATCATCAGCAAGTTCAAGATGGCAGTTTCCCTCATTGTTTGCATCTCCCGCCTGCCCAGCGTGATGTCATGCTGGTGTCGCTTACAACTGCTCAATAAAAGTCATGGTCTGGCATGGTAGCACTGAAGAGGAGCAAAGGAGTAAGTGGAATGAAATGCTGTCTTTGGAAGGTGCTGCATAGTTGCTGGATGGGGAGTTTATTGAGTCTCCAGGTGCAGAGTTGTTCCATTGTCCTGGTTCTGGGGTGGGATGAGGGAATTTATTGAGTTCCCAGGCACGGGTTTGTTCCACGAAGCAAGTGTAACATACAAGGTAAATAGAAAGAAACTTCAGCAAGGATTGAGGAGAGTTAAAAGGGATCAAGAAAAGTCATTGACAAGCAAGATTAAGGAAAAAACTGCGTGTGCCCTTCTGTGATCAGAACTTTCCACACATCTGACGAAGGAGCAGTGTTTCCGAAAGCTTGTGGGATTACTATCAAATAAACTGGTTGGACTTTAACCTGGTGTTGAAAGACTTCTTAAAGGGGAGGTCCTAGAGGATTGGAGAATAATCAATGTTGTTCCTTTGTTTAAGAAGGATAGCAAGAATAATCCAGGTAATTACAGGCTGCTGAGCCTTACATCAGTAGTAGAGAAATTATTGGAAAGGATTCTTCAAAACAGGATTTATTCCTGGAAATAAATATTAGCAAGAGGCAACATGGTTTTGTGAAGGGGAGCTCATATCTCATGAACTTGATTCAGTTTTTCGAGAAAATGACAAAGATGATTGATGGGGGTAGAGCAGTGGATGTTGTCTACATTGGACTTCAGTAAGGCCTTTGTCAAAGTCCTTTGTGGCAGACTGGTGCGGAAGATGAAGTCGCATAGCATCAGAAGTGAGCTGGCAAGGTGTATACAGAACTAGCTCAGTCATAGGAGACAGAGGGTAGTAGTGGAAAGGTGCGTTTCTGAATGGAGGGCTGTGACAAGTGACATTTCTCAGGGATTACAGTTGGAACCTTTGTTGTTCATAATATATAAATGATTTTGAAGAAAATGTAACTGGTTTGATTACTAAGTTTGCAGATGACATAAAGGTTGGTGAATTTGAAATAGAAGATACAGCAGGATATAGATTGTTTGGAGGCTAAGGTGGAGAGGCAGCAGATGGAGTTTAATCCAGACAAAGGTAATGCATTTTGGAAGTTTAATAAAGACAGGAAATATACAGTAAATGGCAGAAATCTTAAGAGTATTGAAAGGCAAAAGGATCTGGATGTACAGATACACAAGGTCACTGAAAGTGACAACGCAGGTGGAGAAGGTAGTCAAGATGCCATATGACATTCTTGCCTTCATTACTGGGGCGTTGAGTTTAAAAATTGGCTAGTCATGTTGCAGCTTTATAGAACATTAGTTACACTGCTCTTGAAATATAGTGCCCAATTCTGATCGCCACACTACCAAAAGGATGTTGCCTGGCATGGAGGGCATTACCTATGAGAGGAGGTTGGAGAAACTTGGTTTGCTGTCATTGGAACAATGGAGATTGAGGGGCGACCTGATAGAAGTCGACAAGATTATGAGGGCCTTGGAGACAGTGTATAATCAAAAGCTTTTTCCCAGGCTGGAAGAATCAATTACTAGGAGGCATAGATTTAAAGTGTGAGGGGTATGGTTTAAAGGAGATGTAAGAAGCAAGTTTTTTTACACAGAGATGGTGGGTGGCTAGAACTCATTGCCAGGTGAGGTAGTGGAAGCAGTTACAATAGTGAGTTTCAAGGGGCATCTGGACAAAGACATGAATAGGATGGGAATAGAGGGATACAGCCCCTGGAAGGTAGGGGATTTTAGTTCAGTCAGGCAGCATGGTCGGTGCAGGCTTGGAGGGCCAAAGGGCTTGTTCCTGTGATGTAACTTTCTTTGTTCTTTGAAGCTGAAAGGTCTGAAGGTGGATGGACCACACTCCAGGGTTTTAAAATAGATAGCTGAGGTAATTATGGAGGCATTGGTGGTGATCTTTTAGAAAATGTTGGAGGCAGGGACGGTTGCAGAGGACTGAAAAGCAACTAATTTTAACCGCTACTAAGAAGGGAGGGAGGCAGCAGACAGGAGATTATAGCCCAGTTAGCCTGACTTTGGTCATTGGCAAGATTTTAGAGACCATTATTAAAGATGAGATCGCTGAGTACTTGGAAGTGCATGATAAAACAGGACTGAGTCAGCATAGCTTTGTCAAGGGGAAATCATGTCTGACAGATGTTAGTGTTCTTTGAGGAGGTAACAAAGAAACCAGTGGACATGATTTATTTAAATTTCCAAAAAACCTTTGACAAGTTACTACGTAGGAGACTGATAAATCTTCTCTATACCTTCTCCAAAGCCTCCATTTCCTTTTGGTAGTGTGGCAATCAGAATTGGACACTATATTCCAAGTGCAACCTAACTAAGGTTCTATAAAGCTGCAACATGACTAGCCAGTTTTTAAACTCAATACTCTGGCTGATGAAAGCAAGCATGCCTTTTGCCTTTTTGACTACCTTCTCTACCTGCATTGCCATTTATGTACTTATACACCCAGATCCTTTTGCCTATCAAGAGCACGCTGCTATTTGCTGTATATTTCCTATCCGTACTAGACCTTACAAAATGCATTACCTCACATTTGTCTGGATTAAACTCCAACTACCATCTCTCCGTCCAAGTCTCCAACTGATCTATATCCTGCTGTATCCTCTGATGGTCCTGATTGCTATCTGTAAATCCACCAACCTTTGTGTCGTCGGCAAACTTACTAATCAATCCTCCAAATCATTTATATATATTACAAACAGCAAAGGTCCCAGCACTGATTCCTGAGGAACGCCACTTGTCACAGACCTCCATTCAGAAACACACCCTTCCACTGCTACCGCCTGTCTTCTGTGACTGAGCCAGTTCTGTATCCATCTTGCCAGCTCACCTCTGATGCCATGTGACTTCACCTTCTGCCATGAGGGACTTTGTCAAAGGCTTACTGAAATCCATGTAGACAACATCCACTGCCCTATCCTCATCAATCATCTTTGTCATCTTTGACACAATATGTGGCTTTCGAACGCACAATTACACCCTCTCTCTGTCTCTCTCTCTCCCTCTTTCTGTCTCTCTGTCTCTCTCTCTCTCTCATTCTGTCTCTGTCTCTCTCTCTCTCTCTATGCAGAGAGTCATACATAGAGAATAAGTGTGCCTGCTTTCTTTTAGTGTAGACACGTAAATTCTATCTTACTTGTTGCCCACCTGTCAGTCCCCTCCTTCTTTGGTGATGGAAGCCCAACTGGATCTGCTCTTAAATAATAAAATTGGCAGATAGGGGCCTTCCTTCAGCACCCCGCCCACCCCCCAGAGCCTTAGTCTGTGACAAAGTGGCGAGGTGTTCCACGATAAAAGCATGCATTCTTTGGTTTAGTTCCTCCACTGTTTGCACTAACACTTACCTGGTTTATTCACGGGTATGGTTTCTCGATGGGCCCGTCTTTAATTTCAGATGACCAGGGTTTAACTTGAGCAGTGGGATTATTTACTGTTCCTGTCCTCATTATCAGAGCAAGGTCACAGACCTCCTCCTCAGTATCAAAGTCACCCCCAGGCAATGTGAGTTTTACGTACTGCTGGGGTAGGGAGTTAAGGAGCCCAGCAGTAGTCTTCTAACACTTGGCTTCATAATTCTAACTCTCTAATGCATGATTCCAATGTTTTAATTCTCTCATTGTTGTCAGCCTATTTTTTACCCATGACTGAGATCTGTTCAATTAATCAGGCCAATTGATGAACTAAGAGAACTCCAATTTTCTTAGTTCTGTCCTTTTTTTCCCTTTCCAACCATTTCTGTTGTTGCTCTAGCAGATGAGATAGATCCCACCCTCCCCTTTCCTCACCTGTTTAACGAATTTGTCCCTCTCAGTCATATATTCATTTATCAGGGATCCCAGAGGTCCTCTCTGTCCTTGTCCTGCCATAACACCGGTAAAGTTGGTACTCGCCACCTCTTCTATTCTCCCTTCTCACTCTCCCACTCCTAGGTTGCTCTAATCAGAGTCCGGTGATACCTGACAGGGGTGATCAGATCCCTCCGTATCAAGCTTACACCTTTAAGCTTACACTATTAAGCCGGCTTTTCCTTCTGCTCTAGCAATCACTCAGACAGTCTCTTTCTTATATCTGATCATCACACTCCAGGCATCTTTCTCCAGCCTCCACACCCATTTCAATATCTTGACCTTCGAGTGGGGGGGGCTACCCCTCTTAACAACTGGTCTAAGGCTGGGTGTAAAGATAAATGCCTCCTTATCTGTATATGTTCATTCAGACCTCTTTCATACACTCACACTCTTTCATCACAGATGAACCCTTACTTCACCTACTGTAATTATAAGTTTGGTGATTTATTCCGGAGCTCCGGTCGTGGCCATTAAACCAGACCCGTAAACAGATCGGCACAAATTGTTATAGGTAAAACAATATCTCTGAGACCAGTTGTGAGTAAAGTATAGGAGGTTTATTCAAAAGCTTTTGGGACACACACCTGCTTCCGAACAGCGATCCCCAGGCTATTCTCCAAATACAAATTAAGAACACATATTTATACCCCCCAGCACGTACACATTTTCCCATGCTTGGCAGGTTCCTAGGCTGTGATTTGTCCTCCATCGTGTGAACATGGCTGTCTCAGTGGTTTCTTCATGGTTATCTCAAGGCCACAATTGTCCCAGGTCTCAACACCTGCGGTGTGATTAGCTATTAGCTAACAGAGGCCAGCACAAACAAGTTAACTGCATATAAGTTATATATGCCAATATAATAAATTTATGTTTGTAGGTACCTGTACAGCATATAATATATTGGTGCTTAATACATAGACAGTACATAACAAATATCTTTGAAGGCATGCATGCAAGCCCCATTAGGTTAGGCAGAAGTCCATAATATTAAAGACACAAAAATAGATACTAGCCACATTTCTGAACATAATTAGTTGGGAAAATCATAAACTTGTGTACAACAACAGAGACAGCTGTTTTCTTATCTGCCTGGCTTACACAAAAATAAGTCTTACAATACTTTTTTGCAAATCACTAAGTATTACAAAGTTCATTAACCCATTCCCTACTTCAACAGCCAGATCAACCATGCTCTTATTGAATCTTAGAGCAGTCCCCATGGCCAACCCATGTTCCTATGTTCTCGTGTTCCTAGTTGTGACAACACCTTGCAACAAAGTACTCCAGCGGAACTTGGGTTTTTTGGGGGCAGCAAGGTGGCACTGCTGTCTCACAGCTTAGCAACAAGCTTTGTGATGTCTGAGGAAAAAGGACTTTGAAGATCAGATTTCAGTGCCTGGAATCCAGTTGAGAAGTTTAGTAGTCATTAAGAGTATGATAACACCTGCACAATTTTACATTAATGGAAGTTTATCATTTTCTGCTAGTACTCCCAAAAGGGAAACTTAGGAATTGAAGAGGCTAAAAATATGAAGAGGTCATTTGCTGCAAGGGTGATCCAAATGTATCTTGAAAGAGGTATTTAACCATTCGGGGGTGCGGAGGATTCTCAGTGCCTGATCCACAGAACAGCGGGAAGGTGAGGGCCAACTGAGAACTACACACCTACCTTCTCCTCCACCCACTGCCAGCAAGTGGCCCATTCCTGTAACACCCATCCTTAGTGACTTTTAAGGGGCATCTTGACAAATACATGAATAGGATGGGAATAAAGGGATATAGTCTCTGGAATGGTAGGGGTTTTAGTTCAGTCAGGCATTAGTTCCCATGTTGTAATTTTCTTTGTTCTTTATTTTTATTAAGTAGTGAAATTCTTCCAGCTTAGAAGGGAAAACAGAACTAGAGGGCACAGCCTGAAAATAAGGGGGAAGTTAGAATGGAGTTGAGGAGGAACTTCTTCACTCAAAGGGTGGAGAATCTCTGGAATTCTCTTCCCATTGAAGTGATGGAGGCTACCTCGCTGAATGTGTTTAAGTCAAAGGTAGATTTTTATAGACAAGGGAATTAAGGGTTATGGGGAGAAAGCGGGAAAGTGGAACTGATCCACTTCAGATCAGCGATGATCTTATTGAATGGCGGGGCAGGCTGAAAGGGCTAGATGACCTACTCCTCCTCCTATTTCTTATGTTCTTAGGTTCTTATGTTTTATTCATACTAATCCCAGTGATGCCTGTGATAAATGCAATACCAACAGCTACCGTTGCTCCCTCAGTAGCACCAATTATTTTGCTGGCCTCTTTGGCAGGCAGTTCATGTGGAACATAGAACATTACAGCGCAGAACAGGCCCTTTGGCCTTCGATGTTGCGCCGACTAATTAGGAACAAGCAGTGACCCTCTAACCTAAATCATTCCCCTTTCATCCGTAAACTTATCTACTAACCTCATAAATGCCACCAAACTTGGCGCATCTACAACTGACGCAGGCAAGGCATTCCATACCCTTACCACCCTCTGGGTAAAGAACCTACCTCTGACATCTGTCCTAAAACCACCACCCCTTAATTTAAAGCTATGTCCCCTCGTGCTAGCTTTCTCCATCCTAGGAAAAAGGCTATCACTGTCCACCCTATCTAAACCTCTAATCATCTTATATGTTTCAATAAGGTCTCCTCTTAGCCGCCTTCTTTCTAACGAAAACAACCTCAAATCCCTCAGCCTCTCTTCATAAGACCTGCCTTCCATACCAGGCAACATCCTGGTAAACCTCCTCTGTACCCTCTCCAATGCCTCCACATCTTTCTTATAATGCGGGGACCAGAACTGCACACAATACTCCAAGTGCGGCCGCACTAGAGTTTTGTACAGTTGCAACATGACGTTGCGGCTCCGAAATTCAATCCCCCTACCAGTAAAAGCTAAGACTCCATATGCCTTCTTAACAACCTTATCGACTTGATTGCCAACTTTCAGGGATCTATGCACACATACACCAAGATCCCTCTGTTCTTCAACACTATTAAGAGTCTACCATTAGCCCTATACTCTACACATTTGTTATTCCTGCCAAAGTGAATTACCTCACATTTTTCCACATTAAACTCCATTTGCCACCTCTCGGCCCAGCTCTGCAACTTGTCCAAGTCTCTCTGCAAACTAGAACACCCCTCTTCACTATCTACCACTCCACCGACTTTAGTGTCATCTGCAAATTTACTAATCCATCCTTCAATACCCTCATCCAGATCATTTAAAAAAATTACAAACAGCAGGGGCCCCAAAACAGACCCCTGAGGTACACCACTTGTCACCGAACTCCACGATGAATATCTCCAATCAACCACCACCCTCTGTCTTCTATCTGCTAGCCAATTCCTAACCCAATTAGATAAATCACCCTCTATCCCATACATCTGCATTTTCTGCAGAAGTCTTCCATGGGCCACCTTATCAAACGCCTTACTAAAGTCCATATATACCAAATCAACTGCCTTACCCCCATCCACCTCTTTGGTCACTTTTTCAAAAAACTCAATGAGGTTAGTAAGGCACGACCTATCCTTCACAAAACCATGCTGACTATCCCCAATCAATTCATTTCTCTCTAAATAACTATAAATCCTATCCTAATAATTCTCTCCAATACTTTGCCCACAACAGAAGTAAGACTCACCGGCCTATAATTCCCCGGAAAGTCTCTCTTCCCCTTCTTGAACAATGGGACCACATTCGCTATCCTCCAGTCTTCCGGCACTATACCCGTAACCAACGACGACCTGAAGATCAGAGCCAGAGGCTCTGCAATCTCCACTCTCGCCTCCCAGAGAATCTTAGAGTAAATCCTGTCAGGCCCAGGGGACTTATCTAACTTCAAACCCTCAAGAATATCTAGCACATCCTCCTTATCTGCTTAAATACTTTCCAGTTTGCAACCCTGTACCTCAGTGTTCTCCACAACTACATTTACATCTCCCTGCGTGAATACCGAAGAGAAATATTTGTTCAGTGCCTCTCCAATCTCTTCAGGCTCCACGCACAACTTCCCACTGCTGTCTCTGACTGGCCCTAATCTTGCCCTAACCAATCTTCTATTCTTAACATATCTAAAGAAAGCTTTAGGATTCTCCTTGATCCTATCAGCCAAAGTCTTCTCGTGTCCCCTTTTAGCTCTCCTCAACTCACTCTTTAGCTCACTCCTGGCTAATCTATAGCTATCCATTGCACTAACTGAGCCTTCAAGCCTCATCCTGACATAAGCCTCTTTTTTCCTTTTAACCAGCGAATTAACTTTTCTCGTACACCATGGCTCCCTTACTCGACCATTTCCTCCTTGCCTGACAGGGACATACTTATCAAGGACTCGCAGTAGCTACTCCTTGAATAAGCTCCACATTTCAGATGTTCCCAGTCCCTGTAGTTTCCTAGTCCAACCTATGCACCCTAATTCTCTCCTTATGGCCTCATAATTACCCTTCCCCCAGCTATAACTACTGCCCCCAGCTTCATGCCTATCCCTATCCATCACTAAGGTGAACGTAACCGAATTGTGGTCACTATCACCAAAATGTTCACTAACTTCCAAGCCTAACACCTGGTCTGGCTCATTGCCCAGCACCAAATCCAATGTAGCCTCACCTCTAGTTGGCCTATCTACATACTGAGTCAAAAAACCTTCCTGCACACTTTGTACAAAAACTGACCCCTCTTACGAGCTAGAGCTATAGCTATTCCAATCAATATTAGTAAAGTTAAAGTCCCCTTGGAGTCGCCTTGATCCAAGGGAATGTCCACCACTGACCACTTAAGTGTCTGACTGGTAGTTAATACTGTAGACCTTCCCAAAGGAGGTAAAGCAAGGCTTTTGTTAGCAGTTCAACATGAGGGTGAGATCCCCATAACCTGGATTAAATTTGGTCTGGACTCAATAGTTGTAACTGCTAATCACTGCACATCCCTAGAGATTGCCTTCAGAGCTTGCAGATACAATGTTTCTCAACTATACTATTTTTAAGATGTAATCCACCGAGCTTTAGATTCTTGGAAGTTTCAGATGCACCATACCCATTCAATGTGATAAGTTTATTTATTGGTCACAAGTAAAGCTTACATTAACACTGCAATGAAATTACTGTGAAATTCGTCACATTCTGCACCTGTTTGGGTCAATGTAAATAGCCAGCACATCTTTCAAAATGTGGGAGAAGCCAGAGCACCTGGAGGAAACCCACACAGACATAGGGAGAACGTGCAAACTCCATGCAGACCGTGACCCAAGCCGGGAATTGAACCCAGATCCTTGGTGCTATGAGGCAACAACACTAACCACTATGCCACCGTACCATCTGTGATGAAGGAAACACATCAGCTTTGTGCTGCCTGATTATTATCATGACTATAGCATGCAGCTAACATTAACCATGCTATCGTGTGATTATAGATTTCAACAGAGAGTCCAAGTCATGAGAGAACAGCTGACTTGCACAATTTAATACATCTCTCAATATAGAAGTGAACTATGGGTGATGGGTCTCTGTAAAAGTTTCTCCAATATGGAAACACAACATGAGGACCAATATTGTAGCAACGTCAGGAATTTTAAAAAATGTTCCCAATACTGAAAAAGAAAATAAAATGCAGAAACAACTGTAGGTGAGAATTAAAGAAACCCATTTGGCAGAGGCAATGATATGTCCAAAATTTCCTTCAAATACATAAATTAGATTCATTACAAGAAAAGAAAAAATAATCTAGTGAATATCTTTCATCTAATTATGTTTCTGCAATATTTCCAACAGCCTGACAATGTCCAAGAGGAATGCCAAAAAGAGAAACACAAACCAAGTACTGTGTCTAGCTTAGCCCAAACAGCTACTCCATCAAATAGACAATTGCCAAAGTCCAATGGGAATCTGCTCAACAGTGCTATCAGCAAAGGGACTAAGGAGTGAGTTCATATGTCATGCTATAATGGGAAATAGTTTGTCAATAATTAATGGAGTGACATGGTGGTAAAAATAACATTGTCTGTTAGATTTTTAACTTGTATTTTATATTTGCAAGAAACAGAACTTTAACAGGTTATCGCTCAAGATTGAACTGCCAGGTTAAAAATAAGGGTGCGATGACTAAATGCATGAAGTATTTGAATGATGAAAGATGAGTTAATGGCTTAAATTAAGATAAATAATAGAAATAATATAATTAATATTGGTAAATACCCAACAGTCCTTGGTACTTGATTTCTATAAAAGTTAGGGAAAATAAGGAAGAGTTGGGATAGCCCTGATAATAAAGAATGATAATAAAGAATAAAGACAACAATGAGATAGAGTTTTAGCCTCAAATATCAAGATGTAGAACCAGAAAGAGTGGAGCTGAGAAATATTGAAGAGCAGAAAAAAAAATCATAGGAATTTGTAGGCTGCCTGATACTAATCATAATTTTGGACAGGGTTTATATCAGGAATTTAGAGAAACATGTAGCTCCTGTAGCAAGTTGGCTGAGATGGATTCAGAAATTAGATTAACTGTGTGACAATAGGTGAGTAATCATTTAAAGAAAAAAAGCATTCTCAATGCATATGCATTCCCTTGAGGGGAAAAGAAACTGAGGAAAAGTAAGTAAGGATAGTATTAGATTAGAAGGTTTATAATGTTTTCAATGTGAGTAGAAAATTTGAGGATGGTTAACGGTTTAAAATTTGTAAAATATGATCAGTCTATCGAAAAAGGAGAATATTGATGCTGGGCATGTAGGTCCAGAGTTCCTTAATAGTTCCTTAAACAGGACTATTTGCATGCTAAACAGCAAAAACAACAAGTGATAGACTGAGCTAAGCAATCCCACAACTAACAGATCAGATCTAAGCTCTGCAGTCCTTCCACAACCAGTCAAAAATGATGATGGACAATTAAACAACTCACTGGAGGAGGAGGCTTCACAAATGTCCTCATCCTCAATGATGGAGGAGCCCAGCATCTCAACGCAAAAGATAAGGCTGAAGTATTTGCAGCAATCTTCAGCCTGAAGTGCCGAATGGATATCCATTTCAGCCTCCTTCAGTGATCCCCCACGTCTCAGTTGCTAATCTCTAGCCAATTCGAATCATTCTATGTGATATAAAGAAATAGTTGGAAGGACTGGATACTACATAAGCAATGGGCTCTGATAACATGCTGGCAATAGTACAGCCCTATGACATCTCAGCAGGAGTCCCTCAGGAGAGTATCCTATCTTCAACTGTTTCATCAATGACCTTCCCTCCATCATATGTCAGAGGTAAGGAGATTCGCTGATGGTTGCAAATGGTCAGCACCATTCATTATTCCTCAGATACTAAAGCAGTCCATGTTCAAATGCAACAAGATATGGACAATATCCAGGCTTAGGCTGACAAGTGGCAAGTAACATTTGTGCCACACAAATGCCAGACAATAACCATTACCAATAAGAGACACTCCAACACCGCTCCTTGACATTGAGAACTCAACTTGTCACTCCCCAGAGCCTATCCACTAGCTACAAGGCACAAATCAGGAGTGTGATGGAATACTCCCCACTTGTCTGGATGGATGCAGTCCAACAACACTCAAAAAGCTTGACACCATCCAAGACAAAGTAGCCTGTTTGATTGGCACCGTACCTACAAACATTCAATCCCTCCACCAGCGACGTTTGCACTGCAGCAATTCACCAAAGATCCTTAGACAGCACCTTCCAAACCCAAGAATGTTTCCATCTAGAAGGACAAGGGCAGCAGATAAATGGGAACACCATCATCTGTAAGTTCCCCTCCAAGCCACTCATCATCCTGACTTGGAAATATATTGCTGTTCCTGCACAATCACTGGATCAAAATCCTGGAATTCCCTACATAACGGCATTGCAGGTCAACCCATAGAACATGGATTGCAGCGATTCAACCACCACCTTTTCAAGGGCATCTAGCAATAAATGCTGACCAGCCAGTGACGCCATGTCCCACAAATGAAAAATAAAACTCGCCTAGCCAGTGACCCAAATGGGGAATCAAACTCAATCCCTCGTGCTGTGAGGCAGCAGTGCTAACCACTGTGCCAATGTGCTGCCGCCAAGGATCAGACAAAATTAGAGTTAATGTGAGACTGAAGAGAAAAAATTGTCAGCGTAAGCCACATAGTAAAGTAAGAAGATACATGATCAAGTGTCAGTGTGGATTTGAGCAGAGCCAGCTATTGATCTTAGTATGATCTAATTGTAGATTATGATCATACTAAGATCATAGAATGATCTTAGTATGATCTAATAGATCTAATTGTTCCTTGGGAGCACTGTGGAGAGGCAGTGATTTGCGAGTGGAGAGCTTGTGAGTGAGTAGAGCGATTTTTAAGTCTAAATTTTACTAGTTTTTTAAACTTTTTAAACTTGTAAACCCGCAAGGTGTTGCAAAGCACCTTGGGTAGTGTAGTTTTTTTTTCAACCTCACTATAAATTGGGGTGGTGTGGAATCCCGATACTCTACACAAGTAAAGTATCCCAACCCCACCTCCTCCTCTAACCTAAAAAAGAGAGAGAGAGAGAGGAGAGCTCTGAGAAGGAGCAGGTAAGTTTGTTTTTGTGTGAGCTGTAAGGTCCTTGGCTCACAGAGCCTAAGCAAAAAGGGGAGGCAAGGTAAGTTTTAATCTTTCTTACTTTTTTTTTCTCTGGGTTACTAAAAAGGGGCAAGCATGGGTGTGAGGCCAGCATGTTGTTGCCAGTGTAACATGTGGGAGGTCTTGGAGGCTCCTGGTCTCCCAGATGTCCATACCTGTGATCGCTGTGTGGAGCTGCAATCCCTACGGGACCAGGTAAAAGAACTGAAAATGCAGCTTGAGGACCTTCGACTCATTAGGGAGAATGAGGAGATTATTGATAGGAGCTACAGACAAGTAGTCACACCAGGGCAAAGGGAAGAAGGCACATGGGTAACTATTAGGAAGGGGAAACCTCAGGTGATGGAAAGTACACCGGTGGATGTCCCCCTTCAAAATAAGTACTCTTGCCTGAGTACTACTGTGGGGGACAGCTCATCCAAGGGAGGCAGCGGTGGCCAGCTCCCTGGAGCTAAACAAAAACCTAAAAAAAGAGCAAAAAGGCAGTGCTTATAGGGGACTCCCTAGTGAGGGGGGCGGACAGGCGTTTTTGTGGACGCAGACGGGAGTCGCGGATGGTGGTATGTCTCCCTGGAGCTGGGATTCAGGATGTCTCTGGACGCGTCCCGGACATCCTGAAAGGGGAGGGTGAGGAACTGGAAGTTGTAGTACATATAGGTACTACTGACATAGGCAGGAAGAGGGAAGTGGACATGAAAAGGGATTATAGGGAACTGGGTAGGCAGCTGAGAGAGAGGAAAGCGAAGGTAGTAATCTCAGGATTGCTGCCTGCGCCTCGGGAGAGTGAGAGCAGGAATAGTATGAGGTGGAGGTTGAATACGTGGCTGAGGGACTGGAGCAGGGGGCAGGGATTCCGGTTCCTGGATCATTGGGACCTCTTTAGGGGCAGGTGTGACCTGTACAGCAAAGACGGTGGCACCTGAATCCCAGGGGGACTAATATCTTGGTGGGAAGACTGGCTAGGGCTACTGGGGGGACTTTAAACTAGAAAGGTTAGGGGGAGGGAATAGTGATGTGGAGACTGGGAGCAAGGAAGTTAGCTCCCAGGTAGGGAAGGACTCTAGGCAGGATAGACGAGTGGGGGAGAAGGGAAATGTCCAGTCTGAGGGACTGAGCTGTGTCTATTTTAATGCCAGGAGTGTAGTAAATAAGGTGGATGAACTTAGGGCGTGGATTGCTGCTTGGGATTGTGATGTGGTGGCCGTTACAGAGACTTGGATGTCTCAGGGGCAGGACTGGGTACTACAGGTCCCGGGATTCAGATCCCTCAGGAAGGACAGGGAGAGAGGCAAAAGAGGTGGTGGAGTGGCACTGTTGATCAGGGACAGTGTCATGGCTGCAGAGAAGGTGGATACCGAGGAGGGAATGTCTACGGAGTCTCTGTGGGCGGAAGTTAGGAATAGCAAAGGGTCGGTGACATTGCTGGGTGTATTCTATAGGCCGCCCAATAGTGACAGGGAAGTTGAGGTGCAGATAGGGGAACAGATACTGGAGAGATGTAGAAATAACAGAGTTGTTGTGATGGGAGACTTCAATTTCCCAAACATCGACTGGAATATCCCAAGGGTAAGGGGTTTGGATGGGAGGAGTTTGTTAGGTGTGTTCAGGAGGGTTTCCTGACACAGCACGTGGACAAGCCTACGAGAGGAGAGGCTGTACTGGACCTGGTACTAGCTAATGAACCAGGACAGGTGATGGAT
Source organism: Sphyrna mokarran (assembly GCA_024679065.1). NCBI lineage: Eukaryota > Metazoa > Chordata > Chondrichthyes > Carcharhiniformes > Carcharhinidae > Sphyrna > Sphyrna mokarran. The sequence continues at coordinate 111,977,278 of JAGIQG010000007.1, read as the reverse complement.
CTCTCGGTAGGAGAGCATCTTGGGGATGGAGATCATAATTCTATCTCCTTCACCCTTGCATTGAAAAAGGATAGGATCAGGCAGGCTAGGAAGGTGTTTGGAATAAGGGGAAATATGGAGACATCAGGCAGATGTTGGGGCGAATAAACTGGAAGGAGGTGTTCTTAGGGAAAAGCACAGAAGGAAGGTGGCAGATATTCAAGGAATGCTTGTCTGGAGCTTTGCACGACAACGTTCCGGTGAGACAAGGAGATTTTGGTACGACGCAGGAACCATGGTGCACGAAGGCTGTGGTGAACATAGTCAGGAAGAAAAGAAAGGTGTGTAAAAGGTTCAAAGAGCTAGGAGATGTTGGGGATCTAGACAAGTATAAGGCTTATAGAAGAGAGCTTAAAAAGGAAATTAGGAGAGCCAGAAGGGGTCATGAGAAGGCCTTGACTGGTAGGATTAAGGAGAATCCCAAGGCCTTCTACAAATATGTGAAAAGTAAAAGGATGAGAAGAGAAGGGATAGGACATATAAAAGGTGAAGGGGGAAAAGTCTGTATGGAACCGGAAGAAATGGCAGAGGTGCTTAATGAGTACTTTGCCTCAGTATTCACGGTGGAAAGTGATCTGGAAGGATGCACTACAAGTTTGCGGCAGACTGAAAAGATTGAGTATGTAGATATTAAGGAAGCGGATGTGTTAGAACTTTTAAATGCTATCAAGATAGACGAGTCTCCGGGACCAGATGGGATGTACCCCAGGTTATTGTGGAGGTGAGGGATGTCATTGCAGAGCCCCTGGCGATGATCTTTGCGTCGTCGATGGAGACGGGAGAGGTTCCGGAGGATTGCGGATGTGGTCCCTATTTTCAAGAAAGGGAACAGGGATATTACTGACCTGGAAATTACTGACCGGTGAGTCTGACCTCAGTGGTTGGTAAGCTGATGGAGAGGCTTCTGAGGGACAAGATTTACGAGCATTTGGAGAAGTTTAGGTGGATTAGAAATAGTCAACATGGTTTTGTAAAAGGCAGGTCGTGCCTTACGAGCTTAATTGAGTTCTTCGAAAATGTGACTGAACACATTGACGAGGGAAGAGCAGTGGACGTGGTGTACATGGACTTCAGCAAGGCATTTGACAAGGTCCCACATGCAAGACTTCTTGAGAAGGTGAGAGGCCATGGGATCCAAGGGGCTTTGGCCTTGTGGATCCAGAACTGGCTTGCCTGCAGAAGACAGAGGGTGGTTGTGGATGGCTCTTTTTCTGCATGGATGTCGGTCACCAGTGGAGTGCCCCAGGGATCTGTTCTAGGACCCTTGCTGTTTGTCATTTTCATAAATGACCTGGATGAGGAAGTGGAGGGATGGGTGAGTAAGTTCGCCGATGACACGAAGGTCGGTGGCGTTGTGGATGGTCTGGAGGGATGTCAAAAGTTGCAGCATGACATTGACAGGATGCAAGACTGGGCGGAGAAGTGGCAGATGGACTTCAACGCAGATAAATGTGTTGTGGTCCATTTTGGCAGATCCAACGGGATGAATGAGTACACTATCAAAGGTAGGAGTCTTAGCTGTGTGAAAGAGCAGAGGGATCTTGGGGTCCGGGTCCATAAGACTCTCAAATCGGCCTCCCAGGTGGAGGATGTGGTTAAGAAAGCTTTACGGTGTACTGGCCTTCATTCATCGAGGGATTGAGTTCAGGAGTCAGGAGGTAATGCTGCAGCTTTATAGGACCCTTGTCAGAACACACTTGGAGTACTGTGCGCAGTTCTGGTCGCCTCACTATAGGAAGGACGTGGAAGCTGTTGAAAGGGTGCAGAGGAGATTTACAAGGGATGTTGCCTGGATTGGGAGGCATGCCTTATGAAGACAGGTTGAGGGAGCTGGGACTGTTCTCCCTGGAGAGACGAAGGTTGAGAGGCGACCTGATAGAGGGTTACAAGATGTTGAGAGGAATAGATAGGGTGGACTCTCAGAGACTATTTCCCAGGGCTGAAATGGTCGCGATGAGAGGGCACAGATTTAAGGTGCAGGAAAGCAAGTACAGAGGAGATGCTAGGGGAAAGTTTTTCACTCAGAGGGTGGTGAGTGAATGGAATCGGCTGCCGTCGGTGGTGGTCGAGGCGAACTTGCTGGGGTCTTTTAAAAGACATCTGGATGAGTATATGGGATCCAATGGGATTGGGGGTTATGGATAGGTCTATGGCTGGGTAGGTTTTGATGTGTTCGGCACAACTTGTGGGCCGAAGGGCCTGTTTGTGCTGCAGTGTTCTATGTTCTATGATCCAGCTCCTAGCTTGAACCTACATGGGCAAATAGCATAGCTCTAGCAATTAGTGAAGACTCACGATTAACCTACAAAAGAATACAGAAACTTATTTAAGACGTACCATTAATGAGTTCTCTATAAACTATTCAGACACTCTAAAATTTAGACCTATAAAATCCTTACAGTGCAGAAAGAGCTGATCTGGCACATCGGCCAGCATTTTACTGGCACACTTGTCCTGATTCCAGGGGCTTGCAGAATAGCATTCTCTATTGGCTTCGGGTGGGATTAAGAAATCTTGGATGGGCATGCCAGTAAAGTCCCAACTATAGAGTCTGCACTGACTCTCCAACACAGCAATTCACCTAGGTCTTCCCCTCCACCCTATTCCCATAACCCCATACATTTAACCTGGCTAATCCACATAACCTGGTCTTTGGACTGTGGAAGGAAATTGGAGCACCTGGAGGAAGCTCATGTAGATACAGGGGGAACATGCAAACTCCACACAGTCAGAATCATAAAATCCCTACAGTGTAGGAAGATACCACACAGTCCATTGAGTTTGCACTGACAACAACCCCACTTAAGCACGATCTCCACAACCCCACATGTTCTGATTTTTGTATGGATTAATTCACAAATCTTTATAGCGTACTGCATAAAGCATTGGCCCAAATAAATCAATGAAACTAATAATCCTTGTATATCTACGGGTTATGGGCTCAGTCCATGGTTAATTATCCTTTTAATAGAATAATTATTTTATATTTTCCAATTTTTTTTCTATTAAATTTTCATGAATTCCTTTCCCACAGCCAGCTTCTCCTGTCAGTCGGCAGTATTTGGTCTCAAGTCTCAACATCACAACAGACTTTTGAAGAGCATGAATTACATGAAGGGAGGGAGATCAGCAATTTAGAGAAGTTGGTAAGTACTCAGCTGAAAACTTAAAACAATAGAAAAGTATTAAGTAAATTCCAACAAGACATTGATTACATTTAATGGTTCTGTTCTGAGCAAAGTAGAGTGAAATTGATCTGTGATCAAATCATGATTAACAGCTAATTTTCTGATTTTGCTCCTTTATAGTAGGGGTATCATGCAGAATTGGCTTAAACATTTGTGAATTGAATAAATTTGATTTGATTTGCTTTATTATTGCCACATGTATTAGCATATAGTGAAAAGTATTGTTTCTTGCACACTATACAGACAAAGCATATCTTTCATAGAGAAGGAAATGAGGGAGTGCAGAATGCAGTGTTATAGTTATAGCTACGGTAGGTCAATTCAAAAACCTAATGGGCAGCAGGGAAGAAGCTGTTCTTGTGTCAGTTGGTACATGACTCAGACTTTGTATCTTTTTCCCAACGGAAGAAAGTGGAAGAGAGAATGTCTGGGTTTTTAATTATGCTGGCTACTTCACCAAGGCAGTGCAGACGGAGTCAATGGATGGGAGGCTGGTTTGCGTAATGGATTGGGCTACATTCAGAACCATTTGCAGTTTCTTGCAGTCCTAGGCAGAGCATGAGCCATTGCCATGCTCCAATACAACCAGAAAGAATGCTTTCCATAGTGCATCTGTAAAAGTTGGTGAGAATCGTAGCTGACATGCCAAATTTCCTTAGTTTTCTGAGAAAGTAGAGATGTTGACTGGCTTTCTTAACTATAGTGTCAGCATAGGGGGACTAGGACACCTAAAAACTTGAAACTCTCAACTCTTCCTACTTTATACCCATTGATATAGACGGGTTACTAATCCATCCTTCAATACCCTCATCCAGATCATTTATAAAAATTACAAACAGCAGGGGCCCCAAAACAGACCCCTGAGGTACACCACTTGTAACCGATCTCCACGATGAATATCTCCCATCAACCACCACCCTCTGTCTTCTATCTGCTAGCCAATTCCTAATCTAATTAGCTAAATCACCCTCTATCCCATACATCTGCATTTTCTGCAGAAGCCTTCCATGGGCCACCTTATCGAACGCCTTACTAAAGTCCATATATACCACATCAACCGCCTTACCCCCATCGACCTCTTTGGTCACTTTTTCAAAAAACTCAATAAGGTTAGTAAGGCACGACCTACCCTTCACAAAACCATGCTGACTATCCCCAATCAATTCATTTCGCTCTAAATAACTATAAATCCGATCCCTAATTATTCTCTCCAATACTTTGCCCACAACAGAAGTAAGACTCACTGGCCTATAATTCCCTGGAAGGTCTCTTTTCCCCTTCTTGAACAATGGGACCACATTCGCTATCCTCCAGTCCTCCGGAACCACACCCGTAACCAACGACGACCTGAAGATCAGAGCAAGAGGCTCTGCAATCTCCTCTCTTGCCTCCCAGAGAATCCTAGGGTAAATCCCGTCCGGCCCAGGGGACTTATCCAACTTCAAACCCTCAAGAATATCTAGCACATTCTCCCTATCTACTTCGATACCTTCCAGTTTGCTACCCTGTACCTCAGTGTTCTCCATAACTACATTTACATCACCCTGCGTGAATACCGAAGAGAAATATTTATTCCGTGCCTCTCCAATCTCTTCAGGCTCCACGCACAACTTCCCACTGCTGTCTATGACTGGCCCTAATCTTGCCCTAACCAATTTACTTTGAACATGGAATCGATTTTATGCTTCCTGTACCTGAATTAAGTGTGCTGTCTGTTTGTTTCTACAGATGCGAATCACAAACTATCGAGATACTTTATGTGATTATAAAACAAGTAACTTGCTGCAGGCCCTGTACAATGAAGGCAAAACTGGGTACATCTTCACATGTTTTTGTAAACGAACAGGAAATTTGGTAAACAAAATACATCTTGTATTAGTGGTCTTAATTTTTAATTTGTTTAGTTTGTGACTTCTATAGTATAAAATATTAACAAATGGGAAAAACTAATTTTTTTATTCACTTATGGGATATGAGTGTCACTGGCTTGGCCAACATTTATTGCTCATCCCAAGTTGCCCTTCATAGGATAGTAGTGAGCTGCTTTCTTGAACTGCTGCAGTTCTTGAGGTGTAGGTATAGCCACAGTGCTGTTAGGAAGGAAATTTAGAATGGCAATTCTTTCCGAGTCAGGATGGTGAGTGGCTTGGAGGAAAAACTCTAGGTGGCGGTGTTCTCAGTTATCTACTTCTAGATGAAAGTAATTGTGGTTTGGAAGGTGCTGCCTAAGAAATTTTGGTGAATTCCTGCAGTTTATCTTGTAGATGTTGGTGGTGAAGGGAGTGACTATGTGGAAGGGGTAACAATCAAAAGGACTACTTTTTTCTGGATAGTGTTAAACTTCTTGAGTGTTGCTGTTACATGTGCTTTGCAGAAGGGGATAGGCTCAGAAGGTGAGTTACTCATCACAGAATTCCTAGCCTTTGACGTGCTCTAATAATCATCGTACTTATATGGGTAAAAACAAAGTACTGTGGATGCAGAAATCTGAAACAGAAACAGAAAATGCTGGAAAATCTCAGCAGATCTGACAACATCTATGGAGAGAGAATAGAGTTTCAGGTCTGGATGACCCTTTGTCAGAGCTAAGGGCAAAGAAAATCAGAAAAGATTCATACTATGAGGTAAGGGGAGGTCTGCTGCAAAAAGAGAAAGGGAATGTAAATGGGGAAGTCCGCTGAGAGAGAAGCTCAAAATGTCAATTAAGAGATCAGAATGTGTGAACGGCAGAAGAGAGGTACAGATGATTAAGGCAGTTGGCCTGAAGGGAGGGACCTTTTTTTTTGACTTTCTTTGCCCTTAGCTCTGACAATTTGGCAGCATGGTGGCACAGTGGTTAGTATTACTATCTCCCAGCGCCACGGACCCAGGTTCAGTTCTCAGCTTGGATCACTATCTCTGTGGAGTTTGCACATTCTCCCCGTGTCTTTGTGGATTTCCTCTGAGTGCTCAGGTTTCCTCTCAATGTCCAAAGATGTGCAAGTTAGGTGAAATGGCTATGCTAAATTGCCCCTTAGTGTCAGGCAGACTGACGTGGGTGAATGTATAAGATTATGGGGATATAGTGTGGGAGGGATTGTGGTCGGTGCAATCAAATGAACTGAATGGCCTCCTTCTGCACTGTAGGATTTTACGAATAGAGGTTAGGTGTAAAGATTCGCATTCTAATCAGCAATCTGTAAACTGTCTGTGCTGATATGTGTGCTGTTGCAGACCAGAACACTTCATTCTCCCGACAAAGGCTACAAAGGCCAAAAGCTAGCAAGTTTACTATCAAATAAATCAGTTGGATTTAAAATTGATGTTGTCAGACCTCTTACAGATTTTATGTCTATATCTATATCTATGACCCAGACTCAAAACATTGGCCCTATTCTCTCTTCACAGTTGCTATTAGACCTGCTGAGATTCTCAAGCCTTTATGAGGGTAGTACAGTTCAATAGTTGATCAGGTACCACTGTCACTAGTCCGTGTTAGACTTTCTCTCGAGAGGGGTTAGAATCATACCTACTCTGTAATCTGTTAAGCAATGTTACAAATAAACAAGTGTGAAATAGATACCAAACGGATTGACAGTTTGTCCAAGCAGAAATTCATGCCTTAGAGAACATTACAGATTGCCCCAATTTCCCAACAATTTCTAATAGAAAACTCCTTTTTGAAAATTGACTACCACTTCAAAGTTGGTGAGGTTGAAGATTTAATATTGCCTTGACTTTGTAAGCAGCACTTTACTGTTATTCATTATCTGCTCTTACTATACTATCACTTCACTGAGCATGTCAGCCACATCTTGATTCAGTTTTCACAGTGATTAATTAATGGTTCTTTTACTTTTTTTTATTCTTTAAAGTAATGTGGACATTTCTGGCAAAGCCAGCATTTACTCCGTATCCAAAATTGCCCTTGAACTAGCCCGAGTTATTTCAGAGGGCAGTTTAGAGTCAATCAAATTTGGGTGGATCTGCAGTTGGATGTAGACCAAACCAGGTAAGAATGGTTGATTTCTTTCCCTGACAATTGATGACAGTTTCATGGGTCATCGTTACTGAGACTCAATTTCAATTCTAGATTTACAAACTGCATTCAAATTCTACCAACTGCCATAGTGGGATGTGAACCTATTCATTTCCTCAGAGCATTAGCCTGGGTGTCTTGATTACCAGTCCAGCAACATTACCACTATATTACCTGTCATAGTATAATAACCACATGTAGACAGCCTTGACCATACTACGGCCTTGTGAGACCAAAAAAAATCCTTCCTGAGGTCAATCAACATTTCCATATTTCCATTGTCCACCCTTAGCCTGCTCTGATTCTGTGGTGGGTGGGGCAGTATTCCAGTGTATAAGTCTAGTTAGGCATTGGCAATGTGTATGAAAAGAAAATCATAGCATCCCTACAGTGCAGAAAGAGGCCATTTGACCTATTGAGCTTACACTGACAATACACTCGCCCCACCACCCATTCTTCAGAGTGACGAGATGGTTTTTACAATGCAACTGATCAATCTTGCTGTTATTTTGGTTACTGCTGGAGCTGAGGAGGAGGAGCTGGAGGAAGAATTGCAGACACAGAAGGCTCAGGCCTTACTATTTGCAGGAGCAGAGGGAGACAACTACCAGAGGCAGGAGATGGCCACCATTAACCAGAAGTGGGGCATAGGAGAAGGAGGGAGCAGAGATCTTAGTAATTCTATGCATGAGTGTCCTTCAAGCACATGTTGGACACCATATGCCGCTGACATCTCCAACTCCAAAAGGAAACCGCGTGACACTTGTGCAACCTGTTACAGGACCTAGAGGTGGGGAGGGCAATCACTCTCAGTGGATGTCTCTGAGTTTTAGGCGACTGGTTCTTTCCAGAGTCTGAATGGAGACATCTGTGACATCTCCCAATCTTCAGTGCACACCTGTGTCAAGCAGGTCACTGAAGCCCTGTGTGCCTGGGCTGGACAGCATGTCAAATTTAACCTAGAACCAATTGCAGCAATGTTGAAAGTACAGGGGGCGATTGACTGCATACATGTCGCCCTCATGGCTCCCCTACAAAATCCACAAAAATTTGTTAATAGGAAAAAGTTCCACTCTCTGAATGTACAAATCGTGTGTGATCACAATATGACCATCATGCACATCTGTGCCAGACATCAGGCAGTGTGCATAACAGCTTCATCCCAGTGGCATTCGAGAATGAACCCAGGCTACTGGACTGCTCCTGGCTAATATGGGTTACACGCTTTTGACATGGTTGATGAAGCCTATGCATCTGAGGTGGCAGCCCGCTATAATGAGACCCAAGGAGTCACCCCCATGACAGTAGAGAGGTGCATTGGACTTCTCAAGCTGCGATTCCAGTGCCTGGACCGGTCTGGGCAGAGGAGGGGGAGTCCTCCAGTACAGTCCCCTGATCTCCTCCCACATTGTTGTGATGTGCTGTGCCTTGCACAACTTGGCTCTGCAGCGAGGTGACCTCTTAGAGGAGGAAGAGGACTTGGAGGGTGACCAGCTGGAGGAGGAGGAAGAGGAAGAGCATATCTTGGAACATCAGTCAGGCTGTGGAGTGCTGAAATCTCGATTGAGGCATGCAAGGACAGCAAGGGAGGCAGTTCAGTCACTAGGGAATGGTGATGGTGGTTCCATTCCACCCACTCCCCACCCAAATGTCTTCTATTTATCCTGCACATTGTCACACTGGAGTAGTGGGCCTGGGTACTCTGTTAGTGAGGTTTTTGGCAGGTAGGAGGGTGATGACAACTCGCTAAGCACCATTATGATGATACCCTGGTGCAAACTAATCTGACTCCTATCTGAGCTCTGCTAGCACTTGGGCCCATGTCTATGTAGTGGATAAGGGATCTGAAACCCCTATACAGAGCCCTGGGGCAGGCGGGCAGCATAGGGGACAGGAGGGAATTGCTCGTGGAGTATGAGAGATACTGCATTGAGGGCCACCCCAACTGACATCAGCATAAGGCATCTGTCAGATGATCATTAGTGGGGCAGGAATCATAATCAAGCCAACTTGTTTGTAGGTGGGTGTTTAAAAAAAACATTTATTTACAATAAAGGCATTTAGATAAGCTGTTACAACATAAAAACTTGTGAATAGAAAATGTTAAGGTGCTTTCATTTTTTTCTAACTCAGTACAACTACAACTTTCTAATCTTACTTGGCCTATCACTACATCTCAGTGACTCTCCAGAATTTACATTGGAGTTGGGGGAGCCAGCTGCCTACCTTGGCCCATGGCCTGCGGTGCTCTGGAGATCCTGGACCTGAGGGCCATAACCTTCTTCCAGGTGTCTGGGATGTTTCCATGACACTCTCTTCATCCCACTGTCCCTGAGATACCCCGGTATCAGGAAGGGGGAAGTCAGAAGATGTTGCCACAGTCTCCTGGCTGGAAGGCTCCTGCATGTGTTCAAGGCCCTTCTCCTTCTTTGGGGTCCCTGTTGCCCCTGGGTCACTCTATAGGAAACTGATGCTTCTGCAGTGAGCTTCAGAAACTCCAGCGTCACTTGGTATTGCCAGTCCTGGAGGACGACCATATCCTACCATGGTGTGGTCATGGGCCATCTCTCAATGGCTGCAGCAAATGCCCCCTAAGACTGGACCATGCTCTCCATGTCATTCATATGTTCTCAAGAGTTGTTACAACAGCCTGCTGTGTCTCAGTGCTATCCCACTGGGTCTCCTGCAAGCTGTCGAGCCTCTCAGCCATGGGCTGCAGAATCTCAAGAAACCTGTTCAGTCCCTCTGCTGTGGCCTACTGTGCCCTAACCATCACTTGGAGCCTGCCACTCATGTAAGGATCGTCTGCCTCAGGCTTTCCACTGCAGACGCCAGCCTTGAGTGTTGGCCTGGAAAGCATGCAAGATAGACAATATCTGGTCCACCTGAAAGCTTTTGGACTCCTCCCAGCAGCCTCACCATTAATCCAGTGTGGCCGTCAGCCCCTCCTGCATTCCCTGGCTCTGTTGCTGCATCTCGAGCAGGTGAGTGAGAAGTGATCGCAGAAGACCAGCACGTAGCCCCAGGTCAGCTGAGTCCTCACCTCTGGCAAGTCCTTGCTCGCCAGAGGCCTTAGACGTTCCTTCCTCCACCCAATGTACATCAGCAAATGTGCCATGCTTACCACAGAGTGACCCAGAAGCTTCAACACTAACTGGATCCACCAACGTGTCAATTTCTGGGATAGTGAGATGTGAGGTGCAAACTGACAGATAAATGGTGTCATCCTTCACCCTTTACCCATATCTTGGAAGATTCCTTGGAAGATATCGTTATTAGAATGGGTGGGAGCCATAGCTAGGGCCTCCAGTCCAGAATGCCTTAGGGAGTTCAGTTCTGTCCCTGCAACACAAGGTCTCAAGGCTAAGAGCAAGGGAGGGAGAAGAATCTGGGATGCCAAACACATGAATCACAAGCCTGCATTGAACATAGAAAGAACCCAGAAAATTACATCACAGGAACAGGCCCATCGGCCCTCCAAGCTTGCAGCAACCAGCCTGCCAATCTGATTTATTAGTCCACTACCCTTCCAGGGGCCATATGCCCCTATTCCCATCTCATTCACATAACTGTAGAGATGCCCTTCAAGGTCCCTACCATTTCTGCACCCACATCCACAACCCCTCCAGCAATGAGTTCCAGGGACCCAGTACCCTCTCTGTGCAAATAAATGTGCCTCATACAAACAGCAAAGGACAAAGAACAAAACAGCATGGGAAACAGGCCCTTCAGCCCAACGAGCCCACGCCACCACCTCGCTAAACATCTCCGCTAAACTTTGTCCCTTGCACCCGAAACTCATGTCTCCAAGAAGTTGCCTCAAAGTGAATGGAGAAATGACAAGTGCTCATGTCTGCACAGCAGCCCGACCATACTGTCACTGATGGCCAGCATCTCCCCTTTCCTGGACAGCTCCAGCACCCATTCCTCAAAGTGGGTGAGAACCCAGAGGTCTGGCTCACCACCCCCGTCTTCGCCTTCTCATGGGTGTTGTGCTTGGTCTTCTTCTGTGAAGCCACAAGGGGCTATGAAAGAAATGGTGATGTGACTTCAGCAGTGAATCAGGTGGTGGCCCTTAGAGGGTAAACACTGCAGGGGTCATTGGGAGGAAAGAAAGGAGGTGCCTGAGGGTCAGGAGCTGGAAGCATGTAGGATGTTGGGGATAGGAGGATCTGAGGGAAATTGTGGGGAAACATGCTAAATGGCATTTAGCACTCACCCTTGCTGTACAGATGAGGTCATTGAGTTTTTTCCGGTACTGCTTTGCAGTTCGGGTGGTCACTTCCCTGGCACTGACCGAGACAGCAACTTCCTCCCAGGCCGCTTTCCATCAGCCCCCCGGGTCTGCATCCTCCTGGGAGGAAGAGGGTGTCTTGTCTCACCTCTGCTGCATCCAGCAGCCTCCTGAGATCGCCCTCAGAAGATCAGGGAGCTGGTCGTGAGCTCATTTTTTCCCTGCCCTGCCTGTCTGTCTATTCTTGAATTTTTAATGGAGCTGCCCCTCGTTAGGACAGATCAACTGCAGGCAGTTGGGGGGTGGGGGGTGGGGGGAGGGAGGCTGGATGAGTGCCTCAATGACTGGGGACAGGGAGAGACAGAGGAAACTGTTCACAAAGCCGTTAGATTCCAGAGGAGATAGGGGCCTTGTGCAGGAAGGTGCAGTGTGGGGGTGAGGGGGAATCACCTCAGCCTGATATCTATAGGGTGGAGGGGTGGGATAAATGGTGGGAGGAATAAGTGGATCTGTTATGTTGTGGGGGTGGGGCAATGTCTGTGGGGCCAGGGGGAGGCATTAACTGGTGTGATGTGGCAAGGATCTGCTTTTCATTTTTTTCTAACTGGTGCACGTGCAATTAAAGGCTCTGATTGGAGCTACAGCGTTTCGAGCACGATAAGCCCTGACCACAGCTCAATTGAGACTCGCAATTTTTCTTTAGGCAAAGTGCATATTTTTCCGTGCTAACTGCTTGAGAGTAGTTTTCCAAGTCATATCCGAACTGCACCTACATTCAGCACTAAGACTCAAAATGATAAAATCGGGCCCTAAGAGGCAATTTAGCTTGGCCAATCCAATTAACCTACACACCTTCACTGGACAGGGAATTCCACAGATTCACAATCCTTTATATGAAGAAGTTCCTCCTTAACTCAGTCCTAAATCTGCTCACTCTTATTTTGAGGCCATGTGGAATTTACTTTCAGAAGTCGGATCAAAAACTGATGAGACACAGGTTTCTCTGCAAACCTTCTTTATTGCATTAGAGGAAAGATCGCTAGACCACGCGCATCAAACAAGTGTTCAAGAGTCTCTATCTAGCTTACAAAACACTTTCAGTTATACACGACAGAGATATATTCACATACTTCTGTTAGCCAATAAGGGCATAGCTGTATTGTTACATTTTGATTAGATTACTTTCAAGAACAAAAGGCCAATCGATAAGGCCCTGCCCTCTGAAGCCAGCACCACCTATTACAGTTTCAGTGAGCCTTGTCGCCCTTGCCTCAGGCCCTTTCCATAACCAGTTTATCCCTCAACTGATTTCTATTACGCATCCCAATTTTAACCGTTTCTTCTTCTCAATCTACCTTATATACATTCTTATTCCCTCCTTTTGTCATTTCATGAAACCCCTCAGTGTCCATGAATGGTCAAAGGATCGCATTCAGTTATGAACAAGGCCCGTTTTTCTGGTAACGGACCCTGCGTATAAGACATCAAACATTTGAAGAATGCATTTAAGTACAACAATCCCTACGAATATTCCCATGACCACCATTTCCACGTAGATTGCAGCATCAATTAACCAATCAGAAATTCACTGTTTCCTCATTTTCCCAGCTGCCCCATCCTTTATAACCCCTAACTGTTGGCCAATCTGGTTAAAGGGAAATTGTTCCGGATCCCAAGGGAGGTAGACTGAAAAGAGAGAACCAACTCCGATGGGTTGGGGTAACATACAATAGTTTTTGTACCATAGAAGTATTGCTGTACTTGATAGAAATAGTTGTCGGTGATGTGGTTCTGGTTATGGGAAGGTCCAGAACATCCAGATTAGGGAATTCTCGCTTCTCTCGGACAAGGGAGTCGCCTTCCGCTCTTTCCTGCGGGAGGAGTTCTTCCATTAATGTTTCCCTGAAGCACATTCCATAACAGAGAAAATGATCATATTTTCCTTCCGAGGGTTCTCTTTTACAAGTAAATTTGAATTTGCACCCAATACAACATGGTAAGGTCCAAAGATTGTTGTCTAAAACCAATTTTCTATTTATGTACCCGTTACAGAAATCTATTTTAATCACATGCCATCATCCAAATAATCCTTCACGCATGTTGTTACAAACAAGAACATCCCGTGAGCACAAATGATGTACCTGGTTGGATTGATTAGCCTTGCAAATAATGGTTCTAGCTTCTGACTCGATGACTAGAGCCACTAGAACCTTTACGCATAAGCTGTAATACTAATTACCCTTTATTACTAACTCCAATTTCCTTCAACTGTTACCTGCAGCGAGGGCGAGAGCAACAATAAGATCACTTTATAATAATCAAAAATCGTTGGGGAGGAACAGTTAAAGTCCAGAAAAAGTCTGAGGTCTTGGTTGACAGGTCTTTCTTCATTAATTGTTCTGGATTAGCTATGATCAAGCTGTTCAACCCTGATAGTCACTCAGATCTTCCTGCTCTTTCACTTTCGCTGCAGTTGGGGTCTGTAACAGAACTTGGAAGGATCGTTTCCAGCGAGGTCCTGATTTGGGTCATTCTCAGTGACGAATCAGTACCCGGTTTTGACTTCTTCCCAATCTCTGTCCTTGTCACGTGGATGCCTGATAGATTCTTTCACCTGTGTGTAAAAAAAATTAAATTCAATTGTTTAAAATATTGCTGGAGTTGGTCAGACATGACATGTAGTTCTATCTGGGGAGGAGGAGGTGGTGTTGCTTTAAGTCGGTGCCCATATTTTATCTCAGCGGCATTTAGACTGGTACTCGTATGGGGAGTAATGCGCATATGATAGAGTACCAATTCAGTCCTGTCTCAAGGGTGAGTTTGGTTAGCTTATCTTTAAAGATTTCATTTGCGCATTCTATCATCCCCGCGGCCCTTGGGAGATGGGAGCAATGGAATTGTTGGTTAATTTTAAGCACAGAGCATAGTTCTTGGTTGATCCTTGCAATAAAGTATAGCTCATTATCAGTAGAAAGTCTTCGTAGTACCCCAAACCTAGGGATTATTTTCTTTAGAAGGATCTGCCTTGTACTGTAGAAGCCTTGTTGTTCGTTGTTGGGAATGCTTCAATCCATTTGCTAAACGATCAACAATTAGGAGGCAATACTTATAACAATGCACTCTGGATAATTTGATAAAGTCCGTCTGTAAAGTATTAAAGGGACTGGCTGGAGTTGATGCACTCCCTTTGTTGCAGCCAATAGATTTGCTGGGGTTGACTTTCTAGCATATGAAACAGTTCTTTGCTCGTTGCTTTGCTGCTTCATTGAGTTGCGGACTCCACCATGTCCTTAGAAGGAGTCTACACATTCCTTCCTTTCCACAATGAGTGTCTGTACGTAACTGATCAATTAGCAAAGGCAGGAGGATATCTGGAACACAGACTTGACCAATAGGTGTACACCAAAGGGCGGTATCAGTGGTGCTGCCGCCAGGTATCCCGTTCCGAGGCAGAGGGTAGAGTAAGAAGGATGGACATGTCTGGATTACCTTAGCCAGTCTGCACAGTTAAGACTCGTGTGCCCGTGGTGCAGGGAAGCAAGTACAGAGGGGATACTAGGGGAAAGTTTTTCACTCAGAGGGTGGTGAGTGAATGGAATCGGCTGCCGTCGGTGGTGGTCGAGGCTTCTGGATGAGTATATGGGATCCAATGGGATTGGGGGTTATAGATAGGTCTATGGCTGGGTAGGTTTTTGATGGGTTCGGCACAACTTGTGGGCCGAAGGGCCTGTTTGTGCTGTAGTGTTCTATAAGTAGCTGTGAAACCGAGGCCTGTCAAGCCATTGCATCAGCCGCAGAGTCCCTCAGGGAGACAGGGGAGTTGTCAGTGCGATGGGCAGTGTATTTGATAATGGACAGTCGTTTGGGCAGAAGAATGGCCTGGAGGAGGTTATTAATATACACGGAGTTAGAGAGGGGGGAGCTAGATAAGGCACCAAAATTGTGTGCGACCCCAAACACATATCAGGAATCCGTATAAACTTGACCACCCTATTAGCGGACAGTGCACAGGCACGTGTAAGCTTTGAGCTGAAACAACAGGCACTAATGCCCCTGCTTGGAGAGTGGAGAAGTCAGAACCTACTGCGTAACCGGCGAGGCGGAGGAGGAAACGTCCATGTCAACAAATTCAGGGCCATCTTCCTCTCCCTTGGGTTTATAACTTAAGACAAGTTCAAGGGGTTGTTGAAGGCTCCTCCTCAGAGCTGTACGAATCGGGTCAATCTGATTTGTGGCTTGAGGTTGGGCCGTCTGAAACTCTTCCCAGAACGTTATATTGTCACCAAAGAAGCACTACCATTTTTCTCTTTCGGCTGCAGAATAAGTCATACAGCAGAGGCTGGATAGATCTCGGGAAGTTGCTTGGTAAATGCGAATGGTACTCATTGAATGTTCAATAAAATCCTCTGGCTTGGTCTTTTTGTCGGGGCATTGTTCATTATCACCCACATTGCCTGTGGTTTCCATGGGATGTAAACCTCAACATACCTGGTTGCCTGCCACCAAGGTTAGGATTAGGAATCTGTCGCAGAGGGCGACCTGACTACTGAGGTTCCGGACAAGAATCTGACTCTGGTTCTATCTCCAAGGAGGAGGAATCAGTATGGTTTGACTCTCCCACATACATATTATGTAATCTTCTTCTATGGCCCTTTTGTTTCTTTCTGGTCGAGCGTGAGGTGTTTTTCGTCTTTGGGGCAGGGCCGGGTATCTTATCAAGATTAACTTTAGTCTGGTTGCGGGTACATCCAGCTATTGGATCAGCGAGTGCTCCCCATGTACCGGGTCCTGGCCATCCAGAGGAGAAGGGGATTATTGATGAGAGTAAGGGGGAAAGAAGTGATAGCTCCATGGAAGATGAGGGATATAAATTTTGGCTGGAGGTCTGAGGATGACGGACTTGGGGCACGGTAGGATGCAGCCAGAACATGATGTAGTCCTGAGTCTCAGTTTCTTCCCCGTTATTAAAGACAGCCTGCAATCCAAACATATCTATGGGCCCATTTTTTTCAAAATCAGTCGCAATCGGAGGCCTGGCATTGTACTGTGATCATGGATTTCACACAAAGCTTTTACCATTTGCCAATGTCTAACAATGGTATTATCCATTGAGGGTATCTTTCTCTTTTTCACATTAACCATGAATTTTGTTTCATTTCTCATTTAATCTAGTCGCAACTTAGTCCAACCAGACATGAGGCTTTTCCACTTGAGGCATTTGATTTCTATGCCTCTTCCTGTCTTCTTACACTTCGCTAAATCCCAAGTACCTCCCAATGGCATAATTCATTATCCAA
This sequence comes from Sphyrna mokarran, assembly GCA_024679065.1. Classification (NCBI taxonomy): domain Eukaryota; kingdom Metazoa; phylum Chordata; class Chondrichthyes; order Carcharhiniformes; family Carcharhinidae; genus Sphyrna; species Sphyrna mokarran. Next base: position 111,960,502 of record JAGIQG010000007.1, on the reverse strand, counting down.
TTTCTTATTTGGGTGTGCACTTAATCTCCAACACTTCTGACCATCCTGTGGATTTTCCTTGTATAATTTCCCCTGCGGGTGGGTGGACCTTATTTGAAGTTTGACTCGTACAGACTGCGCAGGCTTACTCTTACATCCACTTCAGGATCCTGACTTTCACGAGGGAGATTCCTCCTCTTAACCAGTCTAAGATAGGACGTAGTTTCGTACGTGCAGTTTTATTAGATTTTAATCATTACAGGGACTCGAACCCCCATAACGATGGGGTTAACTGCCTAATTCTGAGGACTCGAACCTCTTTCTTGTTAACCCACTTATTTCTTACTAGGGACTCAAACCCTTTAGTATTGGTTTGCCAGTTGTACTGAGTAAACCCGTAGACTCTAACCTCCAGGCACGTCTGGGGATCTCGAACCCTCCACTTTCTTGTTGCCTATGTCTTTCCAACTGTCTTATGTCCAGATTCAAGGAGCCCGTAGAATCTGCGGGCTCGTCGAAGGGATTGAGATAGAAGCACAGGATGGTAGAGAGAGAGAGACCAAGTTTAATCTTACCTTGTGGTGCCGTATGTCTCTGACCTTCCTCACCCCATCTCAATCACTGACACTGGTCAACCAGTACTATGAGTTTGGGTTCCTGATTGGCTCACCAATTGTGGAATTCACTTCCGGAAGTCAGATCAAAAACTGAGACACGGGTTTCTCCACAAACCTTCTTTATTACACCGGAGGCGAGATCAAGTATGGGCTCGTGAATCTCTGTCTGGCTTACAGAACTGTTTCAGTTATATACGATGGAGATACATCCGCTTACATTTGTTAACCAATAAGGGCGTAGCTGTGTTGTTACATTTTGATTAGAATATTTTCAAGAACAAAAGGCGATAACCTCGTAAGGACATGGCTATTAAAGTTCCTGATTAGATTACTTTCAAGAACAAAAGGCTAATCGATCTGAAGCCAAAACCGCAATTACCTATTCACAGTTTCTTTAACGTGATCATTATTTTCAGTGAGCCTCAGGCACTTTCTATAAGCAGTTTATCTCTTAAGTGATAAACTAAGGCTCTAGTTATTCATCCCAATTTTAACTCTTTCCTCTTCTCAATCTACTTTATACACATTCTCACTTCCCCTCAGAATGCTGTAACCGACACTGTACATTCCCTCCTTTTTTAAAAAAAGCAGAGGACCATTTGGGGTTCTTTGTGATGTTAATGAGGGAGTAAGCTCCTTACCCGACATGGTCTGTTTTAAGGGAGTTTATGGACGTAACATTTTCTAATAACGCAAGACTATCCATTGATGGGAACGGTTAAGTCTGCATTCAGAACTATAAACAGTGCTGAGATTCTTTAAAACATTTATTCCCTCCCAATCAACAACATCTCCTGGTAATTCCATGCCTTCCTTGCAACCAGTACTCACAGAATTCATCAGACTAGGGAAAATTCTAAACTTGCTTGGGATCAAGTGCCTCCGGAAAAGGGGGTGGGAGTCCCCAGTTAATGCCATGTGCAAAATGGGCATTCTTTTCTAGATGCAATCCACAAACACCATCTCCCTCAGATTCAACTGTCCCAAACACAGACAACATCCTTATCTGCATTGACAACTGAGATTTTAATTAATTAATCTCCTGCTGGAACTTGGAATAATCAAATTCCTGTCAGGTCTCCCCTCAACTTCCTTCACTCCAGTGAGAACAACCAAGTTTCTCCAACCTCTCAATCAGAATTGAGCACTATATTCCAAATGTGACCTAACTAAGGCTCTATAAAGCTGCAACATGACTTGTCAAGTATGGCATATGCCTTCTTGAATATCTTCTCTACCTGCATTGCTATTTTCAGTGATCTGTGTACCTGAACGTCCAAATCTTTTTGCCTGAAGGTTCTGCCATTTACTATTTCCTATCCATATTAGATCTTCCAAAATGCATTACCTCACATATGTCTGGGTTAAACTCCATTTGCCATCTCTCTGCCAAGTCTCCAACTGACCTATGTCCTGCTGGATCCTCTGATGGTCTTCATTGCTATCCGCAAATCCACTGACCTTTGTGTCGTCTGCAAACTTACTAATCAATCCAGTTACATTCTCCTTAATCATTTATATATTATAAAAGACAAAGGTTCCAGCACTGATCCCTGAGGAATGCCACTTGTCACAGCCCTCCATTCAGAAAGGACCTACAAGTCAGCGGGAGATGTAAAAGCCAAGAGGCTATTGATGTCCGGTCAGTGGAGGATGGGGAGGCCAGGAAGACAACAATGTCCATCCAGGTCAGTAAGGGATGGGGAGGCTAACAATGTCCGAGTTAGTGGGGATTAGGGAGCTCTGCAATATCCGCACCTGTCAGGGATGGAGAGGCCAAGAGGCCAGTGATCTCCAGTCAGTAAGAATGGGAAGGTCACCATTGTCCAGATCACAGAGAGATGGGAGGCAATATGCCCAGGTCAGTGGGGGATGTGGATGCCAGTGACAAATGGGTCAATGGGAACGGGGGTCCAACGTTGTCTGGGTCAGTGGGGGCAGGGGAGGTCATCGATGTAGAGATGCCGGCATTGGACTGGGGTAAACTTAGTAAAAGATCTGGCAACACCAACTTTAAATCCAACTGATTTATTTGATAGTAAACTTGCGAGCTTTCAGCCTTTGATTAAAATTGGTGTTACCAGACCTCTTACTGAGTTTACCCCAGTCCAATGCCGGCATCGCTACATCATGACTACTATTGACACCGCATACTGCTGGATCCAAGTGGAGAGGCAGACCAGAACACCTCATTCGCCTGACGCAGGCTACAAAGGCCAAAAGCTTGCAAGTTTACTATCAAATAAATCGGTTGGATTTAAAATTGGCGTTGCCAGGCCTCTTACTGAGGTCATCGATGTCCAGGTCAGTGGGTGATGGGGAAACCAGGAGGCTAGCGACATTTGGGTCAATGTAAGAATGCGTGTCTCACCATGCCCAGGACACTGGGGGATGGGGATTCCGCAATGTTCAGGTCAGTAGGGGATGGGAAGGCTGCAAGGCCAGCAATGTCAGCAGGAGCGGAGGATGGGGATGTCAGCAATGTACGTGTAAGAGGGAGGTAGAGAAACTAGCAATGTCCATCTGGGTAAGTAGGCGATGGAGAGTCCAGCGATGTTTGGGTCAGTGTGATGTGGAGACAGGCGACATCTGGGTTAGTGAGGAATAGGAAATCCAGCGATGTTGTAAAAGAATTCGTAGCCAAAACTTGTATTAGAATGTGTGTAAAAGAACTGTAGCCGAAACTTGTATTAGAATGTTTTTCTTATTGTAAAAGAATTGTAGCTGAAACTTGTATTAGAATGTTTTTCTTGAAGTAGATTTAGGATGGGTGATGGGATAAGACTAGTATAGTTAATCAGCTCAATGTGTGTGACTTAATGTAATTAAGTATAACTGATATAATCAATGCATGCGATCCAATGAAGTTAGTACAGTAATCACTCATTAGTGAATGTAAATAGTAGCCACTCGGGAGAACAATGGACACTGCCCAGTTGTCCAACTTGATCTGTGACAGTAGCAAACGAGAGAATAAAGTCAGCATGTTTTTTCTTTACTATTCGGCTTGAGCTGATTAAACTACGATTAGGAGGTAAGCAGAATGGTCTAGACAAGGGAAAAGGTTTAACCACCATGGTTTCAAAAAGCAAAGAGATGTAACAATGAATGGCCAGTCTCAAGTAAGATAGATAAAGGGTCGACCCAGAAACAATGGTGGCTAAACAAGATTGAATTTTGAAAGGAAGATAAGAGTCTTGAGATATGGAGCTGTAAGATGTATAAGAAGACTGTAAGCAGAATGGTTCAGTGGAATGTTCCGGACATCCCGGCTTTATTCTCTTGTGCTGGAGAATAAAGTCTACTGCTTAGAGGATTACAACTCAGACTCTCTGTTTCAATCGGGTTAAATAAGTTGTCGTCTTGGGGAACCACGACAATGTCCAGGCCTTGGGCGGTGGGGAGGGGGCGGGGGGGGCGAGAAGTCAATAATGCATGGATCAGTGGGGGATAGGCAGGCCAGGAGCTCAACGAGGTCCACATCAGCCTTTTGTATGGCATCTTGTCAAATGCCTTCTTGTGATCAGTGCAGACTCAATGAGCCAAATGGCTTCTTTCTGCACTGCAGGGTTTCTATGATTCTATGATTTCTGGAAATCTAGATTTACCACATTCTCAAGTTCCACATTATCCATGTTACAAGTTTGTCAAGCATGACGTATCCTTCATAAAACCATGCTGACAATGGTGGATTGACTTTGCCTTTCCAAATACTCTGTCATCTCCTCCTTAATGATTGATTCCAGCAACTTCCCCACCACCAGTGTCAAGCTAACCAGTCACTTTTTGACTCATTTTGCTTCTCTCCCTTTTTTGAATAGATGCATCCCATTAATGTGTTTTCAATCTACTAGGACCTTACTAGAATCCAAGGAATTTTGAAATATCATAACAAATGCATCCATTACTTTTACTGCCATCTCCTTTAATTTTTTTTTCAGAATCCCTACAATGCAGAAGAGGGCCATTTGGCCAATCGAGTCTACACCGACCACAATCCCACCCAGGCCCTATTCCCATAACCCTTCTTATTTACTTAGCTAATGCCCCTGACACGTGGATTAATTTAGCCTGGTCAATCAACCTAACCTGCACATTTTTGGATTATGCGAGGAAACTGGAGCATCTGGAGGAAACCCATGTGGACATGGGGAGAATGTGCAAACTCCATACAGACTGTGACCTGAGGCCAGAATTGAACCCTGGTCTCTGGAGCTGTGAGGCAGCAGTGCTAACCACTGTGCCACCATGCTGCCTCTTCATACCATAGGATGCAGGCCATCAGATCCTGGAGACTTATCTGCCTTTAATCCCATTAGCTTATTCAATACCTCACTAGGGAGTGATAGATATTGCACATTCCTCCTCATTAACTACAGTTTTTGAAAAATTTTCATTATTTTATAACGTGAAAACATGAACAGTAGATGTATGCTAATGTTCTGATCCCACCAAGGGCGGCACGGTGGTTAGCACCACCCAGGGACCGGGGTTCAATTGGGTCGTTATCTGTGCACAGTTTGCACATTCTCCCCATGTCTGCGTGGGTTTCTTTTAGTTGCTCAGGTTTCCTTTCACAGTCCAAAAATGTGCAAGTTAGGTTGATTGACCATGCTAAATTAATCCTTAGTGTCAGGTGGACTAGCTAGGGTAAATATGCATGGGATTATAGGGATAGGGTCTTGGTGGGATTGTGGTCGGTGCAGATGCAATGGGCTAAGTGGCCTCCTTTTTCACTATAGGATTCTATGATTCAAGGCAGATAGTAGAATTTGAATTCAATACAAAAAGATTTCTGGAATTAAAAATCTGCAGATGACTATGAAAGCATTGTCATTTGTCAGGAAAAACTGATCTGATTCAATAATGCCCTTTTGGGATGCAAATCCGCCATCCTTACCTGGCCTAGTCTACAAGTGACTCCACAGCACAGCAATATGGTTGACTCTCAGCTGCCCTCTGAAATGTCCCAACTAAGGGCAACTAGGAATGGGCAATAAATACTGTCTGCAACGCCAGACTGCAATGCCCATGTCCCAAGAATTGAATTTTAAAAAGTACATTAAGAGTGAAATAGAGTAGGGCTCATTAAGGACCATCAAGGTAACTTGTGTGGAGCTGAAGGATGTAGATTGGGTTCTAAATTTCTATCGGTGTTTATTAATGAGAGGGATGATGTAGGTGTAGAAATCAAGGAGAAGGACAGTGATACAATTAAATAAATTAATACAGACAGACACAATGTTCTGAGTGGCTTGGCAGGCTTGAAAGTAGATGAATCTTCAGAGCCAGATGAAATGTATGCAGGCTGTTGAGTGATGCAAGGGAGGAAATAGTGGAAGCAATAATTTTCAATTCCTCTCTGGCCACAGAAGAGATGATGTGGAGGTGCCGGTGTTGGAGTGGGATAAACACAGTAAGAGGTTTCACAACATCAGGTTAAAGTCCAACAGATTTATTTGGTAGTAAATGCCACTAGCTTTTGGAGTTTGCCCCTTTGTCAGGTGAGTGGGAGTTCTGATCACAAACAGAGCATATAAAGGCGCACACAGTTTCAGAATTCTGATTAGAATGCGAATCTTCACAGGAGAGATGCCGGGGAACTAGAGGACAGCCCAATGTGGCACCAATATTCAAGAAGGATGGAAGGGATAAACCAGGAAACTACAGTTAGCTACTCACAGGAGTGGAGAAGTCATTGGGTGCAATTCTGAGAAACAGAATTAATCTTCATTCAAAGAGGTAGGGATTAATCAAAAACAATCAGCATGGTTTTGTTAAAGTGAGGTCATGTCTGATCAACTTGATTGAATTTTTCAAAGAGGTCACTAGATGAGGGCAATGCATCTGACGTAGTCTACTCGGACTTCAGCAATATTTTTGTTAAGGTTCCACATGGGAGACTCTTAGTGAAGGTAAGAGATCCATGCGATCCAAGAATATTTGACAAATTGGATCCACAGTGAATTGAATGGCAGGAAGCAGAGGGTAGGAAAGTAAAGGGGTGTATTTTGACTAGAAAACTGTGTTCAATGGGGTCCCTCAAGGATCAGTATTGGGGACTTTGTTTGTGGTTTATATCAGTGAGTTAGTTTTGAATGTAGGAAGGTTGATCAGTAAGTTCGGTGATGATACGAAAATTAGCGCTGCGGTATGAGTGAGAAGAATAGCCTTAGATTACAGGAAGGTGTACACTGGCTGGTTAGATGGACCAATCAATAGCAAATTAATTCAATGCAGGTAAATACAAAGTGATGTACAGAGGGAGGACATCTTGGAAGAATCATATAACAGGACAATGTGGTTAGAGCTCAGAAACAGGAAAGGGGCAGTCACTATGATGGGGGTGTACTACAGGTCTCCCAACAGCCCACAAGGAGTTGAAGAACAGATATGTAAACAGATTCTGGACAGATGTAGAAATAATAGATTTTTGTTATGTGAGATTTAATTTTCTTCATATTGACTGAAAATTCCTTAGGGCCGGGTGTCCAAAAGGTGAGGAATTTATTAATTGTGTCCAGGAAGATTTTTCTGGAACAATGAGAGGGGCTACACTGAACCTACTACCAAGGAATGAGTTTGGCCAGGTCATCAAAGTTGAAGTGGGAGAACATGTGGGGAACAGTTACCACAATTCTGTAAGCTTTCAAATACTCATGGAAAGGCACAAGTGTTGTCCCAGGGTTAATGTACTAAATGTGGGGGAAGGCTAACTACAACCAGATTAGCAAGATTTGGAGGCTGTTGTTTGGGAGAGGCTGTTTGAGGGTCAATCCACATTTGGCATATGGGAGTCTTTTTTAAGGAGCAGTTGATCGGAGTGCAGGACAGACATGTACCTATGAAAAGGAAGGACAGGAAAGGCAGGATTCGGGAACCATGGCTGATCAGGGAACTTGAGTCTAGTCAAAAAGATAAAGGATGCATGCATGAGGTCTGGGCAACTAAAAACAGATGAAGCACTTAAAGAATAAAGGAATGTAGAAAAGAACTCAGAGTTAAGAGGGCAAAAAGGAGTCACAAAATATCCTTGACACAAAATTAAAGAGAATCCAAAGGCACTTGATGCATATATTAGTGTCATGTGAATGTACCTTTAGAACATAGAACATAGAACAATACAGCACAAACAGGCCCTTCAGCCCACGAGTTGCGCCAATCACATCTACCAATCCACAGACCTAACTATAACCCCCTATCCCATTCTTTTCCATATACTCATGCAGAAGTATCTTAAAAGACCCCAGTGAGTTTGCCTCAACAACCTCCGACAACAGTCGGTTCCATTCACTCACCACCCTCTGAGTGAAAAACCTACCCCTGACATCTCCTTTGTATTTGCTTCCCTGCACCTTAAATCTGTGTCCTCTCGTAGTGACCATTTCAGCTCGGGGAAATAGTCTCTGAGAGTCCACCCTATCTATTCCTCTCAACATTTTATAAACCTCTATCAGGTCGCCTCTCAACCTACGTCTCTCCAGTGAGAAGAGTCCCAGCTCCCTCAACCTATCTTCATAAGGCCTGCCTCCCAATCCAGGCAGCATCCTTGTAAATCTCCTCTGAACCCTCTCAATAGCCTCTACATCCTTCCTATAATGAGGCGACCAGAACTGCGCACAATACTCCAACTGGGGTCTGACAAGAGTCTTATAGAGCTGCATCATTACCTCCTGACTCCTAAACTCTATTCCTTGATTAATGAAGGCCAGTACACCGTACGCCTTCTTGACCACTTCCTCCACCTGCGAGGCCGATTTAAGAGTCCTATGGACCCGGACCCTGAGATCCTTCTGCTCTACAACACAGCTAAGACTCCTACCCCTTATATTGTACTCCTTCATCCCATTATTCCTGCCAAAATGGACCACTACACATTTATCTGCGTTGAAGTCCATCTGCCACTTCTCCGCCCAGTCTTGCATCCTGTCTATGTCCCGCTGCAACTTTTGGCATCCCTCCAGACCACCCACAACACCACCGATCTTTGTATCGTCGGCGAACTTGCTAACCCATCCCTCCACTTCCTCATCCAGGTCATTTATGAAAATGACAAACAGCAGGGGTCCCAGAACAGATCCCTGAGGCACTACTCCACTGGTTACCGACCTCCATGCAGAACAAGACCCATCCACAACCACTCTCTGCCTTCTGCCGGCAAGTCACTTCTGGATCCATGAGGCCAAAGCCCCTTGGATCCCATGACCTCTCACCTTCTCCAGAAGCCTTGCATGGGGGACCTTATCAAATGCCTTACTAAAGTCCATGTACACTACTTTAAGAAAAGTTTTTTAAAAACTATGCAGTTTACGGCTTCAGTGATGTATTGGGGGTGGAGCTAAACTGTGGCAGTCAGATGATAGTGCTTTCAGTTTTGTTTTGACAGTTAGGTGATAGGGTTCTTTTCCTTTGGTCTTTCAGTTTTGTTTTGGGGAGTATGTTGGAAGCAGTTTAGCAGCAAGTAAAAAATCAACCTAGGAGGCTGGATTCCTGTAACAAGTGGGCATTAATCTACACTGTATTGTGCTTATTGGAAGGGTTTTGTATATTGGAAGTTGGCTTTTGTTGGAACATATTCAAAATATTCCTCAAGTTATATATTGTGGTTGTCATGTTTCTTGTTTGTAACTGTAAGAAGTTCTTGATTAGTATTCTCAATTAAACTTTGTTTTTGATAAAAACTTCTGTCAGTTGAATCACACCTGAAGTGAAACCTCTCATGCTGATCCTCTCATGCTCATCCCAGCTAAATTCTATGTAAAATGTTACATGTTAGGCAAGCTTCATAGAACACCTTTGAAGTATCCAACTTGACTTGTAACGATTAGGAACAAGAGGGCAGCTAGAAAAAGATTTGGTCCACTCAAGGACAAAGGAGGGAAATTATGCATAGAACAAAGGAAGTGAGTAAGATCCTTGAGAGGAGTATTCACAAAGGAGAAGGACATGTTGATTAGTGTCCCAACGATATGTAAACCCTTTCGAACAAGTGATCATTACAAGAGAAGAAGAGTTAGGTGTATTAAAAAGTATTAAGATCAACAAATACTTACAGCCAGGTAGCATCTATGCCAGATTACAGAGAGATGAGAGATGAAATTGCTGGGCATCTAATAGAAATCTTTGTTTCCTCATTGGCCACATGTGAGTTCTCAGAGGATTGGAGGATAGCCAATGTTGTCTTGTTATTTAAAAAAGGTAGCAAGAATAACTCTGGTAATTATAGGCCAGTGAGCTTGACATCAGTGATAATGAACTTGTTGGAGAAGGTTCTTAGAGATAGGAATTGTACATATTTGGAACTGAATAGTCTTATTAGCAACAAACAACATGGTTTGTATGAAGGAGGTCATGTCTCACTAATTGAGTTTTTTGAGGAGGCAACAAAAATAATTAATGGGGAACAATGTGGATATTGTCTACATGGATTTCATTAAAGCATTTGACAAGATCCCTCATGCCAGGCTGGTGCAAAAGATTAAATGACATGGGATTAGGGTGAAATGGCTGGATGAATTCAAAACTGGTTTGGCCTTAGAAGATGCAGGGTAGCGGTGAAAGGGTGTTGTTCTGAATGGAACTCTGTAACTAGTTAGTGTTCTGTAGGGATCAGTGCTGGCAACTCTGCTATTTGTAATCAATAGAAATGAATTGAAAGAAAATGTAGCTGATCTGATTAGCAAGTTTGCAAATAATACTAAGATTGCTGGAGTTACGGCTGGTGATGAAGATTGACAGAGAATACAGCAGGATATAGACAGGCTAGAAAATTGGGCAGAGAAATGATAGATGGAATTTAATGCAGATAAATAAAAGTGATGCATTTTGATCCAATTCAGGTGAGAGCTATAAAATAAATGACAGAACTATCAGGAGTATAGACACTCAGAGACCTGGGTGTGCAGGTTCATAGATTTTATAAGTGGAAAAGGTGGTGAAGAAAGCATATGACTTGTTGCCTTCACCGGACAGGGCATCGAGTATAAAAGTTGGTAAATTATGTTAGTTATAAAAAACATTGGTTAGGCCACATTTAGAATATTTTGTCCAAAATCTGGTCACCATGCTAATAAAAGGATATGGAGGATTTGGAGAGAGTACAGACAAGGTTTACTAGGATGTTGCCTGGTATGGACGGTATTAGCTATGAGGAGAGATTGAATAAACTGGAACTGTTCTCCCTGGGAAGACGCGACTGAGGGGGTAACATGATAGAAGTTTATAAAATTGAGAGGTGTAGGTAGGGTGAACAGTTGGAAACTTTTCCCCAGGTCAAAAATAAGGGGGCACAAGTTCAAGATAAAAGAGATGAGTGGTATATTTTCAGATCAGCCATGCTCTTATTGAATGGCAGGGTGGGCTGGAAGGGCTGGATGGCCTACTCCTGCTCCTATTTCTTATGTTCTTATGGTGCTGTTCTGGAATGCACTGTCAAGTGAGGTGCTTGAGGCAGACCGTGTTCACGACATTTAAGACTTATCTGGATAGACAAATGAACAGATGGGGAGTAGAGAGATACAAGCAGTTGATCTAAATAGGACAATGTGATTGGTGAAGTCTTGGAGGGCTGAAGGGCCTGTTCCTGTGCTGTTGTTTGTTCTTTGTATCATAACTATAGGAATAAACTTTCATTATTTAGAATATAAAATCACTTCCCTCATTACCTTGCAGTTATGGAATAATGCTGTGAACTTGTGGTTTGACCTAAAAGAGTATCAGCAACTCTTTGATGCGAAAGTATTTCAACCTTTTAAACTCAGGAGACAAGCTCAGGTAAGATGTGAAATAAATATTATTTTAAAAATTATCAATGACTCAGAACCAAAGAAAAGTGATGTTGGATTTGAAGTTCTGTTTCTCTCCTCACAGATGCTGCCAGACCTGCTGAGCTTTTCCAGCACATTTTGTTTTTATTTGATTTTACCTTCCCTATCTTTCTTGAGCCACTGCATCATATTTGCACTCTATTTGTGCTTGTAGTTCACCAATTTTTTGCATTACACCTGCTTATTTAGATATACACACAAATTGTGCATTATATATAGGACCTGATTTTTACCAAAAATTCGCACCCATTTTCAAATCGTGCCTTTACGATACTGATTTTGGGCGTGGATCCAGTCTGCTTCCCAATCATTAGTGCGATGATTTAAATGTATTAGCATGCATTTAAATCAATTTTAACGAACTGCACACCCAACTCTAGCATCAAATCCCACTTTTCCATCTTCTTCGGGTCAGTCTGAATCTGTGCTGTTATCAACTTGTAGAATAAAAATCTGAAGCTGATTCCAATTCTGCGAGGAAAACTCTGAAGCCCACCTTCCTCAAACACCCTTCGCACATCCCTCACTAACCACCCTGGCAGAGACACCATCCCCCCCTCCAACCAAGAGACAGGCACCCACATGCATATCACCCCCTCCCCCAACAACCCCCCCTCCACCCCCAGATTGGACGTGCGGGAGGCAGGCCCCCCTGACAGACCTGTCCCTCTGGATCAGACACCCCCAGGTGGCAGGCCTCCAACAGAATCACCCCCCACCTCAGTATCGGACCCCTCTGGGAGGCAGCCCCACTCTCCCTATGATTGGACCCCCCTGAGAGGTAGGCCCCCCTCAACAGAGCACACCCCCAACCTACCTCAATTGCTGCTTTCCCTCCACCATCCTGCAGTCCTTCGAGAGCCTGCAGCATCTTCCTGGCCTTCTGCTGGCATCTGCCGGAGGAGGGTTGGCAGGCTCAGATGGATCTCTAGTTATGGGGGGTGGTGGTGGTGGAGATCCTCCCAAGTCCATCCACCCGCCCTCATCCTCCACCACCTCCCAACCAGAGATCCATCTGAGCCTGTGCCCGCTCCTCTGGCAGACACCAGCAGAAACCAGCTGTCCAATGACTGCAAGTCGGAAGTAATGGTGGAGGGAGAGCAGTGATTGAAGTAGGTTGGGAGTGTGCACTGCCGGGGGGCCTGCCTCGGGGTTGGGGGTTGGGGGGGGTGGTGTGGGGGGTAGTCTGATCTAGGGATGGGTATGCAGGAAGGGGGGGCCTGCCTCCCAGGGAGTCTGATCGGGAGCGGCAGGGTCTGCTGGTGGTGTGGTGGTGGGGGGTTGATAGTTGTAGCAGGTGGGGGGGCCTGCCTCCCAGAGCGTCTGATCACAGCTCATTCTCCCCCCACCCCACCCCGGCTCTTTCTGTTGTTTCTGTGTTTCATGCCCGGCGCGCTATTTCAGATTTTTTTCAAACTGCGCATGCACAGCTTAGAGTTCTGATAATTCTGGCAGTGCTAAGCCCCACCCACGGTGCAGACCAGATCAAAGCCTGCAATAAAACATATGGGCGCACTGGGATGAGGATTCCAGGCTCAGATCCATATTATGCCTGGATCCAGCCCTTAGCCAACAATTGATAAAATCTGGCCCATAGTATATACAAACATAGAACATTACAGCACAGTACATGCCCTTCAGCCCTCCATGTTGTGCCAAGCCATATCCAATCCCAAGACTAAACTATGCCTTTCCCTATCATTCTGATGTGCTCCATGTGCCTATCCAATAACCGCTTGAAAGTTTTTTAAAGTGTTCGACTCCACTATCACAGCAGGCAGTCCATTCCACACCCCAATCACTGAGTAAAGAATCTACCTTGGACATGCCTCCTATATTTCCCACCATGAACCTTATAATTATGCCCCCTAATAAGAGTTACATCCACTCGAGGAAATAGTCTCTGCACGTCCACTCTATCAATCCCTTTCATCATCTTATAAACCTCAGTTAAGTTGCCTCTCATCCTCCTCTGCTCCAAAGAGAGAAGCCCCAGCTCCATCAACCTTTCTTCATAAAACCTACCCTCCAAACCATGTAGCACCCTGGTAAATCTCCTCTGCACTCTCTCCAATGCTTTCACATCCTTCTTATAAGGAGGTGACCAGAACTGAACACAATACGCCAACTGTGGTCTAATGTCTGGTATAGACATTGCAGCATAACTCCAGGGCTCTTAAACTCAAACCCCCTGTTTTTAAACACTAACACACTATAAGCCTTCTTCATGACTCTATCTACTTGAGTGGCAAATTTCAGAGATCAATTGGTCATTCTTTTATTTCTCACATAAGAGTAAAAAGCTTTGGGGTTTTCTTTTATCTGATCTCCCCAAGATCTCTCTATTCTTCCACATTCCTTAGAACCCTGCTGTTGACCCTCTCATCTGCATTCAAGTTTGTCCTACCAAAATGAATCGCCTCACACTTATCAGGGTTAAACTCCATCTGCCACTTTTTGGCCCAGCTCTGCATCCTATCAATGTCTCTTTGCAGACTGCAAGAGCTCTCCGCCTCATCCACTATTTCACCAATCTTGGTGTCGTCAGCAAATTTACTAACCCACTCTTCAGCCCCCAGTGATAAAAACACAAAAAGCAGAGGACCTAGCACTGACCGCTGGTAACTGGCTTCCAGTCTGAAAATTTTCCCTCCACAACCACCTTCTGTCTTCTATGATACAGCCAGTTACTTATCCAATCGGCCAAATTTCCTTCTATCCCATACCTCCTCATCTTTTTCATGAGCCTACCATGGGGAAGCCTATCAAATGCCTTACTAAAATTCATGTAAATGACATCAACTGCTCTACCTTTGTCCACACACTTAGTTACCTACTCAAAGAATTCAATAAAATTTGAGGCACGACTTACCCCTCACGAAACTGTGCTAACTATCCTGGATTAAACTAGATCTTTCCAAATGGGCATAAATCCTATTTCTTAGGACCCTTTCCATTAACTTACTGACTGGCCTAAATTACCAGGTCATTCCTATTTCCTTTCTTGAAGAGAGGAACAACATTTGCTATTCTCCAGTCCTCTGGCACTATCCCTGTGGACAATGAGGCCCCAAAGATCAATGCTAATGGTTCTGCAAACTCATCCTTTGTCTCCCAAAGTATCCTAAGATGTATCCCATCTGGCCAGGGGACTTACCACCATCAGGTTTTTCAAAATTATTTCCCTCAAAACATCTACCTCCTCCATCCTATCAGCCTGTATCACACACTCCTCCTCAAAAACATGGCCCTCTCCTTGATGAACACTGAAAAAAGTACATAGAACATAGAACATAGAACATAGAACATTACAGCACAGAACAGGCCCTTCGGCCTTCGATGTTGTGCCGACCAAAATAAAAAGCAATGCCCCTCCAAACTAAACCATTCCCTTCTCTTCCATATACTTATCAACTAACCTCTTAAACGCCACCAAACTTGGCGCATCTACAACTGCTGCAGGCAGGGCATTCCACTCCCGAACCACCCTTTGGGTAAAGAACCTACCTCTGATATCCGTCCTATAACTATCACCCCTTAATTTAAAGCTGTGTCCCCTCGTGCTAGCTTTCTCCATCCTAGGAAAAAGGCTATCACTGTCCACCCTATCTAAACCTCTAATCATCTTATATGTTTCGATTAGGTCCCCTCTTAGCCGCCTCCTTTCTAACGAAAACAACCTCAAATCCCTCAGCCTCTCTTCATAAGGCCTGCCCTCCATACCAGGCAACATCCTGGTAAACCTCCTCTGTACCCTCTCCAATGCCTCCACATCTTTCTTATAATGTGGGGACCAGAACTGCACACAATACTCCAAGTGCGGCCGCACTAGAGTTTTGTACAGTTGCAACATGACGTTGCGGCTCCGAAATTCAATCCCCCTACCAATAAAAGCCAAGACTCCATATGCCTTCTTAACAACCTTCTCGACTTGACTGCCTACTTTCAGGGATTGGTATTCATTCAACACCTCACCTATCTCTTCTGACAAGTTCCTACTGCTATCCTTGACTGGTCCTAACCTCAACTTGGTCATTGTTTTATTTCTCACATAAGAGTAAAAAGCCTTGTGGTTTTCTTTTATCAGACCACCAAGGACTTCTCATGCCCCTCCTAGCTCTCCTAAGCCCTTTCTTTAACTCATTCCTAGCTACAATGTAGCACTCAAGCAACCCATATAGTCTGTCTTAAGTTGCTCCTATCTAATATGGAACTACTTTCCATCGTGAAGGCCACTGGGAGTTTAGACAAACTGACAATTTTAATCCTGCAGTCCAGGGTTTCCCAACATTATGTACAGCTGTCTAGATGTTACATTGGTGCCCCATATTTAAAATGCATCAAGGCAACTTGAGCAACACTGAGAGAGAAGGCGGCTTGAAGAGGACATGGAGCACCAGTACCTGAATTTAGTGACATCTTGATGGGCACCTGCTCGACCAGGTGGAGGCCAAGAAGGATATCCTCAATCCAGTGGATAGGGAGAGAAAGCAATGAAGGAAGACAACCCAGTATGGAAAGTTCCAGGGTGGTCATTGCTCAAGGCGCTAGAAGATGGCTCTACATTGCTGCAAAAGACAAACTCCTACATCTGCTAAGGGAACCTTCAATTCACTGAAGTTGGCATGGGCTTCAGTGGCGACATTGAGATGATGCCTCATAATCCCGCTGTAGTTCAACTGATCTGCAGGAAGAGAGGTCACAGTGAATTCCTGACTCTTCCACATAGAGAATTCACATGCTGTTTGGGGAAAGGGTTTCAAGTCTTTAGGGCACCAGGAAGCACCATTAATAATGTGTCTCCTTGAGTGAAATCAATATAACTGCATGGGATCACCGTTCTGGAGAATTCCAATCCAGAATCCTTCTGGACAACCTGCAGTCCATCAATTTGCAAGACTGGCAGCATACATGAAACCCAATTGTTCTCAACTCCATTTTCTTTGTTGCACAGGAGATGTTTAGGCAATATTGCCCCCACAGTGATAGTGATCGCTTGCTGTGTGGTCTACAACCATGCACAGCAATGGGGCAAAATGGTGGAGGAGAAAGAGGAGGAACAGGCAGCACTGTCAAAGGAGGAGAATGCCAAGGGAGCTGAACAACCAGTGGCCAGTGTTCAACAGGGATGTAGCACCAGGGAGGCCCTCCTTGCTCTATATTCAAGGTGCAAGAGCTTCGACCAATCCTCTAACCCTGCTTTGCCCATTCCCTTGTTCCTCCCTTTCCATCATGCTGGTATCCTTCCCACACCTGCTTCTCCTTCTGTTCCATTTCCCTTCCCCTGCTCTTACAATATTCCTCCCCCTCCTCTACTCCTAGAGCCAGTGTGATATCACATCAAGCTGCAAGGCTGGAGGATGATGGCGACTCACTCTGAGGAAAGTTGTTGTTGTTCTCAGTATCTCAAGTGTGACTCAGCCTATCCAATGACAGCTTATTTACCTGCCAGTTCATTATTTTTGAGCTATGTATTCACTCCATTCCACATGACAGGTTTTGGTGGTGAGGGGGTTCAAGGGTGAGATCTTGAGGTCATGGACCAGTGATGCTGTCAAAGGTGGGTATCTAACACTGTTGACATTATAGACCCCCCAATTAAGAATGATTGTGGAGGCCCTATGGGAAGATCAGAGATCTAAGCAGTCAACAAAGCCCTTCTCCCCAATTTCCTTCCCCTTAAGGACAAATATAATATTGATAGGTCACTTGGTATAGAGGCGACAGGTATGGAAAGCAACGTGTGTTTATTAGTGACTATGTACAATTGGTGCCTCACTCCTCATAAGAACAACCATGAAACTTCACCTGTGCCTACTTAGTGATCCTTTATTTTCCTCTCCTTTGGTTCCTTCCCATTCCTCCTACCTGTGTTCTCAGACTGCACATCAGAGATGAAGTTGCCCTTCTAAAGACCACACTCTCTGGCCTGTGATGCCCTTGGCGTACATCCTCTGGAGGGCCTGGAACTGGAGCGGCTGACCTTCAGATGTCACAGGTGACAATGTGTTACCCTGTTCTGTCGACTGCCCAGGAGTAATGCCAGTGTCAGGAAGGAGGGATTCAGAAGGACTGATGATGGCTTGAGTCTTTATGGCTGAAGGCCCCAGGCTGAGCTCCAGCATTTGCTTCTCCTTCAGGGTGCTCGTTGGCTCTAGCTCACTCCTTGGGAGTGAGAGACAGCTGTAGTAAGCTCCAGAAGCCTCTCATCATCTTGCACTGCCATTGTCTGCACCATGGTTCTGATGCCCTCAGCTATGGCCCTCATTGATTGGACAATGCTGTAGATGCTCTGCACTGTGGTCCTGTGTGATTGGACCAAGCTCAGCAATGTCCCTAAATGCCTGCTTCATGTCCATATATGTCTAGGCCCTGGTGCCAGGATCACAATCTTTGACATCACTGAGTGGGCTATGCCTTGGAAGTCACTCACCACGGTATGGACAAATGGCCCAGGCTTTCACTGTGGACACCACACTTGCAGCACCTTCTCCTGTGAGACAAGGCTGCTGTTCTCCTCCAGTTGTGCCTGCATTTGCTGGAAGGTCGCAGACACCCCCTCCTAATAAAGCCTGGCTCTTATTTTGCATATTTACCATTGCTGGAGTGAACGTTTCTCAGGCCCGACACCTGCCTTGGGGAGCTATCAGGCCTCTGACTGCTGCTTCCTTGGATGTTCCAATATGCAATGCCACAGTGTGGTGCTCATTAGCAAATGCCCCAGAAACTATCAATTAACATTCCAGCGAGGTGAGTATCCCTGTGCTGATATTTGATGTTGGTGAGTGCAGTGACAAGATTTCAGTGTGTTACCCAGAGTTGTGGCCTGGGATGCTCGAAGGGATTAGATGGAAACCTGGATGTCCCGGCTTCATTGGATGAAGATACTATGAGCAAAGGACGTGGCGTCAGTTGTTGGAAATGTCAAGAGCGTGGAAGATGATAGATAAATTTGAATTATATCATCTGGATCGTTGTGCCTTGGGCTGTTTGCTGGCTTAGGGCCTATTGATCTTGCAGTCAGCAATGGTTCACATCTGGGTCTCACTCTCAAATTCCAGGGCTCTCTCCTCAGAGGATGTGAGGAATCATATTTCAACGACTCCCTGCCCATCTTCATTCGCTCTGCCTTGTTGATGGCAATCTTTCTCTATAGAGACAGAAAGATTGACAGAGTGAGAAGGTGGCCTGACTAGGATTGGGGATTGATAGCAAGTGGCATGTGTAGGCATGGAATCTGGCCAATCGGGGAGTGTCACGTAGACTGTAGATGTTGGGGTGTTCTGATGAGGATTCTGTGTGACCATGTTAGAAGGAGGTCAGGAATAGGAAGGGTGTAGTGACACCCTTCCTATTTGGTGGTTTATTATCAGCCATCCAACTGCCAGTGGGAAATAGAGGAACAGATATGTAGTCAGATTTTGGCAAGGTGTAAAAGCAACATGGTTGTTATGGTGGGAGATTTTAACTTTCCCTATATTAGTTGGACTGACTTATAGTGCTAGGGGCATTGATGGAGCATCTTGAAATAATATATTGAGTGTCCAACTAGGGAAGGGGCCATATTGGCATATCCCCCAATCAAGCATTGCTGTTTTTGCCATTTGGCATGCAAGTTGTCTTGTTTGGTACTTCACCTGGTTGACACCTCATTTTTAGGCATGCCTGGTGCTGCTCCTGGCTTGCACTCTCCATTGAACCAGGATTGGTCTCCTGGCTTGATGGCAATGATTGATTGGGGATATGCTGGGCCATGAAGTTGCAGATTGTGCTGGAGTATAGTTCTGCTGCTGTTGATGACCCCACAGCGCCTCATGGACGCCCAGTTTTGAATTGCGAGATCTGTTCGAAGTCTCTGTCTCTCTGTCTCTCTGTCTCTCTCTCTTCGTCTGTCGCGCTCTTCGTCTGTCGCGCTCTTTGTCTGACGCGCTCTTTGTCTGTCGCGCTTTTCGTCTGTCGCGCTCTTCATCTGTCGCGCTCTTCGTCTGTCGCGCTCTTTGTCTGACGCGCTCTTTGTCTGACGCGCTTTTCGTCTGTCACGCTCTTCGTCTGTCGCACTCTTCGTCTGTCACGCTCTTTGTCTGTCGCGCTCTTTGTCTGTCGCGCTCTTCATCTGTCGCGCTCTTCGTCTGTCGCGCTCTTCGTCTGTCGCGCTCTTCGTCTGTCGCGCTCTTTGTCTGACGCGCTTTTCATCTGTCGCGCTTTTCGTCTGTCGTGCTCTTCGTCCGTCGCACTCTTCGTCCGTCGCGCTCTCCGTCTGTCGTATTCTCGCGCTCTCCGTCTGTCGCGCTGTCGTGCTCACCATCTGTCGCGCTCTTGCGCTCTCCGTCTGTTGCGCTGTCGCGCTCTCCGTCTGTCGCGCTCTCCGTCTGTCGCGCTCTCTGTCTGTCGCGCTGTCATGCTCTCCGTCTGTTGCGCTGTCGCGCTCTCCGTCTGTCGCGCTCTCCATCTGTCGCATTCTCGCGCTCTCCGTCTGTCGCGCTGTCGTGCTCACCGTCTGTCGCGCTCTCGCGCTCTCCGTCTGTCGCGCTGTCGCGCTCTCTGTCTGTCGCGCTCTCCGTCAGTCGCGCTGTTGCGCTCTCCCTCTGTCGTGCTCTCCGTCTGTTGCACTGTCGCGCTCTCCGTCTGTCGCGCTCTCCGTCTGTCGCGCTCTCCGTCTGTCGCGCTCTCCGTCTGTCGCACGGTCTCGCTCTCCGTCTGTCGCGCTCTCCGTCTGTCACGCCGTCGTGCTCTCCGTCTGTCGCGCTGTCCGTCTGTTGCGCTCCCCGTCCGTCGCGCTCCCCATCTGTCGCGCTGTCGCTCTCCCTGTCTGTCGCACTCTCCAGCTGTCGCGCTGCCGCGCTCTCCGTCTGTCGCGCTCTCCGTCTGTCGCGCTCTCTGTCTGTCGCGCTCTCTGTCTGTTGTGCTGTCGCACACCCCGTCTGTCGTGTTCTCCGTCTGTCGCGCTCTCCGTCTGTCGTGCTGCCGCGCTCTCCGTCTGTCGGGCTCTCCGTCTGTCGGGCTCTCCGTCTGTCGCGCTGTCGCGCTCTCCATCGGTCGTGCTCTCCGTCGGTCGTGCTCTCCGTCTGTCGCGCTCTCTGTCTGTCGCGCTCCCCGTCTGTCGCGCTCTCCGTCTGTCGCACGGTCGCGCTCTCCGTCTGTCGCGCTCTCCGTCTGTCGCGCTGTCGTGCTCTCCGTCTGTCGCGCTGTCCGTCTGTCGCGCTCCCCGTCCGTCGCGCTCCCCATCTGTCGCGCTGTCGCTCTCCCTGTCTGTCGCACTCTCCAGCTGTCGCGCTGCCGCACTCTCCGTCTGTCGCGCTGTCCGTCTGTCGCGCTCCCCGTCCGTCGCGCTCCCCATCTGTCGCGCTGTCGCTCTCCCTGTCTGTCGCGCTCTCCCGCTGTCGCGCTGCCGCGCTCTCCGTCTGTCGCGCTCTCCGTCTGTCGCGTTGCCGCGCTCTCCGTCTGTCGTGCTCTCCGTCTGTCGCGCTCTCCGTCTGTCGTGCTGCCGCGCTCTCCGTCTGTCGGGCTCTCCGTCTGTCGGGCTCTCCGTCTGTCGCGCTGTCGCGCTCTCCATCGGTCGTGCTCTCCGTCGGTCGTGCTCTCCGTCTGTCGCGCTCTCCGTCTGTCGCGCTCCCCGTCTGTCGCGCTGTCGCGCTCCCTGTCTGTCACGCTCCCTGTCTGTCACGCAGTTGCGCTCCCCGTCTGTCATGCTGTCGCACTCCCCATCTGTCGCGCTCCCCATCTGTCGTGCTGATGCGCTCCCCATCTGTTGCGCTCCCCGTCTGTCGCACTCCCTGTCTGTCGTGCTCCCTGTCTGTCGCGCTCCCCATGTATCACGCTCCCCGTCTGTCGCGCTCCCCGTCTATCGCACTGTCACGCTCCCCGTCTGTCGCGCTCCCGGTCTGTCATGCTCCCGTCTGTCGCGCTCCCCGTCTGTCGCGCTCCCCGTCTGTCGCGCTCCCCGTCTGTCGCGCTCCCTGTCTGTCATGCTGTCGCGCTCCCCGTCTGTTGCGCTCACCGTCTGTTGCGCTGTCGCGCTCCCCGTCTGTCGCGCTCCCCGTCAGTCGCGCTGTCGCGCTCCCCGTCTGTCGTGCACCCCGTCTGTCGCGCTGTCGCGTTCCCCGTCTGTCACGCTCCCCGTATGTCGCGCTCCCCGTCTGTCGCGCTGTCGCGCTCCCCGTCTGTCACGCTCCCCGTCTCTCGCGCTCCCCGTCTCTCGCGCTCCCCGTCTGTCGCTCTGTCGCGCTCCCCGTCCGTTGCGCTCCCCGTCTGTCGTGCTGTCGTGCTCCCCGTCTGTCGCGCTCACCATCTGTTGCGCTGTCGCGCTCCCCGTCTGTCGCGCTCCCCGTCTGTCGCGCTCCCCGTCTGTCACGCTCCCCGTCTGTCACGCTCCCCGTCTGTCCGCTCGCCCCGTTCTGCACGCTCCCGTCTGTCGCGCTATTGCGCTCCCGTCTGTCCGCTCCCGTCTGTCGCGCTCCCCGTCTGTTCGTGCTGTCGCGCTCCCCGTCTGTCGCGCTCCCCGTCTGTCGCGCTCCCCGTCTGTCGCGCTCCCAGTCTGTCGCGCTCCCCGTCTGTCGCGCTCCCCGTCTGTCGCGCTGTCGCGCTCCCCGTCTGTCGCGCTCCCCGTCTGTCCCACTGTCGCGCTACCCGTCTGTCCCGCTGTCGCGCTCTCCGTCTGTCGCGCTCTCCGCCTGTCGCGCTCTCTGTCTGTCCCGCTGTCGTGCTCTCTGTCTGTCGCGCTGTCGCGCTCTCCGTCTGTCGTGCTGTCGTGCTTTCCGTCTGTCGCGCTGGTGCGCTCTCCGTCCGTCGCGTTCCCGTCTGTCACGCTCCCCTCTGTCGCGCTATAACGTCCCTCGTCTGTCGCGCTCCCCGTCTGTCCCGCTGTCACGCTCCCCGTCTGTCGCGCTATCGCGTCCCTCGTCTGTCGCGCTCCCCGTCTGTCGCGCTGTCGCGCTACCCGTCGGTCGCGCTGTCGCGCTCCCCGTCGGTCGCACTCCCCGTCTGTCGCGCTGTCGCGCTCCCCGTCGGTCGCACTCCCCGTCTGTCACACTCCCCGTCTGTCGCGCTATCGCGTCCCTCGTCTGTCGCGCTCCCCGTCTGTCCCGCTGTCGCGCTCCCTGTCTGTCGCGCTCCCCGTCTGTCACACTCCTCGTCCGTCGTGCTGTCGCGCTCCCCGTCTGTCATGCTGTCACGCTCCCCGTCTGTTGCGCTCCCCGTCTGTCGCGCTGTCGTGCTCCCCGTCTGTCGCGCTCCCCGTCTGTCGCGCTGTCGCGCTCCCCGTCTGTCGCGCTCCCCGTCTGTCGCGCTCCCCGTCTGTCGCGCTCCCCGTCTGTCGCGCTCCCCGTCTGTCCCGCTGTCGCGCTCCCCGTCTGTCGCGCTCCCCGTCTGTCGCGCTCCCCGTCTGTCGCGCTGTCGCGCTCCCCGTCTGTCGCGCTGTCGCGCTCCCCGTCTGTCGCGCTCCCCGTCTGTCGCGCTCCCCGTCTGTCGCGCTCCCCGTCTGTCGCGCTGTCGCGCTCCCCGTCTGTCGCGCTCCCCGTCTGTCGCGCTGGCCCCGGTCTGTCGCGCTGTCAGGCTCCCCGTCTGTCGACTGTCGCGCTCCCCGTCTGTCACGCTCCCCGTCTGTCGCGGTCCCCGTCTGTGGCGCTGTCATGCTCCCCGTCTGTCGCACTCCCCGTCTGTCGAACTGTCACGCTCCCCGTCTGTCGCGCTCCCCGTCTGTGGTGCTGTCATGCTCCCCGTCTGTCGCGCTCCCCGTCTGTCGCGCTGTCGCGCTCCCCGTCTGTCGCGCTCCCCGTCTGTCGCGCTCCCCGTCTGTCGCGCTCCCCGTCTGTCGCGCTGTCGCGCTCCCCGTCTGTCGCGCTCCCCGTCTGTCGCGCTCCCCGTCTGTCGCGCTCCCCGTCTGTCGCGCTGTCGCGCTCCCCGTCTGTCGCGCTCCCCGTCTGTCGCGCTCCCCGTCTGTCGCGCTGTCGCGCTCCCCGTCTGTCGCGCTCCCCGTCTGTCGCGCTCCCCGTCTGTCGCGCTCCCCGTCTGTCGCGCTCCCCGTCTGTCGCGCTGTCGCGCTCCCCGTCTGTCGCGCTCCCCGTCTGTCGCGCTCCCCGTCTGTCGCGCTGTCGCGCTCCCCGTCTGTCGCGCTGTCGCGCTCCCCATCTGTCGCGCTGTCGCATCCCCGTCTGTCACGCTCCCCGTCTGTCGCGCTCCCTGTCTGTCGCGCTGTCGCCCTCCCCGTCTGTCGCACTCCCCGTCTGTCGCGCTGTTGCGCTCCCCGTCTGTCGTTCTCCCCGTCTGTCGTTCTCCCCGTCTGTCGTTCTCCCCGTCTGTCGCGCTCCCCGTCTGTCGCGTTCTCAGCGCTGTCACGCTTCCATCTGTCGCACTCCCGTCCTTCGCGCACCCGTCTGTCGCGCTCCCCGTCTGTCGTGCTCCCCGTCTGTCCCGCTGTCGCGCTCCCCGTCTGTCGCGCTGTCGCGCTCCCCGTCTGTCGCGCTCCCCGTCTGTCGCGCCCTCCATTTGTCGCGCTCTCGCACTCTCCGTCGGTCGTGCTCTCTGTCTGTCGTGCTCTCCGTCTGTCGTGCTTTCCGTCTGCTGCGCTCTCTGTCTGTCGCGCTCTCCGTATGTCGCGCTGTCACGCTCTCCGTCTGTTGCGCTCTCCGCCTGTCGTGCTGACGCGCTCCCCGTCTGTTGCGATGTCGCGCTCCCCGTCTGTCGCGCTACCCGTCTGTCACGCTGCCGCGCTCCCCGTCTGTCACGCTCCCCGTCTGTCGCGCTGTCGCGCTCCCCGTCTGTCGCGCTGTCGCGCTCCCCGTCTGTCGCACTCCCCGTCTGTCGCGCTCCCTGTCTGTCCCGCTGTCGCACTCCCCGTCTGTCGCGCTGTTGTGCTCTCCGTCTGTCACGCTCACCGCCTGTCGCGCTCTCCGTCTGTCCCGCTGTCGTGCTCTCCGTCTGTCGCGCTCTCCGCCTGTCGCGCTCTCTGTCTGTCCCGCTGTCATGCTCTCTGTCTGTCGCGCTGTCACGCTCTCCGTCTGTTGCGCTCTCCGCCTGTCGCGCTGTCGCACTCTCCGTCTGTCACGCTGTCGCGCTCTCCGTCTGTTGCGCTCTCCGCCTGTCACGCTGCCGCGCTCCCCGTCTGTCGCGCTCCCCGTCTGTCGCGCTGTCGTGCTCCCCGTCTGTCGCACTCCCCGTCTTCGCACTCCCTGTCTGTCCCGCTGTCGCGCTCCCCGTCTGTCGCGCTGTCGTGCTCTCTGTCTGTCGCGCTCTCCGCCTGTCGTGCTCTCCGTCTGTCCCGCTGTCATGCTCTCTGTCTGTCGCGCGGTCGCACTCTCCGTCTGTCGCGCTGTCGCACTCTCCGTCTGTCGTGCTGTCGTGCTGTCCGTCTGTCGCGCTCTCTGTCTGGCGCGCTCTCCATCTGTCGCGCTGTCGCGCTCTCCGTCTCTCGCGCTCTCCATCTGTCGTGCTCTCCGTCTCTCTCGCTCACTGTCTGTTGCGCTGTCGCGCCCTCCGTCTGTCGAGCAGTCGCGCCCTCCGTCTGTTGCGCTCTCACGCTCTCCATCTTTCGTGCTCTCCGTCTGTCACGCTCTCCGTCTGTCACCCTCTCCGTCTGTCGCGCTGTCTCACTCTCCGTCTGTCGCGCTGTCGCGCTCTCCGTCTGTCACGCTCTCCGTCTGTGGCGCTGTGCGGCTCTCCGTCTGTCGCGCTCTCCGTCCGTCTCGCACTCCGTCTGTCGCGCTGTTGCGCTATCCGTCTGTCGCGCTCCCCGTCTGTCACGCTGTCGCGCTCTCCATCTGTCACACTGTCCGTCTGTCACGCTGTCCGTCTGTCACGCTGTCTGTCTGTCGCGCTCTCCGTCTGTCGCGCTCTCCGTCTTTCGCGCTGTCGCGCTCTCCACGTGTCGCGCTCTCTGTCTGTTGCGCTGTTGCGCTCTCCGTCTGTCGTGCTCTCCAACTGTTGCACTGTCGCGCTCTCCGTCTGTCGCGCTCTCCGTTTGTCGTGCTCTCCGTCTGTCGCGCTCTCCGTCTGATGCACTCTCTGTCTGTCGCACACTCCGTCTGTCGCGACGTCGCGTTCTCCGTCTGTCGTTCCATCGTGCTCTCCATCTGTCGCACTCTCTGTTTGTTGCGCTCTCTGTCAGTCGCGCTCTCCGTCTGTCGCGCTCTCCGTCTGTTGCGCTCTCCGTCTGTCGCGCGCTCCGTTTGTCGCGCTCTCCGTCTGTCGCACTCTCGGTCTGTCGCGCTCTCCATCTGTCGCGCTGTCGCGCTCGCCGTCTGTCGCGCTGTCGTGCTCTCCATCTGTCGCGCTCTCCATCTGTCACACTGTCACGCTCTCCGTCTGTCGCGCTCCCCGTCTGTCGCGCTGTCGCGCTCCCCGTCTGTCACGCTCCACGCCTGTCGCGCTGACGCGCTCCCCTCTATTGCGCTCCCCGTCTGTTGTGATGTCGCGCTCCCCGTCTGTCACGCTCCCCGTCTGTCATGCTCCCCGTCTGTCGCGCTCCCGTCTGTCGCGCTGTCGCGCTCCCCGTCTGTCGCGCTCCCCGTCTGTCGCGCTCCCCGTCTGTCACGCTCCCCGTCTGTCGCGCTCCCCGTCTGTCGCGCTGTCGCGCTCCCCGTCTGTCGCGCTCCCCGTCTGTCGCGCTCCCCGTCTGTCGCGCTGTCGCGCTCCCCGTCTGTCGCGCTCCCCGTCTCTCGCGCTGTCGCGCTCCCCGTCTGTCGCGCTCCCCGTCTGTCGCGCTGTCGCGCTCCCCGTCTGTCGCGCTCCTCGTCTGTCGCGCTCCTCGTCTGTCGCGCTGTCGCGCTCCCCGTCTGTCGCGCTCCCCGTCTGTCGCGCTCCCCGTCTGTCGCGCACCCGGTCTGTCGAGCTCCCCATCTGTCATGTTCTCACACTCCCCATCTGTTGCGCTCCCCGTCTGTCGCGCTCCCCGTCTGTCACGCTCCCCATCTGTCGCGCTGTCACGCTCCCCGTCTGTCGTGCTCCCCGTCTGTCACGCTCCCCGTCTGTCACGCTGTCGCGCTCTCCGTCTGTTGCGCTCTCCGCCTGTCGCGCTGTCGCACTCTCCGTCTGTCACGCTGTCGCGCTCTCCGTCTGTTGCGCTCTCCGCCTGTCACGCTGCCGCGCTCCCCGTCTGTCGCGCTCCCCGTCTGTCGAGCTGTCGTGCTCCCCGTCTGTCGCACTCCCCGTTTGTCGCACTCCCTGTCTGTCCCACTGTCGCGCTCCCCGTCTGTTGCGCTGTCGTGCTCTCTGTCTGTCGCACTCTCCGCCTGTCGTGCTCTCCATCTGTCCCGCTGTCATGCTCTCTGTCTGTCGCGCTGTCGCACTCTCCGTCTATCGTGCTGTCGTGCTCTCCGTCTGTCGCGCTCTCCGTCTGTCGCGCTCTCCGTCTGTCGCGCTCTCCATCTGTCGCGCTGACGCGCTCTCCGTCTGTCGCGCTCCCCGTCTGTCGCGCTGTCGTGCTCTCCGTCTGTCGCGCTGTCCGCCTGTCACGCTCTCCGTCTGTCCTGCTGTCATGCTCTCTGTCTGTCGCGCTGTTACGCTCTCCGTCTGTCGTGCTGTCGCACTCTCCGTCTGTCGCGCTGCCCGCTCTCCGTCTGTCGCCCTCTCTGGCTGTCGCGCTCTCCATCTGTCGCGCTCTCTGTCTGTCGCCCTCTCCGTCTGTCACGCTCTCCGTCTGTTGCGCTGTCGCACTCTCCGTCTGTCGAGCTGTCGCGCCCTCCGTCTGTCGCGCTCTCGCGCTCTCTGTCTGTCGCGCTCTCGGGCTATCCGTCTGTCGCGCTCTCCATCTGTCACCCTCTCCGTCGGTCACCCTCTCCGTCTGTCACGCTGTCACACTCTTCGTCTGTCGCGCTGTCGCATTCTCCATCTGTCGCGCCCTCCGTCTGTCGCGCTCTCCATCTGTCGCGCTCTCCATCTGTCGCGCTGTCGCGCTCTCCGTCTGTCGTGCTCTCCGTCTGGCGCGCTCTCCGTCTGTCGCCGTGTCGCGCTCTCCGTCTGTCGCGCTCTCCGTCTGGCGCGCTCTCCGTCTGTTGCGCTGTCGCGCTCTCCGTCTCTCGCGCTCTCCGTCTGTCGTGCTCTCCGTCTCTCTCGCTCACTGTCTGTTGCGCTGTCGCGCCCTCCGTCTGTCGAGCAGTCGCACCCTCCGTCTGTCGCGCTCTCGCGCTCTCCGTCTGTTGCGCTCTCACGCTCTCCGTCTTTCGTGCTCTCCGTCTGTCACGCTCTCCGTCTGTCACCCTCTCCGTCTGTCGCGCTGTCTCACTCTCCGTCTGTCGCGCTGTCGTGCTCTCCGTCTGTCACGCTCTCCGTCTGTGGCGCTGTGCGGCTCTCCGTCTGTCGCGCTCTCCGTCCGTCTCGCACTCCGTCTGTCGCGCTGTTGCGCTATCCGTCTGTCGCGCTCCCCGTCTGTCACGCTGTCGCGCTCTCCATCTGTCACACTGTCCGTCTGTCACGCTGTCTGTCTGTCGCGCTGTCTGTCTGTTGCGCTCTCCGTCTGTCGCGCTCTCCGTCTTTCGCGCTGTCACGCTCTCGATGTGTCGCGCTCTCTGTCTGTTGCGCTGTTGCGCTCTCCGTCTGTCGTGCTCTCCAACTGTTGCACTGTCGCGCTCTCCGTCTGTCGCGCTCTCCGTTTGTCGTGCTCTCCGTCTGTCGCGCTCTCCGTCTGACGCACTCTCTGTCTGTCGCACACTCCGTCTGTCGTGACGTCGCGTTCTCCGTCTGTCGTTCCATTGTGCTCTCCATCTGTCGCGCTCTCCGTCTGTCGTGCTCTCCGTCTGTCGAACTGTCGCGCGCTCCGTTTGTCGCGCTCTCCGTCTGTCGCACTCTCGGCCTGTCGCGCTCTCCATCTGTCGCGCTGTCGCGCTCGCTGTCTGTCGCGCTGTCGTGCTCTCCATCTGTCGCGCTCTCCATCTGTCACGCTGTCGCGCTCTCCGTCTGTCGCGCTCTCCGTCTGTTGCGCTGTCGCGCTCTCCGTCTGTCAGACGTGCCCTCCTCTCTGTCTGTCGTGCCCCCCGTCTGTCGCGCTATCGCGCTTCCCGTCTGTCGCTCTCCCCGTCTGTCACGCTCCCGCGCTCTGCGTCTGTCGCGCTGTCGTGCTCTCTGTCTGTCGCGCTCTCCGTCTGTCATGTTCTCCGTCTGTCGCGCTCTCCGTCTGTCGCGCTCTCTGTCTGTCGCGCTCTCTGTCTGTCGCGCTCTCCGTCTGTCACGCTCTCCATCTGTCGCGCTGTCGCGCTCTCCGTCTGTCGCGTTCACCTTCTGTCGCGCTCCATGTCTGTCGCGCTGCCGCGCTCCCCGTAGTCGCGCTACCCGTCTGTCGCGCTCCCCATCTGTCACGCTGTCGCACTCCCCATCTGTCGCGCTCCCCGACTGTTGCGCTCCCCGTCTGTCGCACTGTCGCGCTCCCTGTCTGTCACGCTCCCTGTCTGTCGCTCTCCTCGTCTGTCGCCCTCCCCGTCTGTCGCGCCTTTGCGCTCCCCATCTGTCGCGCTCCCCGTCTGTTGCGCCGTCGCACTCCCCGTCTGTCGCACTCCCCGTCTGCCGCGCTGTCGCCCTCCCGGCTGTCGCGCTCCCTGTCTGTCGTGCTGTCGCGCTCCCCATCTGTCGCACTCCCCGTCTGTCGCGCTGTCGCCCTCTCCATCTGTCGCACTCCCTGTTTGTCGCGCTGTTGCGCTCCCCGTCTGTCGCGCTCCCTGTCTGTCGTGCTTCCCGTCTGTCGCTCTCCCCGTCTGTCACGGTCCCGCGCTCTGCGTCTGTCGCGCTGTCGTGCTCTCTGTCTGTCACGCTCTCCGTCTGTCATGTTCTCCGTCTGTCGCGCTCTCCGTCTGTCGCGCTCTCTGTCTGTCGCGCTCTCCGTCTGTCACGCTCTCCATCTGTCGCACTGTCGCGCTCCCCGTCTGTCGCGTTCACCTTCTGTCGCGCTCCATGTCTGTCGCGCTGCCGCGCTCCCCGTAGTCGCGCTACCCGTCTGTCGCGCTCCCCGTCTGTCACGCTGTCGCGCTCCCCGTCTGTCGCGCTCCCCGTCTGTTGCGCTCCCCGTCTGTCGCACTGTCGCGCTCCCTGTCTGTCGCGCTCCCCGTCTGTCGCGCTCCCCGTCTGTCGCTCTCCCCGTCTGTCGCGCTCCCCGTCTGTCGCGCCTTTGCGCTCCCCGTCTGTCGCGCTCCCCGTCTGTCGCGCGTCGTCCCG
Source organism: Sphyrna mokarran (assembly GCA_024679065.1). Classification (NCBI taxonomy): domain Eukaryota; kingdom Metazoa; phylum Chordata; class Chondrichthyes; order Carcharhiniformes; family Carcharhinidae; genus Sphyrna; species Sphyrna mokarran. Next base: position 111,930,945 of record JAGIQG010000007.1, on the reverse strand, counting down.
TCTGTCGCGCTCCCCGTCTGTCGCGCTGTCGCCCTCCCGGCTGTCGCGCTCCCCGTCTGTCGTGCTGTCGCGCTCCCCGTCTGTCGCGCTCCCCGTCTGTCGCGCTGTCGCCCTCCCCGTCTGTCGCGCTCCCCGTCTGTCGCGCTGTCGCGCTCCCCGTCTGTCGCGCTCCCCGTCTGTCGCGCTCCCCGTCTGTCGCGCTCCCCGTCTGTCGCGCTGTCGCGCTCCCCGTCTGTCGCGCTCCCCGTCTGTCGCGCTCCCCGTCTGTCGCTCTCCCCGTCTGTCGCGCTCCCCGTCTGTCGCGCTTTGCGCTCCCCGTCTGTCGCGCTCCCCGTCTGTCGCGCTCCCCGTCTGTCGCGCTCCCCGTCTGTCGCGCTCCCGCGCTCCCCGTCTGTCGCGCTCCCCGTCTGTCGCGCTGTCGCGCTCCCCGTCTGTCGCGCTCCCCGTCTGTCGCGCTGTCGCGCTCCCCGTCTGTCGCGCTCCCCGTCTGTCGCGCTCCCCGTCTGTCGCGCTCCCCGTCTGTCGCGCTGTCGCGCTCCCCGTCTGTCGCGCTCCCCGTCTGTCGCGCTCCCCGTCTGTCGCGCTGTCGCGCTCCCCGTCTGTCGCGCTCCCCGTCTGTCGCGCTCCCCGTCTGTCGCGCTGTCGCGCTCCCCGTCTGTCGCGCTCCCCGTCTGTCGCGCTCCCCGTCTGTCGCGCTCCCCGTCTGTCGCGCTCCCCGTCTGTCGCGCTCCCCGTCTGTCGCGCTCCCCGTCTGTCGCGCTCCCCGTCTGTCGCGCTCCCCGTCTGTCGCGCTCCCCGTCTGTCGCGCTCCCCGTCTGTCGCGCTCCCCGTCTGTCGCGCTCCCCGTCTGTCGCGCTCCCCGTCTGTCGCGCTGTCGCGCTCCCCGTCTGTCGCGCTCCCCGTCTGTCGCGCTCCCGCGCTCCCCGTCTGTCGCGCTCCCCGTCTGTCGCGCTGTCGCGCTCCCCGTCTGTCGCGCTCCCCGTCTGTCGCGCTGTCGCGCTCCCCGTCTGTCGCGCTCCCCGTCTGTCGCGCTGTCGCGCTCCCCGTCTGTCGCGCTCCCCGTCTGTCGCGCTGTCGCGCTCCCCGTCTGTCGCGCTCCCCGTCTGTCGCGCTCCCCGTCTGTCGCGCTGTCGCGCTCCCCGTCTGTCGCGCTCCCCGTCTGTCGCGCTCCCCGTCTGTCGCGCTGTCGCGCTCCCCGTCTGTCGCGCTCCCCGTCTGTCGCGCTCCCCGTCTGTCGCGCTCCCCGTCTGTCGCGCTCCCCGTCTGTCGCGCTGTCGCGCTCCCCGTCTGTCGCGCTCCCCGTCTGTCGCGCTCCCCGTCTGTCGCGCTGTCGCGCTCCCCGTCTGTCGCGCTCCCCGTCTGTCGCGCTGTCGCGCTCCCCGTCTGTCGCGCTCCCCGTCTGTCGCGCTGTCGCGCTCCCCGTCTGTCGCGCTCCCCGTCTGTCGCGCTCCCCGTCTGTCGCGCTCCCCGTCTGTCGCGCTGTCGCGCTCCCCGTCTGTCGCGCTCCCCGTCTGTCGCGCTCCCCGTCTGTCGCGCTCCCCGTCTGTCGCGCTCCCCGTCTGTCGCGCTGCGCTCCCCGTCTGTCGCGCTCCCCGTCTGTCGCGCTCCCCGTCTGTCGCGCTCCCGCGCTCCCCGTCTGTCGCGCTCCCCGTCTGTCGCGCTGTCGCGCTCCCCGTCTGTCGCGCTCCCCGTCTGTCGCGCTCCCCGTCTGTCGCGCTCCCCTCTGTCGCGCTCCCCGTCTGTCGCGCTGTCGCGCTCCCCGTCTGTCGCGCTCCCCGTCTGTCGCGCTCCCCTCTGTCGCGCTGTCGCGCTCCCCGTCTGTCGCGCTCCCCGTCTGTCGCGCTCCCCGTCTGTCGCGCTGTCGCGCTCCCCGTCTGTCGCGCTCCCCGTCTGTCGCGCTCCCCGTCTGTCGCGCTCCCCGTCTGTCGCGCTGTCGCGCTCCCCGTCTGTCGCGCTCCCCGTCTGTCGCGCTCCCCGTCTGTCGCGCTCCCCGTCTGTCGCGCTCCCCGTCTGTCGCGCTCCCCGTCTGTCGCGCTGTCGCGCTCCCCGTCTGTCGCGCTCCCCGTCTGTCGCGCTCCCCGTCTGTCGCGCTCCCCGTCTGTCGCGCTTCGCGCTCCCGTCTGTCGCGCTCCCCGTCTGTCGCGCTCCCCGTCTGTCGCGCTCCCCGTCTGTCGCGCTCCCCGTCTGTCGCGCTCCCCGTCTGTCGCGCTGTCGCGCTCCCCGTCTGTCGCGCTCCCCGTCTGTCGCGCTGTCGCGCTCCCCGTCTGTCGCGCTCCCCGTCTGTCGCGCTGTCGCGCTCCCCGTCTGTCGCGCTCCCCGTCTGTCGCGCTGTCGCGCTCCCCGTCTGTCGCGCTCCCCGTCTGTCGCGCTCCCCGTCTGTCGCGCTCCCCGTCTGTCGCGCTGTCGCGCTCCCCGTCTGTCGCGCTGTCGCGCTCCCCGTCTGTCGCGCTCCCCGTCTGTCGCGCTGTCGCGCTCCCCGTCTGTCGCGCTCCCCGTCTGTCGCGCTCCCGTCTGTCGCGCTCCCCGTCTGTCGCGCTCCCCGTCTGTCGCGCTCCCCGTCTGTCTGTCGCGCTCCCCGTCTGTCGCGCTGTCGCGCTCCCCGTCTGTCGCGCTCCCCGTCTGTCGCGCTCCCCGTCTGTCGCGCTGTCGCGCTCCCCGTCTGTCGCGCTCCCCGTCTGTCGCGCTCCCCGTCTGTCGCGCTGTCGCGCTCCCCGTCTGTCGCGCTCCCCGTCTGTCGCGCTCCCCGTCTGTCGCGCTCCCCGTCTGTCGCGCTCCCCGTCTGTCGCGCTGTCGCGCTCCCCGTCTGTCGCGCTCCCCGTCTGTCGCGCTCCCGCGCTCCCCGTCTGTCGCGCTCCCCGTCTGTCGCGCTGTCGCGCTCCCCGTCTGTCGCGCTCCCCGTCTGTCGCGCTCCCCGTCTGTCGCGCTCCCCTCTGTCGCGCTCCCGTCTGTCGCGCTGTCGCGTCCCCGTCTGTCGCGCTCCCCGTCTGTCGCGCCCCCTCTGTCGCGCTGGCGCTCCCCGTCTGTCGCCTCCCCGTCTGTCGCGCTCCCCGTTGTCGCGCTGTCGCGCTCCCCGTCTGTCGCGCTCCCCGTCTGTCGCGCTCCCCGTCTGTCGCGCTCCCCGTCTGTCGCGCTGTCGCGCTCCCCGTCTGTCGCGCTCCCCGTCTGTCGCGCTCCCCGTCTGTGCGCTCCCCGTCTGTCGCGCTCCCCGTCTGTCGCGCTCCCCGTCTGTCGCGCTGTCGCGCTCCCCGTCTGTCGCGCTCCCCGTCTGTCGCGCTCCCCGTCTGTCGCGCTCCCCGCTCGCGCTGTCGCGCTCCCCGTCTGTCGCGCTCCCCGTCTGTCGCGCTCCGCGCTCCCCGTCTGTCGCGCTCCCCGTCTGTCGCGCTCCCCGTCTGTCGCGCTGTCGCGCTCCCCGTCTGTCGCGCTCCCCGTCTGTCGCGCTGTCGCGCTCCCCGTCTGTCGCGCTCCCCGTCTGTCGCGCTCCCCGTCTGTCGCGCTGTCGCGCTCCCCGTCTGTCGCGCTCCCCGTCTGTCGCGCTCCCCGTCTGTCGCGCTCCCCGTCTGTCGCGCTCCCCGTCTGTCGCGCTGTCGCGCTCCCCGTCTGTCGCGCTCCCCGTCTGTCGCGCTGTCGCGCTCCCCGTCTGTCGCGCTCCCCGTCTGTCGCGCTCCCCGTCTGTCGCGCTCCCCGTCTGTCGCGCTGTCGCGCTCCCCGTCTGTCGCGCTCCCCGTCTGTCGCGCTCCCCGTCTGTCGCGCTCGCTCCCCGTCGCGCTCCCTCTGTCGCGCTCCCGTCTGTCGCGCTCCCCTCTGTCGCGCTGTCGCGCTCCCGTCTGTCGCGCTCCCCGTCTGTCGCGCTCCCGTCTGTCGCGCCCCCGTCTGTCGCGCTCGTTGGCGCTCCCCGTCTGTCGCGCTGTCGCGCTCCCCGTCTGTCGCGCTCCCCGTCTGTCGCGCTCCCCGTCTGTCGCGCTCCCCGTCTGTCGCGCTGTCGCGCTCCCCGTCTGTCGCGCTCCCCGTCTGTCGCGCTGTCGCGCTCCCCGTCTGTCGCGCTCCCCGTCTGTCGCGCTCCCCGTCTGTCGCGCTGTCGCGCTCCCCGTCTGTCGCGCTGTCGCGCTCCCCGTCTGTCGCGCTCCCCGTCTGTCGCGCTCCCCGTCTGTCGCGCTCCCCGTCTGTCGCGCTCCCCGTCTGTCGCGCCCCCCGTCTGTCGCGCTCCCCGTCTGTCGCGCTCCCCGCTCCCGTCTGTCGCGCTCCCCGTCTGTCGCGCTGTCGCGCTCCCCGTCTGTCGCGCTCCCGTCTGTCGCGCTCCCCGTCTGTCGCGCTCCCCGTCTGTCGCGCTCCCCGTCTGTCGCGCTGTCGCGCTCCCCGTCTGTCGCGCTCCCCGTCTGTCGCGCTCCCCGTCTGTCGCGCTCCCCGTCTGTCGCGCTCCCCGTCTGTCGCGCTGTCGCGCTCCCCGTCTGTCGCGCTCCCCGTCTGTCGCGCTGTCGCGCTCCCCGTCTGTCGCGCTCCCCGTCTGTCGCGCTGTCGCGCTCCCCGTCTGTCGCGCTCCCCGTCTGTCGCGCTCCCCGTCTGTCGCGCTGTCGCGCTCCCCGTCTGTCGCGCTCCCCGTCTGTCGCGCTCCCCGTCTGTCGCGCGCCTCCCGTCTGTCGCGCTCCCCGTCTGTCGCGCTGTCGCGCCTCCCCGTCTGTCGCGCTCCCCGTCTGTCGCGCTGTTGCGCCCCCGTCTGTCGCGCTCCCCGTCTGTCGCGCTCCCCGTCTGTCGCGCTGTCGCGCTCCCCGTCTGTCGCGCTCCCCGTCTGTCGCGCTCCCCGTCTGTCGCGCTCCCCGTCTGTCGCGCTGTCGCGCTCCCCGTCTGTCGCGCTCCCCGTCTGTCGCGCTCCCCGTCTGTCGCGCTCCCCGTCTGTCGCGCTGTCGCGCTCCCCGTCTGTCGCGCTCCCGCGCTCCCCGTCTGTCGCGCTCCCCGTCTGTCGCGCTGTCGCGCTCCCCGTCTGTCGCGCTCCCCGTCTGTCCGCTGTCGCGCTCCCTCTGTCGCGCTCCCCGTCTGTCGCGCTGTCGCGCTCCCCGTCTGTCGCGCTCCCCGTCTGTCGCGCTGTCGCGCTCCCCGTCTGTCGCGCTCCCCGTCTGTCGCGCTCCCCGTCTGTCGCGCTGTCGCGCTCCCCGTCTGTCGCGCTCCCCGTCTGTCGCGCTCCCCGTCTGTCGCGCTCCCCGTCTGTCGCGCTGTCGCGCTCCCCGTCTGTCGCGCTCCCCGTCTGTCGCGCTCCCCGTCTGTCGCGCTCCCCGTCTGTCGCGCTCCCCGTCTGTCGCGCTCCCCGTCTGTCGCGCTGTCGCGCTCCCCGTCTGTCGCGCTCCCCGTCTGTCGCGCTCCCCGTCTGTCGCGCTCCCCGTCTGTCGCGCTGTCGCGCTCCCCGTCTGTCGCGCTCCCCGTCTGTCGCGCTCCCCGTCTGTCGCGCTCCCCGTCTGTCGCGCTCCCCGTCTGTCGCGCTCCCCGTCTGTCGCGCTGTCGCGCTCCCCGTCTGTCGCGCTCCCCGTCTGTCGCGCTGTCGCGCTCCCCGTCTGTCGCGCTCCCCGTCTGTCGCGCTGTCGCGCTCCCCGTCTGTCGCGCTCCCCGTCTGTCGCGCTGTCGCGCTCCCCGTCTGTCGCGCTCCCCGTCTGTCGCGCTCCCGCGTCGCGCTCCCCGTCTGTCGCGCTGTCGCGCTCCCCGTCTGTCGCGCTGTCGCGCTCCCCGTCTGTCGCGCTCCCCGTCTGTCGCGCTGTCGCGCTCCCCGTCTGTCGCGCTCCCCGTCTGTCGCGTCCGTCTGTCGCGCTCCCCGTCTGTCGCGCTCCCCGTCTGTCGCGCTCCCCGTCTGTCTGTCGCGCTCCCCGTCTGTCGCGCTGTCGCGCTCCCCGTCTGTCGCGCTCCCCGTCTGTCGCGCTCCCCGTCTGTCGCGCTGTCGCGCTCCCCGTCTGTCGCGCTCCCCGTCTGTCGCGCTCCCCGTCTGTCGCGCTGTCGCGCTCCCCGTCTGTCGCGCTCCCCGTCTGTCGCGCTCCCCGTCTGTCGCGCTCCCCGTCTGTCGCGCTCCCCGTCTGTCGCGCTGTCGCGCTCCCCGTCTGTCGCGCTCCCCGTCTGTCGCGCTGTCGCGCTCCCCGTCTGTCGCGCTCCCCGTCTGTCGCGCTGTCGCGCTCCCCGTCTGTCGCGCTCCCCGTCTGTCGCGCTCCCCGTCTGTCGCGCTCCCCTCTGTCGCGCTCCCCGTCTGTCGCGCGTCGCGCTCCCCTCTGTCGCGCTCCCGTCTGTCGCGCTCCCCGTCTGTCGCGCTGTCGCGCTCCCCGTCTGTCGCGCTCCCCGTCTGTCGCGCTCCCGTCTGTGCGCTGTCGCGCTCCCCGTCTGTCGCGCTCCCCGTCTGTCGCGCTCCCCGTCTGTCGCGCTCCCCGTCTGTCGCGCTGTCGCGCTCCCCGTCTGTCGCGCTCCCCGTCTGTCGCGCTCCCCGTCTGTCGCGCTCCCCGTCTGTCGCGCTCCCCGTCTGTCGCGCTCCCCGTCTGTCGCGCTGTCGCGCTCCCCGTCTGTCGCGCTCCCCGTCTGTCGCGCTCCCCGTCTGTCGCGCTCCCCGTCTGTCGCGCTGTCGCGCTCCCCGTCTGTCGCGCTCCCCGTCTGTCGCGCTCCCGCGCTCCCCGTCTGTCGCGCTCCCCGTCTGTCGCGCTCCCCGTCTGTCGCGCTGTCGCGCTCCCCGTCTGTCGCGCTCCCCGTCTGTCGCGCTGTCGCGCTCCCCGTCTGTCGCGCTCCCCGTCTGTCGCGCTCCCCGTCTGTCGCGTCCGCTGTCGCGCTCCCCGTCTGTCGCGCTGTCGCGCTCCCCTCTGTCGCGCTCCCCGTCTGTCGCGCTCCCCGTCTGTCGCGCTGTCGCGCTCCCCGTCTGTCGCGCTCCCCGTCTGTCGCGCTCCCCGTCTGTCGCGCTGTCGCGCTCCCCGTCTGTCGCGCTCCCCGTCTGTCGCGCTCCCCGTCTGTCGCGCTCCCCGTCTGTCGCGCTGTCGCGCTCCCCGTCTGTCGCGCTCCCCGTCTGTCGCGCTCCCCGTCTGTCGCGCTGTCGCGCTCCCCGTCTGTCGCGCTCCCCGTCTGTCGCGCTGATTCACGCGCTCGCCCGTACTGTCCCGCGCTCCCCGTCTGTCCGCGCTGTCGTCGCTCCCCGTCTGTCGCGCTCCCCTCTTTCGCGCTCCCCGTCTGTTCGCGCTCACCGTCTGTCGCGCTGTCGACGCTCCCCGTCTGTCAGCGTCCACGTCTGTCGCGCTCCCCGTCTGTCGCGCTGGTCTCGCTCCCGTCTGTCCGCGCTGGTCTCGCTCGACCGTCTGTCGCGCTGTCGCGTCTCTGCCCGTCTGTCGCAGGACTCATCCCGTCTGTCGCGCTCAGCCCTTCTGTCGCGCTCTGCTCGCCCGTCTGTCGCGCGCTCCCCGTCTGTCGCGCTCCCCGTCTGTCGCGCTGTCGCGCTCCCCGTCTGTCGCGCTCCCCGTCTGTCGCGCTCCCCGTCTGTCGCGCTGTCGCGCTCCCCGTCTGTCGCGCTGTCGCGCTCCCCGTCTGTCGCGCTCCCCGTCTGTCGCGCTCCCCGTCTGTCGCGCTCCCCGTCTGTCGCGCTGTCGCGCTCCCCGTCTGTCGCGCTCCCCGTCTGTCGCGCTCCCCGTCTGTCGCGCTGTCGCGCTCCCCGTCTGTCGCGCTGTCGCGCTCCCGTCTGTCGCGCTGTCGCGCTCCCCGTCTGTCGCGCTCCCCGTCTGTCGCGCTCCCCGTCTGTCGCGCTGTCGCGCTCCCCGTCTGTCGCGCTCCGCTCCCGTCTGTCGCGCTCCCCGTCTGTCGCGCTGTCGCGCTCCCCGTCTGTCGCGCTCCCCGTCTGTCGCGCTCCCCGTCTGTCGCGCTCCCCGTCTGTCGCGCTCCCCGTCTGTCGCGCTCCCCGTCTGTCGCGCTCCCCGTCTGTCGCGCTGTCGCGCTCCCCGTCTGTCGCGCTGTCGCGCTCCCCGTCTGTCGCGCTGTCGCGCTCCCCGTCTGTCGCGCTCCCCGTCTGTCGCGCTCCCCGTCTGTCGCGCTGTCGCGCTCCCCGTCTGTCGCGCTCCCCGTCTGTCGCGCTGTCGCGCTCCCCGTCTGTCGCGCTCCCCGTCTGTCGCGCTCCCCGTCTGTCGCGCTGTCGCGCTCCCCGTCTGTCGCGCTCCCCGTCTGTCGCGCTCCCCGTCTGTCGCGCTCCCCGTCTGTCGCGCTGTCGCGCTCCCCGTCTGTCGCGCTCCCCGTCTGTCGCGCTGTCGCGCTCCCCGTCTGTCGCGCTCCCCGTCTGTCGCGCTCCCCGTCTGTCGCGCTCCCCGTCTGTCGCGCTGCTTCGCGCTCCCCGTCTGTCGCGCTCCCCGTCTGTCGCGCTGTCGCGCTCCCCGTCTGTCGCGCTCCCCGTCTGTCGCGCTGTCGCGCTCCCCGTCTGTCGCGCTCCCCGTCTGTCGCGCTGTCGCGCTCCCCGTCTGTCGCGCTCCCCGTCTGTCGCGCTCCCCGTCTGTCGCGCTGTCGCGCTCCCCGTCTGTCGCGCTCCCCGTCTGTCGCGCTCCCCGTCTGTCGCGCTCCCCGTCTGTCGCGCTGTCGCGCTCCCCGTCTGTCGCGCTCCCCGTCTGTCGCGCTGTCGCGCTCCCCGTCTGTCGCGCTCCCCGTCTGTCGCGCTGTCGCGCTCCCCGTCTGTCGCGCTCCCCGTCTGTCGCGCTGTCGCGCTCCCCGTCTGTCGCGCTCCCCGTCTGTCGCGCTCCCCGTCTGTCGCGCTCCCCGTCTGTCGCGCTGTCGCGCTCCCCGTCTGTCGCGCTCCCCGTCTGTCGCGCTGTCGCGCTCCCCGTCTGTCGCGCTCCCCGTCTGTCGCGCTCCCCGTCTGTCGCGCTCCCCGTCTGTCGCGCTCCCCGTCTGTCGCGCTGTCGCGCTCCCCGTCTGTCGCGCTCCCCGTCTGTCGCGCTCCCCGTCTGTCGCGCTCCCCGTCTGTCGCGCTCCCCGTCTGTCGCGCTCCCCGTCTGTCGCGCTCCCCGTCTGTCGCGCTCCCCGTCTGTCGCGCTCCCCGTCTGTCGCGCTCCCCGTCTGTCGCGCTCCCCGTCTGTCGCGCTCCCCGTCTGTCGCGCTCCCCGTCTGTCGCGCTGTCGCGCTCCCCGTCTGTCGCGCTCCCCGTCTGTCGCGCTCCCCGTCTGTCGCGCTGTCGCGCTCCCCGTCTGTCGCGCTCCCCGTCTGTCGCGCTCCCCGTCTGTCGCGCTCCCCGTCTGTCGCGCTCCCCGTCTGTCGCGCTCCCCGTCTGTCGCGCTGTCGCGCTCCCCGTCTGTCGCGCTCCCCGTCTGTCGCGCTCCCCGTCTGTCGCGCTGTCGCGCTCCCCGTCTGTCGCGCTCCCCGTCTGTCGCGCTCCCCGTCTGTCGCGCTCCCCGTCTGTCGCGCTCCCCGTCTGTCGCGCTCCCCGTCTGTCGCGCTGTCGCGCTCCCCGTCTGTCGCGCTCCCCGTCTGTCGCGCTCCCCGTCTGTCGCGCTCCCCGTCTGTCGCGCTCCCCGTCTGTCGCGCTGTCGCGCTCCCCGTCTGTCGCGCTCCCCGTCTGTCGCGCTCCCCGTCTGTCGCGCTCCCCGTCTGTCGCGCTCCCCGTCTGTCGCGCTGTCGCGCTCCCCGTCTGTCGCGCTCCCCGTCTGTCTGTCGCGCTCCCCGCTGTCGCGCTCCCCGTCTGTCGCGCTCCCCGTCTGTCGCGCTGTCGCGCTCCCCGTCTGTGCCTCCCCGTCTGTCGCGCTGTCGCGCTCCCGTCTGTCGCGCTCCCCGTCTGTCGCGCTCCCCGTCTGTCGCGCTGTCGCGCTCCCCGTCTGTCGCGCTCCCCGTCTGTCGCGCTCCCCGTCTGTCGCGCTCCCCGTCTGTCGCGCTCCCCGTCTGTCGCGCTGTCGCGCTCCCCGTCTGTCGCGCTCCCGTTGTCGCGCTCCCCGTCTGTCGCGCTCCCCGTCTGTCGCGCTCCCCGTCTGTCGCGCTCCCCGTCTGTCGCGCTCCCCGTCTGTCGCGCTGTCGCGCTCCCCGTCTGTCGCGCTCCCCGTCTGTCGCGCTCCCCGTCTGTCGCGCTCCCCGTCTGTCGCGCTGTCGCGCTCCCCGTCTGTCGCGCTGTCGCGCTCCCCGTCTGTCGCGCTCCCCGTCTGTCGCGCTCCCCGTCTGTCGCGCTCCCCGTCTGTCGCGCTGTCGCGCTCCCCGTCTGTCGCGCTCCCCGTCTGTCGCGCTGTCGCGCTCCCCGTCTGTCGCGCTCCCGTCTGTCGCGCTGTCGCGCTCCCCGTCTGTCGCGCTCCCCGTCTGTCGCGCTCCCCGTCTGTCGCGCTCCCCGTCTGTCGCGCTGTCGCGCTCCCCGTCTGTCGCGCTCCCCGTCTGTCGCGCTGTCGCGCTCCCCGTCTGTCGCGCTCCCCGTCTGTCGCGCTCCCCGTCTGTCGCGCTCCCCGTCTGTCGCGCTCCCCGTCTGTCGCGCTGTCGCGCTCCCCGTCTGTCGCGCTCCCCGTCTGTCGCGCTCCCCGTCTGTCGCGCTCCCCGTCTGTCGCGCTCCCCGTCTGTCGCGCTCCCCGTCTGTCGCGCTCCCCGTCTGTCGCGCTGTCGCGCTCCCCGTCTGTCGCGCTCCCCGTCTGTCGCGCTCCCCGTCTGTCGCGCTCCCCGTCTGTCGCGCTGTCGCGCTCCCCGTCTGTCGCGCTCCCCGTCTGTCGCGCTCCCCGTCTGTCGCGCTCGCGCTCCCCGTCTGTCGCGCTCCCGCGCTCCCCGTCTGTCGCGCTCCCCGTCTGTCGCGCTCCCCGTCTGTCGCGCTCCCCGTCTGTCGCGCTGTCGCGCTCCCCGTCTGTCGCGCTCCCCGTCTGTCGCGCTCCCCGTCTGTCGCGCTCCCCGTCTGTCGCGCTGTCGCGCTCCCCGTCTGTCGCGCTCCCCGTCTGTCGCGCTCCCCGTCTGCGCGCTGTCGCGCTCCCCGTCTGTCGCGCTCCCCGTCTGTCGCGCTGTCGCGCTCCCCGTCTGTCGCGCTCCCCGTCTGTCGCGCTCCCCGTCTGTCGCGCTCCCCGTCTGTCGCGCTGTCGCGCTCCCCGTCTGTCGCGCTCCCCGTCTGTCGCGCTGTCGCGCTCCCCGTCTGTCGCGCTCCCCGTCTGTCGCGCTGCCCCGCTCCCCGTCTGTCGCGCCCGTCTGTCGCGCTCCCCGTCTGCCGCGCTCCCGTCTGTCGCGCTCCCGTCTGCCCCGCTCCCCGTCTGCCCCGCCCCCCCCCCCCCCCTCTGCCCCGCTCCCCGTCTGCCCCGCTCCCCGTCTGCCGCGCTCCCCGTCTGCCCCGCTCCCCCTTAACACAATGGAGGTCATTCTCAATATCAAGGTGGGACCTATATGTCATGACTCTTCACGATACTGTCATGGACAAATGCATCTGCAGCCAGCACAATGATAAGCATGAGGTCAAGTATGTATTTCTCTTGCCGGTTCCCACACAACCTGCTACTGACTCAGCCTCACTGTCATATCCTTTAGGAACTGGCCAGGTTGATTAGCAGTGCTGCTGCCAAGCCACTCTTGGTATCCAACATTTCAATCTCTTATGCTAAGTACATTTTGCACTCTTACCAAACTCAGTGCTTCCTTCAAATGTTGCTCAACATGGAGTACTGATTCTGGAGGAGGATGGTATACCGTAAACTGTAAGAGGTTTCCTTGCCCATGTAGCCATCAAACTTTGGAGTTCAGAGTCAACATTGAGGACTCCCAGGACAACTCCCTCCTGACTGTATGCCATTGTGCCACCACCTTTGGGTCTGAACTGTTGTGGGATGGACATATCCATGGATGGGAATGGTGGTGTCTTTGGTATTATCTGTAAGGTAATCTGTCAGGCTGTTCCTTGATTAGTCTTTCAGACAGCTTTCCCAATTTTGGCACTAGCTGCCAAATATTAATAAGGAGGATTTTGCAGGGTCAACAGGGCTGTTTGTCTTGCCGTTATCTTTTCTGGTGCCTAGATTGATGCTAGGTGATCTGTCTGGCTTCATTCCTTTTTAGAGATTGATAATAACTGAGTGATTTGCCATTTCAGAGGGCAGTTGAGAGTCAACCGCATTGCTGTGGCTCTGGAGGCACATGTGGGCCAGTAGATTTCCTGCCCTAAAGGACATTAGTGAGCCCGATGGGTTTTCCAACAATCGACAATGCTTTCATAGTTAATTAATTTGAGTTTCTTTTTATTGAATTCAAATTTCACCATTGGCCATGCTAGATTCGAACACTGGATCCGCAGAACATTAGTTGAGTTCCTGCAGAAGTAGTCTAGAGATAATACCACTAGGCTGACACCTCCCCATTGTGTTGACAGATAAAGAACAAAGAACAAAACAGCACAGAAAACTGGGCTGAAGGCCCTATGAGCCCATGCTGCCACCCCGTGTTCCCACCTCTACCCGTGATCCCTTTCTTTGTTTATAGATCTATGCATTGAAACCAAATTTGAGACAATTTAGGGAGAATTTGTTTTGCCAATTAGCCTAAGAGCACATTTTTGGGATGTAGGAGGTAAACAGAGCACCTGGAGAAAACCCACGCAAGCATGGGGAGAATACGCAAAGTCCCATAGACACAGGCCCAAATCCATGTATTTGCACAGCACAGCGATAGTCACTGAGCTGTCATGTTGCCCATCAAATGGTCCAGGTCAAGCGTACACGAACAATGTGAAGCAGTAGGATACTCTCAAAAAAAATCCAAGAGCAGTCCTCATGACCCATTGCGTGTATGCCCCTTGTTAGACAACAAGGTGGACCAAAGTACCTGTAGGATGAAAAACAAGTACATCACTATCATCATCTATTTACACACTTCCCAGGGACTCCCAAGGCTCGTGATCCCTATTTTAAATCAATTTTCTATATTCCTCCATTCCCATTCCGTACATGTGCCCATCTAAGTATTTCTTAAATAACTCCAGAGTACCTGCCTCCACCACTTGGCAGTGCATTCCATACCCCCACCACCCTCTGTGTGAAAAAACTCCCCCTAGCATCCAAATTATACCTTACCACCCCTTACCCCAAGCCCATGACCCCTTGTGCTATTTGAGTCCATCCTAGGAAAAAGCTTAACCCTGTTTACTCTATCTATACCCCTCATAATCTTGTACACCTCTATTAGATCTCCTCTAAGTCTACGTCTTTCTAAGGAAAACAGTCCCAACTTGCCTAACCTCTCCTCGTAACTCAGACCTTCCATACCAGGCAGCATTCTGGTAAACCTCCTCTGCACTCTCTCCAGAATCTCCATGTCCTTCCAGTAGTAAGGCGACCAGAACTAGACGCAGTATTCCAAATGAGGTCTAACCAATGTTTTATACAACTGCAACATTAAAGGCCAGCTCTTTACTCTATACCCCTTCCTATAAAGGTTGGCATACTATATGCTTTCTTCACAACCTTCTCCACCTGGTCTGCCACCTTCAGAGACTTGTTCACCTGCACCCCCCAGGTCCCTCTGTTTCTCTTCTGTCATGGACAAATGCATCTGCATATAAAGGTCTACCCTTTATCATATACCTCCCTTCTACATTCTTTCTCCCGAAATGCACCACCTTGCATTTATCAGGATTGAATTCTATCTGCCCAAGCTACCAGCCTATGTCCTGCTGTATCGCCTGACAAGAGATGTTGACAAGAGTACCAAAATACTGCCCCCAAGCTAACAACTAATTTCCAATTGCAGCGAATCAGGTGCCAGACATTATGTGTAACAAATGGAAGGATGAGGGGATGGAAAGATGGCGCAAGACCATATTCTGATCTGTGTGCAGATCATTGGTAGCACCAACTGAAAACCCTCTCAGGGGAGGGAGGGGTGGGGGGGGTCAATCATACCAAAAAATTCCTAAGTGCTGAAAAAGCAAGGAAACAGAATTGTTTTGTCAGCAAGTAAAAAAATCCAATCTCATGATACTTATTTGAAATAAAGAGCCAAATGCGTTTCTTACCAGCAATGGAGGTGGGAGGGAGAATGGATGGGACGTAATCTCACTGGGTAGCCAGCTGCTGAACTTGAGGGGTGAAAGCATGATGGGACAACTCTTGCCAGTATGCACCCCACCCCCATGAACATTGGAACCTGACCCCATACATAGATTGCCCCCCCCCCCCCCCACCACAAGCTCCCCCCCCCCCACCAAACTTGAACCCCCTTGCAGAACACCCCCAATCACCACTCCTGCAGAGATCTCACCCTCTCGGGGAAATCAGGAAAAAAGTTAAGAAATTGGACCTCCAAAGTGGTGATTTCAGGATTGCTACTGCTGCCACATGCTAGTTAGAGTAGAAATAACACGCTATATTGGATGAATTGTGGTTCATGTGGGAGCCAATGATGTAGGCAAAATAGGAACTAAGGATCTGCAGAGGGAGTACGAAAATCTGGGATCCAAATTAAAGAGAAGAACTGACAAAGTGGTTATCTCAGGATTGCTGTAGGATTAAGGAGATCAATCTGTGGCTCAAGGATTGGTGTGGGAGGAATGGGTTTGGGTTTATGGGGCATTGGCATCTGAATCGTACAGGGACCAGAGTCCTGGCAAATTGTATAACTAGAACTGTAGAGAGGGCTTTAAACTAATTTGGGAGGTGGGGATGGTGCAAGGGTAGGGGAAATTACAAAATCTGGAGTAAAGGAAAAGGTACGTGCGCAGGTGAATATTGAGGATGTTCTGCCTATTAGAGGAGTAGGGGGCAAACACTGGTATAAAGGCACTTTACCTGAATGCACAAAGCATTCGGAAAAAAGTGAATGAGCTGATGGCACAAATGGATATGATCTAGTGGCCGTTACATAAACGTGGTTGCAGGGGGACAAGGACTGAGAGCTGAATGTCCAGGGTTAGCAGGTGTTTAGGAAGGATAGACAGGAGGAAAAAGGGGGTGGGGTGGCTCTGTTGATTAAGGACAGTGTCAGGGCAGTGGTAAGACAGGATATAGGCCCCAAAGAGCAAAATGTGGAATCGCTGTGGATGGAGATAAAGAATAGAAAGGGGAGGAAAACACTGGTTGGTGTGGTCTATAGGCCTCCAAATAACAACTTTGAAATGGGGTGGGCTATAAACAAACAAATAAGAGATGCGTGCAGAAATGGAACGGTGTTAGTAATGGGTGATTTCAATCTACATATTGACTGGGCGACGCAAGTCGGACACGGTGGGCTGGAGGAAGAGTTTTTGGAATGCTGTAGGGATGGGTTCCTTGAACAGTATGTTACAGAACTGCCGAGGGAGCGTGCTATCTTAGACCTGGTACTATGTAATGAGGCAGGTAGAATTAGGGATATTCATGTGAGGGATTCTCTAGGGACGAGTGATCATAGTACGGTAGAATTTATGATGCAGATGGAGGATGAAGTAGTAGAGTCCCAAACCTGTGTACTATGTTTTGAAAAGAGGGGACTATGATAGGATGAGAGAGGAATTGGTGACTGTGGATTGGAGGAGTGCATTGGTTGGTAGGACAGCTGAGGAACATAGAACATAGAACAATACAGCACAGAACAGGCCCTTCGGCCTTCGATGTTGTGCCGACCAAAATAAAAAGCAATGCCCCTCCTAACTAAACCATTCCCTTCTCATCCATATACTTATCAACTAACCTCTTAAACGCCACCAAACTTGGCGCATCTACAACAGCTGCAGGCAGGGCATTCCACTCCCGAACCACCCTTTGGGTAAAGAACCTACCTCTGATATCCGTCCTATAACTATCACCCCTTAATTTAAAGCTGTGTCCCCTCGTGCTAGCTTTCTCCATCCTAGGAAAAAGGCTATCACTGTCCACCCTATCTAAACCTCTAATCATCTTATATGCTTCAATAAGATCCCCTCTTAGCCGCCTCCTTTCTAACGAAAACAACCTCAAATCCTTCAACCTCTCTTCATAGGACCTGCCCTCCATACCAGGCAACATCCTGGTAAACCTCCTCTGTACCTCTCCAATGCCTCCACATCTTTCTTATAATGCGGGGACCAGAACTGCACACAATACTCCAAGTGCGGCCGCACTAGAGTTTTGTACAGTTGCAACATGATGCTGCGGCTCCTAAATTCAATCCCCTACCAATAAAAGCTAAGACTCCATATGCCTTCTTAACAACTTTATCCACTTGACTGCCTACTTTCAGGGATCTATTGACACATACACCAAGATCCTTCTGTTCCTCAACACTATTAAGAGCCCTACCATTAGCCCTATACTCTACACATTTATTGTTCCTGCCAAAGTGCATTACCTCACACTTTTCCACATTAAACTCCATTTGCCACCTCTCGGCCCAGCTCTGCAACTTGTCCAAGTCACTCTGTAAACTAAAACACCCCTCTTCACTATCTACCACACCACCAACTTTAGTATCATCTGCAAATCCTCCAACAATGGAGGATTTTTAAAGAGATCTTTATCGGTACTCAGCAAAAATATATTCCGATGGTGAAGAAGGACTGTAGGAGAAGGGAAAATCAGCCATGGTTCTCCAAGGAAATTAAGGAGAGTATTAAATCTAAAGCTGAGGCATTCAGAACAGCTAAAAGTAGTGGGCGATCAGAGGATTGGAAAGTTTCAAACAACAGTAAAGAGTGACTAAAAAAAAGATGGAATATGAGGCAAAACTAGCTCAAAATATCAAAAAGGACAGTAAAAGTTTTTATAAATATATAAAGAATAGGAGGATAGAGGGTATATCCCCTCTAGGTAGAATAGGTAGATAGAGGGGAACCGGTGGATGTGGTGCTTTTGGATTTCCAAAAGGCGTTTGATAAGGTGCCTCACCAAAGATTGCTGCAGAAGGTAACGGTGCAGGGAGTCGGGGGTAGGATGTTAGACTGGATAGAGGATTGGTTGTCTAATAGGAAGCAGAGGGTAGGTATTAATGGGCGCTGTTCTGATTAGCAGCTGGTGACTAGTGGAGTGCCCCAAGGTTCGGTGCTGGGGCCTCAACTATTTACCATTTACATAGATGATTTGGAAGAAGAGGCTGAGTGCAGGGTGACGAAATTTGCTGATGACACAAAGATGAGTGGAAAAGCAAATTGCGTGGAGGGTGTGGAAAGCCTGCAGAGGGATCTGGATAGGTTGAGTGAGTGGGTGAGGACGTGGCAGATGGGGTATAATGTTAGCAAGTGTGAGGTTATCCACTTTGGTAGGAATAATGGTAGGAAGGATTACTATTTAAATGGAGAAAAGCTGCAGCATGCGACGGTGCAGAGGGACCTGGGGGTCCTTGTGCACAAATTGCAAAAACACAATCTGCAGGTGCAACAGGTGATTAAGAAGGTGAATGCAATGTTGGCCTTTATAGCTAGGGGGATAGAATATAAAAGTAGGGAGGTACTGTTGCAGCTGTATAGGGTGCTGGTGAGGCCGCAGTTGGAGTACTGTGTGCAGTTTTGGTCGCCGCATTTGAGGAAGGATATATTGGCTTTGGAGGGGTTGCAGAGAAGATTTACTAGGCTGACATTGAAGATGAAGGCGTTGGATTATGAGGAGAGACTGAATAGGCTAGGTTTGTACTCTTTGGAGTTTAGAAGGCTGAGAGGGGATCTTATAGAGACGTATAAGATAATGAAGGGGATAGATAAGGTAGAGGTTGAGAGAATCTTCCCGCTTAGCAAAGATAGCAGGACTAGAGAGCACAGCCTCCAGGTAGGGGGGGGGGGGGGCGGCAGTTCAGATCAGAGTTGCGGAAGAGTTTCTTCACACAAAGAACAAAGCAGCACGGGAAACAGGCCCCTCAGCCCAACGAGCCTGCGCCGCCACCCCGATGTTCCCACCTCTACCCACGATCTCTGTCTATGTTTATAGATCTATGGACTAAAAACCAATTTTGAGACAATTTAGGGAGAATTTGTTTTGCCAATTAACCTAAGAGCACATCTTTGGGATGTGGGAGGAAACCGGAGCACCCGGAGAAAACCCATGCAAGCACGGGGAGAATACGCAAACTCCCACAGACACAGGCCCAAATCCATGTATCTGCACAGCACAGCGATAGTCACTGAGCTGTCATGTTGCCCATCAAATGGTCCAGGTCAAGCGTACACTAACGACGTGAAGCACTAGGATACTCAAAAAAAAAAAAAATCCAACAGCAGTCTCTCATGACCCATCGCGTGTATGCCCCGTGACCCCTTGTGCTATTGGAATCCATCCTAGGAAAAAGCTTAACCCTGTTTACTCTATCTATACCCCTCATAATCTTGTACACCTCTATTAGATCTCCTCTATGTCTGTCTAAGGAAAACAGTCCCAATTTGCCTAACCTCTCCTCATAACTCAGACCTTCCATACCAGGCAGCATCCTGGTAAACCTCCTCTGCACTCTCTCCAGTCTCCACGTCCTTCCGGTAGTTAGGCGACCAGAACTGGACGCAGTATTTCAAATGAGGTCTAACCAACATTTTATACAACTGCAACATTAAAGGCCAGCTCTTGTACTCTATAAGGGTAGTGAATTTTTGGAATTCTCTGCCTGATGAGGTGGTGGGGCTTCCTTGCTGAACATGTTCAAGTCAAGAGTGGATAGGTTTTTGACTGACAAGGGAATTAAGGGTTACAGGAAGAAAGCGGGAAAGTGGTACTGAACCACTACATCAGTCATAATCTTATTGAATGGTGGGGCAGGCTCAAGGGGATGGATGGCCTCTCTTGCTCCTATTTCTTATGTTCTTATGAATATGTGAAGAGATGGTGTCAGGGGATGTTTTCAGATTTCTGAGGCCATTTCTGAGTGAGGTGGGACCTGTACAAATTGGATGGGTTGCACTGGGCATGAATGGGACGTGTAATCTCTGTTGTATTGTTTGCAAGAGTGTTTGGGGAGAATTAAACTAATATGTCAGGGGAATGGGAACTATGTAAGGAGTCTGAGAAGGTGGAAGCAAGGACAAAAATAAAGGTAGAAAAGGTAATATGAAATTTGATAGGCAGAGAAAAAGGACAAAACTCAAACGGAGCTATAGAGAAAAATACTGGGAGCGAGACAAACAATGTTAAAAAGTCAAGCTTAAAGATCCTGTGCCTTAATGCATGGAGCATCTGCAATAAACTGGATGAACTAATCATGCAGATAGATTTATATGGGTATGAAATAATTGGGATTTCAGAGACATGGCTGTAGGTTGGGAACTGAATCATAGACTCCTGTAGTGTAGGAGGAGTTCATTTGGCCCATTGAATCTGCACCAACCACAATCCCACCTAAGCCCTATCTCCATAACCCCGTGCATTTACTCTAACTAGTTCCCTGACACTAAGGGACAATTTAGCATGGCCAATCCACCTAACCCGTACATCTTTGGACTGTAAGAGAAATGATGTAAAGATGCCAGCGTTGGATTGGAGTGGTAAGAACTCAGTAAGAATTTAGCAACACCAATTATTAATCCAACCGATTTATTTGATAGTAAAATAGCGAGCTTTCAACACTCCCGTGTCTTCATCAGGCAAGTGCAGTGTTCTGGTCTGCAATAGCACACATCAGCACAGACAGTCAGAGATTGCTGATTAGAATGCGAATCCTTACATCTAACCTGCTATTCAAGTGTTAAAGTGGCTAACAATGTGTGTGAAGGGGATCCTGAGCATTGTTAGAGAGTTGTGTATTTTCTCCAGACAGCACAGTAAGTGAGGTTCCTTGCTAACCCAGGCAAGCTACGGGGGTTACAGATAGTGTGTCATGAAGCCAAGATCCCTGTCAAGACCGTCCTCATGTGTGCGGAGCCTGGCTATCAGTCTCTGTTCAGTGACTCTGCGCTGTCGTGTACCACGAAAGCCCCCTTGAAGAACATTTACCCGCAGGTCGGAGGCCGAATGCCCATGACCGCTGAAGTGTTCTTGCAACTCGGCCAACGTTGTCTACCTAATACGTTGCAGGAAAGGATGTCCCGAAGCATGGTATATTGGGGAGACCATGCACACACTACGACAGCGGATGAATGAGCATCGCTCAACAATCGCCAGGCGGAACGGTTCCCTTCCTGTGGGTGAACACTTCAGCGGTCATGGGCATTCGGCCTCCGACCTGCGGGTAAATGTTCTTCAAGGGGGCTTTCGTGATACACGACAGCGCAGAGTCGCTGAACAGAGACTGATAGCCAGGCTCCGCACACATGAGGACGGTCTTGACAGGGATCTTGGCTTCATGACACACTATCTGTAACCCCCGTAGCTTGCCTGGGTTAGCAAGGAACCTCACTTACTGTGCTGTCTGGAGAAAATACACAACTCTCTAACAATGCTCAGGATCCCCTTCACACACATTGTTAGCCACTTTAACACTTGAATAGCAGGTTAGATGTAAGGATTCGCATTCTACTCAGCAATCTCTGACTGTCTGTGCTGATGTGTGCTATTGCAGACCAGAACACTGCACTTGCCTGATGAAGACACGGGAGTGTTGAAAGCTCGCTATTTTACTATCAAATAAATCGGTTGGATTAATAATTGGTGTTGCTAAATTCTTACTGTAAGAGAAAACCAGAGCACCCAGAGGAAATCTATGCAGACATAGATTGAATGGATCACTGTCTGTGTGGAGTTAGCACAATGTCCCAGGGTATTCAGTAGGGAGGATAGGCATAAAGGAAATGGTGGTGAAGTAGCACTGCTGGTTAAAGAGGAAATTAACACAACAGTTAGAAAGGATATTAGCTCTGACAACATGGAGTCTGTATGGCTTGAGTTAAGAAATACAAAGGGGCAAAAAACATTAGTGGTACCATGTATAGACCTCTAAACTGTAGACGTGATGTTGTGAATGGTATTAAAACAAAATTAGAGATGCATTTGATAAGGGAATAATCAGTGATCATGGCTGATTTTAATCTGTGCAAAGATTGGGCAAATCAAATTAGCCACAATGCAGCAGAGGAGGAATTCCTAGAACGTATATAGGATGATTTTCTTGATCAATATCTGGAGGAACGAACTAGAAAACAGGCCATCTTAGACTGGGTACTGTGCAATGAGAAGGGAATCATTGCCAATCTAGCTGTGTGAAGCCCCTGGGTATGAGCAACCATAATATGATAGCATTTGTTAATCAAGATGGAGAATGAAGTAGTAAATTTGGAAACTAGGGTGCTGAATATTAGTAAAGGAAATTATGAAGATAAGATGCGAGTTGGCCTTGATAGATTGGGGAGAGTTACTTAAAGAGATGTCAGTAGATAGGCAATGGCAAACTTTCAAGAAATGAATGGGGAATGGGGAAACTGGGAGAGTTTCAGATCTGTTTCTAGACATCCCCCCCTCCCCCAACTCCCCAACGCACTCACTGCAGAATTTTCAACAAATCTGATTCTTGCTGCAAAAGCCTGTGGGAAGGGCTTAAACACACCTGCAAATGCTCACTTGCTTTCACCTCAATGTGAACAAGCAAACTGCATTTAACTTGCAGAATGCTCTCCCAAACTTCCTGCAGTTGATCTGCCCTAACAAGGGACAACTCCATTAAAATCAAAGGTTGGACAGACAGGACAAGGCAGTGCAGGAAAAAATGGCAAAGAACTCAGTACCTAAATTTATTGAAGAGCAACCTCAGCAGCTTGCTGCAGAGGCAAAATAAACCCTCTTCCTCCCAGCAAGACACAGCCCCAGAGAGGTGATGGCAAAGCAGCCTGGGAGGCACTGGTCCCCAGAACAGCAAAGCAATGCCAGAGAAAGGTCAATGATATCATCCAGGCAACAAGGGTGAGTGCTCAATCCCATCTAGCATCTTCCCCCAAATCACCCCCAGATCCTTCCCTACCCCTAGCACCCCTATATGCTTCCAGCCCCTCACTCCCCAAACACTTCCTTCCTCCCCTTGAAGAATATCAATGCATTTGCCCTGTGACCGCCACTCCCTGATAGTCTGCAGGAGTCATATCATCATTTCTTTCATGGCTTCTTCTGTCCTCACAGGAGAAAAGTGCCCATAACACTCAAAAAAGTGAATTCAGGGTGGTGAGCTTGACCTCAGTGTCATCAATCCCTTTGTGGAATGGCTGCTGGAACTGTGCAGAGAGGAAGACATCCAAGCTGTCAGCGACAGCATGGTCAGGCTGGAGTCAAGAACCTGTTAATTTTCCACTATGTTGCAAGAAGAGATTTATAAGTGCCTAGGCCATCTGGACTTGAGGTCCCATTGCAGCTCCTGCTCATCTTTAGACTTGGATGAATCCTTGGAAGATGCCAGTGAAGGGACTCCAACGGTGACATATTTTTTGGTGTCAACTTCCAACTCACTTTCACACCTCTGGGTCCAGTTAGTGATGAGGCTTCTGCGTCACTCGGGTGAGTGTGACATATCTGAAAATGTACATTGGGTGGAGGAAGGGATGGTCAAGGCCTGTGGCAGGCTCCTGCATTGAGAGGGGAGGACTCAGCTGGCCCTCTGAGATCACTTCTCCCTCAGCTGCTGGAGATGCAGTAACAGAGCCTGATGGCCACACTAGACTGATTGCAGGGCTATTGGGAGTCCCAAAACTTGCAGACCGATTAGGTATTGCCTGTCATGCATGGTTCCCAGGCCAATACTGCAAGGCTGGCATCCGCGGCAGAAAGTCTGAAGCTGGAAATCTTCACTGTGACCGGCGGTCTCCAAGTGATGGATGAGCCACAGCAGAATCCCAGAGGGCCATACTGAGTCACAGCAGACTACAGCTGAGGACTCAACAGCTTTGAGGTTCTGCAGCCCATGGCTGAGGGTCTTATGAGCTTGCAGCGACACAGCCCTAAGTCAGAGGATCATATCTTGAGGAGAACGTGGCTCTGTCACAGAAGATCATGACTTAGGGGCTGAGAGTGTGACTCAGTCTCAGAGGGACTTGCTGCAGCCATTGACAGGTAATCATCACAGAGGGCTTGTCCACCATGGGTAGAACACAGGAGTGGCACGGCCAGGTGACACCAGAGTTACTGCAGAAGCATCAGCCTCCCATAAAGTGACTCAGGGGTCCACAGGAATCCTAAGGAAGGATGAAGGGCTCAAGCCCTTGCCGGGGCGCCTTTCAGCCAGGAGACTGTGGCTATGGCTACCCCCTTCCTGACCATGGGCATGTCATGGATATGTTCCAGATACCTGGAAGCCAGCCAGGGCCCTTAAGGTCCAGGCCATCCAGAGGAAGTTCACAAGTGCATCAGAGGCCACAGGGCAAGATAAGCAGCTGGCCGCCTCCACCTCCAGTGTACATTCTGGGAAGACACCAAGACATAGTGGTGGGCCATACAAGGTTTGGAAGTTAGAGTTGAACTAATTTGTCTCAGATTTGCCTGGAATAGGGATGCTCTTACCCTTACAGGTTGTTGGAGAAATTCTTCACATTGAGGGGCCTTCTCAGCTGACATCAATACTGAGAAAATGAAGCTATTGGTTTCCCAGAAACTACAAACAATTCCCTCTCCTCTCCCATCCTACAGCCCTGTATAGGGATTTACTGATCCCTCACCCACTACACAAATGTGGGCCTGTATACCAGCGTGTAGACAGAGCTCAAGTAGGAGTCAGACTAGTTTACACTAGAGCATCATCAGAATGGTGCCTACCATTCAGATCATCACCCTGCTGCCTGCCAGTGTACCCAGGGCCACCACTCTGGTGTTCTAATGCAGGAAATAGTCAGACTTTGGGAGAGGAGGATTCAAATCCCATGTGCACAAACACAGGCCCCTAGCCAGCAAAGTGCCTAATGATGAGGGCTTTCTTTGCTGTCTTTGTATGCCTGATACTTGCTGCCAGCCCTCCAGTGCCTGGGTGGTGTTGCTTGGCACAGACTTCCTCCTCCTTACTGGACGGCCTGCTCCCTAGTGACATCTAGCTGGTCAGCCTCCATGTCCACCTCAAAAAGGTCAGCTTTCTGGTTAGCCAGGTTGGGAAAGGTGAATCTTGCAGCCCGGACTTTCTGCTGGACCTGATCCAGGTAAAATTTGATATTCTGGCCAGTCCAGGCATACAGGGCATCTATGACCTCCTCGACACGTGCAGACAACTGATTGTGCAATGCCACATATATCTTCACTGGGGTCTGAAAAGAGTTCAGAGCTGCTCTTATTTTGATAGCCACCACGTGAGGGTGCCCGGTCCTGCAACAAGTGGTACAGGTGTTGCACTGTCTCCTTTCAAAGCTGAAGCCATTGGTAGCACAGGGTGTCCAACAACACTCATATGCAGAATTGCTGGGGTCCCCTCTGGGCGAATGGTGGCCATCTCTCTCTAACCCTCAGAGAGGAATAGGCCTGGGCCTCCCCTGCTTGCAATTCATACTCCTGCTCCTCCTCCTCCTCAGGTCAAGCAGCAACTAAAAAAGAGCAACATCAATTAGTTGCATCGCAAAATCTTATCAGTCTGAGGTATTTGGAGAAGGGGAGAAACACAAGGGGAGGTTAAAAAATGCTTGCTTGCCCAGCCCTGCAAAACAGTGACCCCCATTCCCCCCCCATATGCCACCCAGCAACACAGAAACTGCTACTTGAAAAGTCCTAAAGCTGCAGCATTGTTATTTCAAAGGACTTCTAGCACATCCCCCGCCCCAACTGGAAGAATGCTGAGCAGTTTAGACTCCGACAGCATCCTTAGGACCTGAGGTCAGTGCTGAGATCCGGATCCACACTGCAAATCGGATAGTGTGCTGAGCAACACATACTCACAAGAAGCTTTCCAACCCAAAGCACATCATGGCCACCATGAAAGTACTCCCTGTAGACACCACAGAGCCATCCGATGGTAGGCACTTATCTCCTCACCAACCCTTGTTTAAATCTTATTTAATAAGTTGTTTAAGCAACCTTGTTTAAGGTTGCTGTAGAGTAAAGGAAACAATTCTGCTTCTCCATAAAATACCTTTATTTCTTTGACCCAACTTTACACACAATTCTCCATGAACAAACAGTGCCACCTATGGCCCCTTTATATGTCAGTCACTTCGACTGAAAAATTGACATCAAATTAGGACTTAATTGCAAGGTATGTTAATACATTCCTAACAACCTTCCTTGGAAAAAAAATATTTTGATGAATATTGGTTTTCCACAGAAAACAAAAAACATTCTATTTCCCTTTCTTTTATTTGCAGAAAAATATGCCCTTTTTAAATAATGTCCAAAAGTTTCTTTGAAAATCCTATTAGTAAAACGGATAGCTACTGTTGACCCATTAATTTTTGCTATTTCTCTTTTGTCCAGCATTTGCTATGTCAGTCCCCAATCTTTTCTCACTTGCGCTTTGTGGGATGCACATTTTCCCACAGGGATTTATTGTCAGTATGATACTCAATAGGTATTTTACCCACGTTCCCTAACCCCAAAATTTCTGTTCATATGTGGGATACATAAAAGGCCATATCCACTGCCTCTACAAGACTTAAGTGTCTCAGCGACCACTGTGCTTTTTACCACTTTCCTAATTTTTTGTTTCCCACACAAGGGGGCAACATTTTCCATTTTCCCCCCCAAAAATTATAAAACTTACTGTGCTTGAGAACTCAAATTGGCATAGGGTGCATCCCTATAAACTGAGTTTCAGGTGCCTAAGATCACAAAAAAAAAAAAAGGATCCTTAAAACACACTCCTGCATTTTTAGTTTGACCAATGTTTTGTTTTCTCTGATTATGTTTTCCACCAAAGGATCATTCATTTCTGTGCTCAACTCTAGGACATCAAAATTAACATCCAGTCTAGTCTATCAATTCAATTGCCCAAACTTCAGAATTCCTCTTTTTCCATCCTTTGAAATCACTGCATCCATTTGTGAAGCTCTACCACGATTAATTGCAATAGGGCTGATACTTTCCAAGTAAGATGGGTGAAGGACTCTGTCCAATTTCCAGCCCAACATCCAACCCTGAATTCCTTACTCAGCCCAGACATTACTAAAACTTTGAAATCACTACTACCATTTCACAAAAATCGACATGCATCATAAAGGTACCAGAAAAATCTCATTCATAGTGGCAGTAAAACATTGTGGCATCTGCTTTCAACTGGCAACAGCCTAACTTTAACAAAACCGACCTTACTGGAAAATATTAAACTCCAGATGCATCATTTAACCCATATACATATTTATTTAACTTCCATAGTATATCTTCTGTGTCAGCTGCCTCTTTGTGAGGACAGGGAAAATGTCTCTCTGAAGCTGATGCCCCTCCAAAAAGGCAGCTTTTATATCTGTAGATTTGCATTCCCATACCTTTACAGCTAATAGAGCAAAGAAGATCTTTAAAATAACCTTTCCTGCCATTGGGGAATCCACAAATCCTGGTGTAAGTTTTTTTTTCAAAATTTCCTTGCCGCCACCAGTTAGGCCTTTGCCTTGCTCATTCCACCAGAAAGCATCTTTGTCTCCTTTCTGGTACCTCTGGGTATACTCCAAATTTTGTAAAGGAGAAACACTCGTCGAATGTACAGAATACAGGGGAGGATGTCAAGACCATGGATTGGTCTAATTATGCAATCCTATAGTGTGGCATCTTGTATAACATTTTCATTTCATTTATTGAAAGCTACCAAAATGTCATGAGCACATGGGCTTCTACTGCTAATAGTATTCATAATCTTACTGAAAGAACAAACAAAGAATAAAGAAAATTACAGCATAGGAACAGATCCTTCAGCTCTCCAAGCTTGCACCATGCTGCCCAACTGAACTACAACCCCATCCCCTTCCCAACATTGATCCCTGAGGAATGTCACTTGTCACAGCTCTCCATTCAGAAATGCACCCTTCCACTGCTACTCTGTCTTCTTTGATTGAGCCAGTTTTGTATCCATCTTGCCAACTCACCTCTGATCCCATGTGACTTCACCTTCTACACCAGTGTGCCATGAGGGACTTTGTCAAAGGCCTTTCTGAAGTCCATGTAGACAACATCCACTGCTCTTCCCTCAATCATTTTCGTCACTTCCTTGAAAAACTCAATCAAGTTCATGAGAGATGACCTCCCCTTCACAAAACCATGTTGCCTCTTACTAATACATCCATTTATTTTCAAGTGGGAATAAATTCTATTTTGAAGAATCCTCTCCAGTAATTTCCCTATTACTGATATAAGGCTTACTGGCCTGTAATTACCTGGATTATTCTTGCCACCCTTCTTAAACAAAGCATCAACACTGATTATTGTCCAATTGTCTGGGGTCTCCCCTGTAGTCATGATGTGGAGATGCCAGCATTGGATTGGGATAAACATAGTAAGAAGTCTCACAATACCAGGTTAAAGTCGAACAGGTTTATTTGGTAGCAAAAGCCACCAGCTTTCGGAGCACTGCTCCTTCATCAGGTGAGTGGGAATTCTATTCACAAACAGGGCATATAAAGACACAATTCAATTTACAAAATAATGGGTGGAACGCGAGTCTTTATAGGTAATCAAGTCTTAAAGATACAGACAATGTGAGTGGAGAGAGGGTTAAGCACAGATTAAAGAAATGTGTACTGTCTCCCGCTGGGACAGTAAGTGAGATTTTGCAAGTCCAAGTAAGTCATGAGCATCATGAGAGTTACAGATAGTTGTCTCCAGCTGGGACAGTTAGTGAGATTTTGCAAGCCCAGACAAGTCATGGGGGTTACAGAAAGTGTGACATGAACCCAAGATCCTGGTTGAGACCATCTTCACGTGTGCAAAACTTGGCTATCAGTCTCTGCTCAGCAATTCTGCGCTATTGTGTGTCATGAAGGCTGTCTTGGAGAATCTTACAGATCAGAGGCCGAATGTCCATGACTGCTGAAGTGTTCTCCAACAGGAAGAGAACACTTTTGCCTGGTGACTGTTGAACAGTGTTCATTCATACGTTCCCACAGCATCTGTAGGGTCTACCCAATGTACCATGCCTCAGGCCATCCTTTCCTGCAGCATATCAGGTCAACAATGTTGGCCGAGTTGCAAGTGTATGCACCACGTACATTCAAAAGTCTGACAGCAGCAGGGAAGAAGCTCTTCTTAAGTTTGTTAGTACATGACCTCAGGCTTTTATATCTTTTTCCCAGAGGAAGAAGATGAAAAAGAAAATGTCCAATGTGCATGGGGTCCTTAATTATGCTGGCTGTGTTACCAAGTAG
Source organism: Sphyrna mokarran (assembly GCA_024679065.1). Lineage (NCBI taxonomy): Eukaryota > Metazoa > Chordata > Chondrichthyes > Carcharhiniformes > Carcharhinidae > Sphyrna > Sphyrna mokarran. The sequence continues at coordinate 111,902,930 of JAGIQG010000007.1, read as the reverse complement.
CAGGAAATGCAGACAGAATCAATGGATGGGAGGCTGATTTGCGAAATGGATTAGCTACATTCATGACCTTTTGTAATTCCTACAAATGTCACAATGATCACTGACTTGTTCTATCAGCTTAGTATAGTCTTAGCTCTGCATGGCTTAGTATAATCTTAGCCCTGCATGCTTTAATAAATTTTTCCACCTCTGACGAGATAGATGCACAATTTGCCTATGCAGTTTGAATACCATAAGCTTTTTATTAGCTGAATCCCATTTCCAGATGCTAATAACGCTTCAACTTCTTTACCCAAAAAAATATTTGTGGATTCATAGAGGGAAGCAATATGGGTACAACTCAGGCATAGGAAAGGTGTATAATCACAATATTGGAGGTTTACTATAGGCGCCCAACAGCCAGTAGGAGATAGAAGAATAGTTATGTCAGCAGATATTGGCAATGTGTAAAAGTAACAGGGGTGTTGTGGTGGGAGATTGTAACTTCCTTTATATTGACTGGGACTCAGTGCTAGGAGCGTGGATGGGGCAGAGTTTACAAGGAGCATCTAGGAGGGCTTCTTGAAGTAGTATTTAGATGGCCCAACTAGAGAAGAGGCTGTACTGGACCTGGTATTGGAGAATGAGCCCAACCAGGTGGTTGACATTTCATTAGGGGAGCAGTTCAGGAACAGTGACCACAAGCTTCAAGATGGATAAGAGTAGTCCTCAAGTTAAGGCGATAAACTGGAGACATGCTAATTACAACAGTATTAGGCAGGGACTGAAGAATGTAAATTGGGGGCAGATGTTTCAGCGCAAATCAACATCTGAATTTGGGAGGCTTTCAAGTGCAAGTTGATGGGTATTCAGTTCTGGCACATTCCTGTAAGGGTGAAGGCTAAGTATGGCAAATTTTGGGAACCTTGAATAACGAGAGATAATGTGAGCCTAGTCAAAGAGAAAAAGGAAGCATTTGTCAAAGCTTAGAGGCTGAGAACACAAGGAAATTAGGAAGAAACTTAAGCAAGGAGTAAGAAGAGATAAAAGAGGTCATAAAAAGTCATTGGCCAGCAGTAATAAGGAAAATCCCATGGCTTTTTATATATAGAGAAAGAGCAACAGAGTAGCTAGGGAAGCAGTTGGTCCACTCAGGCCCATCGAGTCTACACTGAACACAATCCCATCCAGGTCCTACCCCCAATATCTCTACATATTATACCCACTAATCCCTCTAACTTATGCATCCCTGGTCTCTAAGGGGCAATTTCTTAGCATGGCCAATCAACCTAACCTGCACATCTTTGGACTGTGGGAAGAAACCAGGGTAAAGGAGGAAACCCTCGCAGACACGAGAAGAATGTCTGGACAGTGACCCAAGTCGGGAATCAAACCCAGGACCCTGGGGCTGTGAAGCAGCCGTGCTACAATGCCACCTCTTTTCTTGGTCTTTTCTCCCTGGAGAGACAAAAGGATGAGTAGGGACTGATAGAGGTTTATAAGATGTTGAGAGATATTGATCAGGTGGATTCTCAGAGACATTTTCCCAGGGCTGAAATGGTTGCCACAAGAAGACATAGGTTTAAGATGCTGGGGATTAGATACAGAGAAGATGTCAAGAGTTATTTTTTCACTCGGAGGGTGGTGGGTGAGTGGAATTGGCAGCCGTCGGTGGTGGTGGAGGCAAATTCACTAGGGTCTTTTAAGAGACTTCTGGATGAGTACATGGAAATTATAGGATTGAGGGTTATAGATAAGCCTAGTGGGTAGAGTCATTTCCATGGAGCTCCTCTTCCATCAATTGTGGGAATTAAAATCTGAGTTGCACAGCCAAAAGGAAGCCTCCCTCAGCATGTATACCCCTTCCAGCGCTGGGTTTACATCCACCTGGCTCAGGAGGAGTGCCTGGAGGAGGGTTTCAGTAGCCTGATGAGGAGGCCAATTACCGCATCTTTGGTTCATGGATGCCTCCTGGACTAAAGGGGTAAGGCACATCTGCAAGAACTGCCCCACCTCCAAGACCACTGAAGACTATGGTAGCTGCAACTGACACTGCTGTGCCTCTTCCTTCCACAAGTGTCTCCCCACAAGGGAAGACCAGTGTGGCCTTTATCCATTGCCTCAGCTGCTCATGAGGAGGTGGGAGAGCATTCAGATAGCCTAAATGCATGGCAGAATACAAAACAGAGGTATCACCCCCATCCTTAGCATCCCTTTAACTCTGTCTGCTGGCCTGGGGGAAAAAGAACTCTGGCCCTGAAGCTGTTATTCCATCCAGGTACACTGACGCCTCAGAATCCTGTCCTGGGCTCAATCTTATCTCTGTGCACATCCCCAGGTCTGGCAATGATAAAATGGGTGATATCAAACCAATGATCTTCCTAAAATGGATAGATCAATCCAGGCCCAAAGGGACATGGCATTGATTAGGAAGCTAAAGTAAGGGAGGCACCTGAAGTAGAGGTTTCCCCTGCCCCCCCAAAAAACAGCTCTGCATCTTAGGGGATGGGAGGAGGCTCCACTACTCTTGCAGTCGTAAACATCCTCATCTCCCAGATGATTAGAGAGTGGTGACTTTGCCCCCCCCCCCCCCCCCGCCTCTCAAAACCAGTGCTGGGCTCTTGGAACTTAGGAGGGGGGCAGGAGAAAGAAAACCTGAGACATAACAGTGCTGGGACCTTTGCTGTTTGTAATATATATAAATGATTTGGAGGAAAATGTAACTAGTTTGATTAGTAAATTTGCAGACGACACAAAGGTTGGTGGATTTGCAGATAGCAATCAGGACCATCAGAGGATACAGCAGGATGAAGATCAGTTGGAGACTTGGGCGGAGAGATGGCAGATAGAGTTTAATCTGGACAAATGTGAGATAATGCATTTTGGAAGGTCTAATACCGACAGGAAATAAATGGTAAATGGCAGGACCCTCAAGTATTGATAGGCAGAGGGATCTGGGTATACAGGTACACAGTCACTGAAAGTAACAATGCAGGTGGAGAAGGTAGTCAAGAAAGCATACGGAATGTTTGCTTTCATTGGCCAGGGGTATTGAGTTTAAAAATTGGCAACTCATGTTGCAGCTTTATAGAACGTTAGTCAGGCCACACTTAGAATACAGTGTTCAATTCTGGTTGCCAGAAGGATGTAGAAGTTTTGGGGAGGGTACGGAAAAGATTTATCAAGATGTTGCCTGGTATGGAGGGCATTAGCTATGAGGAGAGTTGGAGAAACTTGGTTTGTTCTCACTGGAACGACAGAGGTTGAGTGGCAGCCTATGAAAATCTATAAGATTGAGAGGCATGGGCAGAATGGATAGTCAGAAGCTTTTTCCCCAGGGTGGAAGAGTCAATTACTAGAGGGCTCAGATTTAAGGTGCAAGGGGCAAGGTTTAAAGAAGATGTACAGAGCAGATTTTTTTACATAGTTGCCAGGGAAGGTAGTGGAAGCGGATACACTTTTAAGGGGTGACTGGACAAATACATGAATAAGATGGAAATAGAGGAATATGGTCTCCGGAAGGGTAGGGGGTTTTAGTTCAGTCAGGCAGCACGTTCGGTGCAGATTTGGACATCGGAAGGGCTGTAATTCTTCTTTGGTCTATGTGCTGTCACAGCCTCCCCTCCCACCCCCACCTCTAAGCAGAATGTCCCACAGTCGAGTGTAAGCAGGACCTCTGGGGCAATGATCCATAAGACATAGGAACTGAATTCGGCCATTCGGCCCATTGAATGGCAGAGCAGACTCAATCATGGCTGATATTTTTCTCATCCCCATTCTCCTGTCTTTTCTCCCTAACTCCTGACCCCCTTATTAATCAAGAATCTATCTCTGTCTTAAAGATACTCACTGACCTGCCCTCCACAACCTTCTGTGTCAGAGTCCCACATGTTCACCATACTCTGGTTGAAGAAATCTGTTATGCCTGCAAGGTACAATTTTGTACCCAGAGGCATTGATTTTTCAAACACTGGGGGGCTGTGACAGCACACTGACGTTTGAGCATTTGGGTGGTGGTGATGAGGAGGCATCATTTCCTCCCACCTCTTTTTTATCCTAGTCCTAGTGCCGGGCACCCCTAATTCAGGGCCAAAGTTTTCTCTAGATTGGTGTCTGGAATGGAGCAGGGTCCTGAGCCACTTGACCCTCTGGCCCGAAGTCCAGAGAAGACTTTAAGGGGCTTCCCTCCTTGCTTTGTTGGTCAGTTTGTTTAATCTGGTTTAATTTGTAGCTCAGCAGACCCTGGGCAGGCAAGGGGTTGTGACAAGGGGTGCCAAAACGATTTGAGGGATCAGGTGCTGGATGGACACAGGATGTTCGGTAGTGTGTCAAGATGGACATTTCAAGTGTGACAGATAGGACTGATACCAGGATGGTTTGGATGGACACCCACCCTTGTAGCTAGTTAGATTCTTCATCTATCTTCTTTCAGTTTTGTTCTCAAGTCCTGTTCATCAGGCTGTGGACACTGACTGCCACAACCTCTGCTTCCTAGGCCACATTACAGTCCCTGCTCCTCAGTCGTCTTCTTTCCTGAGGATACAGGATGGTCCTCCTCTCCTCCATGACACTCAGCAGCCCTCCCCACCAAGCTCTCCCTCGGTGAACTGTGGAGCAGTTTTCCCTACTGCCATACTCCTGGCATGACTGCCTCTAAGTGCAGAGGGAGTGTTTAAATGCAGCTCCTGCTTGTTACCAGTACGCTGCCATGAGCCAGTTTGAGAAATTCACACACCTGGAGACTTCAAATCAGTCTGATTCATGTGGAGGTTTTCTCGGGGCACTAAGTGCAGGAACCATTGCACCGGTTTACTCACTGAAATGACAGTTTGTCATTTTTTGGGAAAGTTTCACCCCATATTTCCATACTGCAATCTGCATCTTAACTCCTAATATCTGTCCTTGTTGAGGTAAGTTAACTCAGTAGAAGTCAGTGTTTGGACCCGATCAAAACTCCAAGTTTTGATATTCTGAAGTTAGCTTAGATCCTAATTTTTCGTTTTGATTTTGGCATTAGGGTGAGATAAGATATTTTGATCCGGGTATAGAACATAGAACACGACAGCACAAACAGGCCCTTCGGCCCACGAGTTGTGCCGATCACATCTACTAATCCACAGACCTATCTATAATCCTGTATCCTATTCTTTTCCACATACTCATCCAGAAGTCTCTTAAAAGACCCCAGTGAGCTTGCCTCAACAACCTCCAACGACAGTCGGTTCCATTCACTCACCACCCTCTGAGTGAAAAACCTACCCCTGACATCTCCTTTGTATTTGCTTCCCTGCACCTTAAATCTGTGTCCTCTCGTAGTGACCATTTCAGCTCGGGGAAATAGTCTCTGAGAGTCCACCCTATCTATTTCTCTCAACATTTTATAAACCTCTATCAGGTCGCCTCTCAACCTACGTCTCTCCAGTGAGAAGAGTCCCAGCTCCCTCAACCCATCTTCATAAGGCCTGCCTCCCAATCCAGGCAGCATCCTTGTAAATCTCCTCTGCACTCTCTCAATAGCCTCTACATCCTTCCTATAATGAGGCGACCAGAACTGCGCACAATACTCCAACTGGGGTCCGACAAGAGTCTTATAGAGCTGCATCATTACCTCCTGACTCCTAAACTCTATTCCTTGATTAATGAAGGCCAGTACACCGTACGCCTTCTTGACCACTTCCTCCACCTGCAAGGCTGATTTAAGAGTCCTTTGGACCCGGACCCGAGATCCTTCTGCTCTACAACACAGCTAAGACTCCTACCCCTTATATTGTACTCCTTCATCCCATTATTCCTGCCAAAATGGACCACTACACATTTATCCATGTTGAAGTCCATCTGCCACTTCTCTGCCCAGTCTTGCATCCTATCTATGTCCCGCTGCAACTTTTGGCATCCCTCCAGACCACCCACAACACCACCGACCTTTGTATCATCGGCGAACTTACTAACCCATCCCTCCACTTCCTCATCCAGGTCATTTATGAAAATGACAAACAGCAGGGGTCCCAGAACAGATCCCTGGGGCACTCCACTGGTTACCGACCTCCATGCAGAACAAGACCCATCCACAACCACTCTCTGCTTTCTGCCGGCAAGCCAGTTCTGGATCCACGAGGCCAAAGCCCCTTGGATCCCATGCGCTCTCGCCTTTTCCAGAAGCCTTGCACGTGGGACCTTATCAAGCACCTTACTAAAGTCCATGTACACTACGTCCACCGCCCTTCCTTCCTCAATGTGTTCAGTCACATTTTCGAAGAACTCATCTAGACTCGTAAGGCATGACCTGCCCTTGACAAAACCATGCTGACTATTTCTAATCAGTCCAAACTTCTCCAAATGTTCATATATCTTATCCCTCAGAAGCCTCTCCATCAGCTTACCAACCACTGAAGTCAAACTCACTGGTCGGTAATTTCCTGGACTATCCCTGTTCCCTTTCTTAAAGATAGGAACCACATCTGCAATCCTCCGGAACCTCTCCCATTTCCATGGACGACGCAAAGATCATCACCAGGGGCTCTGCAACCACTTCCCTCACCTCCCACAATAACCTGGGGTACATCCCATCCGGTCCCGGCGACTTGTCTATCTTGATAGAATTTAACAGGTCTAACACATCCTCTTTCCTAACATCCACATACTCAATCTTTTCCATATGCCGCAAACCTGCAGTGCAATCTCCCAGTTCACTTTCCACTGTGAACACTGAGGCAAAGTACTCGTTAAGCACTTCTGCCATTTCTTCCGGATTCACACAGACTTTTCCCCCTTCATTTTTTATAGGCCCTATCCCTTCTCTTATCCTTTTACTTTTCACATATTTGTAGAAGGATCTACAAGTATGATTCAGTTGACTCACTAGGAAGCTTTTATCAAAACAAACTTTATTTAAAACAATGGTTGGAATATAACAAAATAAATTTGCATAACTTTTACCAATTAAAAGATTTAAACATGTCAAAGTGTAATTCTTAACAAGTGACAATCTCTATTGTTCCAATTTAAACCAGTATATTTCCATAGCCATATACACTTAGTCAGAATTAGCACAAAAAGCAAATATACACACGTGGAGTTAAGATTCCTGTCTTTTGATTCTCAGAGCCACTTTCAGAGAAAGAACCATTCTAAAACAACAGAATCTCAGAGAAAGAGACTTATTGCTTCACAGATTCCAATCTCCAATCCAGACAGAGGAAGTGACTTCTCTCTAAAGACCCCTGCAGCAAATTGACTTGAGTATTCTGGCTAAGCCTTACTCCACGCAGTTCTCCTTTTTTCCCCCCTGTCAATCAATCCAATTGAGCCCTATTCTACAAAATCCCAGAGGAACCATAAAATAACAGAGCAGGATTAGTTCAGATTAAAACAAACATTTTAGCAACTAAGATGAATTATGTTGCTGCAGTAAAAATGAAGTGCTGCCAGATCCATACTTAATGGCACCAGTTGCATAGAACTACTTCAACAGATTCTGCACAAGGAACATGACACAAATACATTTGGAACATAGAACACTACAGCACAAACAGGCCCTTCAGCCCACAAGTTTGCCAATCATATCTATACCTACCAGGCCATAGAACTATCTGTAACTCCCAATCCCATTAAATCCCATGTACTCATCCAGAAGTCTCTTAAAAGACCCCAGCGAGTTCGCCTCTACCACCACTGACGGCAACCGATTCCATTCACTCACCACCCTCTGAGCAAAAAAAAAAAACTTACCTCTCCTCTGTACTAGCCTCCCAGCACCTTAAACCCGTGTCCTCTCGTAGCGACCATTTCAGCCCTGGGAAATAGCCTCTGAGAATCCACCCTATCTATTCCTCTCAACATGTTATAAACCTCTATCAGGTCATCTAACAACCTTCGTCTCTCCCAGGGAGAAGAGTCCCAGCTCCCTCAACCTATCTTCATAAGACATGCCCCCCAATCCAGGCAACGTGCTTGTAAATCTCCTCTGCACCCTCTCAATAGCTTCCACATCCTTCCTATAGTGAGGCGACCAGAACTGCACACAGTACTCCAAGTGTGGTCTGACAAGGGTCTTATAAAGTTGCAGCATTACCTCCCAACTCCTAAACTCAATTCCTCTATTAATGAAGGCCAGTACACCATATGCCTTCTTGACCACATCCTCCACTTGCGGGGCAGATTTAAGAGTCCTATGGACCTGGACCCCAAGATCCTTCTGCTCCTCAACGCTGCCAAGACTCCTACCCTTGATATTATACTCCTTCATCCCATTGGTCCTGCCAAAATGGACCACCACACATTTATCTGCATTGAAGTCCATCTGCCACTTCTCTGCTCAGTCTTGCATCCTATCTATGTCTTGCTGCAACTTCAGACATCCCTCCAGACCACCCACAACATCACCAACCTTTGTATCGTCGGCAAACTTACTAACCCATCCCTCCACTTCCTCATCCAGGTCATTTATGAAAATGACAAACAGCAAGGGTCCTAGAACAGATCCCTGGGGCACTCCACTGGTGACCGATCTCCATGCAGAAAAAGACCCATCCACAACTACTCTCTGCCTTCTGCAGGCAAGCCAGTTCTGGATCCACAAGGCCAAAGCCCCTTGGATCCCATGCCCTCTCACCTTCTCAAGAAGTCTTGCATGGGGGACCTTATCAAACACCTTGCTGAAATCCACGTAAACCACATCCACTGCTCTTCCTTCGTCAATGTATTCAGTCACATTTTCGAAGAATTCAACTAGGCTCATAAGGCACGATCTGCCCTTAACAAAGCCGTGTTGACTATTCCTGATCATATTGAATTTCTCTAAATGCTCATAAATCCTATCTCTCAGAATCCCCTCCATCAACTTAACGACCACTGAGGTCAGACTCACTGGTCGGTAATCGCCCAGGCTATCCCTGTTCCTCTTCTTGAAAATAGGCACCACATCCGCAATCCTCCAGTCTTCTGGAACCTCTCCCATTTCCATGGATGTCGCAAAGATCATCACCAGGGGTTTGCAATCACTTCCCTCACCTCTCACAGTAACCTGGGGTACATCCTATTTGGACCCAGTGACTTATCTACCTTGATGGAATTTAACAGTTCCAACACCTTCTCTTAATGTTCATATATCCAATCTTTTCAGTTTGCTGTCATACAACCCCCCAGATCACTCTCCACTGTGAATACTGAGGCAAAGTACTTATTAAGCACCTCTGCCATTTCTTCTGGTTCCACAGACTTTTCCCCCTTCACCTTTTATAGGTCCTATCCCTTCTCTTCTCATCCTTTTACTCTTCACATATTTGTAGAATGCCTTGGGATTCTCCTTCATACTACCCGCCAAAGCCTTCTCGTGACTCCTTCTGGCCCTTCTAATTTCCTTTTTAAGCTCCCTTCTACAAGTCTTATACGCCTTACATCCTTAACATCCTCTAGCTCCCTGAAGCTATTGTACAACTTTCTTCCTAACTAGGTTCATCACAACGTTTGTACACCACGGTGCTCTTGACCTACCAAAACCTCCGTCTCACATTGCTGTGCAGAGCTCCAGACAAACATTCCTTGAAAATCCACCACCTTCCTTTAATACTTTTCCCCAAGAACGCCTCCTTCCAGTTTACTCTTCCAATTTCCTGCCTAATGATTTCATATTTCCCCCTACTCCAGATAAAAACCTTCCTATCCTGCCTGATCCTATCTCTTTCCAATGCTATCGTGAAGGAGATAGAATTATGATCCAGGAACCAGAATCCCTGCCCCCTGCTCCAGTCTCTCAGCCATGCATTCACCCTCCATCTCATTCTATTCCTGCTCTCACTTTCCCGTGGCGCAGGCAGCAATCCTGAGATTACTACCTCTGTGTTCCTCTTCCTCAGCTGTCTACCTAGTTCCCTATAATCCCTTTTCATGACCCCTTCCCTCTTCTTAAAAGAAAATTACAGCCACACCAGCAATCAAACTATTTGACATTTCATTTATGTGACTTTGTACCAAAACAGTTGGTACATTACCCATTTAGCCAATGGGAGAAATGTGTTACATATAAATAAAGATTTATGACAAGAAAGTGGACAGTCCATCTATTGTGTTTGCGTCAGCCAAGACAGTGCTATTCTGCCAAACCTTACTTTCTAGCATTTGGTTTGCATCCCTGCACTCAAATGCATACCCAACTGGTTGCAAATATGACGGTTTCTATTCCCACCACCCTTTCAGGTCATTATTATTTCCAGAACTATAAACATTATAGTTTTAATCTGCCTAGTGAAATTATTCCCATTTGTAAATTGATCTTATCACAAATATGTCCTTTTTTTCAGTATATTTATGCAACGTACATTGTTGAAGGGGCTCCAGCAGATGTTGAAATAGATACAGAGGATAGGAAGAAGCTATATAGAAAACTGGATCTACCTTATGAAGAATTGTTTGATAAGGTAGAGGAACATGTCCTCATTTTGCTATTGGTACCTTGGATGCACATGATTGAAATGGACATGTCAAGTTTCAGAAAGGTATGGTTAATGTATCTAAATGCCTTTTTGCGTGAGTCTAGAAAATGGTCCACATAATACCTTGTACATTTTTCAACTCTGTTTTGTTCATTTCTTCCATGTATCATAACTGCAGGAGTTGGCTGTGAAGCGAATGTGCTTTTAATGCACAAAATGAAACTAAACAATAACCACAAGCCTGTGGTGAACACAACAGGTCCCAACTGGGGCTAAAAGACTAATTGGACCCTCTGAGTCTTGCTTTGCACACGGCTAGTTGTACAAGCTCCACCTGATCGGTAATTACCCAATCGCCAAGGAGCTTGTATTCAACAAGCTGGAGGTCAATTAGTGATTCCTCATGCAGATCTTGGAGATTATCACACCCTCTCCTTCTGTGTCTGAGGGCTCCCATTCACTCTTTGGGTGACAGGGCTGCCTTTGTCTTGTATAACGTATCAGCGAGTGCTTCTTTCTTGACAATCGACAAAGTATTATTGTAGGTCGTTCTTCCTCCCTAACGGCTCCTGCCTGGATTTCTGCTGATTCAGTTTCCATTTCAGAGTTGGAGATCTCATGTGGTGTTTCAGGCCTCCCATTAGTAGACATGTTCTGTCCTTCCTCCGTGTACTTGGAGTCTCCGATGGCATACTCACTGAGTTCTGTTGACATTTCTTGATCTTTTAGGTGATCCACTTGTTTTCTTTGTACGATCCCTCCAATTTTTATCTGCTACTGTTTTGAACAAAATTGTAGCTAGTGTCCATCATATGCTGCCTCCAAAATTTCATATTAAGACCATGTCTTCCTCCGAAAAGACTGTTCACTTTTATTTTATCATGGCCCTTTTTTTTAGGCTTCGTGCTTCTCATCTACTTTTCTATTTAAGTTCCGAAATATAAGGCTTAGCCAAGTTCATAGGTGCCTGACCTTACAACATAAGAGCAGGAGTAGGCCATCATGACTAATCTTTTTGTGGACTCAGCTCCACTTACTTGCCCACTCACCATAATCCTTATTTCCATTACTGTTCAAACATTTACCTATCCTTGCCTTAAAAACATTCAATGAGTAGCCTCAAATGTTTCACTAAGTAAGGAATTCCACAGATTCACAAACCCTTGGGTGAAGAAAAGTTCCTCCACAGCTCAGTCCTAAATCTGCTTCTTCTTATTTTGAGGCCATGTCCCCTCATTCTAGTTTCACCTGCCAGTGGAAACAAATTCCCTGTTTCTATCTTATCTGCCACTACAGATTATGTAGGAATAGATAGGAAGGTGGGTTAAAGTGTGTCAACTTCAATGCAAGGAGCATCCAGAATAACTTAGGTGAAGTTGGAGTGTGGATTGGCACTTGGGGCTATGATGTCGTGGCCATTATGGAGACATGGTTAGAACAGGGACAGGAATGGGTGTTGGAAGTTCCAGGGTATAGGTGATTCAGTAAGAGTAGGGAAGGTGGTAAATGAGGTGGAGGAGCAGCATTGTTAATCAAGGATAGTTTAGTGGCTGCTGAAAGGCAGTTCAAGGGAGACTATGCTTACTGAGGGAATATGGGCTAAAGTTAGAAATAGGAAAGGAATGGTCACGTTATTGGAAGTTTTCTATAGGCTCCCAAAAATAATAGAGATATGGAGGAGGGGCACAGTAGCACAGTGGTTAGCACTGCTGCTTCCCAGCTCCAGGGACCTAGGTTCAATTCCCAGCTTGGATCACTGCTTCTGTGGAGTTTGCACATTCTCCTCATGCCTGCATGGGTTTCCTCTGGGTGCTCCAGTTTACTCCCACAGTCCAAAAATGTGTGGGTTAGCTTGATTAGCCATGCTAAAATTGTCCCTTAGTGTCCTGAGATGCAAAGGTTATGGGGATTAGTGGGTCAATATCTAGGGCTAAGGTTTGGGTGGGATTGTGTCAGTGCAGACTCGATGGGCCGAAGGACCTCTTTCTGTATTGTAGGGATTCCAAGTCATTCTAAGAAATTGCAAAGCAGATTATGGATAGGTGTGGAAGTCATAGGGTAGTTATCATGGGTGACTAACTTTCTAAATATTGATTGGAACCTTTATAGGTTGGATAGTTTGAATGGGGCACTTTTTGTATGGTGTGTGCAGGAGAGTTTCCTGACACAATATGCAGATACACCAACAAGAGATGGGGCCACATTGGACTTAGTACTGGGTGATGAGCCGAGGCCAAGTGTCAGATTTGTTTGTGGGAGAGCAATTTGGAGATAGTGACCACAATTCGGTGTCCTTCATTATTGCAATGGAGAGGGATAAAGCCATATGGCAGGGAAAGGTTTATAATTGAGGCAGAGTAATTATGATGCAATTAGACAAGGATTAGGGAGTATCAAATGGGAACAGTAACTCAGGGAAAGGCACAAATGAAAAGTGGAGCTTGTTCAAGGAACAAACACTGCATATCCTTGATAGGTATGTCCCTGTCAGACAGGAAGAAGTGGCCAAGTAAGGGAACCATGGCTCACAAAAGAGGTTGAATGTCTTGTCAAGAGGAAAAAGGAAGTGTATGTAAGGATGAGAAATCAAGATTCAGTTGGATCACTTGAGGGTTTCAAGGTAGCAAGAAATGAGTTTAATAAAGGGCTCAGGAGAGCTATGAGGGGGCATGAGAAGTCGTTAGCTGGTCAGATCAAGGAAAACCCCAAGACTTTAACTCTTATGTGATAAATAAAAGAATGACTAGGATGAGGTTAGAGCCGGTCAAGGATAGCGCATAGATAGGAAAGAGATAGGAAAGGTAATGAATGAATACTTCACTTCAGTGTTCGTTAAGGAGAGGGGCCATGTTTTTGAGGATGAGAGTGTGATACAGGCTGATAGGCTGAAAGAGGTAGATTTTCTGAGGGAAGATGTATTAGCAATTTTGAAAAACCTGAGGGTTGATAAGTCCCCTGGGCCAGATGAGGTATATCCTAGGATTTTTTGGGAGACAAGGATGAGATTGCAGAGCCTTTAGCTTTGATCTTTGGGTCCTCACTGTCCACAGGAATAGTGCCAGTGGACTGGAGGGTGGTGAATGTTGTTCCTCTGTTCAAGTAAGAAAATAGAAATGACTCTGATAATTATAGGCCAGTTAGTCTTGCTTCAATGGTCAGTAAGTTAATGGAAAAGATGCATGGCCATTTGGAAAGATGTGGAGATGCCGGCGTTGGACTGGGATAAACACAGTAAAAAGTCTCAAACACCAGGTTAAAGTCCAACAGGTCTATTTGGTAGTAAACACCACTAGTTTTTGAAGCGCTGCTGTGATAGTGGAGTCAGGCACTTTCGGAACTTAAGTGGTTATTGGATAGGCACATGGAGCACATCAGAATGATGGGGAGTGGGATAGCTTGATTTTGGTTTCGGACAAAGCTCGGCACAACATCAAGGGCCAAAGGGCCTGTACTGTGCAGTACATGTTCTATGTAATCTTATATGTTTCTATAGGATCTGTCCTCATGGCTGGGGCTCTACCTATCATCACATATGGCATTGTTCTATAACTGAACAGAAAACATGTCAGTTTGATGCCTACAGGTGCCTTGGTCTGTTTGTTCATTCCCCTTTTTAAAATTTGGATAGCTCGTTTCACCGGTCTGTTCGATGAATGGTAAGGGACTATGTAACGTGTCATTTGTTTCTGTACATATCTTAAGTTCCCCACTAGTAAATGATTTTCCATTGTTCACCAATAAGATTTATGGGATTCCATGGGTACTAAAAGATTGTCATAGATTCTCTGTCATGTTTTGCGTGTGGTGAATGGCATCCAATGTACATCCATCACACTTAGAATGGGTGTTGATTAACAATAGAAGCATGGAGCCCCTAAATAGTCCTGCAAAATCTGCATATATACTGGCCTATGGCTTTCCTGGGCATTCCCAAGAATATTGGGAAGTTACTGGTGGTGCATCCTGGTTTTCCCTGGCACATTCTACATGCTTTTACTATTTTCTCGATGTCCCTGTCAATTCCAGGTTACCAGACATTGTTTCTCACTTGCAACTTCATTTTTGATTCACCTGGATGGCTATTATGCAGTTATTAAAGGTAGACCTTTGAGCAGAACATGGGATAACTACTCCAGTTCCCTACAGGATAATGCCATCTTCTATGCTTAGTTCCAGATATTTTGTCACATATGGCTTTAACTCTTGTGTGGAATATTCCTGCATTCCTCCATTCAATATCAAGTGGCTTAATTTTGCCAACGTAGGGTCATTTCGAATCATTGAGCAGGATTTTACAGCCTTGCTTGGGCGAGACTGGAAATTCCCACCTGAGATCAACAGATTTCTGTTGTTGGACCCTTGCTGATTCTGTGGCAGACGAGGTGGTAGAGTTCTGGCCCAAGTCTTCAATTGTTTTGCTGAAATTGGCAAAGTGTCCATAAAATATAATGTCATCACGACTTTGTCCATTTTTGATGGTGATGGAAAGCTTGAGGGCAAAGGTAAGTGATTCAGGACATCTGTATTGGTGAGTTGTGTCCCTAGTCTGTGTTTCATGGTGTACTAATAAATGCCTAGTAATAGTGCCCATTGCTGTATTTGGGCTGGAGGGATATAGGAAGTGTTATTTTGTGCTTGGGGAAAAAAGGCCCAACAGAGGTTTGTGGTCCATTATGATTGTAAGGTGTTGACCTTATACTTACTGCTTGCATTTCTTCACTATGAAAACCATTGCCAAACCCTCTCTTTTGTGCGTACCTTCTTTTCACATCATCTAATGTCCTTGAGACATATGCAATTGGGCGCTCCATCTGGTTGTTCCATCAGTACGATAGTACTATTCTGTAAAGTGAGATAGCGTATGGCCTTTCCGGGTTGAAATGTTGTCCAACTGCAGTTGTGTTTTACCCTCACAAAACCACAAAATGGGGTTATTTCCATGCCCACTTCTGATGCTTTTTGAACAACATATGTAGGTGTGCCAGTCAGATCACCAAGTTTGAATGAACTTTCCATTATTATCTACAAGGCAGTTTTAATTGTCATGTTCCTTGGCGTTGGAACTGCTTTTACAGCTCTTACCTTTTCCTTGATAGAGCGTAGACTGTCTTTGTCGACCCTGTCTCCAAGATATGTTACCACTGCTGCTCGGGTAATGCAATTTTCTCTTTTTAGTCTAATCCTGGCTACCAAAAACTGTTGCAAGACTCCTGCTCGATTTTTGTGGTGCTCCTTGACAGTGGCTCCTGTGATTAGAACATCTCTAGCTAAACTGCCACTCAGGCATATTGCAGGGAATGCCCATTCTGTCAAACTTTCCATCACCATCGAAAATTCTCTTGGGGAATATGGCATAACCGATGATACCCTGAATGTGGCGAGGGTATTCAAAAAGACCCTTATGCATGTTTACCATTGTATACTTCTTGATAACTCTTCTAGTTCTAACTGGAAGCACGCATGGGTCACATCCAGCTTTATGAATATCTGACCTCTGGATAGCTTTGCATAAAGGTCATCTATTTGTGGCATCAGAGATTTGTCTAAACAAGATGCTTTATTCACCGTCATATTATAATCATCACAAAAGGCGAGTTGTGTTGTCTGACTTTAACACCAGAATTACTGATACGGCCCACTTGGAAAATTGTATGGGTCGAATTATTCCCAGCTCTTCTAATCATCTTCACTTAAGCTCATAGTGCATATGGAACCTTAAATCTCGGTTGAGGATTTGATCCACGTAAATGTTTGCCTTGACCCCTTTTGTTTTTCCCTAGGCCTGTCTTGAAAACCTCGAGGTACTTTTTTATTATGTCATATAAGTTTCCAGTGCCCATTTTGAAATTTTTCCTCCAATCCAACTGGAGCTTTTGTAACCAATCTCTTCCAAAAGGCTGAGGGCTGGCCCTTCTACCACTATCAACAGGAGTTGAAATGTTTATTGCCCATATGTGATAGGGTTTCAGTGGTCCCAACTACATATATTGGCTCTCCTATAAAAAAAGTTACCAATCTTGCCTTGGTATTCTTCAACTTGAGTGTAGAGATACCCAATCGTAACATTCTAAATTCATGCTCCCCTACAATAGATACACTGTTCCTGTGTCCCCCTCCATATCCAATGGGTATCTATTCATTTGGAGCTGTACCTGTATTGGAATCTGTACTGATGGAATTTAACAAATGCTAGTTCCCCCTCTTCAGCCTGACTTATCTGGTACATTCTGTTTTTGGGAGTCTTCACTCTTCAATATTTGCAATGCATGCTCTGTTTGTTTTGGTAACCTTGCATGGGGTGGGCTCCCTGGCTATTATGTTATGCTGGCCACTCTCTAAACTGTGGAACTCTCGCTCAGCCACTGTCAGAATTTCCTGCTTTCTTTCTTGCGGGTTTTTCCTCGCTCAAGAGCAGGTTTCACTAGTATGCTCAACTGGGGACCTGAGTCTATGATAGACAACTCGCCCAAGCCTATGGAAGTTATTATCTAAAGATTCTTTCAGCTCTTGGGTCCTTTCTCCACATTCTCCTGAGCTAAGGTCAGCTCTATGGCTTTTTAAAAATCTATGTTTGGCTCTGTCAAAAGCATTCTTTGAGTTACTAGATCATTTATGTCATGCACTAAACAGTCTCAGCATTTCCAGTAATGTTGTGTCATATTTGCAATGCTCTGCCTGTTTACTTAATCACACCAGGAATTTCATAACTGGTTTCTCTGCAGATATGGTTGTTGTATTAAACCTGTACAGTTGCAAGACTACAGAAGAGTTAGAGTTAGAATGATTTGTCACTGTTTCTATTAACTCAAAGGTCTTGGTCTCTGGCATTTCCAGATACGTCAGATTTTTTATAATAATGAATGTTGCAGCCCCCATACAGTCAACAAAATGACCTTTTGCTAAGTATCTAGATCTATTTTATTTGTTCAAAAGAAGTAGCTCATTCTCTCAGCATATTGTGGCCAGTCCTCAATACTCATGTTGCATAGCTCCAACTTCTCAAAAATTGGCATTGCAAAAACTGAATGATATAGGCTTACCAAGATCTGTTCCTTTTACCTTATCACTAATATAATAACTCCAGGAACTGCTTCTATTGCACAAAATGAAAATAAACAATAACCATAAGCCTGTGGTGAACACAACAGGTCCCAACCAGGGAGAGAAGATCAGACCCTCTCATGGTCTTGCTTTCTACATGGCTCAGTATACAGGCTTCACCTGGTTGGCTGATTGAATATGAGCTTGCTGGGGATTGGCAATGAGACCAGTTTAGAAGATCAATTAGTGATTTCCCCATGCAGATCCATGGGAGTTAATACAATCATGAAAAAACTTCTCTGAACAACAGAATAGACAGGCAATCTGTTCCCTTACCAGTGAATAAGTAAAATATACAGACACTCAATCCTTTTTGTGAGGAGGCAACTGGTCTTTAACTGCCAGTTGTTCCTCTTGACACTGACTGAGATTAACACTTGAATGTCTGAATTTCAAAGGCATGTTCTTGGCATATTCAAATAGTTATAGTACATGTCATATAGAGGAAAGGTAAAAAGAAAATGGAGGCCCTGCAGCATAGTGAGTAGTTTCTGAGCCTGATGCTCTGGGCTCAAGTCCCAATCCAGAGTTTGGTTGGCAAGGAAGGCATGTCCATACTACAGCCAACAAAGATCTTATAAATAAAATGAGGGTGATCCTTTCAGCCTGCTGAGCTGCTCTAGTAGTACAGCAGGCTGAAGACATCAGCATGGACTCATTGCAGGGTTCCCCTGGGCACCACAGCCTCTGCAACTCTCCATGAACAAGATTTTCAGCATAATCAGTTTTGCACCAGGAATCAGCAGGGTGGCGATTTCAGTATGGAAATCAGCATTTGCAAGTGATTAGCAGGCCTGGGACTAAGTCTCCACCTGCCAGCATTGGTTCACTTATGGAACAGATAACCTGACCCCACTGGACAGAAGAGAGGGCATTGAAATCCTCCTTTCCCCCAAGAGGTTAGAGGTAAGGGGAGCTGTCCCTGGGATAGTGCCAGCCTGACCCCTTGGCACTGCCCAAGTGATAGCCCACTGGGCATTGGGCAGTGTCAAAAGGGTGGGTCCAGAAGGGATGAGGTCTTCTGGCAAAGTGCCTAGTGGGGCATTCAGTGCAGGGTGGCTCACTACCACTGTGAACTGGGATTGGTGGCAGAGAGAGGGAGGATGTGCTCTTAGAAAGAATTTGTTTTGCCAATCAGCCTAAATTGTCTCGCTAATTTGGTTTCAATGCAGATTTCTATAAACATAGACGGGGTCATGGGTGGAAGTGGGAACGTCGAGGTGGTGGCGTGGGCTCGTTGGGCCGAAGGCCCTGTTTCCTGTGCTGTCTTGTTCTTTGTATGGTGATCAGAGCTGGCCATTGGTGTGGAGGCAGGGGCATTGGGTCTGTCATGTGGATAAGAGCCCACCGGTATGGGGGAGGTTCGGAGCTGGCTCAGGTGGGAGAATCAGATTGTCTGGGGCTTTTTGAAACTGTCCAAGGAGATCAGGACTAGCTGAGGACGGGAAACAGGGGCTGGCCAGGGGAGGTTCAGGAGGCCAGCAATCAGGAGTGGAGGGTTCGCAAGGCCAGCAATAGGGGATTTGTGGGGCTAGCCAGCAATCTTGAGGCTGGCAATAAGAGGACTGTGTAATGCGCTTCCCCCCCACACCCCCGATCTCTGTGCTGACACATTGCCCAGCAGTCGGCTGAGTGCCACGCTGCCTGTCTCCTGTGTGGGAATAGACCCTGCCCAGATTTCTTGAGTGAATTCTACCAAGGCACTCTGCAATGCATAGTGTTAGAGATTCATTCTGGAAATCACACTAAAAATACAACAGGATTTACTCCCATTTTCCTGTGCTTTGGGGGGTTATTTTTTGGGAGAATCTTGATCAATAAAACTCATAAATCCTTCCAAATATGTCAATGTCAATAAGAATGAAAAAGATTCCTGATCTGTTATTAAAATTGGGGCATCTACCATTACTATCTGTAGCTCCAGGTTGCAACATTCATCTATTGGCACATAAACTTACATTCCTTAGGGTGCTTGTTGGCTCAGTTATTTGGATGGCCAATGTGGTGCCAAAAGCTTGGTGTTAGCTCTCCATTCAGGACTTAACTCCTTGCTAGTGATAGAGGTCTTAGCACTGTGGGTTAGACCTGCCTTTGAGAAGAGAATTGAAGAAAAAGAAAATTACTTACTACCACATTCCACCTACTCAGATGAAAACTTGTAAATAAGAATATTTTGAAAAATGTTTAATCAGAATCATGGAATTGGTATACCACAGTCAATCCATCATGTCTGCACCAACTTACATTGTCTAGCTATGTTTTTCATACCAAAATGCAACACCTACATTTCTCCACTTTGAACTTCATTCGTCACCTATCTGCCCACTTTATCAATTTGTCCACATCCTTTTGAAGTTTTACATTGCCTTCTGAACAGTTTACAGGACTTCCAACTTGTATTATCCACAAACTTTGAAATTGTCTTTTCCACATCAAGATCTAGATCATTAATGTATATCAGGAGAAACAAGAGTTCCAATACTGACCGCTGGAGAAGAATATCAGTACAAGCTAAGCCTGAAAAATGTCTGTTAACTGTTATTCTCTTCTTCCTATAATTTTTGAATCCTATCAGTTTGAATCCATATTGCTACTGTTGCTTTTACTCCATGAGCTATAACTTTTCCTCACAAATCTTTTGTGACAGTGTCAAATGCTTTCTAAAAATCAAGTACACCATATCAGCAGTGTTGTTTGTTGACCCTTTATTTCCTCCTCAAAATACTCCAGCAAGTTAGCTACACATGATTTCCCCTTTAGAAATCCATACTATCCATCCTAATCAACCCACAGTTTTTCATGTGACGACTAATTCTATCCTGAAAAATTATTTCTAAAAGTTTGCACATCACTAATGTTAAATTGACCAGCCTATAATTGCTGAAGTTATCCATCCAACCCTTTTTGAGCAAGGGTGTATCATTTACAACTCTCCAGTTCCCTTGCAGCATCCTTGAATCTAGAAAAGATGGCAAGATTTTGGCCTATGCCCCTGAAATTTCCTTTCCCACTTATTTCAATATCCATGAATGCATCCTATCTAGTCCCTGTTTCTTTTCAATTTATAGTACCAACAGTCAAGACTTCATTATCACTTTTGAACCCTTCCAGATGTGTGCAAAATATTCATTTAGTACTTCAGCTTACATGAATAAGTTTTGTGTTGAGATTGTTTTTCCATTTGGAAAAGTATAAAAAATTATGTAACACATTTTTCAATGCACTATTTTTACTGCAGTGTTAAACTAAAAGTTAAAAATGGCCAAAAATAATGTATTAAAGAATGGAATTCATGCACACTGAATATTTGTGCTTGAAAGTCACTAATCAAAAATATATGTACAAATTCTCAAGTGCTCACTCCACTGTGCAACTAGATCTGGACTGATCGATGTGGAGCTGGCCATTATGATGGCAGAGGAGGAGGAGGAGGCAGCTCAAGAGGTGGAGGTCATAGGGAAAGCATGACAGAAGCAGCCAATACCAGTCCCTTAGGAACGAGTGGAGGGGGTTGCTCCTGAAGGCCAGGAGGTGGGTGAGCAGTCTCCTGAAAAAGCACCCAGAAGGCAGAGAGTGCAGAGGGCAAGAAGGCATAGGCTCCAAAATGTTCTTGACATCCTCTCAGAGATAATGTGCCTTCACTGGCTGTGGCTCTCCAAGAGTGTGGTCTGGTATCTGGGAGGTGCTTGCACACCTAGCACCCATGGGAGGGGTGGCCACCCATTCTTTATGGAAGTTAAGACTCTTAATTTATCCAACTGGATTATTTCAGGCGCCTAGTGGCAATCTCTGTGGAATCATGGGTAAGATGGGCAAATGGGATTAGTTTAGAGGCTTTAAAAAAGGGCTGCATGAACAAGTTGGGCCTGTTTCCAATCTGTAATCCTCTATGACTCTATGCTCCTGATGCATGTATTCTCTCCCCTACAACATTGTACTTTTCTATAAATGGAACATTTAAATTCATTTATGGGATGTGGGTATTGCTGGCTAGGTCCATCCCTAATATTACTAAGAAAGTTGGTGAACTACCTTCTTAAACTGTTGTTGGAATGGAATTCCAGATCTTAATCCAGTAATGTTAATATATTTCCAAGTTGTTAGAACTGTTTACAAATGTTTTCCATACTTATCTTACAGTATACTGCTGTTGTGGTTTTAGTCTTGTTTATTGATACTTAATGGACATCCTTTATTTCTAGGTGGAGTTGATAACAGAGACTCGACATTTGGATTCAGTGTACAATAAGAAACTTCAGGAACTACAGAGAAAGATTTTCCGTGATGAAGTAATTTATTTTTGAACGGAATTGTCTAAGAAATTGGCAAAGTCCAATTTTGTGCACGTAAAGTGATATTTCACCCACTGGCACCAATGGCAGTTTTTCCATTACATTGTGTGACACTATTTAAAAAGTGAAGAAGCAAATATTTCACATTGGATTGCTAGGAGGGTGGTCACAGACTCCCCCTTCCCATTGTGATGTCAGGCCTTCAGGAATCTAGGCACCATAAAGGACATTCCTGCACAGAGCTAGCATTCTTCAACAAATGAGAAGCTCCAGCAGAGTCCTGGCCACTTAGTGGATGTCCAATTGTGTTCAATTTCATTGATGACTGAACAAAACCCACCCAAATTCACCCCACATCACATGACAGTGTGGCAGTAGCTTTAGCCACTCAACTTCACCCTGTGCTCTTCAGAAGCCAGTCTGCAAAGCGTGGCAATGGAATTGATAGTAAACTGTCTTAGCTTGAAAGAATGCCCAATTTTGACATACTTTACCAGTAGAATGGCCTAATTGCATTCCCCACTGTACTGCTGCTGAGAGATGTTCCCCTCTATTCCCTTCATTCTGGCACTATTAGGCTAATTGGCAAAAAAATTCTCCCTAAATTGTCTCAAATTTGGTTTTTAATCCATAGATCTATAAACATGGACAGGGATCATGGGTAAAGGTGGGAACATCAGGGTGGCGGCGCGGCTCATTGGGCCGAAGGGTCTGTTTCCCGTGCTGTTTTGTTCTTTGTTCTTTATAGTTCATGACTGGAGACAGGTACTGCTGCTTCCACCCCAACCCTGACTCTATGGAGCTGCTTCCTTGCATTGGGATCCTTATGAGCACTGCACGAAACTCTGCACTCACCTTCCAGTTCCCCTCAAAATTCAGGTTGCGTTCCCTTTAAAAACTTAAACATTTAATAACTTTAAATTCAACTCCTCGCTGTTTAAATCTGCACTTTCCTCACAGTTGAATCCAAATTTATTCCCAGCTATTTAAGTCTACACCGTCAGTTCTTCTAGCTGTTTTAAATCTGCGTTCCCGCCTCACCTCGCTGATTGAATGGAAATCCCGGATCTCCCAACTATTTGAATCTGAACTCTCACCTCAATTCGCTGCGTAAATCTGAACTTCCGGCTCTCCTGTTTTAAAAGCGCACTCCTAGCTATCCTCACTGTTTAAATTATGAACTCCTGCTTTCCTCAGTTTTAAATCTGAACTCCAACTCTCCTTGCTGTTTGATTCTGAACTCCTCATGATTTGAAGAGCAGTATTGGTGGTTTAATGGTAGAATTTTTGTCTGCCATGCAGGTGGCCTTGGTTTAATTCCTCTCCGTGTTGCTATGTCACTTCTATTTGATATGTGTTAGCTGCTTTTATAGATTGCTTTGGGTCCTTATTCAAGGTTTTACACCTCCTGCTGAGGCAAGATGGTTAGGCGCTGGTGTGCCTTCACGCCCAGGAGGCAATCTTCCACCTCCAGACCTTAGATACTTTTACTCCTCCACAATGGTGTGCTCTGGCGACATATTTCTCCTGCCAGATGCATGGTCTGAATTATGATGTGCAGCTCCTGTACATATATCTGGAAGTTCTTTGGAACTCCTTGCAGGCATTGTTCACTTTACAGTCTCAAAGTTTGGAGTCTGTTTGGCTTGTGTCGCAGCTCTCCCCTGTCAAGGATAGCAGCAATCATGCAAGAGCTTCTGCTCAGGAATCTGCTGCTCCAACCATATACCAACTTCGTGACTTGGGGAGAGGGGGGCCATGGATACTAGGGTGAACAGGATCAAGAGTGTACTGGGTGGTGGAGGAGTGGGCTGGATGAACCCCCATAAGCTTGCTGAGAGCACAATGATGGGTGTCCAAAACCTTAGAACAGTTGTGCTTGGACCCATTGGGCACACATGGTCTCAAGGAGGCACAACTGTGCAGTGGGATCCTACCCAATCATACCCCTACTAGGATGGAATTTAACATTGGCCCCACACCTAGACCCTACCTTCCCAGGTCAGGCACTTCAGTTTGATTTGCCTCATGGAGGTGTTTCCTGTACAGGCAGCTGCTGCTGCTGCTCACCTGTTACCCAGACATACCTGCCTGAGCGGCAGAGTTCCCCTGATGGATATCCCTCTACGAAGGGATCCTGTCCACTATCTTGGGTACCTGAGTTAGAGCAGTCCCGTACAACAAAAGATGAAGGTGGTTTATGGACTTCCAAGCAACCTGCTGGAATCTGTGGGTCACTTCTATGTTAAGTGTTATAGACTTATTCTCTTTAGTTTTCTCAAAAACTTTCTGCTGATGTTTTGTTTGCCCTTCAGTCCCACACTCCTGATCTATGAGTATCTGATGCTGAAGAAGGGAGGGGAAGGAGGAGGATTTCCTCATGAACCTGCTCCTGGACATGGCAAAGCACACCATCTACAGGTCCAGGCAGTGGATCATCCAGTCTGACTGTCTATTCCTCAATTAGTTATATTCACAACCTCTTGCTGTATTAAATCTGTGCTCCCAATCTCCTCACTGTTTGAATTATGAACTCCTGTTTTCCTTGCTGTTTTATATCTGAACTCCAACTCTCCATGTTTGAGCATAGAACAATACAGCACAAACAGTCCCTTCGGCCCACGAGTTGTGCTGATCACATCAACCAATCTACAAGCCTATCGATAACCCCCTATCCTATTCTTTTCCATGTACTCATCCAGAAGTCTTTTAAACAAGACCAGTGAGTTTGCCTCAACAACCTCTGATGGCAGCTGATTCCATTCACTCACCACCCTCTGAGTGAAAAACTTACCCCTAACATCCCCTCTGTATTTGCTTCCCTGCACCTTAAATCTGTGTCCTCTTGTAGTGACCATTTCAGCTCAGGGAAATAGTCTGAGAGTCCACCCTATCTATTCCTCTCAACATTTTATAAACCTCTATCAGGGGTTTGAATCTGAACTCCCGCCACCCTCACCGTTCTAAATCTGAACTCCCAATCCAATTGAAACCAATGTTTCAGGACCATGACCTGATTAAACCACACCTTGAGTGTACCAAGAAATGCTAAACTATACTTATCAGAACAAAAAGAAGCTAGGTCTCTTTTTGAAAAAAGATGCTATGGGTTGACATGATTGAGATCTTTAATATGTAGCGTATTCTGTCATGGCTTTGGAAGTCAAGAATATATTTGAGATGTACAATGATTATCCTTGTAGTGCAGAATGTAGAATGTAGAATCAAGTTTTATTTAAACATAAATGTCTGGAGTAAAGATGCAACAAATGGAGAGAATGAAATTCACAGTAACAAGTTATTAATTTGTTGCACTCATACCAGTAATTTGCAATACTAATACTGACTACTTGTAGTTATTGAAGCTATACTGGTCAATTGTTACTAATAATGTCACTTTTTTAAACCATTTTCTTTTAGGATTTTCCTCTTTCTGCTGATTCAATCAATCTAGTACAAATTCCAGAGGATGCCAGGGTCTCAAACTACTGGTATAAGGTTCCTGAAAAATTCTATAAATGCACATTGAATGCACTTATTCATAATCGCTTGGAACTTGAGAAATTCCAGTTATTCCTTACAGAAAATTTAGCAGGGTAAGTGCTATGAACAATTTGTTAATAACATTCAGTGAAATTAATTGCAAGAGACACAACTGATACAGAAGCAAAGTATTGCTGATGCTAGAAATCGGAAATAAAACCAAAAAATGTGGGAAATATTTAGCCAGGGAGCTTCTGTTGAGAAAGAGAGATTTAAGAGGCGAGATTTTTCAGTCAATCATGCCAGTAGGATCTTATAGTCCTGCCGATGCCCCCCCTTCTGGCAACATCTATAAGGAGAGAAAAAAAGTTGATGTTTTGAATCTAGATGACTTTTTTTAAAAGCTAAAAGGCTTAGAAATTGGGTAATATTTATATTGCAGGGCAAGGGAATGAAAGATGAGTCATAACCATCCAACACAGAAATGGAAAGCAGTGAAGGTGGATGGAGGGGAGAGATATACAGAAATCCTGTTGGAGAGAAGATCAGTACTCATTTGTATCACATCAGTCAGATTTGAATAATGACGTTTTGATAATTTTAAGCCAATCCTATTTGGAGTTTGGCATGTCATAGGAAGTATAAAACAACTCCCAATTCAGAAAACTGCCAGAAGCCAGAAAGATCACCTGCCAGCAGCCTGCCACAGCTAACAACTAGAGACAGAGACATAGACAGCAACTGTCGTAACAATGTAAAAGCCACATTTTATGTCATGAAAGTCTTATTTCATCACAGACCAACAGAAGCACAGAAACAAAGAAAGACGACAAAGCTGACTGCATTTTTGAGAGTGATTATAAAATATTCTTTTATTTGTTAATGAGTGGGAATTGTAATTAACTAAACATTAGAATAGAACATAGAACTTTCCAGTACAAGCAGGCCTTTCGGCCCACAAGTTGTGCCAATCATATCCATACCTACCAGGCCATTGGACTATTTATAACTCAATCCCATTAACCCCCATGTACTCATCCAGAAGTCTTTTAAAGGACCCCAGCAGGTTCACCTCTACCACCACTGACAGCAGCCGATTCCACTCACTCACCACCTTCTGAATGAAAAAACTTACCCTGACATCTCCTCTGTACCTGCTCCCCAGCACCTTAAACCTGTGTCCTCTCGTAGCGAACATTTCAGCCCTGGGAAATAGCCTCCAAGAATCCACCCGATCTATGCCTCTCAACATCTCAAACCTTGATTACGTTGCCTCTCAACCTTTATCTCTCCAGGGAGGAGACCTAGCTCCCTCAACTATCTCCATAAGACATGCCCCCCAATCCAGGCAACATCCTTGTAAATCTCTTCTGCACACTCAATAGCTTCCACATCCTTCCTATAGTGAGGTGACCAGAACTGCACACTACTCCAAGTAAGATCTGACAAGGGTCTTATAAAGTTGCAGCATTACCTCCAGACTCCTAAACTCAATCCCTCAATTAATGAAGGCTAGCACACCATACACCTTCTTGCCCACATCCTTCACCTGCGAGGCCGATTTAAGAGTCCTATGGACCCGGACCCCAAAGTCCTTCTGCTCCTCAACACTAAGAGTCATAACCTTGATATTGTACTTTTTCATCCCATTGGTCCTGCCAAAATGGACCACTACACATTTATCTGCATTGAAGTCCATCTGCCACTTCTCCACCCAGTCTTGCATCCTATCTATGTTATGCTGCAGCTTCTGACATCCCTACTACAGTACTTTTTTTTAAGTTTGTTAACAGTTTACCTGTTTACTGTTAGATAAAATAAAGTGTTAATTGTTGCTTTTAAAGAGAAAAAGGACTAGTTATTTTTTGATTTAACCACTAAAAATTGCTGCAGGCAGACTGAACAATTTTTACTTTCTTTCTAGTACGAAAGGGAGGTATTTATCTTTGAGTTGTTGAGTGTTATTTCCACAGAAAAGATTACCTTCCCCTTCTTAACATTGACCCTTCAAAGGGGAACAGCTGCTCCTTATCCATTTCCCTCAATCTTGTACACCTCGATCAGGTTGCTCTGCAGTCTTCTCTGCTCCAAGAAAAACAACTCAAGTCTACCCAATTTCTGTTTGTAACTTAAGTGTTCCATCCCAGGCAGCATCCTGGTGATTCACCTCTGCACCCGCTCAAGTGCAATCACATCCTTCCTATAATGTGGTGACCAGAACTCACCAAAATTCTACACAACTCCATTATGACCTCCCAGTTTTTATAATGTATGCCTTAATTCTTAAAGGCAAGTGTCTCATACTCCTTTTTCACCACCCTACTAACATGCCTTCCATCTTCAAGTTCTGTAGACAAACACGCCAAGGTTCCTTTGCTCCATAGAACCTCAGAGTTTTGCCATTTATTGAGTATTTCCTTGTCAAATTATTCCTTCCAAATGTAACACTTCATGCTTTTCAAATTTAAATTCCATCTGCCACTTATCTGCACATATGACCATTCTGTCTATATCTTCTTGGGGCCCAAGTATTACAATCCAGACGTTAATCCCTTTACCTCACATCATTGTCCCAAATAATTAAACAGACTATGTTATATGTCTTAATTAAGATTTAGAGATGATTTAACGTGAAGGCCTCATACTTGTTTTACATGAAGAATTAAAGAAAATTTAATTAATCAGGAATTTTAACTAAACATGTAATTTAACTAAACATGTAATTCAGATACAGTTTGACTGAAATGTGGTTCAGATAACACAAGGGACATTCATTACTCAAAAGCAGAAATAACAGAATTCTAGTAACCTTCAAAGAAATGATTCAACCAAACTTGATGGAATTTAGAAGCTTTCTATAATTGTTCACTGTCTTAGACACTGCTGGAATTATTACTTTCACTGGTTAGAGAGTGCATTATTTTTAAAACCTACCTGAGACCGGCAGAGTTAAAAATTAACTGTTCCAGCTAATTTAACTGTCTTCAACTGCTTCAGGTGGTCTGGCTCTGCTTCTGGTTAAACTTCTGGCTCAATCTTTGGTGGAATTTCTGGTTCAACTCCCTTCAAGGCAGTTGCATTTCACTTTTATAGTCCTTTTGACCTATTAACATTTGGCTTGAGATTGACAACAATTGCAAATTCAAATTTGATAGGTCTTAATAGTTGAGTGTTTTCTTTAAATTCATAGGCTGTTAGCTAAGTGTCTTAATTAAACTCAAAGGCTAACACAAATGCCACAAATAAACCTGCAGAGCCAGTTACCAAGGCAACCCTCATGTTTTTAGTCTGAAACAAATGTTGCCATTTGGGTACTCTATATCTGCATTTTAAACATTATAGCATTGAACACAAAACAGCTTTTTCATAGAATCATAGATCTTTACAGTGCAGAAAGAGGCCCTTTAGCCCATCGAATTAGACCCAACACAATCCCACCCAGGCCCTACCTCCATATCCCTACATATTATATCCCACAAATCCCTCTAACTTTTGCATCCCTGGACACTATGGACATGCAATTTCTTAGTGTGGCTGATCAACCTTACCCGCATTTCTTTGAACTGTGGGAGGAAACCAGAGAGCACGGAGGAAACCAATGCAGATACAAGGAAAATGTGCAAACTCCATACAGATAGCGAGCCTAGAATCAAACCCAGGACCCTGGAGCTGTTAAGCAGCAGTGCTTACCACTGTGCTACCATGCCACCTTTTTTAAAGGGACTACACACTGCTTTTTTTCTCTAGCAGTTTTTACAATTTTTTTTTACATCTTTATAAACATTCTTTTACATCTTTACAAACTCAACTTCACAACAGAATCCTCACTGTTAACCAAATTTCTCCATGTCTCAGTCCTAAAACAATTATCCCTTATCCTCAAATTATGACCCCTGGCTCTATACTCCACCATCATCAGCAACATTTTTTCTGAATCTACCTTGCCTAATCCTGTAAGAATGTTATAAGTATCTATGAGATCCCCTCTCACTCACCAAAACTCCAACAAATACAATTCTATCTCACTTAGCCTTTCTTCACTTGACAGACCTGCTATGCAGGATTCACCTTCGCTGCACTCCCTTTGTAGCAAGATCATCCAACCTCAGATAAGGGCACCAAAAGATATTCTAAGTGTGGCCTCATCAATGCCCTGCACAATTGCAGTAAAATATCCCTATTCCTACTCTCTTTGAATAAAATATCCTTGATATAGCATTTACCTTTGTTACTGCATGCTGTACCTTAATTTCAGTGACTGATGCACAAGGACATCGACATTTCACTGAGTGTTCACCTCTCTCAATTTACATCCATTCAAATAATAATCTGCTCTCTTATTATTGCTATTGAAGCACATTTATCCATATTATACTGCATCTGCCATGCATATGCCCATTCACTCAGTCTGTCATAATTTAGAATGAAGCATCTCTGCATCCTCCTCACAGTTTGTCCTTCAATCCAGCTTCACATCACCTGCAAATTTGGAGATAATACATATAATTCCCGCTTTCAAATATTAATTTTTAAGGTGAACTGTTGGGGTCCTAGCATAGATCCCTGCTCATCACTAAAACAGAAAATGCTGGAGAAACTTAGCAGGCCTGACAACATCTGTGGAGAGAGAATAGAGTGAACATTTCAGGCCTCGATGACCCTTCCTCAAAAGGTCCTCCCCTCAGCAAGACTGAAAACCTATTCAGAGAAAACTTTGCTTATTTACAACCTCTCTGTCTGTTTCTCATAAAAGGCAACTAGTTCGGTTACCAGTGTTTGTAGTGGAGGGTTTGGATCCAAACTTAATGGGTGATATTGGTTGCAAGAGATCTACCTAGATTGGTTCAACATTTTTTAGCTAGAGAATAGCCATCTTAGTGAAGTCCTGCTTAAGTACCCCAAAGTTTTCCAGGAAAGTCTGGGGACTATCACAGGAGCCAAGGCAACCTTATGTGTTGACCAGGCAGTGATTCTGCCATTTTTCAAGGCCCATTCAGTACCATTTGCCTAATGGTGAAAAGTTGAAAATTAAATCTGGAGATTGGAGTGTGAAGGGATTATCAAACCAGTCCAATTTGAGAAATGGGGAGCACTGGTCAAACCAAGTTTTAAGCCAGATGGATCAGCCCACCCACACAGGGATTTTAAATAAATAGTGAACCATTCCTGTCAACTGGAAAAATCTCGAATCCCTTAGATCGAGGATTTATATGCAAAATAATAAATGTATTATCTCATTTTCAAAACTTGATATGAATCATGCACACTTACAATTACAGTTAGACAAGAATACTCATAAAAGAATTTACTGTTACACTAGATTGCCATTTGGGTATTATCAGGCTGCACATTTTTCCCATTAAAAATGGAAGCATTTTATAAGGTTTACCTCAGATGGCTACTTATTTGGATGATGTCCTCATAACAGGAAAAATGAAAATGAAACACTTAGAAAACCTTGAGGAAGTTCTAAGTTGGTTTTCCAAGATAAGTGTATATCTAAGAAGGCAGAAATGTGTATTCCAAGCCCCCCCAGTGACATATCTGGGCTACTGAGTAGACAGTTTGGTCTATGTCTATTGGAAGATAAACTGCAGATGATCAAAGGCTCCCATGTCCATCCGAAAGTTAAGATCATTTCTTAACCTATTATGGGGAATTTATACCCAGCATTGTCTCCATCCTGGCCCCATTGCATCAACTGCTAGCAAAGATCAGCCTTGGAAGTGGGCTTCCAGTCAATCCTTGGATTTCAGTAAAACAGGTTCCTTTGTCGTATGTTCTGGCATATTACGACTGCCTTGCAATGCGTCCCCATATGTAATCAGGCCAGTATTGGCATATAGTTGGCCAAACAGAGGTGAATATGTACACTTCCAGGACCGTGACGATCGTGGAATGTAAATATGCCCACATTGGAAAAGAAAGATTGGTGGTAATATTTAGGGTTAAGAAATTCCCACCAGTACTTCTGTGAGAGAAAATTCGTCATTATCAAGGACTACAAGCCATTTCTAGGGCTGCTAAAGGAGGACAAGGTGATGCCATTCATAGAAAAAAGTTGTGTTGAGTCTCTTGAAGAGCATTAGGTTAGATAAATCCTCAAGACCTGATGGGATCTACCCCATGTTATTAAGAGAGGAAAGAGATGAGATTGTTGGGGCCCTGACAAAGATTGTTGTATCCTAGCTAGCTACTGGAGAGGTTCCAGAGGACTGGAGGCTGAGGATGTGAGCAAGATCCTAAATGAATACTTTGCATAGGTATTCACGAAGGAGAAGAACATGAAGGACAGTGAGATTAGTTTGGAGCATGCTAATATTAACATGCAATAGGCTTTATTATAGGCTGCCTACAATTATCGATTGGAACACCACTCGGGAGGCTGAGCAGCCAACACAGATAGCTTGAGTCAGCTACCATTAGCATATATCTCACTGGTGGTATCGGCAAGGGAAGAAATGGTGATGATAATGAACGTTTTGGAAACTTTCCCAGTGGCAGCAAATAATACTTGGTTGTGGATGTAAGAAAACACTGTCCTTGTGAAATTGAAACAGCTATTACTAACGGGGCAAATGAAAAGGCTGTTACAGGTGCACCACGCACACACAAGCCAGAGAGTACAACTGACTGTGAAAGGTGACATACTCTTATTGGGCTACAGAATTATCATGTGTTCAGAAACTAGTCATTCAGTCCACAAAGTTATGCAAACATGACACCAAATAAAACTAATCCCTTCTGCCTGCCCTTGGTCTATCTCCCTCTATTCCTTGCATATTTATATGCTTATCTAAAAGCCCCTTAAACAGCCCTGTCATATCTGCCCACACCTCTACCCCTGGCACCGTGTTCCAGACACTTGCCACTCTATATAAGACTCATATTTCTTTTGAACTTTCCCCCTGCACCTTAAGTGCGTTAGTTCCTTAGGGCAGCAGGGTGGCACAGTCGTTAGCACTGCTGCCTCACAGTGTCAGAGAACCAGGTTCGATTCCAGTCTCAGGTCACTGTATGTGCAAAGTTTTCACATTCTCCCCATGTCTGCAAGGGTTTCCTTCAGGAGTGCTTCAGTTTCTTCCCATGCTCTAAACTTGTGCAGGTTAGGTGGATTGACCATGCGAAATTGTCACTTAGTGTGTCAAGATGTGTAGGGTAGATAGGAAAAAAATCAACCATGTTAGTGAGACATGAGTTGCCCCACACAAAAGAGCATGCTTTTCCAAATGTACGTAAATCTTATCCTTAAAAATCCTCTCCAATAACTTCCCAACCACTGATGCGTGAGTCTCACCGATCGTTAATTTCCTGGATTATCCCTGTTTCCTTTCTTGAACAGAGGGACAAGATTAGTTACTCATCAGTCCTCTGGAATTTCTCCAGTAGCTAGCAAGGATACAATGGGCCCCAGCCATCTCCTCTCTTAATAACCTGGGGTAGATCCATCAGATCCTGCTCTTCAAGGGATTCATACCACTTCTTTTTAGATTTCAAAATACCCCAGCATATTACTATGTGCCAAACTAATTTCACTATTGTTCATGTTCTTCTCTTCTATGAATATTGTGCAAAGTACTCATTTAGGATCTTGCCCACATCCTCTGCCTCCAAGCAGAAGTACATTCCTTTATTCTTGAGCGGACGTACCCTCCCCCTAGCTATATGTATAAAATGCTTTGGAATTCTCTTAACTGGAGCTGTCAAGGTTATTTCATGACCCTTCTTACTCTCCTAATTCCCTGCTCAAGTTCTTTCCTGCTTTCATTATATTCCCCATTGGCTTTGTCTGCTTTTAGCTTCCTAACCTTTACGTATGCTTCTTTTTCCTTTCTAACTAAATTCACAACCCATGTTATCCAAGACTTCCTTAACTTAATTTCATTTATTATCACATGCATAATATGCAGTGAAAAGTATTGTTTCTTGTCCACAATATAAACAAAGCTTGTGGTCTTGGACACAACAGGAGCCATACCAAACTGTGATCCAATCATAAAAAAAGCTTTCCATAGTACCGCTGTAAAAACTGGTGAGAGATGTAGCAGATATGCCAAATTTCCTTAGCCTCCTGACAAAATAAAGGCAATGATGGGCTTTTTTATTGATAGTTTCAGCATGGGGGTGGGGAGGGATGAAATCAGGACAAGTTGTTGATGAGCCGGACACCTAGAGATTTGAAACACTCGACCATTTCCACTTTATTGCCATTGATGTAGAAAGGGGCATGTCCTTCACTACGCTTCCTGAAATGATGACTATCTCCTTTATTTTACTGACATTGAGAGGGAGATTATTATCACCGCACCAGTTCACCAAATTCTCTATCTCTTTCTGTCTCATCATTGTTTGAGATCCAATACACTACGGTAGTGTCATCGGACAAACTTGAAAATTGAGTTGGAGAGGAATTTAGCCACACAGTCAGAGGTGCAAAGGAATATAGTATGGGATTGAGGGCACAGCCTTGTGATTGGGTGGTGTGAAGATGATCGTGGAGGAGGTGCCTATCCTTATATTGAGGTCTGTGGCCTAGGGAGTCTCGGATCCAGTTGCAGAGGGAGGAGCTGAGCCCAAGGTCATGGAGTTTGGAGATGAGGAATAATGATGGTGTTGAAGGCTGAGCAGTAGTTAATAAATAGAAGTCTGCCATAAGTGTCTTTGTTGTCCAGTTATTTGAGGGTTGAATGTAGATGGCATCTGCTATGGGCCTGTTGCAGTGATAGGCAATCTGGGAGGCTGGAATTGATTCATACCATGACTAACCTTATGAAGCACTTCATAATAATGGATGGCACAGCCACTGCGTGACAGTCATTAAGGCTCTTTGTCTGGCTTCTTTGGTGTGGAGATGCTGGCATTGGACTGGGGTAAACAAAGTAAGATGTCTCAGAACACCAAGTTCACGTCCAACCAATTTATTTGATTATAAACTCACAAGGTTTCGAGGTTTGCCTCTTTGTCAGGTGAATGGAGAGTTCTGGCCTTAGACAAAGTATATAACAGCACATACAGTTTACAGATTACTGATTAGAAGATAGACAAGTCACCGGGATGGGATGTACCCCAGGTTATTGTGGGAGGTGAGGGAAGTGGTTGCAGAGCCCCTGGCGATGATCTTTGCGTCGTCCATGGAAACGGGAGAGGTTCCGGAGGATTGCGGATGTGCTTCCTATCTTTGAGAAAGGGAACAGGGATAGTCCAGGAAATTACCGACCGGTGAGTCTGACTTCAGTGGTTGGTAAGCTGATGGAGAGACTTCTGAGGGATAAGATTTATGAACATTTGGAGAAGTTTGGACTGATTAGAAATAGTCAGCATGGTTTTGTCAAGGGCAGGTCGTGCCTTACGAGCCTAGTTGAGTTCTTCGAAAATGTGACTGAACACATTGACGAAGGAAGGGCGGTGGACGTAGTGTACGTGGACTTTAATAAGGCGTTTGATAAGGTCCCACATGCAAGGCTTCTGGAGAAGGTGAGAGGGCATGGGATCCAAGGGGCTTTGGCCTCGTGGATCCAGACTGGCTTGCCGGCAGAAGGCAGAGAGTGGTTGTGGATGGGTCTTGTCCTGCATGGAGGTCGGTCACCACTGCAGTACCCCAGGGATCTGTTCTGGGACCCCTGCTGTTTATCATTTTCATAAATGACCTGGATGAGGAAGTGGAGGGATGGGTTAGCAAGTTTGCCAACGATACAAAGATCGGTGGTGTTGTGGATGGTCTGGAGGGATGCCAAAAGTTGCAGCGGGACATAAACAGGATGCAAGACTGGGCAGAGAAGTGGCAGATGGACTTCAACACAGATAAATGTGTAGTGGTCCATTTTGGCAGGAATAATGGGATGAAGGAGTACAATATAAGGGGTAGGAGTCTTAGCTGTGTTGTAGAGCAGAAGGATCTCGGGGTCCGGATCCATAGGATTCTTAAATCAGCCTCGCAGGTGGAGGAAGTGGTCAAGAAGGCGTACGATGTACTGGCCTTCATTAATCAAGGAATAGAATTTAGGAGTCAGGAGGTAATGATGCAGCTCTATAAGACTCTTGTCAGACCCCACTTGAAGTATTGTGCGCAGTTCTGGTTGCCTCACTATAGGAAGGATGTAGGGGCGATTGAGAGAGTGCAGAGGAGATTTACAAGGATGCTGCCTGGATTGGGAGGCAGGCCTTATGAAGATAGGTCGAGGGAGCTGGGACTCTTCTCACTGGAGAGACGTAGGTTGAGAGGCGACCTGATAGAGGTTTATAAAATGTTGAGAGGAATAGATAGGGTGGACTCTCAGAGACTATTTCCCCCGAGCTGAAATGGTCACTACAAGAGGACACAGATTTAAGGTGCAGGGAAGCAAATACAAAGGAGATGTCAGGGGTAGGTTTTTCACTCAGAGGGTGGTGAGTGAATGGAACCGACTGCCATCAGAGGTTGTTGAGGCAAACTCACTGGGGTCTTTTAAGAGACTTCTGGATGAGTATATGGAAAAGAATGGGATAGGGGGTTATAGATAGATCTGTGGATTGGTAGGCCGAAGGGCCTGTTTGTGCTGTATTGTTCTATGTTCTATGAATGTGAGTCTTTACAGCTAACCTGCTATTCAAGTCTTAAAGGTGCAGACAATGTGACTAGAAAGACCATTAGGCATAGGTTAAAGAGATTGTATTGTCTCCAAACAGTATAGTAAGTGAGGTTTTGCAAACCCAGGCAAGTCATAGGGGTTACAGATAATGTGACATGAACCCAAGATCCCTGTTGATATCGTCCTCATGTGTGCGGAACTCGGCTCTCAGTCTCTGCTCAGCGACTCTGCGTTGTCGTGTATCATGAAGGCTGCTTTGGCGAATGCTTACTCGAAGGTCGGAGGCCGAATGCCCATGACTGCTGAAGGGTTCACCAACAGGAAGAGAACAGTCTTGCCTGGTGATTGTCAAGCAATGTTCATTCATCCGTTGCCGTAGTGTCTGCATGGTCTCTCTAATGTACCATGCTTCGGGACATCCTTCCCTGCAGCGTATTAGGTAGACAACGTTGGCCAAATTGCAAGAGTATGTGCCATGTACCTGGTGAATGGTATTCTCGTGTGTGATGATGTCATCCCTGTTGATGAGAGGGTTGTGTGGTATTGTGCTCAGTGTTCTCCTGAAGGCTGGGTAATTTGCTGCGAACAGTGGTCTATTTGAGGTTGTGCGGTTGTTTGAAGGCAAGAAGTGGGGATGTGGGGATAGTCTAGCGAGATGCTCATCTTCATCAATGATATATTGAAGACTCCCGAGAAGATGTTGTAGCTTTTCCATTCCAGGGAAGTATTGGACAACAAAGGGTACTCTGTCGACCGTGTCCCATGTTTGTCTTCTGAGGATGTTGGTACGGTTTTTTGCTATAGCACGTCAGAACTGTTGATCGATGAGTCGAGCGCCATACCCTGTTCTTATGAGGGCATCTTTCAGTATCTGGAAGTGTCTGTCATGATCCTCCTCATCTGAACTCAGCCAACATTGTCTACCTAATACACTGCAGGAAAGGATGTCCTGAAGCATGGTACATTGGGGAGACCATGCCAACACTATGACAACGGATGAATGAATATCGCTTGACAATCACCAGGCAAGACTATTCCTTCCTGTTGGCAAACAATTTGGCAGTCACGGGCATTTGGCATCTGACCTTCGGGTAAGCATTCTCCAAGGGGGCCTTCACAACACACGACAGCACAGAGTCGCTGAGCAGAGACTGATAGCCGAGTTCCACACGAGGATGGTCTCCAACCAGGATCTTGGGTTCATGTTGCACTCTCTGTAATCCCCATGCCTTCCTGAATTTGCCAAACTTTAATTATTGTGTGGAGATAATACACATCTCTTTAATCTGTGCTTAACGCTCTTTCCACTCACATTGTCTACATCTTTAAGACTTGAATAGCAGGTTCGTTGTAAAGACTCACATTCTAATCAGTAATCTGTAAACTGTGTGTGCTGTTATATGCTCTGTCTGAGGCCAGAACTCTCTATTCACCTGACAAAGGGGCAAATCCTGAAAGCTTGTGAGTTTACTATCAAATAAATTGGTTGGACTTGAACCTGGTGTTGCGAGACTTCTTACTGTGGCTTCTTTGATACAAAGATGATGATCTTCGTGAAGCAGATCAGGACCTCAGATTGGTATAGAGAGAGGTTAAAGATGTCTGCAAATACTATTGCCTGCTAGTCCACGCAGGATCAGAGTGCTCATCCAGATACCCAGTCCAGCTCAGTTGCTTTCCGTGGGTTGTCCTTCCTCCTTACTAGAGCCTACTTGTCCTGAACTCTGATCAGCAGGTCTTTAAAAACACCCACATGTCAAACGTGGACTTGCCCAATATTTTGTTTTTATTCATTGGTGGGCTATGGTGTAGATGGCTGGCCAGCATTTATTATATGCCCCTACTTGCCCTTCTGAAAGTGGTGATAAGCTGCCTTCTTAAAGCGCTGAAATCCATATTCTGTCTGTACCTTAAAGACTTGTATTCTAACTATTATTTTGTAAATTGAGTTTGTGTCTTTACGTGCCTTGTTTGACGAAGGAGCAGTCAGCACTCCAAAAGCTAGTGGTTTTTGCTATCAAATAAACCTGTTGGACTTTAACCTGGTGTTATAGATTTCTTACTTCATGCAATGACAGCAGGAGCAAACTGTTGGAAAACTCTGACCATTGTGTATGTTGCTTTGAATCTGCACGTGCAAACCACATATCTTGGTTTTGTTTAAAATCCATATCCGCAAACATAAGTAGGCATTACATGTTGCCGGATTTGCTGTGTTTTTTCCATTATTTTCTATTTCAGATTTCCAGTATCTATAGTACTTTGCTTAATGAGTGTGGATAAAAGTCTGACTTGTATATAGCCAACATCACAGTTCGAACTGTTCCTCACCTTTTGCTTGTGATATAAATGGCCATATCTACCCTGGCCTATCCTCAACAGTTGGTGGTTGTACTTCTGTGGAAGTTTAAAACCTGGGACGTCACCACTTGGACCATTTACAAGGTTGAGGTTGGTGATGCTAGCAATCGAACAGGTGTGCCATTAAGAGATTGAGCTGATGTCAGTTTGTAGATTATAAGATGCAGCATATATTGAATTTCCTGATGTCTTATGGATAACACCCACCTTAAAAAATCACCATTGCCTGATAAATAATTCAATACATGGACATTTATCTTTTCTTGTAGCACAGATCTCAAGTGCTGGCTGGACATTGAATACTTTAGAAGGATACCTCATGATGAAAAGGACAACAGAGATGTTAAATCCAAAGAGATAAAGAACAAATATCTGAATAGAAAGTATTTCTTCGGACCCAGCAGCCCTGCTACAAAAACACAACAGCATGAGGTAATCTTCTGAGGGTTTTACAGTTAAATGAGTGCTTCTCACTGGGATTTAAGGTGGTTCAATCATATGAGTAATGTCAAATGAAGATGATTGATCCAAAGTAATTTAGGAATGGCCACAAACAAAACAAAAATTTGTTTATTGACAAGTGGTGATCAATTATGGATTTGTACAGAGTAGATGATAGTCAAAATATTTTTATAGCTCTCCTAAAATGCTATTATTTCTGCCTATTCCATACCAAATTAGGGGTTTGCCTTTTTTACTGTTGAATATTTTCACTGGCTATAAATACAGTACAGAATAGACATGAAACATATTCTGTGGGGGAGACTGTGGGAAAATTAAAGCATAAATAAATCCATGTCACTGTTGAATGCCCCTAGAATGAAAAAACAAAGTTCTGAATCGTAGTTTTCAGATGAGACGAAGGGTTGAATTTTCCATGTAGCCCTGCAATGGGTTTAATGGCTGGTCCATCTTCACTATTATTCAAACCGTGCAAGCCATTCCAAGGTAAGCAAGCTTGAAGTGCCTGTCAGATTGGCACACTTTACACTTCCATACATACAAGGTGAACTGCAACATCTTTCCCTTGGCAGGCATATGAATATTTATAATTTATGGTATTATATATCTCATACCCCTGAGCACCACAAATAATAGAACATAGAACATTACAGCACA
This sequence comes from Sphyrna mokarran, assembly GCA_024679065.1. Lineage (NCBI taxonomy): Eukaryota > Metazoa > Chordata > Chondrichthyes > Carcharhiniformes > Carcharhinidae > Sphyrna > Sphyrna mokarran. The sequence continues at coordinate 111,863,597 of JAGIQG010000007.1, read as the reverse complement.
GTATAGGCCCTTCGGCCCTCAGTGTTGTGCCGAGCTATGTCCAATCCCAAGATCAAGCTGTCCCCTTCATATAATTCTGGAGTGCTCCATGTGCCTATCCAATAATTGCTTGAAAGTTCCTAAATTGTCCGACCCCACTATCATCGCAGGCAGTGCATTCCACACCCCAACCACTCTGAGTGAAGAATCTACCTTGGACATCCCTCCTATATCTCCCACCATGAAAACCTTATAGTTATGCCCCCTAGTAAGAGCTACATCCACCCAAGGAAATAGTGGCTGCACGTCCACTCTACCTATCCCTCTCGTCATCTTATAAATCTCTATTAAGTCACCTCTCATCTCCTCCGCTCCAAAGAGAAAAGCTTCAGCTCCCTCAAACCTTTCCTCATAAGAGCTATCCTCCAAACTAGGCAGCATCCTATTAAATCTCCTCTGCACTCTCTCCAATGCTTCCACTTCCTTCTTATAGTGAGGTGACCAGAACTGAACACAATACTCCAAATGTGGTCTCACTCCGGTATAGTTGCAACATAACCCCGTGGCTCTAAACTCAAACCCCCTGTTAATAAATGCTAACACACTATAAGCCTTCTTCACGGCTCTATCCACTTGATGGCAACCTTCAGAGATCTGTGGATATGAACCCAAAGATCTCTCTGTTCTTCCACATTCCTTAGAACCCTGCCATTGATCCTGTAATCTGCATTCAAGTTTGTCCTACCAAAATGAATCAAAGAACAAAACAGCACGGGAAACAGGCCCTTCGGCCCAACGAGCCCACATTGCCACCCTGATGTTCCCACCTCTACCCGCGATCCCTGTCCATGTTTATAGATCTATGGATTAAAAAACCAAATGTGAGACAATTTAGGAAGAATTAGTTTTGCCAATTAACCTAAGAGCACATCTTTGGGATGTGGGAGGAAACCGGAGCTCCTGGAGAAAACCCACGCAAGCACGGGGAGAATGTGCAAACTCCCACAGACACCGGCCCAAATCCCTATATCTGCACAGCACAGCGATAGTCACTGAGCTGTCGTGTTGCCCATCAAATGGTCCAGGTCAAGTGTACACTAACAACATGAAGCACTAGGATACTGTCAAAAAAAATCTAAGAACAGCCCTCTCACGACCCATCGCGTGTATGCCCCTCGTTAGACAACAAAGGTGGACCAAAGCACCTGTAAGATAAAAACTAGTGCATCAATATCATCATCTATTTACACACTTCCCAGGGACTCCCAAGGCTCATGATCTCTATTTTAAATCAATTTTCTATACCCCTCCATTCCCATTCTGTTCATGTGCCCATCTAAGTATTTCTTAAATAACTCCAGAGTACCTGCCTCCACCACTTTACTTGGCAGCGCATTCCATACCCCCACCACCCTCTGTGTGAAAAAACTCCCTCTAGCATCCAAATTATACCTTACCCCCCTCACCCTAAGCCCGTGACCCCTCGTGCTATTTGAGTCCATCCTAGGAAAAAGCTTAACCCTGTTTACTCTATCTATCCCCTTCATAATCTTGTACACCTCTATCAGATCTTCTCTAAATCTACGTCTTTCTAAGGAAAACAGTCCCAATTTGCCTAATCTCTCCTTGTAACTCAGATGTTCCATACCAGGCAGCATCCTGGTAAACCTCCTCTGCACTCTCTCCAGAGTCTCCAAGTCCTTCCGGTAGTAAGGCGACCAGAACTGGACGCAGTATTCCAAATGAGGTCCTACCAACGTTTGATACAACTGCAACATTAATGGCCAGCTCTTGTACTCTATACCCCTTCCTATAAAGGTTAGCATACTATATGCTTTCTTCACAACCTTCTCCACTTGCTCTGCCACCTTCAGAGACTTGTTCACCTGCACCCCCAGGTCCCTCTGCGTTTCTATACTCGTAATAGGTCTACCCTTTATCATATACCTCCCCCCCTATATTCTTTCTCCCGAAATGCATCACCTCACGTTTATCAGGATTGAATTCCATCGTCTGCGGCACACCACTAGTGACCGACCTCCAGCTAGAGAAACACCCTTCCACTCTACTCTCTGTCTCCTATTACCAGGCCAGTTACTTATCCATCTAGCTACCTGTCCTTGTATCCCATTTGCCTTGACCTTCTCGACTAACCTCCCATGAAAGACTTTGTCAAACACCTTACTAAAATCCATATAGACGACATCGATGGCTCGCCCTTCGTCCACTGTTTTCGTCACCTCCTCAAAAAATTCTACCAGATTTGTAAGGCACGACCTCCCCTTAACAAATCCATGCTGCGTATCCCTAATCAGATCGCAATGCTCTAAGTGCCTATACATCCTATCTCTAAGAATCTCCTCCAACAGCTTCCCTACCACTGATGTCAAACTTACCGGCCTATAATTTCCAGGGTTATCTCTACTACCCTTTTTAAACAACGGTATAACATTAGCTATTCTCCAGTCCTCTGGGACCTCACCTGTGTCCAAGGACGAGACAAAGATTTGCGTCAGAGGCCCAGCAATTTCACCTCGCACCTCCCTAAGCAGCCTGGGATAAATGCCATCAGGGCCCTGGAGATTCATCAGTTTTAATGCTACCTAGAAGCTCTAACACTTCCTCCCTCGGTATGGATATTTCCGTCAACTGGTCCACAGCTCCCTCAGAGACAGGAGCTGTCAACAAGCCCCTCTCCTTCGTGAATACCGACGCAAAGTATTCATTCAGGATCTCTGCCATTCCCTCGGGTTTTAAGCACAGTTCCCCTCCTCCGTCCCTAAGAGGTCCGATTTTTCCTCTAACCACCCTTTTATTCCTAACATAGGAGTAAAAGCCTTTGGATATTCTTTAATCCTATCCGCCAAAATCATTTCATGCCCCCTTTTTGCCCTTCTAACTCCCCGTTTGAGCTCCCTCTTACTCTCTCTATATTCCTCCAACACTGTCTCGGTTCCCAGCTGCTTTGACTTGTCATACGCCTCTCTTTTCTTCCTAACCAAGTCCTCAATATCCCTAGTAATCCACGGCTCTCTAATCCTACCTTTCCCATCTTTCCTCTTGGCCGGCACATATTTATCTTGCAACATTTTCAGTATTCCCTTGAAAGAGTCCCACATGCCTAGCGTGGACTTACCCTCGAACAACCATTCCCAATCAGTTTCCCTAAGTTCCTGCCTAATCCGACCGTAGTTATCCTTCCCCCAATTCAGCACCCTGCCCCTAGGGCAACAAGCATCCTTTTCCATCTGTATCCTAAAGTAGACAGAATTGTGGTCACTGTTAGCCACATGTTCCCCTACTACAACATCAACCACCTGCCCTGGCTCATTACTCAGAACTAAATCCAATATAGCCCCTTCTCTAGTCGGGCTAGCCACATACTGTTCCAACGATCCTTCCAGTACACATTTTACAAATTCCTGCCCATCCAAACCCCCAGCTCTAGGTACTTTCCAATCCACCCTAGGGAGATTAAAATCTCCCACTATAACGACTCTGTTCTTTCTGCACCTATCCAAAATGTCTTTACATATGCCTTCTTCAACTGCCCGTGGGCTGTTGGGTGGCCAATAATACATCCCTAGCATAGTAATTGCCCCCTTCCTATTTCTCAACTCCACCCACAGCGACTCCACTCCTAACTCCTCTGTATTGTCCTCCCTCTGCACTGCTGTGATGCTCTCCTTAACTAACAACGCCACTCCCCCACCTTTTCTGGACCTTCCTCTGTCACGCCTGAAACACTTATACTCAGGAATGTTCAGTTGCCACTGCTCCCCTTCCTTTAACCATATCTCCGTCACCGCAACCGTCACCATCCAAGTTCCTCGCAAACATTAAGGCCTAAGTTCACCCGTTTTTCCTGTTACGCTCCTCGCATTGAAACAGACACACTCCAGATCTCCAAGACCACTCGGAATCTCCTTCTCCCCGGTGCATCTCTTCTCATCCAAGCTTACTCTATCCCCCATCTCGCTCTCTACTGAGCTATCGGTCTCAGCCCCTCCCCCCCCTCCATATTAGTTTAAATCCTGCTGAAACACTCCCACCTCACACTTATCAGGGATAAACTCCATCTGCCCAGCTCTGCATCTTATCAATGTCTCTTTGCAGCCTGCAAGAGCCCTTCACCTCATCCACTACTCCACCAATCTTGGTGTCATCAGCAAATTTACTAACTCAACCTTCAGCCCCTTCTTCCAAATCATTGATAAAAATCACAAAAAGCAGAGGACCCAGCACTGACCTCTGTGGCACACCGCTGGTAACTGGCCTCCAGTCTGAAAATTTTCCCTCTACCACCACCCTCTGTCTTCTCTGATTTAATCAGTTACTTATTCTATACTTAATTCCATGCCAAGTTGGTACTTAACCCAGTGTAGCATGGAAGATCATTAAATTGGATCTGACATTATGCCAATTTACCTGATCTCACCTCTCTCATGGCCTCCTCCATCAGGTGGGATGTCTTCCTCTTGCCATCTCGCAGTACAAGTATTTCACACAGATTATTCACTGCTGTTACCTGAGAATCACAAAGTATCCAACAACATTAGCAGCTCACTTGCTGTGCTCATTGTGTGCTGATGGTTTCAATTTTCCAGCCAATTTTTCAATCCCTTGTCAACAGCTCTGGCAACATTCAGGGACTTAATATCAGGCTTGCTTTAGAACCTCATGTGAGATACCATTCCACCCAACTCCTGTCATGCTCCTGCCCTCACCAGAATTGCTTAGACTGGGGGAGTGGGACAGAATTTTACGAGAATTTTTCTAAATTCCAACTAGCTTGAAAAAGGGAGAGTTACAGATCTGTTTTTTAGGTAAATTTTCATTCCTAGTGTAATGGACTGAGGCATTGAAAGAATGGGCTAGACTGTTTCTAGCCACTAGAGGCAGTGGTAAGGCTTAACTTGCCAGACAGCCTGCAGTTCAGACCAGAGCCACAAACTGCACATGCACAGACAGATAAAGCTAAAAAACCACAGCTCTCCTGACAGAACTGCACCCCCCCTCCCACTCAACATCACCAACCCTCTTACCACTCACAATGGGGCCCCCTTGGACATAGCCCCCTCATCAATCTCCTGTCCCTGATCACTGAGTGACATGACCCTCTTTCTCTGCTGCCCCCAATCAACATAGAGGCACATATTACACCGCCCTCCTCTCCCCCCCCCCCCCCCCCCCCCGCCTCCCCCAATCAGCTCATCTGAAAGTACTGACTTGGCTTCCTCTCCATGATTGCTCAAACTGCCTGCAGCTGATTTGTCCTAACAAGCTCCGTAAAAGCTCCAAGGATGGACTGACAGGCAAGCAGTGCAGGAAGTTGGCCTTAAAGAAGACAGCCCTCCTTTTCTTCGAAGCAGATTTTGCCAGGTCGCTATAAGTAGTGGAGGCACAGAGTCCCTCTTTCCCCCCCAGCAGTCATCTCACAGCCTGGGAGGCAGTGGCAGCACGTCTTTGGGCCAGGGAACTGACCAGGAGGACCAGGAAGCAGTGCTGGAAAAAATTGAATGACCTAATCCAGTCAGCAAGGTTGAATGCTAAATCTGATCTCATCGTTCCCTTAAGGTGACCCCCAGATTCTCTAGCCCCAGTATACTACTGGTCCCTGACCCCTGATACCCCAAGTTCTGGGTCCTCATCCCACTTTAAGTGGGCACTGGATCTTGTGGGAAAGGAGGGAATCCACATCATAAGCAACAGCCGGACAGGGCTGGAGCACAGAAGTGCAACCTGCCAATCCTCCACTTACTAGAGATATATGAAATAAATTCCATGCCACTCAGATTCCTTTCCCTCTCTTGCACTTAGCTTTGTGTCCTGTGTTACGCCTAGGAACCCAGATGTATCAGGCTTATCTGGCATTGGACACATTGATAGGTGGTCTCCGACTCAAAGAGCCATCCTCTGAGGACCCATCTACCATGGCAAGGACACAGGTGGTCCTTCAGGACTGGCATGGCCAGTTGACACCGAATCTTCTGATGCTCATTGCAGAGGAATCATCATCCCATCGAGAAACCCTAGGGCCCACAGGAAGCCCAAGGGAGGAGGAAGGCCTAAAGGCTGTGCCAGAAACTTCCACAAGTGGCTACATGTTCTGATTCCTCTTTTCCTGATACCAAGGCATCTAGGGGCAGCAGGATGACTGGGGGGCATTAATGCATTGGTGATATGTAAAAGCTGGCTAGGGCCTCCAAAGTTCAGGCTCTCCAGAGGACGATTGCCAAGGGCATCATAAGCCACGCGGTGTGGTATGCAGCTGGCCAACTCCATCCCTGATGTACATCCTGGGGAGATACCAAGATGAAGTGATAGGCCATGTAAAGTTGTAGGGGCATTGCAATAGCATGAGTGAAGGAGTCAACCAAAAGAGAAAACACTGGAAAGTCTTAGCAGGTTTGGCAGCATCTGTAAGGAGAAAAAAAGAGCTGATGTTTTGAGTCCAGATGATCCTTTGTCCAGTTTTGAGGCACTTTATTGAGGCACTTTAAAATCTCACTTTCACTTATTATATATTAACACCTCGAGTCACAGAGGTTTACAGCATGGAAACAGGTCCTTCACCCAACTTGTCCATGCCGCCTTTTTTTTTAAAACCCCTAATCTAATCCCAATTGTCTGCATTTGGCCCATATCCCTTTATATCCATCATACTCCTGTAACTATCTAAATGCTTTTTAAAAGACAAGATTGAGTTTGCCTTTACTACTACCTCTGGCAGTTTGTTCCAGACACTTACCACCCTCTGTATGAAAAAAATGCCACCTGGACACTTTTGTATCTCTCCCTTATACCTATGCCCTCTAGTTTTAGACCTTTGGGAAAATATATTGATTATCTAGCTGATCTGCACCCCTCATTATTTTATAGACCTCTATAAGATCACCCCTCAGCTTCCTATGCTCCAGAGAAAGAAGTCCCAGTCTATCCAGTCTCTCGTTATAACTCAATCCATCAAGTCCCAGTAGCATCCTCGTAAATATTTTCTGCACTCTTTCTAATTTAATAATATCCTTTCATAATAGGGTGACCAGAATTGCACACAGTGTTCAAGTGTGGCCTTACCAATGTCTTGTATAACTTCAACAAGATGTCCCAACTCCTGCATTCAATGTTCTGAGCAATAAAACAAACCATGCCAAATGCCTTCTTCACCACTCTGTCCATCTGTGACTCCACTTTCACAGTTATGAACATGTGTCTCTTTGTTCTGTAACTCTTCCCAATTAACTGAGTAAGCTTTGCCCTGGTTCAGTCTACCAAAATGCATCACCTCTCGCATTTGTCTAAATTAAACTCCATCTGCCATTTGTCAGCCCACTGGCCCAATTGATCAAGATCCTGTTACAATTGGAGATAACTTTTTTTTACTGTCCACTATGCCACCAATCTTAGCGTCATCTGCAAACTTACTAACCATGCCACCTATATGCTTATCCAAATCATTAATATAAATGACAAATAATAGTGGACCCAGCACTGATCCCTGAGGTAGGAAATCTCACAACACCAGTTAACATAGAACACAGAACGTAGAACATTACAGAGCAGAACAGGCCCTTCAGCCTTCGATGTTGCGCCGACCAATTAGGAAAAAGCAATGACCCTCCAAACTAAACCATTCCCTTTTCGTCCATAAACTTATCTACTAACCTCTTAAACGCCACCAAACTTGGCGCATCTACAACTGCCGCAGGCAGGGCATTCCATACCCTAACCACCCTCTGGGTAAAGAACTTACCTCTGATATCCATCCTATAACTACCACCTCTTAATTTAAAGCTATGTCCCCTCGTGCTAGCTTTCTCCACCCTAGGAAAAAGGCTATCACTGTCCACCCTATCTAAACCTCTAATCATCTTATATGTTTCAATAAGGTCTCCTCTTAGCCGCCTTCTTTCTAACGAAAACAACCTCAAATCCCTCAGCCTCTCCTCATAAGACCTGCCCTCCATCCTGGCAAACCTCCTCTGCACCTCTCCAATGCCTCCACATCTTTCTTATAATGTGGGGACCAGAACTGCACACAATATTCCAAGTGCGGCCGCACTAGAGTTTTGTACAGTTGCAACATGACGTTGCGGCTCTGAAATTCAATCCCCCTACCAATAAAAGCTCAGACTCCATATGCCTTCTTAACAACCTTATCAACTTGACTGCCAACTTTCAGGGATCTATGCACATATACACCAAGATCTCTCTGTTCATCAACACTATTAAGAGTCCTACCATTAGCCCTATACTCTACACATTTGTTATTCCAAAGTTAAAGTCCAACAAGTTTGTTTGTAGCAAACACCGCCAGCTTTTGCAACCTTCATCAGGTCACCTGAAAGCTAGTGGCAACAAATAAACCTGTTGGACTTTAAACTGTTTTTGTGAGATTTCTTACTTTGTTTACCCCAGTCCAATGCCAACATCTCCACATCATGTATACCATTAGTCACAGGCCTCCAGTTTGAAAAACAACCCTCTGCAACCACCCTCTGGCTTCCATCAAGAAGCCAATTTTGTACCCATTTAGATACCTCACCTGGATCCTATCAGATTTAGGTTGTTCACCCATCCTTGACACCATTCGTCATTTTGAGGCTGGATGTGATGTGTCCGAAGATGACTGATCAGGCCAATTCTGGCACAGAATGTCCTGGCACATATTGGACAGACTTGTGTAGACACTGTAGTTGTTGCGCTGATGGCTCTGGACTTGCGCAGGTCATGCCTAAGTTATGCTTCAGTTGACAGCCTTTGTGGATGAGGCAGTGCCAGGTAGGACGGTTTTGTGCCAGAGTTTCCCAGGTGATTGTATCAATGTCAAGCAACTTCAAGGAGGCCTTGAGTGTGTCTTTGAAACATTTCTTCTGCCCTCCATGCGAGCGTCTTCCAGCAGAGAGTTCCCCAAAAAGGAGCTGCTTGGGTATGCACTTGTCTGGCATATGGATGAGATGAGCTGCCCACCGGGTCTGCGCTCTCACCAGCAGTGTGTAGACTGATGGTAGACTTGCTCTAGAGAGAACTTCACTATCTGGTACTTTGTCTTGCCATCTGATGCGTAATATTCTGTGAAGACAAGTCATGTGGAAATGATTGAGCTGCCTTACATGTCTTCAATACACAGTCCACATTTCACAGACTTACCGGAGGGTAGTGAGTATCACGGTGCTGTAGACCTTTAGTTTTGTTGCTGGGCTGATTCCTCAACATTCCCATACAGTGGAGCACAGTCTACCAAAAGCAGAACTTGCCTTCGCTATTCTGTAGTTAATTTATGTAACAGTAATCACTGCTTGGGAGAGGGTGCTGCCAAGATAAGCGTACTGGTCCACTGCCTGTAGTTTCTGCCTTTTGATTGTAATTATGGGTTCTGTGTACAGTGCATGAGGAGTAGCCTGGTACATGACTTCAGTCTTTTTAATGTTGATGGTAAGTCCAAAGTTGTCACAAGCCGTGGAAAATTTGTCCATACTGATTTGCATCTCTAGCTTTGAGCCAGTATATAGAGTGCAGTCATTGGCAAAGAATAAATCTCTTAGAACAGTCTCTTTCAGTTTGGTAATAGCTTGAAGTCAGTTTGAAGAGTTTCCCATCCACTCTGTACTTGAGGCTGATTCCAGCAACACTGTCCTGGAAGGCATCATTCAGCATGGCAGTAAACATCATGCTGAACAGTGTGGGTGCGAGTACACAGCCCTGTTTGACACCATTGGTGACTGGGAATGCCTCAGAGGATTGTCCGCCATCCGGTACTCTGGCCATCGTGGAACTGGCGTACCATCTGAATGAATATTGGGGGGGTGGAGGGCAGCCGAACTTTGACATGGTCCTCCACAGGCCTTGTCGGCTGACAATGTTGAAGGCTTTTGCGAGATCAACAAAGGTTGGGTAGGGTTCGCAATTCTGCTCCTGACACTTCTCCTGAAGTTGGCATGCAGCAAAAATCATGTCAGCAGTCCCATGACCTTTGCGGAAGCCGCACTGTGACCCAGCTCCAGATGAGTTACTAGATGATTTAGTAGGACTCTTGTGAGGGTTTTTCCTGTGATGGAGAGCAGCGAGATTCCTCAGTGGTTGTCACATTCATGTCAATAGTCCTGCGACCTTGCTGCCTGTGAAGTGTAGGTCAGCAAGCATGATTTCTAAGTTTTCAGCCAGTGCTGAAGCTATGCTGGAGTTCTTTAGCTTGGCTGCATTGATTCTTTTCATAACCTTGCTTCCTTGTGGTCACCCCTTGGGTCTAATGCAGAGTCTCATTTTGGAGACAATGAGCCTGTGATCTGTCCAGCAGTCAACACCACACATGGCTTTGGTTACTCTGACATCCTGCCTGTCTTCTCCTGACAATGACATAGTCAATAAGATACCAATGCTTAGAGCGGAGGTACATCCAGGAGATCTTGTTATGGGTTGGCAGACAGAAGGTTGTGTTGGCGATGAAGAGGTTGTGCGCTGCATAGATCTTCATTAAAAGGCTGTTACTATGTTGCATCTTGCAAGCTTTCTGGAAACTAAAATTGTTCTTCTGTCTCGTCTTCTGCTGTACAGTTGTCCAAATGCGTGCACACAATGCAAGTGCCAATGGTGAGCAGTTTCACCTTGTGTTTCATATTGTTTATTCAATTGCAAGATGGGATTCCTGCCAGTTGTGCTGGGGTATAATGAAGCAGGCAATGTTTAGGATACCTTTTCTAGCCCCTTCCTCATTCTACAGAGGTGAACAGTGCGTTCCTGAAGAGGACTGCTTCAGTCAGCAGAAAACAAACATTAGACCTGAGCCGCCTATGGGCACATACAGCTCCCAGTGTATCCGCACCTGCTGCTTCATCATTCACCCATTGCCACAGGACTTCAAAAGTTGAACAGAACGATGATGATGATGATGGTGTCGAGACTAGTGCTTGATTTGGATGAAAGTGAGGGAGAGTTGCACAGCGTCAGCCTCACTCTGTCTTCCCAATTCCCATCTAGATCTAGTGGCAAGATAAGACAGCTGGAGATGGGACTAGGTGCAGTGGATGACCAGGATGTCTTCTGTATCTTGTCCTGCTCTTTGCACTTCATAATGCTTGCAGAGACCGCCTTCTTGACCATCAGACCTTCCATTGTCTCGTTTGCTCAATCTGCTGAAGTCTGTCTTCACATACTGGGATAGGTATCAGGGAAGGATGGTCCCACTATTGGGGGGGAACATATTGTGTCCTTTTCAGGGTGGTTTGTTCTCCCCACCTAGCACTCAGCTCTCACCTGTGGCTCCCCATAGCTTTATCTTGTGATAATGGCCACACCCTGAGCAATGGCTTCAATAAACCAGATGAGAGTAGTGATAGGTCTCAACCCTCGGTGAGATAGGGAGATGTCTATCCCAGCATGTGAGATTTAACCTTATCCAGCAACCCACCATGTGGTACCTTGTCAAAGGCCTTGCTAAAGGTCATGTAGACAACATCAACTGCACTGCCCTCATCTACTTTCTTGGTTACCCCTTCAAAAAACTCAATCAAATTTGTGAGTCATGATCTTCTGCTCACAAAGCCATGCTGACTGTCCCTAATCTATCTTTGTGGCTTTAAATACCCACTATAGACCCTGTCTCTCAAAATACCTTCCAACAATTTACCCGCCACAATAGTAGCCTGTAGTTCCCAGGCTTTTCCCTGCAGTCCTTTTTAAACAAAGGCACAACATTTGCCATTCTCCAATCTTCAGGCACCTCACCCGTACCATCAACGAATCAAATATCTAGTTAGGGGACCCGCAATTTCCTCCCTCACCTCCCACAATGTCTTGGAATACACTTCATAGAATCAGCTCACCAACCATGATCTCCACCCAGGCCACAGGGGCCTCAACTGTTCAGCATATACTTAGACTATCTGGAGAAGGGAACCAAGTGCAGGGTAACAAAGTTTACTGATGACACAAAGTGGGAAAGTGAGTGGGAAAGCAAATTGCGTGGAGGACGTGGAAAGTCTGCAGAGAGATTTGCATAGACTGAGTGAGTGAGCAAGGATCTGGCAGATGGAGTATAACATTACAAGTGTGAGGTTATCCATTTTGGAAGGAATAATAGTAAAATGGACTATTATTTAAATGGTAATAAATTACAACATGATATGTGCAGAGGGACCTGGGAGTCCTTGTGCATGAATCGCAAAAACTCAGTTTGCAGATGCAGTAGTTGATCAAGAAGGTGAATGGAATGTTGACCTTTATCACGAGGAGTTGGAATATAAAAGCAGGGAGGTCTTGCTGCAATTGTATAATGTACTGGTGAAGCCGCAACGAGAATACTGTGTGCAATTTCAGTCCCCTTATTTGCAAAAGGATACATTGGCCTTGGAGGGAGTACAGAGAAGGTTCACCAGATTGATACCGGAGATGAGGGGTTTAGCTTGTGAGGAGAGATTGAGTAGATTGGGCCTGTACTCATTGGAGTTTAGAAAGCTGAGGGGTGATCTTACAGAGACATATAAGATAATGAAGAGGCTAAATAGGGTAAAGGCAGAGAGATTCTTTCCACTTAGAAAGGAAACCAGAACTAGAGGGCACAGCCTCAAAATAAGGGGGAGTCAGTTTAGAGCAAAGTTGAAGAGGAACTTCTCTCAGAGTGTAGTGAATCTCTGCAATTCTCTGCCCATTGAAGCAATGGAGGCTACCTCTTTGAATATGTTTCAGTCATGGGTAGATAGATTTCTGGTCAATAAAGGAATTAAGGGTTATGGGGAACAGGTGGGAAAGTAGAACTGAACCACTTTCAGATCAGCCATGATCTTATTGAATGGCGGGGCAGGCTCGAGGGGCTAGATGGCCTACTCCTGCTCCTATTTCTTATGTTCTTATGTTCAACCTGTTCTGAATCGCAAGTGCATTTGACTGCAGAATTTGACTAGCAGCTTTGATGCCATAATAGAACATAGAACATAGAACAATACAGCACAGAACAGGCCCTTCGGCCTTCGATGTTGTGCCGACCAAAATAAAAAGCAATGCCCCTCCTAACTAAACCATTCCCTTCTCATCCATATACTTATCAACTAACCTCTTAAACGCCACCAAACTTGGCGCATCTACAACAGCTGCAGGCAGGGCATTCCACTCCCTAATCACTCTTTGAGTAAAGAACCTACCTCTGATATCCGTCCTATAACTCATACCCCTTAATTTAAAGTTGTGTCCCCTCGTGCTAGCTTTCTCCATCCTAGGAAAAAGGCTATCACTGTCCACCCTATCCAAACCTCTAATTATCTTATATGTTTCAATAAGATCCCCCCTTAGCCGCCTCCTTTCTAACGAAAACAACCTCAAATCCTTCAACCTCTCTTCATAGGACCTGCCCTCCATACCAGGCAACATCCTAGTAAACCTCCTCTGTACCCTCTCCAATGCCTCCACATCTTTCTTATAATGTGGCGACCAGAACTGCACACAATACTCCAAGTGCGGCCGCACTAGAGTTTTGTACAGCTGCAACATGATGCTGCGGCTCCTAAATTCAATCCCCCTACCAATAAAAGCTAAGACTCCATAAGCCTTCTTAACAACTTTATCCACTTGACTGCCTACTTTCAGGGATCTATTGACACATACACCAAGATCCTTCTGTTCCTCAACACTATTAAGAGCCCTACCATTAGCCCTATACTCTACACATTTATTGTTCCTGCCAAAGTGCATTACCTCACACTTTTCCACATTAAACTCCATTTGCCACCTCTCGGCCCAGCTCTGCAACTTGTCCAAGTCACTCTGTAAACTAAAACACCCCTCTTCACTATCTACCACTCCACCAACTTTAGTATCATCTGCAAATTTACTGATCCATCCCTCAATACCCTCATCCAGATCATTTATAAAAATTACAAACAGCAGGGGCCCCAAAACAGACCCCTGAGGCACACCACTCGTCACCGAACTCCACGATGAATATCTCCCATCAACCACCACCCTCTGTCTTCTATCTGCCAGCCAATTTCTAATCCAATTAGCTAAATCACCCTCTATTCCACACATCTGCATTTTCTGTAGAAGTCTTCCATGGGCCACCTTATCAAAAGCCTTACTAAAGTCCATATATACTACATCAACCGCCTTACCCCCATCCACCTCTCTGGTCACTTTCTCAAAAAACTCAATGAGGTTAGTAAGGCATGACCTACCCTTCACGAAACCATGCTGACTATCCCCAATCAATTCATTTCTCTCTAAATAACTATAAATCCTATCCCTAATAATTCTCTCCAATACCTTGCCCACCACAGAAGTAAGACTCACTGGCCTATAATTCCCAGGAAGGTCTCTCTTCCCCTTCTTAAACAATGGGACCACATTCGCCATCCTCCAGTCCTCCGGAACCACACCCGTAACCAACGAGGACCTGAAGATCAGAGCCAGAGGCTCTGCAATCTCCTCTCTTGCCTCCCAGAGAATCCTAGGGTAAATCCCGTCCGGCCCAGGGGACTTATCCAACTTCAAACCCTCGAGAATTTCTAACACATCCTCCCTATCTACTACAATACTCCCCAATTTGCAACCCTGTACCTCAGTGCTCTCCACAGCTACATTTCCAGCACTCTGCGTGAATACCGAAGAGAAATATTTATTCAGTGCCTCACAATCTCTTCAGGCTCCACGCACAACTTCCCACTGCTGTCTATGACTGGCCCTAATCTTGCCCTAACCAATCTTCTATTCTTAACATATCGAAAGAAAGCTTTAGGATTCTCCTTAATCCTATCAGCCAACATCTTCTCGTGTCCCCTCTTAGCTCTCCTCAATTCACTTTTTACCTCCTTCCTAGCTAATCTATAGCTATCCATTGCACTACCTGAGCCTTCAAGCCTCATCCTGACATAAGCCTCCTTTTTCTTCTTAACCAGCAAATCAACTCTTTTTGTACACCAAGGCTCTCTTACTCGTCCATTTCCTCCCTGCCTGACAGGGACATACTTATCAAGGACTCGCAGCAGCTGCTCCTTGAATAATGAAATATTAATCTGTGCTGTGTTAAATCTGTGAAAAGGGTCTTTTAACTGAGAGATTGCTTTGATTGGAACATTGTAGATATCTTTGTTAAGAGTTATACATTATTATGATTGTTTCTTATTTGTATTTGATAAAAGTTCTTACTATATATGTTAAATTAACAAATTTAACTTAAAAATACAGTTAACTTAAAGCTCCCTTGTGGGTCACTTGAACTATACTTGGTGAAACATTTCATGCTTGTCTTAGGCAAATTTAAAATGCAAACCTTATATTTCAGGTAGGCTTCATAAAACACTTCTGAATTTCTAACCTGAACCATAACAATAGGGAGAAGGAGAGATTGCAGGATATTGTGTTACAGTCATGGCTAGGGTGCAGAGAAATATCAGCTTAATATATTGTAGGTTTATTCAAAAATCAGATGACAGCAGGGAAGAAGCTGTTCTTGAGTTACTTTGCACACGATCTCAGAGATTTCATATTTTATCCAATCAACAACCTCACTCTGAATGTTGCTACAAGTTCACATATCCTAGCTCAACAATTACCAGTAATCTGTTCATTGTTGCTGAAATTAACATCAGGATTGCCAAGACCACAACTGTCATATGAAAGTTTAGTCAAATATGAACCAACAGCAAACTAACTGAAAAAAAAAGTTATCTATGTACCTAGTACTCTCCTTTTGTAGTGAAGTATGGACAAGTAAGTACAACTTCCCCCTTCCTTGGCTCAAATGAATATTGAGCATCCTCTGGCAGAACAAGAATGTCAAAATGGAAGTACACTGTGTGCAGAGATCCCCAGTATGTTTGTCCTTAGATTAATGGTGACTCCATTGTTTGGGCCATGTGAGCTGAATGAATGACAGCCACATATCCAAAGACATGCTGTAAGGTGAGTTTGTCATCAGCATGAAAGTCATCTATGACACAAAGCTCTCTGCAAGCAAAGTTTCAAATTGACTGCAATTAGAGTTGACTGGATTACCTGAAGGCAAGTAATCAGAAAGTGCATTAAAAAAAAAGTAGAGGTCAAAAAAAGAATAAACAGATGGCAGAAAACAGTCAGCAGGGAAAAAACATCAGTTGACCTTGGACCAACATTGTTCATATGCAACTGGGTAAGAAAGAACTTGCCATTCACAAATCAGCCTCTATAGCTGTAACACTTGATGGCACAGTGGCATAGCGGTTCGCACTGCTACCTCATAATATCAGCGACAAAAGTTTCATTCCAGCCTGAGGTGACTGTGTGGAGTTTGCACGTTTTCCCTGTGTTTGCATTGATTTCCTCTGGATGCTCCAGTTTCCTCCCACTGTCCAAAGATGTGTTGGTTAAGTGGGTTAACTGTGCTGGACATATGGATTTGAGGGGATAGGGTAAGGTGGAGGCCCAGGTAAGATACTCTTTTGGAGAATTGGTGCAGACTCGATGGCCCAAATAACCTCCTTCTGTACTGGCGGGATTCAGTGGTTAACAGATGTTCAACTAGTGACACAGATGGATTAATGCCATCCCAGAAACAGTTCAGAAAATTTAAAAGATATACATCAG
This sequence comes from Sphyrna mokarran, assembly GCA_024679065.1. Lineage (NCBI taxonomy): Eukaryota > Metazoa > Chordata > Chondrichthyes > Carcharhiniformes > Carcharhinidae > Sphyrna > Sphyrna mokarran. The sequence goes on along the minus strand of JAGIQG010000007.1, from coordinate 111,847,067 downwards.
GGAAAGATCACTTGTCCATCTTCTTAGTTTAGAGAAGCATCTTACAAAATGTTGTATATACTTGAATTAATTGATATTTGAATAATCACAGTATTAAAATGAAACCTAAATGTTTGACTTATTAAATAGTTTTGAAACACATTTGGGTGGAATTTAATTGAATTGAATTTAATGAAGACTCTGGGAGTGGAAAACATTATGAATGAGATAAATTAATTGTGCAGCAGACAAGCTGTCAAAATTAATGCTACTTGACGTAAGCCCATTGTTGCATCAATTGTTCTGGGAAACAGCTTTCTCTGATGAAAGTTTGCTATCCAAGGTAATAAGAATGCAGATTTAGAAATTGATTCTGGAGAGGAGGCTGTCAACAGTTGGTATGTAATGAATAGGAAAATCTGCCTCTATCATGTGACAATGGTCATATAGGTCCCCGAATCATGGGCAAATTTTGTGTATATGAGATTATACATTGTAAGGAAACTTCTTACACAGCTTACATACGCATGCTTCCTCCATCTGGGTGTGCTGTAACACCTACCTCACTCCCTGAGGTAGGAGAAAATCCAGATGCTTAACAGTCTGACCTAATTGTCGCTGTTTGAAATCAGTGGCTAGAGTAAGGGTCAGTCACTCAAACTAGCTCTTCTGGCAATTACCTACTCTCCATGAAAGAAGCCATGCTCTCATATGCTTGAGATTTGGCAAAATTCATGGTGTGGATGAACTCCTTCATAGTCACAGGTATTTCCTAACCTAGGTGTTATTCAAACCTCTGCTGAATTTCCAACAGACTTCTGTTCAAGCTTTTAACCATGATCAGAGGCATCATCAGCATGGGGACCAACTCCACAACAGTCAGGATTTCTCTACGGTCTTCTCTTCAGGATGTATGCCTGAATCTAAATGAGATCCCGTTCATGTCCAGGTGCCTGTGCTGGTATGGGTGTATCCTTTGGGTTAAATGTATCTTTGTCCCAGAGGTTGAGTGGGGAGGGATGGAGAAGACATTTACAAAGGTCTGTTAGGAATAAAGGAGGATGCACAGCAAAAGTGGTTCACACTTAAGAACAAATGAAATTTGGGATCTTGATACGGAGCTTTGCTTCTTGTTCAAGCAGCGCTTTCATGCACCTGTACCTACTGAACCTGACTGTGACATCCTCCAGTTGGAAATAGTTTCCAATGCATAATTATATTTACTTCAAATGCCTGCTGCCAGCCCACTATGAATCAAACCAGCACCAGCTCCCAAAATAGAAGTATAAGTAATGTCTAATTCTGGTTCCCCTATCCCTAATTAACAAAGCTTAATTAAGTTCTGCCCTTACCTGCTAATGATGTGCTCACTTGTAGCAACAAATTTTACATTCTAACATAAAATTACACTTCAGCTAAATTAAAGCTGTTTAAAAAAAATTAAAATGTAACATGGGAACATGAAGTAACATTTACTGGAAGAATATTAAAATGTGTAAAAATTATTTTTCCATTCAGAGGGTATGTTCTTCTGATTAAAAATGGCTTTCTGAGGAAGTAGCTTACAATTCACAACATTTTACTTTCTTGTATCTAAATTATCTGATTCTTGTTACTAATTAAGACAGCTGACAGCTTTATACATTGAGAGCACATGTTGGGAATATGAGCATATTGAAAAAAAATTTTGATGTGTGCGGAACACGTACAGCTGTGAATTTTGAATGTACAGTCTCACTATTAGAAATGCACATTTTTGAAGTTAACACTATTATTGTGAAAAATATTAATGTATTATTGCATTTGTTTTGAAAACAAAGAAACCATATATGTCACTCCTCTCTCTAGGTAATGAAGTTGGCTGGGGGATGGGGCAAGTTGCTCCACGATCAGTTATCGTCAAACGTTCTAATTGAGATTCAAAAATATGTAAAAACACGTTTGGAACAAAAATGGCTGCCAATGTTTCTGGCTTCACCGGAGTTTGCTGAGAGACACCATTCTCGGGTACAACAATTCTGTAATTGACTAATCTGTTATAACATGTACCATATGTAAAACAGCATTATCTATGTATCTTATACTGAAAATATAAATTAGACATTTACTGGATAAAAGCAAATTACTGCAGATGCTGGAATCTGAAATCAAAAGAGAAAATGCTGGAAAATCTCAGGTCTGGCAGCATCTGTGAGGAGAGAAAAGAGCTGACATTTTGAGTCCAGGTGGCTTTGACAAATGGTCATCTGAACTTGAAACATCAGCTCTTTTCTCTCTGTAGAAATGCTGCACAGACTTGCTGAAATTTTGTGGCATTTTCTCTTTTGGTAATTAGATATTAACTGTTTTACATTCATCACATATATCAGAAGTGCTGGAAATACTTAGCAAATCAGACAGCATGAATGGAAAGAAAATTGAAGATATAATTTCAGGCCCATGACCTTTCGTCAGAATAGTGGAGAATTAGAAATGTAATAAGTTATAAGTAAGTCAGTTAGAGTGGGAGTGGATGGTTGGGGATGAAAGAACAAAAGAGAAGATCTAGGGTAGGATGGAAGACAGGAGAGATTAAATAACAGTAGATTGGTAATGCAAGGACAAATATGATCATGGGCCAAGAAGCAAAACCTAGGTCTTGAAGATGGATGAATGTTAAACTAGTGAACAGCTGCCATCTAAAGGAAAACAAGACAAAACTGAGTTAAAATAAAAAAGAAAGCAAAAACGTACATGGAAAATTTGGAGATAGGATTGTGCCTATATTTCTAAATACTTCTAAAACATTTCTAAAAGTGATTTTAGTGCAGTTGTCAAGGAAATTCTGGACTTTGTTCAATTAATGTTTTAATGAGTAATTGTGTTTTGATGAGATTTTTAAATATATATTCATGGTGATGAATATATCATATATATTCATAATATATCATCATATTCATGGTGGGAGATATAGGAGGGATGTTCAAGATACATTCTTCACTCAGAGTGGTTGGGGGGTGTCCATTGTCTATATGGACTTTAGCAAGGCCTTTGACGAAGTACTGCATGGTAGGTTGTTGTAGAAGGTTAAGTCTCACAGGATCTAGGGTGATGTAGCCAGTTGGATACAAAATTGACTTCATGACAGAAGTTGGTTGCAGAGAGTTGTTTTTCAAAGTGGAGGCCATGATCAGCGGTGTGCCCCAGGGATTGATGCTGGGTCCACTTTTATTTGTCATTTATATTAATGATTTGGATGAGAATTTGGGAGGTATGGTTAGTAAGTTTGCGATGACACAAAGATTGGTGGCATATTGGTCAGTGAAGAAGGATTGCAATGGGATCTTGATCAAGTGGGCCAGTGGGCTGCTGAATGGCAAATGGAGTTTAATTTAGATAAATGTGATGTGATAAATTTGGTAGATTGAACCAGGGCAGGACTTACTCAGTTAATGGTAGGGTGTTGGGGAGAGTTATAGAACAAAGAGATTGAGGCATACAGGTTCATAGTTCCTTGAAAGTGTGGTCACAGGTGGACAGCATGGTGAAGAAGGCATTCAGCATGCTTGGTTTCATTGATCAGGACACTGAGTACAGGAGTTGGAACGTCTTGTTGAAGTTGTACATTAGTAAGACCATACTTAGAATGTTTGTGCAGTTCTGGTCACCTATTATAGAATGGATGTTATTAAACTAGAAAGAGAGCCGCAAAGATTTACTAGGATGCTTTTGGGACTTGATGATCCCAATTATAAGGAGAGGCTGGAACTTTGTTCTCTGGAGCATAGGAGGCTTAGGGGTGATCTCATAGAGGTCTATAAAATAATGAGTGGCATAAATCAGCCAGATAGTCAATATCTTTTCTCAAAGGTCAGAGAATCTGAAACTAGAGGGCATAGGTTTAAGATGAGAGGGAAGAGATACAAAAGTGTCCACAAGTGCACTTTTTTCCACCACAGAGGATGGTGAATGTCTGGAGCAAGCTGCCAAAGGCAGTAGTCGAGGCGGGTAAAATTATGTCTTTTAAAAATCATTTAGACAGTTACATGGGTAAGATGGGTATAGAGGGATATGAGCCAGACGCAGGCAATTGGGACAACTTAATGGTTAAAAAAAAAAAGGATAGCATGGACAAGTTGGACCAATGGGCCTGTTTCCATGCTATAAAGCTCAATGACTGTTACTCTAAATGCTAGTACAGAGTGTGACATCTACAACATGCACTGCAAGCAATTTTTGACAGTGCTGTTGACAGTATTTGCCAAAACCTCTACCAAAGAGTTGAATAAAAGCAGCAGGCACACAAACAGCACCACATGCAAGATTCCTGCTGTAAATTTTGAGCTGTTGCATTTTTGCAATGTTAGTTTAGGTGCAGGATATTCCAGCCGCATTCGCCCCATAAACCAGAAAATCCTGCCCAAAGTCATATATGCCTTTGCAAGGTCTGTGTCCCACCTGTTTTGATTCTGCGATGGGAAGGATAGGAAAATTCTCCCAAGCTTCTTGTCAAGTGTATACTTTGTGACAGTTGTTTCAGGGACTTTGCCCAGTCTCAATCAATCTTTGTAGAGTCAGCAGTTAATCAATACACCTGTATTGTTATTTTCAACCAACTCCACATGCTATCATTTCACATTTTTTTTCCAACAAGTGCAGCGTATATTGGCAACACAGTGGCACAGTGATTAGCACTGCTGCTTCACAATGACAGAGACCTGGGTTCGATTCCAGACGCGGATGAATGTGTGGAGTTTGCACATTCTCTCCATAAATTTCCTCTAGGTGCTCCATTTCCTCCCATAGTCCAAAGATGTGCAGGATTATGGGGACAGAGCGAGGGTTAGGACCTGGCTAAGTCAGGTGGTCATCAAGTTGGTGTAGACACAATGGACTGAATGGCTGCCTTCTGCATTGTAGGGATTCTATTGTCTATGATTATATCATAACAGGATAAAAAGAATACTGGCGGATAAAATTCTCTTTGAGTAGAAGAAGGAGAAGAAGAAAATTGGAGCTGCAGTTACCAGTTTGAAAGTTCAATACCATCAATGATGGGACAGAACCAACAGCAGGTCAGCTAATTGCACCTGAATCAGACCAGTAAGATTGTTGGGCAGTAAAAGAGAAACAAGATAATATTGGCATCCAAGAATTCAGAATTCAGAGCTCAGTACAAACGCAGTTAGATTGAGGCACAGAGGCAGGAAAACAGAAGAGAGATTTTGTGCATTGCATTAAATCTAAGAAAAGCTGCTACAAATTTGCTCACATTACTATTTACAAAATAGCTGGACCACTGAGATTAAAGAAAGCTGCTGAAGGAATGTTGCTGAACATTGTAAATTAGTAGGAAAATTTGATCCCAATGGAAAATTTGAGGAAGAGTCTGGGGATTGGAAGTCAAAGAATAAAGAACAGTATAGCACAGGAAAATCTCCTTTGATCCACCAAGCCTGTGCCGATTCCTAATCTTTAATTTAACAACCTATATTGATGTAAATGTAGTTATGGAGAACACTGAGGTACAGGGTAGCAAACTGGAAGGTATCGAAGTAGATAGGGAGGATGTGCTAGATATTCTCAAGGGTTTGAAGTTGGATAAGTCACCTGGGCCGGACGGGATTTACCCTAGGATTCTCTGGGAGGCAAGAGAGGAGATTGCAGAGCCTCTGGCTCTGATCTTCAGGTCGTCGTTGGTTACGGGTGTGGTTCCAGAGGACTGGAAGATAGCGAATGTGGTCCCGTTGTTCAAGAAGGGGAAGAGAGACCTTCCAGGGAATTATAGGCCAGTGAGTCTTACTTCTGTGGTGGGCAAAGTGTTGGAGAGAATAATTAGGGATAGGATTTATAGTTATTTAGAGAGTAACGAATTGATTGGAGATAGTCAGCATGGTTTTGTGAAGGGTAGGTCGTGCCTTACTAACCTCATCGAGTTTTTTGAAAAAGTGACTAAGGAGGTGGATGGGGGTAAGGCGGTTGATGTGGTATATATGGACTTTAGTAAGCGTTTGATAAGGTGGCCCATGGAAGACTTCTGCAGAAAATGCAGATGTATGGGATAGAGGGTGATTTAGCTAATTGAATTAGGAATTGGCTAGCAGATAGAAGACAGAGGGTGGTGGTTGATGGGAGATATTCATCTTGGAGTTCGGTGACAAGTGGTGTACCTCAGGGGTCTGTTTTGGGGACCCTGCTGTTTGTAATTTTTATAAATGATCTGGATGAGGGTATTGAAGGATGGATTAGTAAATTTGCAGATGACACTAAAGTCGGTGGAGTGGTAGATAGTGAAGAGGGGTGTTATAGTTTGCATAGGGACTTGGACAAGTTGCAGAGCTGGGCCGAGAGGTGGCAAATGGAGTTTAATGTGGAAAAGTGTGAGGTAATGCACTATGGCAGAAATAATAAATGTGTAGGGTATAGGGCAAATGGTAGTATTCTTAGTAGTCTAGATGAACAGAGGGATCTTGGTGTGTATGTGCATAGATCCCTGAAAGTAGGCAGTCAGGTCGAGAAGGTTGTTAGGAAGGCATATGGAGTCTTGGCTTTTATTGGTAGAGGGATTGAATTTCGGAGCCGAAACGTCATGTTGCAACTGTACAAAACTCTAGTGCGGCCGCACTTGGAGTATTGTGTGCAGTTCTGGTCCCCACATTATAAGAAAGATGTGGAGGCATTGGAGAGGGTACAGAGGAGGTTTACCAGGATGTTGCCTGTTATGGAGGGCAGGTCTTATGAAGAGAGGCTGAGGGATTTGAGGTTGTTTTCGTTAGAAAGGAGGCGGCTAAGAGGGGACCTAATCGAAACATATAAGATGATTAGAGGTTTAGATAGGGTGGACATGATAGCCTTTTTCCTAGGATGGAGAAAGCTAGCACGAGGGGACACAGCTTTAAATTAAGGGGTGATAGTTATAGGACGGATATCAGAGGTAGGTTCTTTACCCAAAGGGTGGTTCGGGAGTTGAATGCCCTGCCTGCAGCAGTTGTAGATGCGCCAAGTTTGGTGGCGTTTAAGAGGTTAGTTGATAAGTATATGGAAGAGAAGGGAATGGTTTAGTTTGGAGGGGCATTGCTTTTTATATTGGTCGGTGCAACATCGAAGGCCGAAGGGCCTGTTCTGTGCTGTAATGTTCTATGTTCTATGTTATATGTGGTCAACATCCCTCTGCTCACCTCCCAATTGTGTATTTATCAAAGTATGCCTTGAATATTGCTAATATACCTCATTCCAGCACCTGCACTGGCATACTGGAGGAATAATAGGTGGTATGATAGCACTGTGGTTAGCACTGTTGCTTCACAGCTCCAGGGACCTGGGTTTGATACCTGGTTTGGGTCACTGTCTGTGTGAAATTTGCATATTCTCCTTGTGTCTGCATAGGTTTCCTCCGGGTGCTCTGATTTCCTCCCACAGTCCAAAGACGTGCGGGTTAGGTTGATTGGCCATGTTAAAATTGCCCCTTAGTGTCCTGAGATGCGTAGGTTAGGGGGATTAGCGGGTAAATGTTTAGGGACATGGGGGTAGGGACAATGGAGTAGGACTTGGGTTGGATTGTGGTTGGTGCAGACTTGATGGGCCAGATGGCCTCTTTCTGCACTATAGGGTTTCTATGATAATATTCTAGGCACCCACCATCTTTTGTATGAAAAATTTGCCCACATGTCACTCTTAAACTTTCCCCTTATCATCTTGAATCTGTGTCCTCTTGTAGCTGATTTTTCTACCCTGGGAAAAAGCGCCTGCTATCTACCCTATCAATGCCATTCACAATTTTAGAACATAGAACATTACAGCACAGAACAGGCCCTTCGGCCTTCGATGTTGTGCCGACCAAAATAAAAAGCAATGCCCCTCCAAACTAACCATTCCCTTCTCTTCCATATACTTATCAATTAACCTCTTAAACGCCACCAAACTTGGCGCATCTACAACAGCTGCAGGCAGTGCATTCCACTCCCTAATCACTCTTTGAGTAAAGAACCTACCTCTGATATCCGTCCTATACCTCATACCCCTTAATTTAAAGCTGTGTCCCCTCGTGCTAGCTTTCTCCATCCTAGGAAAAAGGCTATCACTGTCCACCCTGTCTAAACCTCTAATCATCTTATATGCTTCAATAAGATCCCCTCTTAGCCGCCTCCTTTCTAACGAAAACAACCTCAAATCCTTCAACCTCTCTTCATAGGACCTGCCATCCATACCAGGCAACATCCTAGTAAACCTCCTCTGTACCCTCTCCAATGCCTCCACATCTTTCTTATAATGTGGCGACCAGAACTGCACACCATACTCCAAGTGCGGCCGCACTAGAGTTTTGTACAGCTGCAACATGATGCTGCGGCTCCTAAATTCAATCCCCCTACCAATGAAAGCTAAGACTCCATAAGCCTTCTTAACAACTTTATCCACTTGACTGCCTACTTTCAGGGATCTATTGACACATACACCAAGATCCTTCTGTTCCTCAGCACTATTAAGAGCCCTACCATTAGCCCTATACTCTACACATTTATTGTTCCTGCCAAAGTGCATTACCTCACACTTTTCCCCATTAAACTCCATTTGCCACCTCTCGGCCCAGCTCTGCAACTTGTCCAAGTCACTCTGTAAACTATAACACCCCTCTTCACTATCTACCATTCCACCGACTTTAGTGTCATCTGCAAATTTTGTAGACTTCCATCAAGATCGCTCCCTCAGCCTTTGTCTTTCCAGTGAAAATCAATTACAACTTTAATTTAGACACCTTCCAAGTATTGGAAGTATTCCAGTTTAATAAGACAAACAAGGATGGTAATTCAATTATTTCCTTATTTACCACTTCTGGCACCGACTCAAACATAAACAGTTGCAACTCATTAACTCTTTACTGAACTTTCATTCTAACTAAAGATGAACTTTCAACTGAAATTTAACTCAAACTGCATTTTAACTTTAACTGGACATCAATTTTAATTAAACATCAACTTTGACTACTTAACTGAAAATAGGTACTACCCAGTTCAGAACATAGAACACAGAATACTACAGCACAAACAGGCCCTTCAGCTCACAAGTTGCGCCGATCATACCCATACCTACTAGGCCAGAGAACTATCTGTAACTCCCAATCCCATTTAATTCCATGTACTCATCCAAAAATCTTTTAAAAGACCCCAGTGAGTTTGCCTCCACCACCACCAACGGCAGCCGGTTCCATTCATTCACCACTCTCTGAGTGAAAAACTCACCCCTAACATCTCCAAAACTTAAGAAAGCTTTGATGAAGAAATATCCTCAATGTAGAATCTATCTTCTCTATCCTTCAGGGCACAAGTCTTCTTGCAATGGTTGGTATCTTTAAGTTATCGCTGCCAAAAGTTCACATGTTTCTTTATCCACAATTCTCCATCCACTTCCAGAAGGTTCTCTGTTATCCAGCAGTGAATTCATCCAAAAATCCCAATTGCCTCATTTGATTAGGCCATTCAAATACAGGCAGAATAGTGCCATTGGTCACTTCAGACCACTTCATAGTTGAGCCCTTAAGTGCATATTCACCTGTGGACACAGGTGAGGTCCCAGAGGACTGGAGAATAGCTAATGTTGTACCGTTGTTTAAAAAGGGTAGTAGGGATAACCCTGGAAATTATAGGCTGGTGAGTTTGATGTCAGTGGTAGGGAAGCTGTTGGAGGGGATTCCTATCTCTAAGAATCCCCTCCAACAGGTATAGGCACTTAGAGCGTTGCAATCTGATTAGGGATACGCAGCATGGATTTGTTAAGGGGAGGTCATGCCTTACAAATCTGGTAGAATTTTTTGAGGTGACGAAAACGGTGGACAAAGGGCGAGCCGTTGATGTTGTCTATGTGGATTTTAGTAAGGCATTTGACAAAGTCCCTCATGGGAGGTTAGTCGAGAAGATCAAGGCAAATGGGATACAAGGACAGGTAGCTAGATGGATAAGTAACTGGCTTGGTAATAGGAGACAGAGAGTAATAGTGGAAGGGTGTTTTTCTACCTGGAGGTCGGTCACTAGTGGTGTGCTGCAGGGCTCGGTACTGGGACCTCTATTTGTAATATATATAAATGACTTGGAAGAGGGAGTAAGCGGAGTGATCAGCAAGTTTGCAGATGATACAAAGATGGCTGGACTTGTGGATAGTGAGGAGCATTGCCAGGCGATGCAGCAGGACATAGATAGGCTGGTAGCTTGGGCAGACAGATGGCAGATGGAATTCAATCCTGATAAATGTGAGGTGACGCATTTCGGGAGAAAGAATGTAGGGGGGAGGTATATGATAAAGGGTAGACCTATTAAGAGTATAGAAACGCAGAGGGACCTGGGGGTGCAGGTGAATAAGTCTCTGAAGGTGGCAGAGCAAGTGGAGAAGGTTGTGAAGAAAGCATATAGTATGTTAGCCTTTATAGGAAGGTGTATAGAGTACAAGAGCTGGCCTTTAATGTTGCAGTTGTATAAAACGTTGGTTAGACCTCATTTGGAATACTGCGTCCAGTTCTGGTCGCCTTACTACCGGAAGGACGTGGAGACTCTGGAGAGAGTGCAGAGGAGGTTTACCAGGATGCTGACTGGTATGGAAGGTCTGAGTTACAAGGAGAGATTAGGCAAATTGGGACTGTTTTCCTTAGAAAGACGTAGACTTAGAGGAGATCTGATAGAGGTGTACAAGGTTATGAAGGGGATAGATAGAGTAAACAGGGTTAAGCTTTTTCCTAGGATGGACTCAAATAGCACGAGGGGTCACGGGCTTAGGGTGAGGGGGGTAAGGTATAATTTGGATGCTAGAGGGAGTTTTTTTCACACAGAAGGTGTTGGGGGAATGGAATGCGCTGCCAAGTAAAGTGGTGGAGGCAGGTACTCTGGAATTATTTAAGAAATACTTAGATGAGCACATGAACAGAATGGGAATGGAGGGGTATAGAAAACTGATTTAAAATAGGGATCATGAGCCTTGGGAGACCCTGGGAAGTGTGTAAATAGATGATGATACTGATGTACTTGTTTTTATCCTACAGGTGCTTTGGTCCACCTTGTTGTCTAACGAGGGGCATACACGCGATGGGTCGTGAGGGGACTGCTCTTGGATCTTTTTCGAGAGTATCCTACTGCTTCACGTTGTTAGTGTATGCTTGATCTGGACCATCTGATGGGCAACACGACAGCTCAGTGGCTATCGCTGTGCTGTGCAGATACATGGATTTGGGCCTGTGTCTGTGGGAGTTTGCGCATTCTCCCCGTGCTTGCGTGGGTTTTCTCTGGGAGCTCCAGTTTCCTCCCACATCCCAAAGATGTGCTCTTAGGCTAATTGGCAAAACAAATTCTCCCTAAATTGTCTCAAATTTGGTTTTTAATCCATAGATCTACAAACATGGACAGGGATTGTGGGTAGAGGTGGGAATATCGGGGCGGTGGCGCAGGCTCGTTGAGTTGAAGGGCCTGTTTCCCGTGCTGTGCTGTTCTTTGTTCTTTGTTCTTTGTACATTCCAATACCCAGATAAGGAACACTGGTTCCAAGAGTCTGTACAAAACTCATCACTGCCAAGAGCAAGCTGTTAAAATCAAAACAAATACGAGACCATTGGCCACAAGAAATCCTAGCATAGTGAAAAAACAACTTTAACCAAAAAAATCAGGTTTGCTTAATTAAAGATCGTTCAAGTATTAAAAGTTAAAACCCCATTCAGCCACAAAATAATCAATCTGCAACTGGATCCTGAACTTTCTAATTCACAGACCATAATCAGTAAGGATAGGAAACACCTCCTCCACAATCATCCTCAACACCGGTGCCCCACAAGGCTGTGTTCTCAACCGCCTATCCTTATACACCTATGACTGTGCAGCCAAATTCCCCTCCAATTCGATTTTCAAGTTTGCTGACAACACCACTGTTGAGGGTCGGATCTTAATCAATGATGAGACAGATTACAGGAATGAGATAAAGAATCTGGTGAACTAGTGCAGCAACAATAATCTTTCCCTCAATATCAACAAAACAAAGGAGATTGTTATCAACTTCAGGAAGAATAAAGAACATATGTCTGTCTACATCAATGGGGACAAAGTAGCTTCAAGATCACCAACAGCCTGTCCTGGTCCCCCTATGCCAACACTATGCCCCACCAATGCCTCTACTTTCTCAGTATGTCAGCTACGACTCTCACCAACTTTTACAGATGCACCATAGAAAGAAATTTTTTTGGTTGTATCACAGCTTGGTATGGCTCCTGCTCTGCCCAAGGCCGTAAAGAACTAGAAAAGCCCAATTCATCACACAACCTACCATCCTTTGACTCTGTCTACATTTCCCACTGCCTTGGCAAAGCAGCTAGCATAATTAAGGACCCCATGCATCCCAGACATTGTCTCTTGCACCTTTGGGAAAAATATACAAAAATCTGTTGTCATGTTCCAACCAATTCAAGAATAGTTTCTTCACTGCTGCTGTCAGACTTTTGAATGGACTTAGCTTGCATTAAGTTGATCTCTCTCTGCACCCTAACTATGACTGTAACACCACATTCTGCATTCTCTCATTTCCTTCTCTATGAACAGTATGTTTTGTCTGTAAAACGCACAAGAAACAATACTTGTCACTGTATGTAAATATATGTGACAATAATAAGTCAAATCAAATCAAAGAGTTTATCCAACCTCTGCTCTTACCTAAAACCCCAGAAAACCAGACATTATCCTGGTAAACCTTCTCTGCGCCCTCTCCAAAGCATCCAAACACTTCCGGTAGTGTGATGACCAGAATTGCACGCAATATTGCAAATGTGACCGAACCAAAAGTTCTATATGCCTGTAACATAACTTGCCAACTTTTATACTTAATATCCTGGCTGATGAAGGCAAATACACTGTGTGCCTTCTTGACTACTTTATTCACCTACGTTGCCCCTATCAGGGATCTGTAGACGTGTACATTCAGGTCCTTTTGTATGTCAATACTCCTAAAGATTCTGCCATTTGATACATAATTCGCACACAAATTTTATCTTTCAAATGTATCGCCTCACACTGATTGAACTCCATCTGCCATTTTTCTGCCCAAATCTGCAATCTATATTCTGCTGTACCCTAGAGATCCCTCGCTGTTATAAAATCATAGAATCCTTACAATGCAGAAGGAAGCTATTCGGCCCATTGAGCCTGCATGGACAACAATCCCACCCAGGTCTTAATCCCCACGTATTTACCGTGCTACTCCCTATTATACAAAGTGTCAGTTAACATGGTCAGTCAAACTAATCCACACATCTTTGGAATGTGTGAGGAAACCAGACATCTCGAGGAAACCCATGCAGACACAGGGAGAATGTGTAAACTTCACAAAGATAGTCCCCCAAAGCCAGATTTGAACCTGCGTTACTGGGAATGTGAGACCACTATGTTAACCAGTGTGCCACTGCATCTCTGCCAATTATCCACAAATTTACAAACCACCTACATTTTCCACCAGATCATTTATATGTTACAAACAAAGGTCCCAACATTGATCACTGTGGAGTGGCACAGTAGTTAGCACTGCTGCCTCACAGCTCCAGGGACCCGAGGTCAAATCTGACCTCAGGTCACTGTCTGTGGGAGTTTGCATGTTCTCTCCATGTCTGCATGGGTTTCTTCCAGGTGCTCTGGTTTCCTCCTATAGTCCAAAAACGTTCAGGTTAGTTGGATTGCCCATGCTAAATTGTGGTTTAATGACAGGGAGATTAGCTGAATAAATATGTGGTGTTACGGGATAGGGACTGGATGGGATTGTTGTCAGTAGAGGCTTGATGGGCCAAGTGGCCTCTTTCTGCACTGTAGAGATTCTATTCTATAGATCTTAAAAAACTCAATCAAGTTGGTGAGACATGACCTTCCCTACACAAAACCATGCTGCCTATAATTAATAAATCCATTCACTTCCAAATGTGAATAAATCCTGTTTCTCCGAATCTTCTTCATTAACTTCCCACCATTGACATCAGGCCAGTTATTACGTAGATTATCCCTGTTTCTCTTTTTAAACAAAAAGAACCACGTTGGCCATTCTGCAGTCCTTTGGAACCTCATTTGTGTCCAAACAGGATGCAAAGGTGTTTGTTAATGCCCTAGCTACTTCCTTCTTTGCCTCCCACATATCCTGGGATAGATCTCATCGATCTTGAGACTGCAGGGATAACAATCCCTGTCTCAACAGGTATAGTGCTGGAAGACGACTGGAGGATGGCAAATGTTGTCCCTTTGTTCAAAAAGGGGAGTAGGGACCATCCTGGAAATTATAGACCGGTGAGCCTGACTTCTGTTGTAGGCAAAGTCTTGGAAAGAATTATAAGGGATAGGATTTATAAGCATCTAGAGAGAAATAAATTGATTAGGGATAGTCAGCACGGTTTTGTGAAGGTAGGTCGTGCCTCACAAACCTTATTGAGTTTTTTGAGGAGGTGACCAAAGAGGTAGATAAGGGTAAGGCAGTTGATGTAGTGTATATGGATTTTAGCAAAGTGTTTGATAAGGTTCCCCATGGTAGGCTACTGCAGAAAGTGCAGATGCATGGGATTGAAAGTGATTTAGCAGTTTGGATTAGGAATTGGCTAGCTGATAGAAGACAGAGGGTGGTGGTTGATGGGAAATATTCAACCTGGAGTGCAGTTACAAGTGGTGTACCTCAAGGATCTGTTTGGGGGCCACTGCTGTTTGTCATTTTTATAAATGACCTAGATGAGGGTGTAGAGGGTTGGATTAGTAAATTTGCTGACGATACCAAAGTGGGGGGAGTTGTAGACAGCGAGGATGATGTTACAGTTTGCAGAGGGACATAGATAGGTTGCAGAGCTGGGCCGTGAGGTGGCAAATGGAATTCAATACGGATAAGTGTGAGGTGATTCACTTTGGTAGGAATAACAGGCATATGAAATATAGGGCTAATGGAAGGACCCTTAATAGTGTTGTCGAGCAGAGGGATCTTGGGGTACAAGTACATAGCTATTTGAAAGTTGGCACCCAGGTTGATAAAGTTGTTAAGAAGGCGTACGGTGTGTTAGCTTTTATTGATAGAGGGATTGAATTTAGGAGCCGTGAGGTTTTGTTACAACTGTACAAAACTATGGTGTGGCCGCACTTGGAGTATTGCGTACAGTTCTGGTCGCCGCATTATAAGAAAGATGTGGAAGCATTGGAAAGGGTGCAGAGGAGGTTTACCAGGAAGTTGCCTGGTATGGTGGGAAGGCCTTATGAGGAAAGGCTGAGGGACCTGAGGTTATTTTCATTAGAGAGAAGAAGGTTATGTGGTGACCTAATTGAGGCGTATAAGATGATCAAAGGACTGGATAGGGTGGATAGTGAGAGCCTTTTTCCTCGGATGGTGATGACCAACACGATGGGACATAACTTTAAATTAAGAGGTGGTAGTTATAGGACGGATGTCAGAGGCAGGTTCTTTACACAGAGGGTTGTGAGGGCGTGGAATGCCCTGCCTGCAGCAGTTGTGGACTCGCCTACTTTGGGGGCATTCAAATGGTCGGTGGATAGGCATATGGATGATATTGGAATAGTTTAAGTTAGAGGGTCCACTGGCCGGCGCAACATCGAGGGCCAAAGGGCCTGTACTGCGCTGTAATGTTCTATGTTCTAATCCCACCCAGGTCTTAACCTCCATGTATTTACCCTGCTAATCCTCCTTATACAAAGTGTCATTTTAGCATCTTTAGCTAATTGTCATTAGCAAACTAATCTTTGGAATGTGTGAGGAAACCAGAGCATCCGAAGGAAACCCACACAGACACAGGGAAAATGTGCAAACTCCACAAAGACATCTTTGGGATATCTATCTTAATAAGTTTAGACACCCAAAATTTCCTCCCTCATTATATTAACCTGCCAGAGAGTATTCACATACACTTCTCTCACCTCAACATCCCTCATTCCCTCTTTTTGATGAATATCAATGCAAAGTGCCCATTAAGGATTCCCTCCACTTCCTCTGGGCATAACCATTCTCTTTTATTCTTAAGTGGGCTTATTCTTTCCCAGCTACCCTCTTGCCCTAATATACGTATAAAATGTTTTGGGATTCTCCTTAACCCTGCTGGCCAAGGACATTTCATGGCCCCTTTTAGTCCTCCTAATTCCCCATTCGAGTTCCTTCCTACTTTCTCTATATTCTTCAAGGGCTTTGTTCGTTTCCAGTTGCCTATACCTTACATAAACTGCCTTTTTTCAACTATGCTGATAATTTCCCCTGTCATCCAAGAGAGGTTAGGCAAATTGGGATTGTTTTCCTTAGAAAGACATAAACTTAGAGGGGATCCAATACAGGTGTACAAGATTATGAGGGGTATAGATAGAGTAAACAGGGTTAAGCTTTTTCCTAGGATGGATTCGAATAGCACGAGGGATCACGGGCTTAGGGTGAGGGGAGTAAGGTATAATTTGGATGCTAGAGGGAGTTTTTTCACACAGAGGGTGGTGGGGTTATGGAATACGCTGCCAAGTAAAGTGGTGGAGGCAGGTACTCTGGAGTTATTTAAGAAATAGTTAGATGGGCACATGAACAGAATGGGAATGGAGGGGTATAGAAAACTGATTTAAAATAGGGATCATGAGCCTTGGGAGGTCCCTGGGAAGTGTGTAAATAGATGATGATATTGATGTACTTGTTTTTATCCTACAGGTGCTTTGGTCCACCTTGTTATCTAACGAGGGGCATACACACGATGGGTTGTGAGAGGGCTGCTCTTGGATTTTTTTTGAGAGTATCCTAGTGCTTCACGTCGTTAGTGTATGCTTGACCTGGACCATTTGATGGGCAACACGACTGCTCAGTGACTATCGTTGTGCTGTGCAGATACATGGATTTGGGCCCGTGTCTGTGGATGTTTACACATTCTCCCTGTGCTTGCGTGGGTTTTCTCCAGGTGCTCTGGTTTCCTCCCACATCCCAAAGATGTGCTCTTAGGCTAATTGGCAAAACAAATTATCCCTAAATTATCTCAAATTTGGTTTTTAATCCATAGATCTACAAACATGGACAGGGATTGTGGGTAGAGGTGGGAACATCGGGGTGGCGGCATGGGCTCGTTAGGCCGAAGGGCCTGTTTCCTGTGCTGTTTTGTTCTTTGTTCTATTCACGAATCCTACCATTCCTGTCCTTATTTTAACAAGAACGTGCCTGTCCTGCCTATCGTTAAAAGACTCCCACATGCCAGATGTGAATTTTCCATCAAACAACCAGTCTCCAATTCTTGCTAATTTGATTATAGTTTGCCTTCCTCCAGTTCATCAGCTTTATCCGAGGACCAATCTTGTCCTTATCCAGAATGCAGAAAGATTATATTCTAGCAAAGATACATGAAGATGTGATAGCCTTTGCTTTTCTCAATACCATTGGCAGTAAAGCCTTTACTGTGAAGCCTGAACCAACCTGATAAATCCAGGAGCAAAATATATCAGGAATTAACCAGTATTCACCAGATTCCATCAGAGAAATTAGTTAGAAGGAGAAAATGCAGCACAATTTGTTGTGACTCTAAAGCACTTCATGGAGCATGTGAAATTGATTGCCTTTGGATGTTATGATCAAAGACCTTCTTGACTGAGCAAAGAGGCTATACAGTAGAGGTTGCTAACTGAATGATATTTGGGTCTGAAAATAGCTTTGGAGATAGCTATTTTGATGGAGCTTGCTGCTCATGAGGCTTCTCAGCTCAGGGCAAGCACAAGGATTCATGTAATGGATCCATTTAGTGAAAGTCTCCCTGGCAACAGGTGTGTCATCACTGTACAAAAAACGAAGCATTCAACAGGCTAAGTGTTGGAGCAAAGAGAATTAATGCAAACATTGTGGTAAAATCGGCTTGGATTTGCTG
The DNA here is from genome assembly GCA_024679065.1 of Sphyrna mokarran. Classification (NCBI taxonomy): domain Eukaryota; kingdom Metazoa; phylum Chordata; class Chondrichthyes; order Carcharhiniformes; family Carcharhinidae; genus Sphyrna; species Sphyrna mokarran. Next base: position 111,829,246 of record JAGIQG010000007.1, on the reverse strand, counting down.
GCACAAAGAAATGCCTAAAGGAAGAAACAGGATACCAAAAAAGACTAAAAGGAATTTTACAAAAAGGATTTACAATGTGGTAGGGGAAAATATTAAGAACAACAAAGACACAGCACATATATCTGACACAGAATTGAAATTAAATCTATTTCAGTTCAAGGTGAATCACATTGGTTGTAGGTAGTTCCAAAATTAAATGGAAACCTATCAGATTGGAAGTCGAATGAGGGCTGCCATTTCCCTAATTCCTGAGTCTATCCAGAAGCAAAATGTTGAATCACCTACAATTAAAGCCAGCAGAAATCATCCTGAGGGCCTAAACTGAGGAAATAATATCTCTATATCATAGTCAAGGTGGAGTTGTAGGCATAGTTGCACAGTGATTAGCACTGCTGCCTCACAGCGCCAGGGACCCGCGTTCAATAATCTGCTGACTGTGTGTGAAGTTTGCACATTCTCCTAGTGTTCCAGTTTCCTTTGTATGCAAAGATGTGCAGGTTAGGTTGATAGACCATGCTAAATTGCTCCATAGTGTCAGGGAGATCAGCAGGGTGGATATTTACAGGGTATAGGACCTGAGTGGGATTGTTGTTAATTCAAGCTTGAAGGGCTAAATGGCTTCTTTCTGCACTGTAGATTCTATGATTTTAAATGGCAGAGCTGCCATTTCACAAGGTCCGAGGAAGTTTTCCAGCTCTCTTTGGTCGCTCTTGGCTAGGGAAGATAAATTTGAACTGGAGTGCTGTGAACAGGGTTCGTTGATCCTAAAACACATCTACAGAGCATTTTAGAAAAATATAGTAATACATATATGAGGAGACTCTAGGATCCATGAAAGGAGTATAAGTGGCACTTAAGATAAAAAAAAGTCAACCAAAGTGTCTTAAGAACAGTACTCTATGCTAGTGTTACCAAACTTCTTTTCTGGTGACCAACTTTTACCAAATGACCAGTCTTCACAACCTATGCCACATTCGCTGATCAAAGATGTGTGGTGTTCAGTTGATTAGTGAGACTAAGTTGATCCTAGTGTCAAGAGATTAGCAGGATAAATATGTGGGGCTATGGGAATAGGGCCTGGATAGGTTTGTGGACAGTGCAGATTCAGTGGGCTGAATGGCCTTCTTCTGCATTGTTGGGATTCTGTGATTCTATTCTATGACTACTGAATATGACAGTTGAGCCTGCTTGGCCCTCACGATCTCACTCCAATCAGGTTCATTGGATGAGAGGGCAGCATACATATCAGGTAGAATCATAGAACCCTACAGTGCAGAAGGAGGCCATTTGGCCTTTGATATGTAATTAATGCTGCAGGGAGCATTAATTTTTCTACAACAGTGTGGGACATTTTACCTTTAGCTATGCAGTAAACCATTATGTAAGAGCCTAATTATATTTTGTCATTCAATGTTACATTTCTGCTAAGATGGTGATATCAGTTCTTGTTGCATCCTTTGGAAAAAATCCAAAGATTTGTTCTCTGGAGTGCAATGCTGTAAGTAGTCTTCAGATCTCTGTAATTTTGAGGATTTTAAACACATTCACCAATATTTCTCTGTAGAAAAGTTACACGGGGTGGGATTTTTCGACTGCACTCACCCTGAAATCGTAAGATCCTGCCCGAGTTCAATGGACCTTTCCATGGGCTGCACCTTATCTGCTATGATTCCTGTGGCAAGTGGAATGAGAAAATTCACCTCATAGGTTTTGTATCCTGATTTGCACAATTGACAAAACCATATCTAAAAATCTTTATACTGCTTTTTTCTTGATTTTGTTTTCTTCTCTGTATGCTGTCCACTGAAGGCCCTATGTTCACAGCTAATATTCCTATTGATCTGTCCTAGAACACAAGAACATAAAAATGTAAGAACATAAGAACTAGGATCAAGAGTAGGCTGTCTGGCCCCTCAAGCCTCCTCTGCATCAATAAGATCATGGCTGATCTTTTTGTGATTCAGTTTCACTTACCCGCCCATTCACCATAACTTCTAATTCCTTTACTATTTAAAAATTTATCTATCCTTGCCTTTAAAACATTCAATAAGATAGTCTCAACTGCTTCACTGAGCAGGGAATTCTATAGATTCACAACCTTTTGTGTGAAGAAGTTCCTCCTCACCTCAATCTTAAATCTGCTACCCCTTATTTTGAGGCTATGCCCCTTAGTTCTAGTTTCTCCCACCAGTGGAAATAACTTCCCTGCCTCTACCTTATCTATTCCTTTCATAATCTTATATGTTTCTATAAGATCTCCCCTCATTCTTCTGAATTCCAATGAGGATACCCCAGTCTACTCAGTCTGTCCTCATAAGCCAACCCTCTCAACTCCAGAATCAACCTAGTGAATCTCCTCTGCACCCCCTCCAGTGCTAGTATATTCTTTCTCAAGTAAGGAGATCAAAACTGTACACAGTACTCCAGGTGTGGCCTGACCAGCATCTTATACAGCTGCAACATAGAGCATAGAACATAGAACATTACAGCGCAGAATAGGCTCTTCGGCCTTTGATGTTGCACCGACCAACTAGGAAAAAGCAATGACCCTCCAAACTAAACCATTCCTTTTTCGTCCATAAACTTATCTACTAACCTCTTAAATGCCACCAAACTTGGCGCATCTACAACTGCCGCAGGCAGGGCATTCCATACCCTAACCACCTTCTGGATAAAGAACCTACCTCTGATATCCGTCCTATAATTACCTCCCCTTAATTTAAAGCTATGTCCCCTCGTGCCAGCTTTCTCCATCCTAGGAAAAAGGCTATCACGGTCCACCCTATCTAAGCCTCTAATCATCTTATATGTTTCAATAAGGTCTCCTCTTCGCCACCTTCTTTCCAACGAAAATAACCTCAAATCCCTCAGCCTCTCCTCATAAGACCTGCCCTCCATACCTGGCAACATCCTGGTAAACTTCCTCTATACCCTCTCCAATGCCTCCACATCTTTCTTATAATGCGGGGACCAGAACTGCACACAATTCTCCAAGTGCGGCCGCACTAGAGTTTTGTACAGTTGCAACATGACGTTGCAGCTCCGAAATTCAATCCCCCTACCAATAAAACCTAAGACTCCATATGGCTTCTTAACAACCTTATCGACTTGATTGCCAACTTTCAGGGATCTATGCACATATACACCAAGATCCCTTTGTTCCTCAACACTATTAAGAGTCCTACCATTAGCCCTATACTCTACACATTTGTTATTCCTGCCAAAGTGAATTACCTCACACTTTTCCACATTAAACTCCATTTGCCACCTCTCGGCCCAGCTCTGCAACTTGTCCAAGTCTCTCTGCAAACTATAACACCCCTCTTCACTATCTACCACTCCTCCGACTTTGGTGTCATCCGCAAATTTACTAATCCATCCTTCAATACCCTCATCCAGATCATTTATAAAAATTACAAACAGCAGGGGCCCCAAAACAGACCCCTGAGGTACACCACTTGTCACCGAACTCCACGATGAATATCTCCCATCAACCACCACCCTCTGTCTTCTATCTGCTAGCCAATTCCTAATCCAATTAGCTAAATCACCCTCTATCCCATACATCTGCATTTTCTGCAGAAGCCTTCCATGGGCCACCTTATCGAACGCCTTACTAAAGTCCATATATACCACATCAACTGCCTTACCCCCATCCACCTCTTTGGTCACTTTTTCAAAAAACTCAATAAGGTTAGTAAGGCACGACCTACCCTTCACAAAACCATGCTGACTATCCCCAATCAATTCATTTCTCTCTAAATAACTATAAATCCTATCCCTAATAATTCTCTCCAATACTTTGCCCACAACAGAAGAAAGACTCACCGGCCTATAATTCCCCGAAAAGTCTCTATTCCCCTTCTTGAACAATGGGACCACATTCGCTATCCTCCAGTCTTCCGGCACTATACCCGTAACCAACAACGACCTGAAGATCAGAGCCAGAGGCTCTGCAATCACCTCTCTCGCCTCCCAGAGAATCCTAGGGTAAATCCCGTCCAGCCCAGGGGACTTATCTAACTTCAAACCCTCAAGAATATCTAGCACATCCTCCTTATCTACTTCAAACTTTCCAGTTTGCAACCCTGTATCCCAGTGTTCTCCACAACCACATTTACATCTCCCTGCGTGAATACCGAAGAGAAATATTTGTTCAGTGCCTCACTGATAATCTCACTGTTTTTAAACTCCATCCCTCTAGCAATGAAGAACAAAATTCTATTTGCTTTCTTAATTACCTGCTACACCTGCAAACCAACTCCTTGAGATTTCCGCACAACAACACACAGGTTCCTCTGCACAGCAGGATGCTGCAATATTTTACCAATTAAATAATAGTCCATTTTGCTGTTATTCCTACCAAAATGGATGACCTTATATTTACCAACATTGCACTCCATCTGCCAGATGCTCCCCCACTCACTTAGATTATCTATATCCCTTTGCAGACTTTCAGCATCCTCTGCACACTTTGTTGTTCCATCCATCTTAGTGTCACCTGCAAATTTTGACACACTACACTTGGTTTCCAAATCCAAGTCATCCATGTAAATCGTAAACAATTGCGATCCCAACACTAATCTCTAAGGCACATCACTGGTCATTGATTGCCATGACGTAGAGATGCAGGTGTTGGACTGGGGTAAACTCAGTAAGAGGTCTGACAACACCAATTTTAAATCCAACCGATTTATTTGATAGTAAATATCAAATACTGTCAAATAAATTGGTTGGATTTAAAATTGACAACCAGGAAGACACCCATTCACCTGTTAGTTAACCAATCCTCTATCCATGCTAATACATTACCCGTAACACTGTACATCTTTATCTTATGTAGCAATCTTCGGTGTGGCACCTTGTCAAATGCCTTCTGGAAAGGACTGCTGTGGACTCAGTAGTGCAGCTAGCAAACAGTCTGGCAGATTCAAATGTGAGATCCTGGTCAGTAGGTTTATTGGCTATTGGTATCTCTGACCTTATTTTTTTTTTTTTTACAAACAAAATGGTTCCGGTTACAATCAACTTACTATAAGGAGAAAGAAAATTGACGCAAAGTGCACATACATGCACTCACCATCCAGGGGAAAGCAGCCAATTTTGCTGGCCTTTTTGGGGAAAGTGCCAGAGGACAGGAGGACAGTTAATGTGGTTCCAGTTTTCAAGAGAGTGCTAGAGATGAACTAGGAAATTACAGACTGGTGAGCTTCAAGTCAATGGTATGGAAAATATTGAAGAAAATTCTGGAGAGGATGAATAAGCATGGATTAATTAGGAATATTATTCCCTTGGTTGAGGTCAATCACAAGTAGGCATTGTTTTAGGTGAAGGACAGGAGATTGAGAGAGGATTTGAGAAAAAAACTTTGCAAATAAATGTTGCTTAATCGCAACATCTGCTCATCATCACAGTATATGGGAGATTGTTCACTGGAAAGTCAGAGCCTGAGGGGAGACCTGATAGAGGTCTGCAAAATTATGAGAGGTATTGATTTCTATTGAGAGATATCTACAGGGTCGATAGTCAGAAGCTTTTTCCCAGGGTGGAAGTCTTATTTACAAGTGGACACAGATTCAAGGTGACAGGAGAAAAGTTTAAGGGAGATGTGCAGGACAAGTTTTTCATGCAGAGAAGAGTGCATTCCAGGTACCCACTATCAGAGGGGTGGTGGAAGCAGGCTTGATCATCTTTCTTATTACGCTTTTCTTTTTTCCCAAAGCAATCCAAATCTTTCCTTTTCAAATATTATGTCCCATTCCCTTTTGTATGCATGAAATTTGAAGAAAAAGTATAAAGTGGCATATTTTGAGAGGGCTGAAAATAATACTGATTGCCCTGTTTAGAATTTGATCCTAAAGTCCTTCTTTACATATATAATCCAGATACAAGTGCAAGACTTAGTGGAGGACCAGATGTTACAAAAGAGTAAGAAGAAACGAGAAATGGGGAAGGTAAGGGATTGCAGCTGAAAAGCAATGTTTTGGCATTTAGAATGAATTAGAATGATATCAGTCAAAGATAAGTCTTTCAAAATTCTCTGAATTTGAGTCATAGTTTTTTGGTGTTGTGCGGGAATGCAGTGGAGAATGTAAGTGAGTCCTATGATGAATGATTTCAAAATGAAATGGAGAGAATTTATCTGCAGAGCTATGGGGATAAAGCAAGCGACTGGGACTAATTGCTTGTTCTACAAAAAACAAAGAGCCAGCATGGACTTGAAGGGTAAAGGTCTCTTTCTGTGCCAGAATGACTTTCTAGCAAGAATTTTACATGAGGTGAAGATGCCAGTGTTGGATTGGGGCAAACACAGTAAGAAGTCTCACCTGGTGTTGTGAGACTTCTTATTGTAAAGAATATTACATGCAGTCCCATACACCTTCCCCCAGCCCCTCAATCCCTAGCAGATTTTTAGGCATGAAATTGAGGAACAAGATTTTGTCTGGGTTATGGCCACCCTGACCTTATAGTGATTTTAGGTAAAGATGGACAAAGGTTTTAATGGAAAGCCTGTCTTACCCTAGGTGAGTCCCTTCTTTGGACATTACCTACCCAAATTGAACTGGATGGGATTTCTCAAAAGTATGTAATATTTAATATACACAACAGCCTTAATGCCATTTTTTAATGTTTCATAAAGAACATATTCCAAGGATTACCTCTGATAGTGTTGTGCCTTTATGACGCCTTGGTCACAGGAACATGGTCCTATGATGATTTTTGGAAGTCAGGGCATGCCTAAAGAGGGAAAAGTGGATCTTCAAAGCAAGTGATCAGATCTATCTGGGCTATTGGATAGATGACAAGGGCCTTCAACAAAGTAAGATCCATCAAGGAGGCGCCAACTCCAAGGATCTCCACGGAACTGAAATCCTTCCTGTGGTTTGTGTATTATTACAGGAAGTTTATTCCTAATTTAGCTTCTCAATGAGCTACCCTGCATGATCGACTATGAAATATCAATGATGGCCTTGTGGAGACACCACAACTGGAATTTTTTTTTAAACAGAGTTGCACAACAACTTTGTCCTCTAATTTCTTGATTTATTTTGACCCCAAAAAGAAACTTACCTTGACATGTTATGCCTCTCCTTATGTGTTAGGGCACATTGCTGGAGAAATGAAACAGTGGAATCTATTGCATTTGTATCTAGGACCCTCTTATATGCTGAGTAGAGGTACTCCCAAATCGAGAAAGAGGGATTGAAATGGCCTTAAAAAGTTACATCAATTTGTCTACAGTAGACACTTTTTCAGAGCAATTGATCATAAACCACTACTGTGACTTTTTAAATAAGACAAGGCCTATTGTCCCTGCCTGGATACAACTTTGGGCCTTATAATTGGCAGTTTATGAATACTTTCTACAGCACTACCCAGGACTCAGACAGCTAAGCCTGAGTTGTCTGGCATTGCCCACAAACATGGGCAGCACAGTAGTTAGCATTGCTGCCTCATAGCTCTGTGAATCTGGGTTCGATTCCCAGCTTGGGTCATTGTTGGTGTGGAGTTTGCACGTTCTTCCTGTGAGAGCATGGGTTTCCCCCAGGTGTTCCAGCTTCCTCTGACAGTCCAAAGGTATGTTGGTTAGGTGCAATGGTCATGCTAAATTGCCCTTTAGTGTCCTGGAGTGTGTAGCTTAGAAGGATTAATGGGGCAAATATATGGGGTTTTGGGGATAGGGCCTGGGTGGGATTGTTGCAAACTCGATGGGCTGAATGGCCTCCTACTGCATTATAGGCTTCCTGTGATTTCTAAGTCTGGCCTCACCACCATCTGTGGAAGCAATTATAATGACCCTCAATTTTTTGGACATCTTGCAGTGTCTATAAAGCAAATCAAGAACTAGAGACAAAAGGTCCCAGTCCTGTCAAAATTAAAAATATAATTCTACATGGGAAATTCAAGGATAGCCCTCGATGAAATGAAACATATTGGTCAAAGAAAGATGAGCTTAGTGTTGAGGGTGGCATCATCCTTGGGCTCCCGCGTAATTTTCTGTTGTTCAGGGTGACATCCAATACTTACACCATACACACCTTGGGATTTCAAAGATGAAAAGCTTAGAATTATAGAATTACAGTACCATAAAAGCCATTCAGCCATTGAGCCTACATCACAGTCCCACCCAGGCTCTATCCCTGTAACCCCATATATTTACCCTGCTAGTCAGAAGCTACATATGCCTCTGTGGTAGAAGAGGGGAAGGAGTGGCATTGTTAGTTAAGGACAGCATAACGGTGGCAGAAAAGACGTTTGATGTGGACTTGTCTGCTGAAGTAGTGTGGGCTGAGATTAGAAATAAGAAAGGAGGTCACACTGTTGGGAGTTTTTGATAGGCCTCCAAAAAGTTCCAGAGAAGTAGAGGAAGGGATTGCAAAGTTGATCCTGGATAGGTGTGAAAGTAACAGGGTAGTGGTAATGGGGGACTTTAACTTTTCTAATATCGATTGGAAAAGCTATAGTTCAAGTACGTTAGAGGGGTCAGTTTTTGTTCAATGGGTGCAGGAAGGTTTCATGACTCAGTATGTAGATAGCCTCACCTCTTGTTGGCCTATATTGGATTTGGTACTGGGTAATGAACCAGACCAGGTGTTAGACTTGGAGGTGGGTGAGCACTTTGCTGATAGTGACCACAATTCGGTTACGTTTACCTTAGTGATGGAAAGGGATGGGCACATACCGAATAACGGTAGTTATAGCTGGGGGAAAGGTAATTATGAGGCTATTAGGAGAGATTTAGGATGCACAGGGTGGAGCAGGATAAAAAGCTTTAGGATTCTCCTTAATCCTATCCACCAAAGTCTTCTTGAGTCCTCTTCTAGTTCTTCTCAACTCCCTCTTTAGCTCCTTCCTGGCTAATTTATAGCTCTCCAGTGCCCTAACTGAGCCTTCACGTCTCATCATTATATAAGCCTCCTTCTTCCTCTGAAGATGTCCCCAGCAGGGGCTGGGGACATCTGAAATGTGGAGCATATTTAAGGAACAGCTTCTGCATGTCCCTAATAAATATGTACCTGCCAGGCAGGGAGGAAGTGGTCGAGTGAGGGAACTATGGTGTACTAGGGAAGTTGAATCTCTGGTGAAGAGGAAGAAGGAGGCTTATATAATGATGAGACGTGAAGGCTCAGTTAGGGCACTGGAGAGCTATAAATTAGCCAGGAAGGAGCTAAAGAGGGAGTTGAGAAGAACTAGAAGAGGACTCGAGAAGACTTTGGCGGATAGGATTAAGGAGAATCCTAAAGCTTTTTACAGGTATATAAATAATAAAAGATTGGTTAGGGCAAAATTAGGGCCAGTCAGAGATAGCAGTGGGAAGTTGTGCATGGAGCCTGAGGAGATAGGAGAGACACTGAATGAGTATTTTTCATCAGTATTCACGCAGGAGAAAGACAATGTTGTCGGGGAGAATACTGCGATACCAGGTTGTAGACTGGGCAGAATTGAGGTTCATAAGGAGGAGGTGTTAGCGAATCTTGAGGGTATGAAAATTGATAAGTCCCCTGGGCCAGATGGGATTTACCCTAGGATTCTCTGGGAGCTAGAGAGGAGATTGCAGAGCATTTGGCTTTGATCTTCATGTCGTCGTTAGCTACAGGTATAGTGCCGGAAGACTGGAGGATGGCAAATGTTGTCCCTTTGTTCAAAAAGGGGAGTAGGACCATCCTGGAAATTATAGACCGGTGAGCCTGACTTCTGTTGTGGGCAAAGTCTTGGAAAGAATTATAAGGGATAGGATTTATAAGCATTTAGAGAGAAATAAATTAATTAGGGATAGTCAGCACGGTTTTGTGAAGGGTAGGTTGTGCCTCACAAACCTTATTGAGTTTTTTGAGGAGGTGACCAAAGAGGTAGATAAGGGTAAGGCAGTTGATGTAGTGTATATGGATTTTAGCAAAGCGTTTGATAAGGTTCCCATGGTAGGCTACTGCAGAAAGTGCAGATGCATGGGATTGAAGGTGATTTAGCAGTTTGGATTAGGAATTGGCTAGCTGATAGAAGACAGAGGGTGGTGGTTGATGGGAAATATTCAACCTGGAGTGCAGTTACAAGTGGTGTACCTCAAGGATCTGTTTTAGGGCCACTGCTGTTTGTCATTTTTATAAATGACCTAGATGAGGGTGTAGAGGGTTGGATTAGTAAATTTGCTGACGATACCAAAGTGGGGGGAGTTGTAGACAGCGAGGATGGATGTTACAGTTTGCAGAGGGACATAGATAGGTTGCAGAGCTGGGCCGTGAGGTGGCAAATGGAATTCAATACGGATAAGTGTGAGGTGATTCACTTTGGTAGGAATAACAGGCATATGAAATATAGGGCTAATGGAAGGACGCTTAATAGTGTTGTCGAGCAGAGGAATCTTGGGGTACAAGTACATAGCTCTTTGAAAGTTGGCACCCAGGTTGATAAAGCTGTTAAGAAGGCGTACGGTGTGTTAGCTTTTATTGGTAGAGGGATTGAATTTAGGAGCCGTGAGGTTATGTTACAATTGTACAAAACTCTGGTGGCCGCACTTGAAGTATTGCGTATAGTTCTGGTCGCCGAATTATAAGAAAGATGTGAAAGCATTGGAAAGGGTGCAGAGGAGGTTTACCAGGATGTTGCCTGGTATGGTGGGAAGGCCTTATGAGGAAAGGCTGAGGGACCTGAGGTTATTTTCATCAGAGAGAAGAAGGTTACGCGGTGACCTAATTGAGGCGTATCAGATGATCAAAGGACTGGATGGGGTGGGTAGTGACAGCCTTTTTCCTCGGATGGTGATGACCAACACGAGGGGACATAACTTTAAATTAAGAGGTGGTAGTTATAGGACGGATGTCAGAGGCAGGTTCTTTACACAGAGGGTGGTGAGAGCGTGGAATGCCCTGCCTGCAGCAGTTGTGGACTCGCCTACTTTAGGGGCATTCAAATGGTCGGTGGATAGGCATATGGATAATATTGGAATAGTTTAAGTTAGAGGGTCCACTGGCCAGCGCAACATTGAGGGCCAAAGGGCCTGTACTGTGCTGTAATGTTCTATGGTGACCTGGCCTTGACATAGACATCACAGATTTGGTTTGCAGGCTTTCATGTCCATGGGAGTAGCCTAGTAGGCTTTGGGTGCGAGTGTGTGTCATGGGGGGGGGGGGGGGGGGGGGGGGGGAATTGTCCATTTCAACCTGCTGATTTTTTGGCAGATCAGGCCAAGAGATACACGTGATGGCCATTTTGTGGGATCCTCGTGAGCGTTTATAACCCATGCACATCTCTAACCTGAAAAAAGCAGTGCTGTTGGGATTGCGCTGAAAACCAGCCTACCACTGATTTGCATCACTTACCATACTTTAGAATGCCATTATCAGAATCGACATGGCAATCTCTGCCCACATTAGTGTCTCTCAACTCTTTGGTGTGATGTCACTTTGGTGCAAATCAGAGTTGGTATATAAAAGTCTCAACCTGACATTGTCATGTTGATGTGGAGATGTTGGTATTGGAGTGGGGTAAACATAGTAAGAAGCCTCACAACACCAGGTTAAAATCCAACAGATTTATTTGGTAGCAAATGCACTAGCTTTCACAGTACTGCTCCTTCATCAGGTATGTGGGAGTTCTGTTCATAAACAGGACATATAAAGACACAAACTCAATTTACAGAATAATGATTGGAATGCGAGTCTTTACAGCTCATCAAGCCTTAAGCTTTGAGTATACTTTTAAGACTTGATTAGTGGAAGTTAAAACCCTTAATTTATGCAACTGGGTTATTTAAAGCACCCAGTGGCGATCTCTGTGGGATTTGTAGAATCATGGGAACCAGAGCTTCTGGAGCTCAGTCCAGTTACCCTGGTATCCCATAGAATGTCCCCAGAACCTCTACACCCAACTTGTCCACGCCGCCTTTTTTTAAAAAACCCCTAAGCTAATCCCAATTGTCTGCATTTGGCCCATATCCCTCTGTACCCATCATACCCATGTAACTATCTAAATTCTTTTTAAAAGACAACGGTACAGCTTTATTTTCTTTTATGTCGACAAAGGTGCAGTCAGGACATACAATCGAACTGTCCCAAAATTACCCTAAATTCCCGCCGCAACGGGCTACAATTATATCTGAACTTCAGTGTATAGTACAATTCAAACGCTAATGCTTTATTTACAGTATACGACTTTAGCCATCCTGTCTCGATGTTTTCAAGTATTGGGATGATTGTTTTAAGTGTGTGTTAATTGTTTTTGTCTGTTTGGTTATTAATGGTCTGGAATCTCCAGGGTTTGAACACTGGGTGTGCGATTATTCTCAAAGTTTGAGAGGCCAGGGATGCTTCCTTAGCTATGCTAATCTTTACGTGTCTCCATAGGTTGTTTGACTGGGTTAGAAGTGCTGATTTGGTGGAGTGGAGATGTGTTTTTTAATTTAGTTCCTGTAAGTGCCATCCTGACCAGCTTCCCCTGTGCGCGAGCCATCATTACATTCTAAAAGCATGCTCTTGCCTGCTAATCTGTGTCTGTTCCTTTGTGACTTTTAGTGAAGAGGCTCTGAGTGTAATTTTAGTCTGCTTCCATATTGTGTGCCCAATTTCATAAAATTTATTATCCAATAACATCACTATCCACAGGGATTGTGCCAGAGACTGGAGAGTGGTGAATGTTGTTCCTCTCTTCAAGAAAGGAAATAGGAATGACCCTGGTGATTATAGCCCAGTTCATGTCAGTGGTCAATAAGTTAATGCAAAAAGTCCTGAGGTGTAGGATTTATGACCATTTGGAAAGATGCGGCTTTATCTGGGATAGTTAGAATGGTTTCATGAAGGTTAAGTCCTGCCTCACAATTTGATTGAATTCTTTGAGGAGTAACTAAGTGTATAAACAAAGGTAGAGCAGTTGATGTTATATACGTGGATTTTAGTAAGGCATTTGATAAGATAGGCTCATGAAGAAAGTAAGGAAGTGTGGGATAGGAGGAAATTTAGTCGATTGGATGATTAACTGGCTATTTCATAGAAGATAGAGGGTGGTGATGGAGGGAAAATTTTCAGACTGGAGGCCAATTCCAACAGTGTACACAGGGATGAGTTCTGGGTCCTCTGCTGTTTGTGATTTTTATTAAAGACGTAGAAGAGGAGGCTGAGAGTGGGTCAGTAAATTTGCTGATGACACCAAGATTGGTGGGGTAGTGGATGAGGTGAAGGGCTCTTGTCGGCTGTGAAAAGACATTGATAGGATGCAGAGCTGGGCTGAAAAGTGGCAGATGGAATTTAACCCTGATAAGTGCGAGGTGATTCATTTTGGTAAGACAAACTTGAATGCAGATTAAGAACAAAGAACATAAAAGTACAGTACAGTAAAGGCCTTTCAGCCTTCAATGTTGTGCCGTGCTATGTCCAAACCCAGGATCAAGCTATTCCACTCCTTATCATCCTAGTACGCTTCATGTGCCTATCCAATAACCGCTTGAAAGTTCCTAAGTAGCCAAATCCACTATCATAGCAGGCAGTGTATTCACACCCCAACCACTCTCTGAGTGAAGAATCTACCTCAGATATCCCTCTTATATCTTCCACTGTGAACCTTATAGTTATGCTCCCTGGTAACAGATACATCCACCCAAGGAAATAGTCTTTGCACATCCGCCTCCTCTTCTAAGTCATTAATAAAAATCACAAACAGCAGAGGACCCAGAACCCTCATCATCTTATAAACCTCTATTAAGTCGCTTCTCATCGTCCTCCGTTCTAAAGAGAAAGGCCCCAGCTTCCTCAACCTTTCCTCATAAAATTACCCTCCAAACTAGGCAGCACCCTGGTAAATCTCCTCTGCACTCTCTCCAATGCTTCCACATCGTTCTTATAGTGAGGTGATCAGAACTGAACACAATATTCCAAATGTGGTCACACCAACATCCGGTATTGTTGCAGCATAACCCCACAGCTCTGCAACTCAAACCCCCTGTTAATAAATGCTAATACATTACAAGCCTTCTTCACAGCTCTATCCATTTGAGTGGCAACCTTCAAAATCTGTGGATATGAATTCTAAGATCTCTCTGTTCCTCCACATTCCTCAGAACCCTACAATCCGCATTCAAGTTTGTCCTACAAAGTTAATCACCTCGCACTTATCAGGGTTAAACTCCATCTGCCACTTTTCTGCCCAGCTGTGCATCCTATCAATGTCTCTTTGCAGCCTGCAAGAGCCCTCTACCTCATCCATACTCCACAGTCTTGGTGTCATCAGCAAATTTACTAACCCACCCTTCAACCCCCTCTTTCTAAGTCATTGATAAAAATCACAAATAGCAGAGGGCCCAGCACTGATCTCTGTGGTACATCACTGGTAACTGGTCTCTAGTCTGAAAATTTTCCTTCCACCACCACTCTTCTGTGGTGCACCACCTTCTTTGATACAGCCAATTACTTATCCAATCAAACCAATTTCCTTCTATCCCACACCTCCTTACCTTCTTCATGAGCCTATCAAGGGGAACCTTATCAAATGCCTTACTGAAACAAACAGGGTCAACAGCAGGTTTCTCAAGAATGTGGAGGAATAAAGAGATCTTGGGGTTCATATCCACTGAAGGTTGCCATGCAAGTGGATAGAGCTGTGAAGAAGGCTTATAGTGTGTTAGCGTTTATTGACAAGTGGTTTGGGTTTAAGAGTCATTGGGTTATACTGCAAATAAACACGACCTTGGTGAGATAACATTTGGAACAGTGTGTGCATTTCTGGTCACCTCACTATTCGAAGGATGTGGAAGCATTGGAGAGAGTGCGGAGGAGATTTACAGGAATGCTGTCTGATTTGGAGGGTAGGTCTTATGAGGAAAAGTTGAATGAGCAGGAGCTTTTCTCTTTAGAGCAGAGGAGGATGAGAGGTGACTTCATAGAAGTTTATAAGATGATGAGGGTGATAGATACAGTGGATGTTCAGAGGCTATTTCCTTGGGTGGATGTAGCTGTTACTAGGGAGCATAACTATAAGATTCATAGTGAGAGATATAAGGGGGATGTCCAAGGTGGATTCTTAATCAGAGAGTGGTTGGGGTGTGGAATGCACTGCCAGCTGTGATAATGGAGTCAGACACTTTAGGAACTTTCAAGTGGTTATTGTTCAGGCACATGCAACACACCAGAATGAGAGAGAGTTTGGACATAGCTCAGCACAATATTGAGAGCCAAAGGACCTGTACTGTGCTGTACTATGTTCTAGAACATAGAACATGTTCTATGCTCTATGTGCAATCAATCTAACCTGCAGATTTTTGGGGCGTTGGAGAAAACCAGGCACCTGGAGGAAACCAACACAGACATAGGGAGAATATGCAAATGCTACAACAGTCATCCAAGAGCCAAATTGAACCTGGCGCTGTGAGGTAGCAATACTGCTGTTTATTGAGTTTTGTGAAGGAAGCTGGGGAAGATTGATAATTCCATCATCCAAACTTTTCAGTATATCATTTTGTTTCTGATGATGTGAAAATGTGAATCATTCAAATCAATCTGATAACCTATATCTCCAACAGATCCAGAATAAATGGATTTCTTTATTTAAAGAAATCACTGCATTCCGTAGGGTTTTGCTAAATCCAGTAACAGTTCTCCAGTTTCAGCAGTTTGTGTCACTGAAGGGTGAATGGATGGAAAATAACATCATCTTCTGGTTTGAAGTTCAAAAGTTCAAGGTAAATAAAATAAAGGATCAGAATTTTTAAAAAGTAGTTAATAATTCAAAGCTACATGCAAACTAATCAGAAGTTTAATTTAAATAAAATAGCAAAGAAATATTACACAATTTTGGGTATGCCTGTTTTTTCCCTTATGTTTGACAGCCTGAATATTAATTTTTATAATCCAAATGGCAAAGAAAAGAATATGAACCCCTTCTGTGCTTTTTTCTTTCAGGATATGTGTTATTCTCAAGCAAGCGAGAAAAGTATTCAGAATAAAATCTCTTCTATTATTAATTGCTTCATCAATTCCAGCATACCACCTCCTGTGCAAATTGATATTTCATTGGAATGTGCACATAAAATCATTAATAAAATGCAAGAACAGGGACCATACTTCTTCAGAGAAGCACAGGTGTGTGATAAAAGAAAATACGGAGCTCAGTTAAATGGCTTAGTAGCATTAAGTGAAAAATAAGATTGGTGTGCTTCAGATAACTACATGGAATTAAGATGATGTGGCAATAATAATTAATAACTCAATGAAGGATAAAACTGGGTACTGAATATTCCTGGATAGGGAAAGAAAGAAATAAATTGAGCAGAACACCATAGTGCTAGTGAGAGATGTTCCAAAGGGGTCAAAGTAAATTTAGTTGGCGAAAGCTTGAAAACAATAGTACATTGCATTGCTCAACGTAGGCTAGCGGCTAGTTAAAAAAATGTACAGGAACAAATTTTCAAGAAAATTTCAGAGAAATGCAAATAATTATAGGTGAAGGCAGTAGGGAATTGGAGATTGACGGAATGGGAGGATTAGAAGTGAGATGGGCAAAATCAGAAATGGATGGAGGGAATTGAAATTCAACTAGTGGAGGAATTGGATCGGGGTGTTCAGAGATTTGGTAAGGGGGGATTGGAGCTCAGGGGTTAGAGGTTGGGGGAATTGGATCTCTGGGGTGGAGGAGGTCTTGGGGTATTGGAAGCTGAGTGTCAGAGGTCGAGGGTGGATGGATTGGAGATTGGGATGGTAGGGATTAGAGATTGGGTTGGGGAGGTTTGTGATCAGGGGTGGCTTAGAAATCATGGGTGGTGTGAGGATCATAGGTCTGGAGGGTGGAGGTGGGGGCAGGTAGGATCAGACATCAGGGGGTGTTAGTACTTGGGCCCTTGTTTTTCACAATCTGTATCAACGTGATGATCAACTACAATAGTTCCAAGCTTGCTGATGGCACAGAATTAGGTTGGAATATAAGTTGAGAGAAGAAATGCAAATGAACATAAGAACATAAGAAATAGGAGCAGGAGTAGGCCATCTAGCCCTTCAAGTCTGCCCCGCCATTCAATAAGATCATGGTTGATATGAAGTGGATCAGTTCCACTTTCCCGATTTCTCCCCATAACCCTTAATTGCCTTGTCTATCAGAAACCTATCTAACTGTGACTTAAATATATTCAGTGAGGTAGCTTCCACCACTTCTATGGGTAGAGAATTCCAGAAACTCACCACCCTTTGAGTGAAGAAGTTCCTCCTCAGCTCCATTCTAAACTGCCTCCCCCCTTATTTTGAGGCTATGCCCTCTAGTTCTGCTATCATTTCTAAGCTAGAAGAATCTCTCTACCTCTATCCTATCCATCCCCTTCATTATCTTATATATCTCTAAAGATCCCCCCTCAGCCTTCTAAACTTCAACGAGTACAGGCCCAGTCTATTCAATCTCTCCTCTTAGGCATCATTGCAAAAAGGCTTCAAGGAGAATCAGTCACATTAATTGAATGGGCAAAAAGATGATACATGATATGAAACATGTGATGTTATCCACTTTGACAGGAAAAATAAATTTAGAACATTTCTTAACTATTGAGAGATTGGAAAGTGTTGATGTCTAAATGGGTTCTGGGTTTCATTCTCCATAAGTAGGTGAAAACAAACACACAGGTGTGCATGCAATTAGGAAGTGTCATGCTCAGTACAAATATGAAAATATTATGGACTATAAAATCATATTTTATTAAAGTGGCCACAAACTGTTGACATTTTCAGCAATGGTTACAATTTGATTATATAGTTAAATATTGACCCAAACTCTCCACGTTAGCCTGACCCGACTAACTCCAATTTGACCACTCACCCAAATATCCCACCTGGCAACCCCCAAAAAAATGCAACTACCATTCCCCACAACATTCACTGATCCAGTCCTGTGCAGCCAATGACTGCACCATCCAACTACTCCCCAACACAACCTAAATACCCCTACCCAATCTAACATGACTAACCCTCTCAAGCTGCTACTGTATTCCCCAACATAATCCACTTACCACCTTCCATCCGACCCAACAATTCGCAGCCAGCAATCCCCAATTGCTCCAACTACCCCCACCCATCAGATTACCCTCTCAACCCAATCCAATTACATCCACACCCAACTATCCTTATCATCTGACCCAACTACTTCCTCATCTGAATAGCCCTCCAACTCCTACCTGAGCCAACCCGATGACACCACTGCTCAAGCACCCACCAACCTGCTATCTCCACCCAACTAACCGCCAAACAAATATGATGATCAGGACACTCAGATAACCCGACCCAACCTGTCCACCCATCATCAAGTACTCACCAAATCAACCTGCCTATCCCTCCACATAACTAAACCCCAACCTGACACTGAACAGGTATGATTTAAGTGACCCACAAGGAAGATTTTATGCAATTGTTTATTTAAGAACGCAGTTAAAATATAACAAAAAAAAACGCATAATTTTACCAATTACAAGACTTAAACGTAACTCGTTGTTAACTGTTATACTATTATCTCTTCTGTTTCAAGTTAAATACCATCTCACAGCCATACACCCTTCTTTAGACTTAGCACAAAAGGCAAATATGTTCATATAATGCTGGATCTGATTGAGATCCATTGTGGGAGGGAGGTCCGCTGCCACTCTGCCTGAGATCCGTGGAGGAGAAGAGTGGTCCTCTACTACTCTACTTGAGATCGTTGAAGGGGAGAGAGAAGGGTGGTCCGATGCCTCTCTGCCTGAGATCAGTGGAGGGGTGGGGGGGGGAGGCGGAAGGGGGAGTCCACTGCCTCTCTGCCTGAGATCAGTGATGGGAGGGTGGGGATAGGAGGAGGGGCCCACGATCAGTCTGGGTAGCGGGAATGCAGGAATAAGGGCGTCAGTAATGTTGTGGTGATGGGGTAATGTCTGTGGGGGCCAGGGATTATCTGGCCCGGGAGGGAAATGGCTGTGGAGCAACATTCTGCCATTTTTTTCTGTGCACGTGCAGTTGTAGGCTCTGATCGGAGCTGGAGATTTAAGGCGCATTAAGTCTCGCCAAAAGGCTTGTGCAGCATGATTTGGAATTGCTGATATTTTTGCAGGCAGAATGTTGATGGGGGCACCTCAGAACAGGCCTAAAAGTCAGATCTGAAACACTCCCAGTTTCAAATCTACCCAGCACTTAGAATCAAAATGGTAAAATAGGGCCCAGTTTCACTGAAATGGTAGTAAACCTATGAAATTCTCCACCACTGAAGTTTTTGGATGCCAAGTCACTGAATGTATTCATGAATGAGATAGATTGATTTTACGTTTTAATGAAATCAAGGAAAATGGGGAGAAAGCAGGAATATGGAATTGAAATTGAGGATCTTCCATGATCATATTGAATGGCGGAGCAGGCTTGAGGGGCCAAATGGCCTACTTCTGCTCTAAGTTTTTATGTTTTTTATGATTTAGTAAGTTTTTAGGTTCTTTAAAGTTACTGTTAATTTATTCTTAATTGGAAAATCTGAATGTCTATCTTTGGCAAATTTGAAATGTATATGTGAGCCAGTAATCTGAAACCATCTAAAAACAATTACATTTTGCTCCATAGACGGAAGTTTTCGATGTTCTCTTCAAATTATGGCCTGATTTTAGAAACTTCAGATGTAGTGTTACCACTGAAAGCATCTTGCCAACTTTAGAAAGAAAAATAATGAAGAGGCAAAAAAAAAGCTGAAAGGAAAAGTATGATAGAGCACAATTCAGGTGATACTTTAGAATTATGCAAGTTATAATTGTGGAACAGTTGGAGATGACCATTCAAATCCATCACATTGCTTTTCAAAAGAGAGCTAATCAGGCACACTCCCCAGTTTTTTTTATTTTAAGTATGGTTCCAACTATCTTTTGAAAGTTACCATTGAATATTTTTCCACCAAATCCCAAATTCTGGACATTCATCCCATTTTTTCACCAATTACTTGCTCCAGCTATAGAATGGTAGACTCAAGAATAATGTCAGCATCAAATGAGGAATTCTGTCCCATAATGCCTGTGCCAGCTCTCAAACCTCCTGCCCCTCACCTTGAACCTATGCTTCCTTGTGACTGACCTTTCAATGAAGGAGAGCAGCTGCTCTTATCCACTCTGTCCACGTCTCTTATTATTTTATACACCTCAATCAAGTTGCCCTTTAGTCTTCTCTACTCTAATGAAAACAACCCAAGCCTATCCAACCTCTGTTCAGAACTTAAATGTTCCATCCCAGGCAGCACCCTGATGAATCTCTTCTGTACCCCCTCCAGTGTAATCTGATAACGTGGTGACCAGAATGCACACAATACTCTGCTGTGGCTCACCAAAGTTTCATACAACTCTAACATGACTTCCCTGCCTTTGTAATCTATGCTTGATTAATAAAGGTCAGTTTATGTCTTTTTCACCACCCAACTAAAATGCCCTTCCACCTTCAAAGATCTTTGGACAAATATGCCAAGGTCCCTTTATTCCGCAGAATTTCCTAGCATCATGCTTGGATACTTTATTGTAAAATTATTTCTTCCAAAGTCAATCACCTCACACTTCGCAGGGTTAAATTCCATCTGTCAGTTATCTGCCTGTGTGGCCATTCCATCTGTATCTTCTTGTAGCCCAAGACATTCCACCTCACTGCTAACCACCTGGCCAATCTTTGTGTCATCTGCAAATTTACTAATTCTACCTCCCACATCATCATCCATGTCATTATCCAAAGCTGGAATTGAATCTGTGAAGCAGTGTGCCTTGGTGGAGTAGTCATTCACAAGGGGCATAGTTTTAAGCTGGAATTGAATCTGTGAAGCAGTGTGCCTTGGTGGAGTAGTCATTCACAAGGGGCATAGTTTTAAGCTGGAATTGAATCTGTGCAGCAGTGTGCCTTGGTGGAGTAGTCATTCACAAGGGGCATAGTTTTAGAGTGAGGGCCAAGAGATTTGGAGGGGATTTGAAAAAAAATCTTCACTCTGAGGGTTGTTGGAATCTGGAATGCATTGTCTGGGAAGGTATATGAGGCTGGATACATTACAATCTTTAAAAAGTATTTGGATAAGCACTTGAAGTATCATAACATTCAAGGATATGGAACATGTGCTGGAAAACGTAATTCGCACGAATCTAATTGTCACTGTTATCAGTGCAGACTTGATGGGCCAAAAGGCCTTTTCTGTATTATATAACTCTTAGACTCTTCAATGCTTTCACTTCCTTCCTAAAGTATGATATCCAGAATTGGGCACAATATTCCTGTTGAGGCCAAACCAATGCTTTATAAAAGTTCATGATAACAATCTTTCTTTTGTTTTTATCCTCTATTTGTAAAGTATCTGGAATTGTACAATCTCTACAATGCAGAATGAGATCACTCGGCCCATTGAATCTGCACCGACTTTCCAACAGAGCATTTAACCCAGGCCCACCCCTGCCCTATTCTCGCAATCCCATGTTTTTATCTCACCAATCCCCCAACTGACAGACCTTGGGACTCCAAGAGGTAATTTAACATAGCCAATCTATCTAACTTATACATCTTAGACTATGGGAGGAACACCTGGAGGAAACGCATATATAAAATAAACATTTTTAACTATTTTTCTATCTACTTTGCCATTTTAAATTATTTGTTCACACACATCTCCAGATCCCTTTGTTACTGCAACACCTTTGGGATTGTAACATTTTGCTTATATTACCTCTTATTCTTTCCACAAAAATAAATTGTTTTACCCTTGCCTGCATTAAATTTCATTTGCTACAAGTCCACCCATTCCATCCACCTTATATTGGCTTGAAGTCTGCTACTGTCCGTCACACAGTCCATAAAACTTCCAAGTTTTGTGTAATCTGAGTCTAGGCTATCAATGTAGATTAAGAAAAGCATTCACTTAGTGTTTGTAAGGAGCATCCAGAAGGGCTTCTTGAAACAATATGTAGACAGTCCAACTAGGAAAGGGGACTGGGAAATGAGTCCGGCCAGTTGGTCAATGTTTCAGTCGGGGAGCAGTTTGGAAACAGTGACAACAATTGATTAAGTTTTAAGATACTGATGGATAAAGCTAAGTGTGGTCCTCGGGTAAAGATGCTAAACTGGGGCAAGGACAGCAATATTAGGCAGGAACTGAAGAATGTAGATTAGGGACAGATGTTTGAGGGCAAATCAATATCTGGCATGTGGGAAGTTTTCAAGTGTAAGTTGATAAGAATTCAGGACTACACATTCTTGCATGGATGAAGGATACTTGTGGCAAATTTCGGGAATCTTGGATAACAAGAAATATTCTAAGCCTAGTCAAAAAGAAAAAGAAACACTTGTCAAGGTTAGGAGGTTGGGAACACACGAAGTGTAGAATACAACAAAAGTAGAAAGAAATTTAAGCAAGGCATCAGGAAGGCTAAAATAGGTCACGAAAAATCATTAGCCTGTAGAATTAAGGAAAATCCCAAGGCTTTTTATACATGTATAAAGAGCAAGAGGTTAGCCAGGGAGCAGGTTGGCCCACTCAAGGTCAGGGGAGGGAATGTTCACTTGGAACCAGAGGAAATGGCAAGGTATTAAATGAGTACTTTACATCAGTATACACCAAAGAGGTTTGGTGGATGATGAGTCTGGAGAAGGATATACAGGTAATTTGGGTCATGTTGAGGTCAAAAAGGAGGCGGTATTGGGGAGTTTTGAAAAATACTAAGGTGGACGAGTCAGAAGGGCCTGATGGGATATACCCCAGAATACTGAGAGAGGCAAGAGAGGAAATTGCTGAGAGAAGTGTTTATATGCTCACTGGCTACAAGGGAGATTCCAGAGGATTGGAGAACAGCCATTTGTTGTTCCTTTGTTTAAGAAGGTAAGCAAGGATAATCCAGGTAAATACAGGCCAGTGAGACTTGTATCAGGGAAATTATTGGAGAGGATTTTTCAAAACAGCATTTACTCCCACTAGGAAATAAGTGATGTATTTGTGAGAGACAACTTGATTTTGTGAAGAGGAGGTCGCATCTCACTGATTTAATCACGTTTTTTGAGGAATGAAGATGAGTGATTAGGGTAACGCAACGGATGTTATCTGTACGGACCTCAGTAAGGCCTTTGACAAGAGTCGGCATGGCAGACTGGTACAGAAGGTGAAATTGCACAGAGTGAGAGGCAAGCTGGAAGGACGGATGCAGAACTGGCTCAATCGTATAAAACAGAGGGTAACAATGGAAGGGTACGTTTCTATATGGAGGGCTGTGATAAGTGGTGCTCTTCAGGGATCAGTGCCGGGACCTTGCTGTTTGTAATGATTTGGAGGAAAATGTAACGGGTTTGATTAATAAGATCCGTGGAATTGCGGAAAGCAATAAGGACCATCAGAGGATACAGCAGGATATTGATCTGTTAGAGATTCGGCAGGGAGATAACAGATGGAGTTTAATCCAGACAAATATGAGGTAATGCATTTTGGAAGGTCTAATACAAATGGGAAATATGCAATAAATGGCAGAACATTTAAGAGTATTGATAGGATCTGGATGTACATATATCACTGAAAATTGCATTGCAGGTGGAGAAGGTAATTAACATGGCATATGGCAGAATTGCCTTCATCGGCCGGGACATTGAGTTTAAAAATTGGCAAATCATGTTGCAGCTTTAAGATTCTAACCTTAGTTAGGCCGTACTTGGAATATACTGCTCAATTCTGGCCACTATATTACCAGAAGGATTTGAAGGCTTTGGAGAGGGTACAGAAAAGATGTATGAGGATGCTGCCTAGTATGGAATGTGTTAGCTATGAAGAGAGGTTGAAGAAACTTGATATGCTCTCACTGGAACGACGGAGGTTGAAGAGCGACCTGACAGAAGTCTCCAAGATCATGAGGGGCATGGACAGAAGCTTTTTTCCAGGATGGAAGAATCAATTATGAGGGAGTTTAAAGTGCAAAGGGCAAGATTTAAAGGAGATGTACAAGTCAAGGTGCTGGGTGCCTGGAACTCTGTGGTGGGGGAGGTAGTTGAAGCAGATACGATAGTGAGTTTTAAGGGTCGTTTGGACAAATACATGAAAACAATGGAAATAGAGTGATATGGTCCCTGGAAGGGTAGGGGTTTTAGTTCAGTGCAGGCTTGGAGGGCCTAAGGGACTATTCTTGTGCTGTAAATTTCTTTGTTCTTTGAATCTAGCAGATAACAAGCTAATTTTGCTCTCATAATGCAGAATGAGACTGGGTTAGTTAAAGACATCAGAGTAAAGGATCCTTTGGACAAGAGTGGATGGCATGATGGAATTTCACATTCAGTTTGAGAGTGAGAAATATGGGCCTATATCTAGTTATTTAAACTTAAATAAAAACTATGAAGCCAGAGTTAAATAACATGAACTGGATATTAAAAGGTAAGAGGATAGAGAAGCAGTTGGAGATATTTAAATTTATATCACTTATAACTTTCAATAAAGATGCATTCCATTAAGGAAGAAAGCCTCCCCCAGAAGTATACACCACTTGTGGCTAACTAATGAAGTGTGATATCAAATTGGAAGTAAAGATGCACAATGCTGCAAAGACTAGTAGTAATCCAGAAGATTGGGAAAGCTTTACAAACCAGCAAAGGATGACTACAAAATATTAAAGAGGAAGAAACTGGAGTATGGGAGAAGACTAGCAAGACCACAAAGACAGATAGTGAAAGCTTCTATTATATAACAAAGAAAGGAACAACTAAAGTGAGTATTAGTCTCACAGAAAGATTTTGACAATAATAACGAGACCAAGGAAATGGCAGAAGCTTTGAACACGTATTTTGTATCCATCTTCACAGTAATGACAAAGAAAAGCATCCTAAGAATACTGTCACTATTAAGAGAAAAAGTAACTGTAAACTAATGGAATTTGAGGGTAATAAGTCTCCTAGCTCCTACATCCAATGGCCTGCATTTCTATGTTTTAATGGAGTAGTCACAGAGATAGTTATTTATTTGGTTATTTATTATCTTGCAAAATTCCCCAGATTCTGGAAAAGTCCTAGTGGATTAGAAAACTACAAATGTAACATTCCATTCAAGAAAGGAAGGAGATAAGAAGTAGGAACCTATAGATCATTTAAGTCTAATGTGAGTCATCAGGAAAATGGTGAACTATATTAAAATAGTAGTGGCAGGATGTATGAAAAATCATAATACAATGAGAGTCAGCATGACTTTGTTAAAGGGCAATTGTGTTTATTAGCATTTTTTGAGGATGTAACAAGCCTAGGGAGAACCAGTATAAGTAATGTATTTGGATACCAAATGATAATTGATAATGTGCTATATAAAAAGATACTGCACAAAGTAAGAGCTCATTGTGTTCAGGGTCATATATTAACTTGGATAGAAGGTTTACAGGACACTCACAGGAAACAGAACTGAGATAAATGGCTCATTTATTTATTTTTAATTTATTTAGTGCAAGACAAAAAGCTTCAGCAATATGTGTCCTTTTATTAGTGTTACGAGATCAATAAACTAGAGGTCTGTCCCCAGGCTGAACACCTTCAAGATCAGGTGAGGCAGTCAAATTGGCAGTCAAAGAGGAATTGGTATGGTACCAATATTGGTACCATACCATAGAACATTACAGCACAGAACAGGCCCTTCGGCCTTCGATGTTGTGCCGACCAAAATAAAAAGCAATGCCCCTCCAAACTAAACCATTCCCTTCTCTTCCATATACTTATCAACTAACCTCTTAAACGCCACCAAACTTGGCGCATCTACAACAGCTGCAGGCAGGGCATTCCACTCCCTAATCACTCTTTGAGTAAAGAACCTACCTCTGATATCCGTCCTATAACTCATACCCCTTAATTTAAAGCTGTGTCCCCTCGTGCTAGCTTTCTCCATCCTAGGAAAAAGGCTATCACTGTCCACCCTATCTAAACCTCTAATCATCTTATATGCTTCAATAAGATCCCCTCTTAGCCGCCTCCTTTCTAACGAAAACAACCTCAAATCCTTCAACCTCTCTTCATAGGACCTGCCCTCCATACCAGGCAACATCCTGGTAAACCTCCTCTGTACCCTCTCCAATGCCTCCACATCTTTCTTATAATGTGGGGACCAGAACTGCACACAATACTCCAAGTGCGGCCGCACTAGAGTTTTGTACAGTTGCAACATGATGCTGCGGCTCCTAAATTCAATCCCCCTACCAATAAAAGCTAAGACTCCATATGCCTTCTTAACAACTTTATCCACTTGACTGCCTACTTTCAGGGATCTATTGACACATACACCAAGATCCTTCTGTTCCTCAACACTATTAAGAGCCCTACCATTAGCCCTATACTCTACACATTTATTGTTCCTGCCAAAGTGCATTACCTCACACTTTTCCACATTAAACTCCATTTGCCACCTCTCGGCCCAGCTCTGCAACTTGTCCAAGTCACTCTGTAAACTATAACACCCCTCTTCACTATCTACCACTCCACTGACCAATATTGTATGGTAGCACAGTGGTTAACACTACTGCTTCACAGCAACAGGAACCCAGGTTCGATTTCTGGCTTGGTCTGGTCTGTGTAGCATTTGAACATTCTCCCTGTTTCTACGTGGGTTTCCTCCTGGTGCTCCAGTTTCTTCCCACATTCTGAAAGATGTGTTGGCTCGGTGTATTGACCAAACAGGTGCCAGACTGTGGCGATTAGACAAATTTCACAGTAATTTCATTGAAGTGTTAATGTAAGCCTTACTTGTGATTAATAAATAAACTTTACTTTAAACAGACATTAAAAACCCCATTTGTTATGTCTTTCAGGAAGCAAAACGTACTGTCTTTACTCAGTCTGGCTTTCTGCAGATTTCCAAACAAATAATTCGTTCCAATCTACCTTGCATCCTGCCTCATTTTATTAAAATCTACTTCCCCCAATCCAAATTCTTTTTCTGCAACTTATCAATTTCTTTGTCCATAACAAATTTGAATTGAACAATGTTGTGATTGCTATCACCAAAATGCTCCCCCACCAACACATAACCACCTGTCCAGCTTCAATTCCCAGAATTAGGTCCAGCATAGCTCCCTCTCTTGTTGGATCTTTTACATATTGACCTTAGAAGTTTTTCTGTATATGTTTTAAGGAGTCTACTCCATCTAAGCCCTTAATATTATGGCTATCCCAATTAATGTTGGGAAAGTTGAAATCACCTAATATAATTATCCTCCTGTTATTTTTACAACCCTCTGCACACATATTTATTTTTCAATTTCTTGCTGACTCTCTGGGGGTCTATAATAAATACATAGCAACGTAGCTGACCTTTTTTTATTCCTAAGCTCTACCCACAAAGCTTCATCTGATGTCCCCTACAGATATCATCTCTCCTTACTACAGTGACTGCCTTCTTAACTAATAATGCAATGCCTTCCTTCCTTTTACACCCCCCTCTGTTATACAGATTTACAGCACGGAAACAGGCCTTTTGGCCCAACTTGTCCATGCGCCCTTTTTTAACCCATAAGATAATCCCAAATGCCCACATTAGACCCATATCCCTCTATACGCATCTTATCAATGTAACTGGCTAAATGCTTTTTAAAAGACAAAATTGAACCTGCCTCTACCACTGGCAGTTTGTACCAGACACTCACCACCCTCTGTGTGAAAAACATTGCCCCTCTGGATCTTTCTTTTCTCTTCCCTCTCACCTTAAATCTATGCCTCTCATTTAAGTTCTCCTACCTTTGGGAAAAGATACTGACGAATCCTAACATCCCTCATTACGTTATAGACTTCTATAAGATCACCCATCAGCCTTCTATGCTGCAGAGAAAGAAGCCCCAGTCTATCCATTCTCTCCTTATAATTCAAACCATCTTATCCCGGTAGCATCCAAGTAAATCTTTTCTGCACTTTTTCGAGTTTAATAATATTTTTTCTATAAGTGGGTGACCACAACTGTACATAGTATTCCAAGTATGGCTTACCAACATTTTGTACAACTTCAAGTTGTCCCAATTCCTATATTCAATGTTCTGACCAATGAAATCAAGCATGCCGATTGCCTTCTTCACCATTCCATCCATCTGTAACTCCACTTTCAAGGAGCTATGAACCTGTACCCCTAGATCTCTTTGTTCTATAAATCTTTCCAACATCTTTTCATTAATTGCGTAAGTCCTGCGCCGGCTCTATCAACTAAAATGCATCACTTTGCATTTATCTAAACTAAATTCCATCTGCCATTCGTCAGTCCACTAGCCTAATTAATTAAGATCCTACTGCAATTGTCGATAATCTTCTTCACTGTCCACTATGCCATCAATGTTGGTGTCATCTGCAAACTTACTAACCATGCCTACTTAATTCTCATCCAAATCATGAATATAAATGACAAGTAACAGTGTACCCTGAGGCACACCACTGATGACAGGCCTCCAGTTTGAAAAACCCTCTACAACCACCCTCTGTCTTATGCCATCAAGCCAGTTCTGTATTCAATTGGCTGCCTCAGCCTGATTCCCATGAGATTTAACCTTATGCAACAACCCATCATATGGTATCTTGTCAAAGGCCTTGTTAAACTCCATGTTGACAACATCAACTGCACTGCCCTCATCCAACTTCTTGGTTACCCCTTCAAAAAACTCAACTAAATTTGTGGAATATGATTTTCCATTCACAAAACCATGCTGACTATCCCTAATCAGTCCTTGCATCGCTACATGCCTGTAGATTCTGTCTCTCAAAATACGTTCTGACAACTTGCTCACTATAGATGTGAGGCTCACCAGCCTGTAGTTAAAGAACATAGAAACTTACAGCACAAGACAGGCCCTTCGGCCTCTAAGTCTGCACCGATCGTGCTGTCCAACTGAACTAAAGCCCCTGACCTTTCCAAGGATCATATCCTTTTATTCCCATCCTTTATAGGATGTATTTGTCAAAAGTCCCTTTGAAGTCATCATCATATTTGTTTCCATGACCTCCCCCGGCAGCAAGCTCCAGACACCCACCACCCTCTGTGTAAAAAATTTGCCTCAAACATCTCCTTTAAACTTATGCCCCCTACTAATTGACTCTTCCACCCTGGGCAAAAGCTTCTGACTATCCACTTTGTCCATGCCTTTCATAATCTTGTAGACTTCAATCATGTCACCCCTCAACCTCCATCATTCCAGTGAGAACAAACTGAGTTTCTCCAACCTCTCCTCATAACTATTGCCCTCCATGCCTGGCAACATCCTGGTAAATCTTTTCTATGTTCTCTCCAAAGCTTCCACATCCTTCTGATAGTGTGGCAGCCAGAATGGAACACTACATTCCAAGTGCAACACAAATAAGGTGGCCCATGGAAGACTTCTACAGAAAATGCAGATGTGTGGAATAGAGGGTGATTTAGCTAATTGGATTAGAAATTGGCTGGCAGATAGAAGACAGAGGGTGGTGGTTGATGGGAGATATTCATCGTGGAGTTCGGTGACGAGTGGTGTGCCTCAGGGGTCTGTTTTGGGGCCCCTGCTGTTTGTAATTTTTATAAATGATCTGGATGAGGGTATTGAGGGATGGATCAGTAAATTTGCAGATGATACTAAAGTTGGTGGTGTGGTAGATAGTGAAGAGGGGTGTTTTAGTTTACAGAGTGACTTGGACAAGTTGCAGAGCTGGGCCGAGAGGTGGCAAATGGAGTTTAATGTGGAAAAGTGTGAGGTAATGCACTTTGGCAGGAACAATAAATGTGTAGAGTATAGGGCTAATGGTAGGGCTCTTAATAGTGTTGAGGAACAGAAGGATCTTGGTGTATGTGTCAATAGATCCCTGAAAGTAGGCAGTCAAGTGGATAAAGTTGTTAAGAAGGCTT
Organism: Sphyrna mokarran; assembly: GCA_024679065.1. Classification (NCBI taxonomy): domain Eukaryota; kingdom Metazoa; phylum Chordata; class Chondrichthyes; order Carcharhiniformes; family Carcharhinidae; genus Sphyrna; species Sphyrna mokarran. Next base: position 111,799,468 of record JAGIQG010000007.1, on the reverse strand, counting down.
ATGGAGTCTTAGCTTTTATTGGTAGGGGGATTGAATTTAGGAGCCGCAGCATCATGTTGCAGCTGTACAAAACTCTAGTGCGGCCGCACTTGGAGTATTGTGTGCAGTTCTGGTCCCCACATTATAAGAAAGATGTGGAGGCATTGGAGAGGGTACAGAGGAGGTTTACCAGGATGTTGCCTGGTATGGAGGGCAGGTCCTATGAAGAGAGGTTGAAGGATTTGAGGTTGTTTTCGTTAGAAAGGAGGCGGCTAAGGGGGGATCTTATTGAAGCATATAAGATGATTAGAGGTTTGGATAGGGTGGACAGTGATAGCCTTTTTCCTAGGATGGAGAAAGCTAGCACGAGGGGACACAGCTTTAAATTAAGGGGTATGAGTTATAGGACGGATATCAGAGGTAGGTTCTTTACTCAAAGAGTGATTAGGGAGTGGAATGCCCTGCCTGCAGCTGTTGTAGATGCGCCAAGTTTGGTGGCGTTTAAGAGGTTAGTTGATAAGTATATGGAAGAGAAGGGAATGGTTTAGTTTGGAGGGGCATTGCTTTTTATTTTGGTCGGCACAACATCGAAGGCCGAAGGGCCTGTTCTGTGCTGTATTGTTCTATGTTCTATGTTCTAAGATTCTTTTAAGCTGCAATATGATTTGCCAATTTTTAAACTCAATGCCCTGGCTAATGAAGGCAAGCATGCCATATGCCTTCTTGGCTACCTGCTCCACCTGCATTGCCACTTTCAGTGACCTGTGTACCTGTACATCCAGATCTCTCTGCCTATCGATACTCTTAAGGTTCTGCCATTTACTGTATATTTCCTATCTGTATTGGGCCTTCCAAAACACATTACCTCACATTTGTCCAGATTAAACTCCATCTGCCACCTCTCCGCCTAAGTCTCTAACCAATCTATATCCTGCTATATCTTCTGATGGTCCTCATTGCTATCCACAAATCCATCAACATTTGTTATCCATAAACTTACTAATCAAACTAGTTACATTTTCCTCCAAATCACTTATATATGTTACAAACAACAAAGGTCCCAGCACTGATCCCTGAGGAACGCCATTTGTCACAGCCCTCCATTCATACCTTTCCACTGCTACCCTCTATCTTCTATGACCAAGCCAGTTCTATATCCACCTTGCCAGCTCACTTCTGTTCCCATGCAACTTCACTTTTGCACCAGTTTGCCACGATAGACCTTGCCAAAGGCCTTACTGAAGTCCATATAGACAACATCCACTGCCCTACCCTCATCAATCATCTTCGTCACTTCCTCAAAAAACCCAATCAAGACATGACCTCCCTTTCACAAAGCCATGTTGCCTCTCGTTAATTATTTCCAAGAGGGAGTAAATCCTGTCTCGAAGGACCCTCACCAATAATCTCTACCACTGGCGTATGGCTTGTATTTACCTCAATTATTCTTGCTACCCTTCTTAAACAAAAGAACTACATTGGTTATTTTCCAATCCTCTGGGATCTCTCCTTTTGCCAGTGAGGATACAAACATTTCTCTCAAGGCCCCAGCAAAATGTGTAATTAATCGATGATATTGATGTATTTATTTTTATCCTACAGGTACTTTGGTCAGCCTTGTTGTCTGACAAGGGGAAGGCTGCTCTTGGATTTTTTTTCCAAGAGTATCCTAGTGCTTCATGTTGTTAGTGTTAGCTTGACCTGGACTATTTGATGGGCAACACGACAGCTCAGTGACTATCACTGTGCTGTGCAGATACATGGATTTGGGCCTGTGTCTATGGGAGTTTGCGCATTCTCCCTGTGTTTGTGTGGGTTTTCTCCGGGTGCTCCGGTTTCCTCCCACATCCCAAAGATGTGCTCTTAGGCTGATTGGCAGAACAGTTCTCCCTAAATTGTCTCAAATTTGGTTTCAATCCATAGATCTATAACCAAAGACAGGGATTACGATAGAAGTGGGAACATCGAGGTGGTGGCGCGGGCTCTTGGGCCAAAGGGCCTGTTTCCTGTGCTGTTTTGTTCTTTGTTGTTCAATTTCCTGTCTTGCCTTTCTCAGTATTGTTGGGTATATCCCATCTGGCCCTGGGGACCTATCTACCTTTATGTTTCTCAAAAGCCTCAATAACTCCTCCTTTTTGATTTCAACATGACTCAAAATATCTACACACCCTTTCCCAGATTCATCAGCCACCAAGTCCTTTTCTTTGATGAATATTGAAGCAAATTACTCATTTAATATCTCGTCCATTTCTTCTGGCTCCATGCATAGATTCCTTCCACTGTCCTTCAGTGGGCCAACCGTCTCCCTGGCTATCCTCTTGCTCTTTATCTATGGATAAAAAGCTTTGGGATTTTCCTTAATTCTTCTGGCCAATGATTTTTAGTAACCCATTTTAGCCCTCCTTATTCCCTTGCTTAAGTTTCTTTCTATTTCCTTGTATTCCACACTTGTTTCATGCATTCCCAGCCTCCCAACTTTGACAAATGCTTCCTTTTTCTCTTTGACTAAGCTCACAATATCTTGCATTATCCAAGGTTCCCAAAACTTGCCATACTTATCCTTCATCCTTATAGGAATATGCCTGTCCTGAATTCCCATCAATTTATACTTGAAAGCCTCCCACATGCCAGATGTTGATTTGCCCTCAAACATCTGCCCCAATCTTCAGTTCCTGTCTAATATTGTTCTAAGTAGCCTTCTCCCAGTTTAGCACCTTAACTTGAGGATTGTACTTTTCTTTAATCTATCAGTACCTTAAAGCTTACTGAATTGTGATCACTGTTCCCGAACTATTCCCCTGCTGAAATGTCAACCTGGGCTCATTTCCCAATACCTTGTCCAATGTGGCCTCTTCCATATTGGACTAACTGCAAACAGTTTCAAGAAGCCTTCCTGGTTGCTCCTTACAAACTCTGCCCTATCCATGCTCCTACCACTAAGTGAGTCCTAGTTAATATAGGGGAAGTTAAAAATCTCTCACCACGACAATCCTGCTACTTTTACAGCTTGTCAAAATCTGCCTACGTATCTGTTCTCTATTTTCCACTAGCTGTTGAGCAGCCTATAGTAAACCCCAACATTGTGACTATACCCTACCTATTCCTAAGCTCTACCCATATTGACTAGCTGCATAAGCCCTCCAAGGTGTTTCCAGCAGTACAGTTGTGATATTCTCCTTAACCAGTAATGCAATTCCTCATCCCTTTTACATTCCCCTGTATCCCACATGAAACATCTGTATCCTGGATTGTTAAGCTGCCAAACCTGTCCTTTCCTTAACCAAGTCTCTGTAATAGCAACATCATAGTTCCAAGTACTAACCCAAGGATAAAGAAGCTACTTAAGAAGGAAATCAGAGGGCTAAAAGATGACATGAGATTGCTTTGGCAGACAGAGTGAAGGAAAATCCAAAGAGCTTCTATAGGTATGTTAGGAGCAAAAGGATAGTGAGAGATAACGTTGGTCCTCTTGAAGACCAGCGTGGTAGACTGTGTATGGAACCAAAAGAGATGGGGGAGATACTAAATGGTTTTTTTGCATCTGTATTTACTGAGGAAACAGGCATGGAGTCTACAGACAGGGAGGTTATGTAACCTTTACAGGTTAAAGAGGAGGAGGTGCTGGCTGTCTTGAGGCAATTCAGAGTGGATAAATCCTCAGTACCGGACAGGATATTCCCACAGATCTTGAGGGAAGCTAGTAGTAAATTTGCAGGGGCTCTGGCAGACATATTTAAAATGTCAGTATTCATGGTGGGGGAGGTGCCGGATGATTGGAGGGTGCTCGTGTTGTTCCATTGTTTAAAAAAGGTTCCAAAAGAAATCCGGGAAATTATTGGCCAATAAGTTTGACATCGGCGGTGGGCAAGTTATTGGAAGGTGTGATCAGGGATAGGATCTACAAATATTTGGATTAACAGAGACTTATTAGGGAGAGTCAACATGGCTTTGTGATTGGTCAAACGTGACCAATCTATTAGTTTTTGAGGAGGTTACTAGGAAAGTGGATGAAGGGAAGGGAGTGGATGTCGTCTACTTGGATTTTAACAAGGCCTTTGATAAGGGCTCTCATGGGAGGTTAGTTACGAAGGTTTAGTCATGAGGTATACATGGGGAGGTAGTAAATTGGATTAGACACTGGCTCAATGGAAGAAATCAGAGAGTGGTTGTGGAGGATTGCTTCTCTGAGTGGAGGCCTGTGACTAGTGGAGTGCCGTAGGGATCGATGTTGGGTCCATTGTTGTTTGTCATCTATATTAATGATCTGGATGATAATGTGGTAAATTGGATCAGCAAATTTGCTGATGATACAAAGATTGGAGATGTAATGAACAGTGAGGAAGGTTTTCAAAGCTTGCAGAGGGATTTGGACCAACTAGAAAAATGGGCTGAAAAATGGCAGATGGAATTTAACGCAGACAAATGTGAGGTATTGCACTTTGGAAGGACAAAGCAAAGTAGAACCTACAGAGTAAATGGTAGAACTCTGAAGAGTGCAGTTGAACAGAGGGATCTGGGAATGCAGGAACAGAATTCCATAAAACTGATGTCACAGAGTAGGGTCATAAAGGTGCTTTTGGTACATTGGCCTTTATAAATCAGAGTATCGAGTATAAAAGTTGGAGTGTTATGATAAGGTTGTATAAGGCATCGGTGAGGCTAAATTTAGAGTATTGTGTACAGTTTTGGTTACCTAGTTACAGGAAGGATGTAAATAAGGTTGTATGAGTGCAGAGAAAGTTCATGAGGATGTTGCCAGGACTTGAGAAGCTGAGTTACGGAGAGAGATTGAATAGCTTAGGACTTTATTCCCTGGAGTACTGAAGAATGAGGGGAGATTTGATAGAGGTGTATAAGATTTTGGTGGGTATAGATAGAGTGAATGTAAGCAGGCTTTTTCCACTGAGGCTAGGGGAGAAAAAAACCCCAAAGGGTTAAGGGTGAAAGGAGAAAAGTTTAAAGGGAATATTAGATGGGGCAACTTCCTCACGCAGAGAGTAGCGGGAGTGATGAATGAGCTGCCGGATAAAATGGTAAATGCGGAGTCACTTTTAACATTTAAGAAAAACTTGGACAGGTTCATGGATGAGAGGGGTGTGGAGGGATATGGTCCAAGTGCAGGTCAGTGGGATTAGGCAAAAAAATGGTACGGCACAGACAAGAAGGACCGAGGGGCCTGTTTCTGAGCTGTAATTTTCTATGGTTCTATGTTTCTATGGTCTCAGTTCATCTGCCTTACCTGTTACACTTCTCACATTGAAACAAATGTATTTCAGTCCACCTAATCCTCTGATTAGCAACCATACCTTGCCTGCTCTTTCTCTGAAGGGGAACCAGAGAGTACTGGCCCTATCTCTGGTTCCCTTCAATTAATTCATCATTAGCAGGCTTCCTGTCATTGCATGCCATAAACCCCGTTACATCACTGGTAGCGGTCACACTGTGAAACCTCACACAAATCTTATTTTTTGGAATCTTGTGAGATTTTGTCTTCCCATTATCTTTTAAGTTTGTGGCAAGCACCCCAGCTTAAGTTTATTTGCACATAAATTTCCATGTCACAATATTTTTTAAAGCCAAATTTCATTAGGACAATTGCTGCATCAATTCCACTGCATTCCAGCTATTACCTGAAACAGATGGGTATTTTGGTTATCCATCTCAAGACTATACTGAGATAACAGTGGTACAGCAATGGTGTAAGTGAGGTAATAAGTAACTCAGAACTATATTCAGAACACAAATATCCTGTTTGTGCCATTTTGGCATAATAAAGAATAAGCTGGTGGTACAGATTGATAGAAGAAACCATAACTTTGTTTTATTTTTGCAGGAAACTAAGCCCATCTAAAACAGGCTGACAGCTGAAAAATACATTTGACTGAAATCTGTGAATTAAAATAAATCACCACTTGAACTATGAACTTTCTTTTTATTTCTGTCTTGAAACAGATTATTATTTTGATTGGCATTTCTGAAGCTCAAACAAAACAATGATGATAATGAGGTTGGGTGGCACAGTAGCAAGCCCCTTGGATCCCATGCCGTCTCAGCTTCTCCAGAAGCTTTGCATGGGGGACCTTATCAAACGCCTTGCTAAAGTCCATGTACACCAAGTCCACCGCTCTTCCTTCGTCAACGTGTTCTGTCACATTTTTGAAGAACTCAACTAGGCTCGTAAGGCATGACCTGCTCTTGACAAAACCATGCTGACTATTTCTAATCAGTCCAAACATCTCCAAATGTTCATATATCTTATCCCTCAGAAGCCTCTCCATCAGCTTACCAACCACTGAAGTCAGATTCTGGAAGTTGATGAAAATATACAAAGTGATCAGGTTAGAATCAAATGCCCCTGAGCAATTTGGACCCTAGCAACTTCCTCATTAGTATCCCCGCCTGTCACATGGGCGATAGGTCTTGAATTCCCCAACAGGAAGCTGCCACGTTCCATGACAATGTCTGCGTGGATTTAATTCCAAATTGGCTGCTGATTCCACCTGCAGCACATCAAGCACTGCATTATCAAGGGCGCACAACAGGCACTACTTTAAACCAGCCAATAGTCATCTTTGGGCATTCAATCATTGAGCATCACCCCCAAAGACTTTAATTCATGCAATTCTTAGGTTATTCCGCCACGTCTTGCAGTCAACATGCTATTTCCCACAAAACAAATTTTCCAGCATAATCCACAGTAAACTTAAAAACATTCTTGAAACACTGAGTACCTGGGCTCTAGGAGTCTTCCTGTGTAGATCCAGGCTTAGAGGACATTTTCCTGGTCTTACGGATCCGGTATAATGACATCCCCAGCTGTGGACTGCAGCACGTGCCCGGATCACGTGATTGCCTGATCCGGGTCAATCAGGTCGGGCCATGATCTTGAGTATCACTACATCAGTAAATAGATTGAATCAGAACATTAGAGAGTTTAATAGAGTCAGATTGATGTTTTGGAAATATGGAACAAATAAAATATAACACTATAAAGTGTACTGGGCACAACTTGCAAGAAGTCGCCTCAGTTTTTGAAAAAAACCTCCATGTCAACTCCCGCGAACCTTTCTTCCCGCCCAGTGCTGTTCCTCCCACACTCCCAGACCTGACCACCGGCCCATCCGACACAGCCCAGCCACCCACACCTTAGCTCTGATCTGGCTGCATTGCAACGTTTGCTCCAGCCCGGCTGCCTCTAAACTTTGCTTGCCCCGGCCCCCTTGGCTCTGGCCCAGCTGCCAAAATCCTAAGCATCAACCTGACCCGCCTGCGAATTACATCTGGCCTGGCCATCACGAACCATTCCTCCGGCCCGGCTACGTAAACTGTTGCGCGGTAGCGCAGACTAAGCTGACCCAGACCTTACCACAAGCCCAGCCACCCTAATCCTTCGCATCCGCCCAGCTATCTTTGAACTTATATGCGGCCCAGTCATCTCAGACCTTGCCTCTGGCCCAGTTACTTCGGGACTTGCCTCTGACACAACTGCCCTGGGCCTGGCCTCCTCAGAATATTCTTCCAAACCAGCCACCCCAAACCTTTCCTCTGGCCTAGCTGCTATAGATCTCACCCTGGTCCTGCAGTCCCAGATCTTAACACCCCATCCACCCTGCTGGTCCAATCTCCCCGCAACTTACCTCTACTCCAGCCTGGGGGCCCGGACTTTAGCTCTGGCCCAGCCACCCCAGAATTTAACTGTGGCCCCATCAATACAGACATTAACTCTGGACCATCTGCCCCTGATGTTAGCTATGGCCTGGCCACCCTGGATCTTACCTCGGGGCCAGCCTGCCACAGATCTTATCTCCAGATCACACGTCTAGTCAGTCGCCCCAGACCTCTGGCCCAGCCGCTCCATACCTTAGCTCCGGCTCAGTCACATCAGAACCTTTCCTCCAGTCGGCTGTTTCAAACTTTTCTTTTAGCGTGGCTGCCCAGAGCTAATCTATTCCGGGCCGCACCGGATCCTTCCACCCGGCCAGGCTGACCTTATCTCCGGCCTGACTGCCCTGGACTGTTCCTCTGGTCCAGGCACTTCACATCTGAGCTTCAGCCAAATCACAACAGGACCTTTCCCCGGATCCTTCCTGCTCGGCAGCCACAGACCTTCCTCCAGCCCTTCCATTCTGAACCCTTCCTCTGACCCGTCCGCCCTGGACCCTTCTTCCTGCTCCACCACTCTGGATATTATGTCCAGCCCAGCCACTGTGGGCGTTACCTTTGGCTCTTCCGCCTCGGTTGTTTCCCCAAGCCCAGCCACATTGAACCTTACAACAAGCCTGTCTGCACTGGACTTTTCCTCCCACACAGCCACCCCAAACCTTATCTCCAACATTTCTTAAACCCATACTCCCCATGACCTTTTCCCCTGCCCAGATACCCTGGATCTTCCATCCTAACCGGCCACCCTAGACCAAACCTGTTATCCCACTGTCCCGAACCACTCCTCCTAGCCTGGACCTTAGCTCCGGCCCAAACACCCTGATCCTCAACACTGGCCCAGCCATTCTAGAACTTACATCCAGCCCAGCCGCCAAAGACCTTATGTTCGGATTAGCCGTTTCTGCACTAGCACCTGACTCCAGATGCCCCAGACGGTCCCTCCAGCCTGGCTGTCACAGACCTTACCACCAGCAGCTCCATCCTGGACCTTTCCTTCAGTCTGGCTACCCCAGATCTTTCCTCCAGCTTTGTTGCCCCACACCTAATCTGTTGCCCGACTGCACCAGATCATTCCCCTTGGCCAGGCTGCCCCAGACCTTACCACCAGCCCGTGCTTCCTGGACCTTTCCTCCTACTTGGCCACTCTGGACATTACCTTGGGCACATTCGCACTGTTCCAGCTCGGCTGCAACGGGACATTTCCTCCGGCCCAGTTACCTCAGAATTTTCCTCTGGCTCTGCCACCACGGACATCTCCTATAGCCCTGCTGTTCCCGACCTTCGCTCTGGCCTGGCCGCCCTGGACCATTCCTCCCATCCGCCTGATCCCCACTTACCTCTAGCTCAACCAGACCGCACTTTAACTCCAGCTTTGCTGTAACAGGACCTGTCTTCCAGCAGGCTGTCCTGGGCCTTCTCTGGAGTCCAGCCACCCTGAGACTTATCTCCGGCCTAGCTGCCCTGGTCTTTACTTCCAGCCCAGCTGCCATGGACATTTCTTCCGGCTCATCTCCTGCAGAATCTTTCCTCCTGCCTGGCTGGCCCAGACCTTTCATCCAGCTCAGCCACCCCAGACATGTTGCATGGCCGCCTTGGACCATTACTCCTGGCCAGACTCATCTGGACCTTACCTCCAACCCAACTGCCACGTACATTTCTCCAACCCGTACTCCCCATGACCTTCCTCCTGCTCGGACACCCGGCACCTTCTATCCTAGCTGGCCGCCCCAGACCGTCCTCCCAGCCAGGCTGACCTGAACCTTACCTCCGATCCAGCCATCCCGACATTTCCTCCTATCTCAGCCGCCCTGGAACTTACCACCTGACTGCGATGGGACCTTTGCTCTGGTCCAGCTACACTAGACCTTTCCTCTAGCTCGGCTTCTCCAGACCTTGCCACCAGTCCTGTACACTTCCTCCCAGCCTGCCATCAGTTGCTCCAGGGTTTACCTTGAGTCCAGCCGCCCCAATCCTGAGCAGCGGCCGGCCATTCTAGAACTTACATCTGGCCTGGCTGCCTTGGAACGTGCCCCCAACACCCAGGAACCCCGGGACCAGCTGGCAAGAACCACACCTCCAGCCCGGCCGCAATGCGACTTCTCCTCTGGCCCAGCCATGTCCCATGGCGATTGGGCAGCAGGTAAGATCTTGGATAGACGGGCTGGATGAAATGTCCCATTGCGGCTGATTCAATTGCTTTGTGGAAAAACATATGAAAACAAATATGGATTATATTGAACATGCTTATTCAGATACACACTTTGCCACAATATCGGCTTAATACCGAAAAATATTTGATGGTATCCAAACTTTGGAATCTAATGTGGAATTGCTGAATACTGCTCGAGAGACGCGCTTTGCCGCAACTCATCGAGATCAGTAATTTGCCAGATTATCAGGTCAACCTCCCGAAGATTCAATTGTCGTATAAGGGCAGCATTGGGAAACGAAAATGGATTGTGCTCAATATGCTTATCTCATTCAGATACACACCTTGCCACACTACCAGCTTAATACTGAAAATATCTCGATGGACTCCAGAGAAACTTTGGAATCCAATGTGGAATCTGCTCAACTCATCGAGAGAAGCGTTTCACTGTAATATCAGTACAATGTACAAAAGGTTGAATTGCTTTATCGAGAAACATAAGAAAACATATGCTCAACGCGCTTACGTCATGTAGGGACACCCTTTATTGCAACATCATCCCAATCGGAAAAATTTCTGGTTGGAATTGAGAGAAACTTTGGAAACTAATATGGACTTCCTGAAAAAAGCTGAACTCATTCAGATGAGAACTTTCTATTTATCTTAATTAGATCATAATTAATGAATACTTACTACCAAGAACATTTACTATTACCATGTTTACAGCATTACAGCCATGCCCTTTCGCCCAGCTGAAGAACAAAATGTTCACTAAAATAATTATTTTTCTGTGATGTTACACTTTGATTTCTCTCAGAATATGGTCATTCTATTTTGGGAACACAGAAAGGCTGGTTTGGATGCACTTCTCGTTAGTGGTCATTGTGCCCTTCCTCATCCCCTTGTCATCCATTCTTCGGCATGCTGTTGCCTCTGGGTGCTTTTGTTCTGCTCCTCGGTGACCTTGGTGTTCATTCACTCACTCAGCTCTGCCCAACGACTAGCCCTCGGTTTGCTGCCTGCTGATGCTCCATCCTGAAATGTTTCCTCAGTATTTTTTATCAGTGGTGAATTTCTACTCCCAGAGGCAGATGAACTGGGCAAATCCCAAGCTTACCGCAGCTAGAACAAGAATTGAACACACTGTTGGTGTTATTATGGATCATATGTTAGCAATCTACCCAACTGCACGAAAGAGCCTCACAGATTTTGGGTACTTGGCCATAATTTTAAAATTGTGGACGATACAATACATAAAAAAAAAGAAAATTAAAAGCATATAGACAGGTGGAGAAGTAGGAGATGAAAATTAATGCAGAAAAATGGGAAATGATTCAAGTGAGACTATAAAACAATGAACGAAATTTTACAAAAAATGACAATGTTTGTTCGTCTCAAAAATGCAGTGATTCCTGATAATGGCGTCACCGTGCTTTTGGGCAATTCTTACAGCCCACTAGCATTAATTTCCGTTCTCAAAAGCACAATGCTGCTCCAGTAGCGTAATCTCTCTGATTTTGCCTGCTGAGTAATGAGTTAATTGCTGCAGGCAGTGGGAAACTCCATGTAAAGGCTTCCCTGCACGTGTTCCATTATGACTGGACCATCCGACGGGCAACATAGTTCAGTGACTGTCATTGTACGTTGTGCAGATAACTGGATTTGGGCCACTGTCTGCAGGAGTTTGCACATTCTCCCCGTCATTGCTTGGGTTTTCTGCTGGTGCTCCGAAAATGTGCTCTTAGGCTGATTGGTGTAACGAATGCTCCCTAAATTAGTCTTCCCTCAATCGTATCCAATAGGCGTAGCCAAAGGTCATAAGTAGAGGAGGGCACTCACAATGTTAAAATTTCCCGTGCTATGTTGTTTTTCTTCTCTTTGACTGAAGGAGATGGCGGCCAAGAAACCAGCATCAAGCTTCACAGAGGATTACGGACCAGATTGAAGATAAGAAGATAAGAAATAGGAGCTGGAGTAGGCCATCTAGCCCCTCAAGCCTGTCCCGCCATTCAATAAAATCATGGCTGATCTGAAGGTAATCAGTTCCACTTCTTCGCTTTCTCCCCATAATCCTTACTTCCCCTGTTTGTCAGAAATTTTTCTACCTGTGACTTAAATACATTCAGGGAGGTAACCTCCACCACTTCAACAGGCAGAGAAATCCAAAGATTCACCACCCTTTGAGTGAAGAAGTTCCTCCTCAACTCCGACCTAAATTGTTCCCCTCCCTTTAACTTTGAGACTATGCCCTCTGAATCCTGCTTCATGGAGTGATGCAGAGGTGGAAAACCTTAAGCCCACATTTCAGGACTCGCCGTCTAACAGGGTATCTGGGATACAATGGCAAGCACCTCCCGAAGAGGACAAGGCAGCAGTATTGGAATACGATGAATGAACTCCTTTCCTCAGTCAGGACAAATGAAAAACCCTCAGTCTCCCTCTCACACCCTCAACCCCTTCTTGCACTCACCCACCTTGGCCTTTTCCAACACCAGGCATCAGGTCCTCCTTTCCTTCTGACAATCGCCATGTTTCCCTCAGTAGCTGCTATTTCTTCACATTCCAGGTCCCACACAAGCCTCACACTTGCCACATCTAATCACCATCTTAGACTTCCACCTCAGCTCCTCTTATCTGTATCATTACCTGGATTATTCTAGTTACCGTTCTTAAACTGGCTTTTGTCCAATCCTCTGGGGCTTGTACTCATGATGTGAAGATGATGATGTTGGACTGGGGTAAACACAGTAAGAAGTCTCACAACACCAGGTTAAAGTCCAAGAGGTTTATTTGCCACCAAATAACTGTTGGACTTTAACCTGGCGTTGTGCGATTTCTTAATGTACATCCCCTGTAGCCAGACAGGATATAAAGATTTCTCTCTCAGTATTTTAAGGCCTATTTATCAGTAAGAATTTAGCAACACCATTTGTTAATCCAACCGATTTATTTGATAGTAAATCCGCGAGCTTTCAACACTCTTGTATCTGCAAGTGCAGTGTTCTGGTCTGCAACAGCACACATCAGCACAGACTGCTGATTAGAATGCGAATCCTTACATCAAACCTGCTATTCAAGTGTCAAAGTGGATAACAATGTGTGTGAAGGGGATCCTGAGCATTGGTTAGAGAATTGTGTATTTTCTCCAGACAGCACAGTAACTGAGGTATTTTGCTAACCCAGGCAAGTTACAGGGGTTACAGATAGTGTGTCATGAAGCCAAGATCCCTGTTAAGACCGTCCTCATGTGTGCGGAGCTTGGCTATCAGTCTCTGTTCAGCGACTCTGCGCTGTCGTGTATCACGAAAGCTCCCTTGAAGAACATTTACCCTCAGGTCGGAGGCCGAAAGCCCATGACTATCATGACATGATGACTATCTATCAGGCCAGGAGATTTGTCTAACTGAATGTTTCTCAAGAATCCTAATACCCCCTCTCTCCTGATGTCAAAATGACGATACAATACACTCTTTCCCAGGTTCATCATCCACCAAGTGCTTCTCTTTAGTGAGTACTTACGCAAAGTACTCATTTAATACTCACCCACTTCCTCTGGCTCTGTGCATAGATTCCTTTCCCTGACCTTCTGTGGGCTAACCATCTCCCTGGCTACTCTCTTACTCTTTATATATGTATAAAAAGCCTTGTGAGTTTCCTGAATCCTGCTGGCTAATGATTTTCCATGACAACATTTAGCTCTTCTTACTCCTTGCTTAAGTTTCTTTCTACTTTCGTTGTATTCCACACTTGCTTTGCGTGTTCCCAGACTCCGAACCTTGACAAATGCTTTCTTTTTCTCTTTGACTAGACTCACAATATGTCTCATTGTTCAAGGTTCCTAAAATTTGCCATACTTATCCTTTACTCTTACAGAAATTCGCTGGTCCTGAATTCCTATCAAGTTACAATTAAAAGCATTCCACATTCCAGATGTTGATTTGTCCTCAAACATTTGTCCCCAATCTACATTCTTCAATTCCTGTGTAATATTTTTGTAAATAGTCTTCCCCTAGTTTAGCATCTTAATCTGAGGACTACACGTTTCTTTATCCATCAGTACCTTAAAGCTTACTGAACTATGATCACCATTCCCGAATTACTCCCTTTTGAAATGTCGACCACCTTGCCAGGCTCATTCCCTAATACTAGTGCCTTCCCTAGTTGGACTACATACTGTTTCAAGAAGCCCTCCTGGATGATCCTTCCAAACTCTGTCCGATCCACGCCCACGGCACTACGTGAATCCCAGTCAATGTAGGGAGAATTAAAATCTCCCACCACAACACGCCTCTCAGTATCTATCTACATATCAGTTCTTCTACTTCCACTGGCTTAAGGTGCCCTACAATAAATTTCCAACATTGTGACTACACCCTTCCTATTCCCGAGCTCTGCCCATATGCGTCCTCCGTGCCCTCCTGTGATAATCTCCTTAACCAGTAGTGCAACTCCCCAACCTATTTTACATCCCTCTCTTTCCTGCCTGAAACATCTGTAGCCTGGATTGTTAAGCTGCCAATCCTGTCCTTCCCTTAACCGAGTCTCTGTAATAGCAACAACGTCATAGTACCTAGCATTAGTCCAACTCTAAGTTCATCTGCCTTGTCTTTTCCACTTCTCACTTTGAAACAAGTGCACTTCAGTCCACAAGACTTCACCCTGCCTGCACTTTCTCTGAGTCTAACTGACCCTACTCTCTGGTTACCCTTCAATTAATCCACCTTTCCTTTAGTTCCCACCCCTCCCCTGCCAAACTGGTTTAAATCCTAAATTAAAATTTAGAAAATCTAGGATATGAGCACATAGTGTCATTTCCACAGATGGAGAGTACAGGCACAAAATAAAGAGGGTTCAGGTGCTGAGGAACCTGGCTATGTGCATAAGTCATTGAAGGCGATGAGAAAGATTGTGAGATCAATTAATTTAGCAAACAGCACCCTCAGCTTTATTAATAGAGACAAGGTAGTTATGTCAATCTACATAAAACACCCGTTCAGGCTAAACTGGCTTATTCTGACCAGTTTTGTGCGCTTTATTTTAGGAAGTTGCAAAGGTATTAATGACAATGATTTCTGGGATGAAGATCTCCAGTTGCATGGATATATTGATGAGGCTGGAAGTGAACTACTAGGACGGTAGGACTGATCGAGGATTTTGACAGATTTAGTCAGAATCATGACGAGCCCGGAGAGAGTAGGTATACAGAAAGTGTTCCTGTAAGTGGAAAGATCAAGATCCAGAGGTCACAGATTTCAAAGCAAAAGAACCAATGGTGACAGGGGAAAAGCTTCGTCACACAACCAGTTGTTAGTTGTGCATTGCCTGAGAAATTGGCAGAAGCAGATTCAATTGAAACATTCGAGAGGGAATTGGATCATTTCTGAAAAGGAAGAATGTGCAGGGTTATAGGGAGAAGTTGGGAGATGAATTGCTCCTTTTAATCAGCTAGCACAGACATGGTGGATGTTTGGCCTTCTCTTGTGGCCTTTCCCAATGGCATTCAGGAAGGGGGTGCTGGGCTACTTGCATTGTTGTGGAGATGTCGGCGTTGGACTGGAATAAACACAGTATGAAATCCTACAACACCAGGTTAATATCCATTGGGTTTATTTGCTAGCAAAAGCCTCAAGCTTTCAGAGCGCTGTCCCCTCTCTTCAGTGGGAGTTCTAGTCACAAACAGGGTATATGAAGACACAAATTCAATTTACACAATACTGGTTGAAATGCAAGTCTTTACAGGTAATCAATAATGTAAGTGGAGCGAGGGTTAAGCACACAGGTTCAAGAGGTTAAAGTATTTTCTTCAACCGGGACAGTGAGATTCTGCAAGCCCAGGCAAGTCGAGGGAATTACACATAGTGTAACGTGACCAACGATCGTGGTTGAGGCCATCCTCATGAGTGTCAAACTTGGCTGTGAGTCTCTGCTCAGCGATTCTGCGCTGTTGTGTGTTGCGACGGAGAATGAATACCGAAGATCAGAGGGTGAATGCCCATGACCACTGAAGTGTTCCCCAACAGAACGAGAGCAGCCTTGCGTGATGATTGTCGAGGAGTGTCCACACATCCAATGACCAGAGGCCGGAATTGAATCCACGTCCCTGGTGCTGTGAGGCAGCAGTAATAACGATTGTGCCACCAAGCTGCTGCAACCACTCTGCCACCGTGTCATCCCTGCCAATATGTCAGCATGCCACCCCAATCATTGTTGACCTTTGAGACATGACCTAGTAAATACCACAGGGCTCTTTCACACAGTTTAGGCAGTGAAAGCATTGTTTAACTACCCCAGTGATCAGTTTGATCACCTTTTTTGTGGCAGCATGATTTTCATTGTATGCATTTTTACGTCAGTAGACAGGTCTTGATGGACCAGTGCCACCCTGCAGTTTCTGGCTGTGGTTCAAATGCTAATGGTATAGCAAACTTCCACAGCATAACAGCATCATAACTGTTGCAAAGGTACACAGCACTTTTCTGTATAATGCTTTGACTGCTTCCAGCTGCACATTGATTGAGTGTAATACATTTCCAAGTAGACATATGGTGCCTGAAATGTGACATTGCACTTGAAATTACTCTGCGCCAAAGGAAAGATTTTTTGTTGTCAAAGTCAAAGGGGATTGAAAATACTAAACCCTTTCTGAGGGTAGAGATTCTGGGCAGAACTATAAATAAATAACAACACAAAAAAATAACAGTACAAAAAATATTGAAACAACCACACAAAATTTCACTAAAACAATGGTGGTTAAAAGAAATTAATTAGCAGCCAGCTTGAATGTCTTTCGTGCTCCATTTAAATAGTGCTGTTATGAGTTTCTTCCTGCTGTTGAATACATGTTCAGCTGTGTGAGACAGGACATAAGTTAGAGCGTTTATGTTAAAGATTCATTGACTCATGTCAATTAATGTTACACACTGACTGATGCCTGTGCTGTCCACTCCCCATGTTCAAGTGCACACACGTAGTTACACTGAATTATGTGCCTGCATTAAAGTAATATGAAAGATATGTGGGTTACGATGAATAACTGTGCAAAATTATTCTTCAGTATTCAGCATACAAAGGGGATATTAGGGGTAGGTTTTTCACTCAGAGGGTGGTGAGTGAATGGAATCCGCTGCCGTCGGAGGTGGTGGAGGCGAAATTGCAGGGGTCTTTTAAAAGACTTCTGGATGAGTATATGGGAACTAAAGGGATAGGAGGTTATAGGTAGGTCTGTGGATTGTTACGTGTAGACGTGATCGGCGCAACTCGGTGGCCGAAGGGCCTGTCTGTGCTACGTTCTATGTATCGAAAGATTAGCAGGGTAAATACATGAGCTAATGGGGATAGGATCTGGACAGGATTACCATCAGGACATCTGCCTAGTCTATGTCTAAATACCTATCCAAAACGGCACGTGGCATTGACTTACACTAGAAGTGCATTTATTTTCATAGTGAAACAATAGACACAGCACTAATAAATACAAGCGTTATGCAACTGGGTTTTGTGGCATTTAGTATTACTTTCCATTTTTCATAAACGAGACTAATGATTAAAGTTGCCATTGCACAGTTTGAAGTATTGGATGGAATCTTACAGCACTGCCATCATTAGATTTGTAGGGTGGTTAACGCACCATGCAGAAGTCAACAGATCTCAGTTGGGATTTTCCAGTCCAGGGGAAGGTGAGCCCAGAAAATCCCACCCATTGTATTTCACTTGAGCCCATTCTGAGAAAACACTCACTTCCATTACAGTATAGTTCATCTGAATCTCAATATTAGGTGCTAAACATTAATTTTATAATCTGATTAGTTGTCATATTCATATTTCATATTTCAGAATTCAACAAATATACTAGTGCCAGAGCAACTCCTACGGACTGCAAATTTCAGGTATGTAAAACATTTAGCTACACAGCACCTTTATGACAAAATAATGGAGTACATTTCATGCACAGATGATTTCAGCATAATATGGGTTCCCTCTTATTACTTTCATGTACCCACGTTCTGAATACATGGGTTGCAAGAACATTCACTATTTGTAGCATTCCAGCACTCTGTATACATTGTACCCAATACAATACTGAAAAAGTTAGTGGCAGTAGGGAGGACACTAATGAAAGGTGACTAAATAGAAGAATCAATAATGTGAAAACGAATTTTGAAAAGAAGTGAGCTGAAAACTTAAAACCAACACCAGAAGATTCTAACAATGTATATAGAGGAAGCGAATACTGAAAATATTTTTTGGCCCTTTAAAGGATGGAAATGCTGGGGTAGTAATGCGGACCTGGGAACTGACAGAAGCACTAAATTAGTACGTTGTCTCTGCCTTCACAGTAGAAGATAATCGTTTCCCAAAAACTGCAGTTAACTCAGTGAGACATTGTGAAATTACTATAACCAAAGAAAAGGTACTCTGCTCTGTTCAAATCGAACAACCAAAGATTGATATTACTGAAATCGCGTATCTGATGGAGATACACATGTTGGCAGAATATCAACTGAATCCGGGCAATTTTACGATGATTGTATTTGCAGTAATTAACGAAAACATTGTTAATTTCCTATTTCTGAACTCGAGATGCGCTCTCTGCCGCCATATCAGTTCATCGTTGAAAAATGATCAGTGGCTATCAGAGAAACATTGGAAAACAACGTGCTCGTATGATTGAGACTCACACATGTTCACAACATCATCTTAGCAGAAATTCCACAGTGGCATATAGTGAACCTTTGGATTGTAATGTGGTACCTTACACATATGTTGAACTCGTACAGATAAGCACTTCGCCACAACATCAGCACAAGGTCCAACTGATTGTGGAGAAATATAAAAAATGGATTATGCTCAACATGCTTATCTCATTCAAGTACAAACTTTTGCCACATTATCAGCTCAATGCGGAAAATGTTTCGATGGCATCCAGATAAACATTAGAATCATGTGTGCATGATTATTATGCCATTTAGGAACATACTTTGCCGCTACATCATCACAATAGGAAAACGTTCTGGTTGGAATTGTGAAGAAGTTCGGCAACTAATGTGGATTTCCCGATAAGAACTGAACGCATTGAGATAAGCCCTTTGCTGCGATATCAGTTGAGATTCGAAAATCTTTTTGGCTCCATTGAATTAGCATGAGCAAACAGAGATGCATTTTGCTTAAAACTTTTACCTGACTGCGATTCACACATTGGTTGAATACCCAATTAATTCGGAAAATTTCTTCATGGTATCCAAGGTAACTTGGGAAACGATTTTCGAATGACTATTTGTGAACTCAAGATAAGTTCTCTGCCGCCGTATCAGCTCAGTGACGAAAAATGATGAGGTGCTATCAAAGAAACTTTGGAAACCAAAACTGGATTTGCTCAGCACTCAGCAATGCGATACACACATTGCATAACATCAGCTTAATAGCAGACAATCCACGATGTCATCTAGAGAGGTTTTGGATTGACATCTTGAAATTTACTGAGCGTGTCGAGATAAGCACTTGGCCACAACATCGAAGTACAACGTGCAAAAGATTCTACTGCCTTTTCGAGAAGCATAAGAAAGCAAACTAAGATTAATCTCAACATGCTTACCTCTTTGACAAACTCGTCTTTCATGACATCGTCCCAATCGGAATTATTGTGATTGTCATTGACAGATGCTTCGGAAACGGATGTGGATTTCCTGAAAATTGCTCAGCTCATCGAGATCAGCACTTTGCCGCAATATCAGTTGAAGTTCGAAAATGATCTTTTCTGTAAGCTCTATTAAAGGAATTTAAGCAAAAAAGATGGATTTTACTCAAAACGCTTATCTGATTGAGATACACATGTTGTCTGAATATCAACTGAATCCGGGTAATTTCACGATAGTATTTAGTGTAATTTGGTAAACCGCTGTTGATTTGTTGACTATTTGTGAACTCAGTTAAGCTGTCTGCCGCCGACTCAGCTCATTGTACAAAAACGATCAGTTGTATCAGAGAAACATTGGAAAACAAAAGTGGATTTGCTCAGGCGGCTCATCTCTTTGTACACAACATCAGATTAATCGCAGAAATTTCTCGATGGCATCTGGAGAACATTTGGATTGTAATGTGATATCTTGAAATTTTCTGAACTCGTCGAGATAACCACTTGGCCCCAAAGGCCAAAAGATTGAACTGCGATTATGGAAAAATATTAAAAATCAAACATTGATTATGCTCAACATGATTATCTCATTGACACACTCTGGAACATACTTCGGAAACGAATGTGGATTCCCTGTAAATTGCTCAGCTCATAGAGATAAGAACTTTACCGCAATATCATTTGAAGTTAAAAATGATCAATTGCTCTATTAAGGAAATTTGAGCAACAGAAATGGATTTAACTCAAAACGCTTATCTGTCTGCGATACACGTATTGGCTGAATAAAAACCGAATCCGGGTAATTTCTCGATAGTATTCGGAGTAATTTGTTAAACTACTGTTGATTTGCTCACTATTTGCGAACTCAAGGTAAACTCCCTGCCGCCGTATCAGCTCAGTGTTGAAAAGTGATCAGTTGCTATCAGAGAAACATTGTAAAACAAAAGAGGATTAGCTTAACATATTCATCTCATTCAGATAAATACATTACACAACATCAACTTAATAGCACAAATTCCTCGATGGCATCTGGAGAGGCTTTGGATTGTAATCTATGTTCAATTTGCTGGAATCGTCCAAATACGCAGATGGCCACAACATCAGCACAACCTCGAAAAGATTCAATCGCAGTATGCAGAAACATAAAAAACTAGACGTGGATAACGCTCCATATGCTTATCCCATTCAGGCACATACTTTTGCCACGTTTTAAGCTGAATACAGAAAACTTCTCGATGGCGTCCAGAGAAACTTTGCAATCTTGTGTTCAATTACGGAAAACTGCTTACCTCACGGTGAGAAGCGCTTTGCTGCAATATCAGTACATTGTCCAAAAGATCCCATTGCTTTTCGGGAAACATACGAAAACATTCATGGATTATGCTTTGCGTGCTTATGCTACACTCGATCACATTTTGCCACAACATCATCACAGGAGGAAAAAATTCTGTTTGGAATTGAGAAACTGCGGAAAGTAACGTGGATGTCTTGATAAAAGGTGAACTCACTGACATATGCCCTTTCATGCAATATTGAAGAAATTGCTCTATTGAATTACCATAAGCAAACAATGATGGATTTTACTCAAATAGCTTATCTGACGGAGATTCATACTTTGGTTGAATATCAAGATAATCCGCGAAATCCCTTGCTGTCCAGTGTAATTTGCTGCTAAACTATTATTGATTACAGATTCGTGAACTCGAGATACGCTCTCTGACGCCATATCAGTCCATCGTTGAAAAATGATCAGTTGGTATCAGAAAAACATTTGAAAACAAAAGTGGTCAATATAGTCAACACTTCATTCAGATACACTCATTACCCAACATCAGCTGAATAACAGAAATTCCTCGATGCCAGCTAGAGAATCTTTGGATTGTAATGTGATACCTTGAAATTAGCTGAACTCGTCGCGATAAGCACTTGGCCGCAACATCAAAAAATGTCCAAAAGATTCAACTGCTTTCTGGAGAAACATCAGAAAGCAAACACGGATTATGCTCATCATGCCTACCTCCTTTCACATACTCACTTTGTACAATTGTGAACTCAATACAAAATATTTCTGGTTGGAATTGAGACAAATTTTTGAACAGAATGTGGATTTCCTGAAAACTGCTGAACTCATCGAGATAAGCAAATGGCCGCAAAATCAGATGAGTACGAAAAATGATAATCTGCTCTATTCAAGTTAAGCAACAAAACGCGTAACTCAAAACGCGTATCTGATTGAGATACACATACTGGCTGAATATCAACACAATCCGGGCAATTTTACGATGATTGTATTCACAGTAATTTCGATACCATTTGTTGATTTCCTGTTTGTGGACTCGAGATACGCTCTCTGCCGCCATATCAGTTCATCGTTGAAAAATGTTCAGTTGCTATCAGAGAAACATTGGAAAACAACATGCTCGTCTGATTGAGATACACACATCATCACAACTTCAGCTTAGTAGCAGAAATTACACAATGGCATCTAGTGAACCTGTGGAGTGTAATGTGACACTTGAGATATGTTGAACTCGTCCAGATAAGCACTAGGCCACAACATCCAAACGTCCAACGTCCAAAAGATTCAATTGATTGCGGAGAAATATAAAAAAGCTGTCATAGATTATGCTCAACATGCTTATCTCATTCAAATACAAACCTTTGCCACATTATCAGCTCAATGTGGAAAATGTTTCACGGCACCCAGAGAACCTTTGGAATCATGTGTGGATGATTATTATGCCATTCAGGAGCACTGTTTGCCACAATATCATCACAATAGGAAACATTTCTGGTTGGAATTGAGAAGAAATTCGCAACTAATGTGGATTTCCAGTTAAGAACTGAACTCATTGAGATAAGCCCTTTGCTGCAATATCAGTTGAAACACGTAAATTTGCTTGGCACCGTTGAATAACCATGAGCAAACAAAGATGCATTTTGCTTACAACTCTTGTCTGCCTGCGATTCACACATTGGTTGAATATGAAATTAATACGGAAAATTCCTTCATGGTATCCAAGGTATTTTGGGAAACGACTTTCGAATGACTCTTTGTGAACTCAAGGTAAGCTCTCTGCCGCCGTATCAGCTCAGTGTTGAAAAATGATCAGTTGCTATCTGAAAAACTTTGGAAACCAAACGTGGATTCTCTCAGCATGCGCATCCCAGTGCGATATACACATTGCACAACATCACCTTAACAGCAGACATTCCTGGATGTCATCAAGAGAGTTTATGGATTGACATCTAGAAATTTACTGAGCGCGTCGAGATAAGCACTTGTTCACAACATCGAAGTGCAACGTAGAAAAGATTCAACTGCCTTATGGAGAATCACAAGAAAGCAAACATGGATTATTCACATTCTCATAGTCCCAATCAGAACTTATTGTGATTGGAATTGACGTATGCTTCGGAACACGATGTGGAGATCCTGAAGATTGCTCCGCTCGTCGAGATCAGCACTTTGCCGCAATATTAGATGAACTTCGAAAAAGATCTATTTTCTATAAGCTCTATTAAAGGAATTTAAGCAACAAAGGTGGATTTAACTCAAAACGCTTATCTGACTGAGATACACATATTGTCTGAATATCAACTAATTCCGGGTAATTTCTCTATAGCATTCAGTGTAATTTGCTAAACCGGTGTTGATTTGCTGACGATTTGTCATCTCAAGTTAAGCTCTCTGCCGCAGACTCAGCTCATTGTACAAAAACGATCAATTGTATCAGAGAAACATTGGAAAACAAAAGTGGATTCGCTCAGCATGCTCATCTCATTGAGAAACACACATTGCACCCAACATCTGTTTAATCACAGAAATTCCTCGATGGAATCTATAGATAAATGATAATCTGTGATGTCATGTAATGTGATGTAATGTAATGTAATGTAATGTAATGGATTGTAATGTGATATCTTGAAATTTGCTGAACTCGTCGAGATAAGCACTTGGCCACAACGTCGAAAAGATTCAACTGCGGTTATGAAGAAACATAAGAAAGCAAACATGGATTATGCTCCATATGCTTATCTCATTGACATAATCACTTTGCATGACGTCATCGCATAAAAGGAAATATTTCTGGTTGGAATTCACAGATACATCGGAAACGAATGTGGATTTCCTGAAAATGGCTCAGCTCATCGAGATAAACACTTTGCCGCAATATCAGTTGAAGTTAGAAAATGATCAATTGCTTTATTAACGAAATTTAAGCAACAAAGATGGATTAAACTTAAAACGCATATCTGAATGAGATGCACATTTTGGCTGAATATCAACCGAATTCGAGTAATTTCTCTATAGCATTCAGTGTAATTTGTTAAACTACAGTTGATTTGCTGACTATTTGTGAACTTAAGGTAAGCTCTCTGCCGCCGTATCAGCTCAGTGTTGGAAAATGATCAGTTGCTATCAGAGAAACATTGTAAAACGAAAGTGCCTTAGCTTAACATGCTCATCTCATTCAGATATACACATTGCACAACGTCAACTTAATAGCTCGATACGGAAAACTTCTCGATGGCATCCAGAGAAACTTTGGAATCTTGTGTTCAATTACGAAAAACTGCTCAACTCACGGGGAGAAGCGTTTTGCCGCAATATCAGTACATTGTCCAAAAGATTCCTTGCTTTGACGAGAAAATTAAGAAAACATGCATGTTTGCGTACTTATGCTATTCACGAACACACTTTGCCACAACATCATCACAGGAGGAAAAAACTCTGGTTGGAATTGAGAAACATCGGAAAGTAACGTGGATATCTTGACAAAAGCTGAACTCTCTGAGATAAGACATTTGCTGCAACATCAGCTGAAGTTGTAAAATGAAGAATTCTCTATTGAAGGACCATAAGCAAACAATGATGGATTATAATCACATCGCTTATCTGACTGAGATTCATACCTTGGTTGAATATCAAGTTAATCCGGGAACTTGCTTGGTGTCCAGTGTAATTTGCTGCTAAACTATTATAGATTACCGATTTGTGAATTCGAGATACGCTCTCTGCCGCCATATCAGTTCATCGTTGAAAAATGATCAGTTGCTATCAGAAAAACATTGGAAAACAAAAGTGGATTTGCTCAATATAGTCAACGCCCCATTCAGAAGCCCAATATTAGCTTAATAGCAGATATTCCTCGATGGCAGCCACAGAACCTTTGGATTGTAATGTGATACCTTGAAATTTGCTGAACTCGTCGAGATAAGCATTTGGCCGCAACATCAGGAAAACGTCCAAAAGATACAACTGCTTTATGGAGAAACATACGAAAGCAAACACGGATTATGCTCAACATGCTTACCTCCATTGACACACACTTTGTGCGATTGTGAACTCAAAAGAAAATATTTCTGGTTGGAATTGAGAGAAACATTTGAACCGAATGTGGATTTCCTGAAAACTGGTGAACTCATCGAGATAAGCACTTTGCCGCAATATCAGATGAAGTTCGAAAATTATCATCAGTTCTCTCCAAGTTAAGCAACCAAAGATTGATACTACTCAAAACGCGTATCTGAATGAGATACACATATTCGATTAATATCAACTGAGTCCGGGCAATTTTAGCACGATTGTATTCACAGTAATTTGTGTAACCATTGTTGATTTCCTATTTTTGAACTCGGCGTATGCTGTCTGCCGCCATATCAGTTCATCGTTGAAAAATGAACAGTTGTTATCAGGGAAACATTGGAAAACAATGTGCTCGTCTGATTGAGAGACACATATTTTCACACAATCAGCTTAATTGCAGGAATTCGACAGTGGCATCTAGTGAACATTTGGATTGTAATGTGATACTTTACACAAATGTTGAACTCGTCCAGATAAGCACTTGGCCACAATATCAGTGCAATGTCCAAAAGATTCAATTGCATTGTAGAGAAATATAAAAAAGCAAACATGGATGATGCTCATCTCATTTATGCTTATCTCATTGAAGTACAAACTTTTGCCACATAATCAGCTCAATGTGGAAAATGTTTCTATGGCAACCAGAGAAACTTTGGAATCATGTCTGCATGATTATTATGCCATACAGGAACACACTTTGCCACAATATCATCACAATAGGAAAACCTTCTGTTTGGAATTGAGAAGCATTTTGGCAACTAATGTGGATTTCCAGATAAGAGCTGAACACAATGAGATAAGCCCTTTGCTGCAATACCAGTTGAGATTCGAAATTTTTTTTGGTTCCATTGAATAACCATGAGCAAAAAAAGATGCATTTTGCTTAAAACGCTTATCTGACTGCAATTCACACATTGTTTGAAAACGTAATTAATCCGGAATGTTTCTTCATGATACCCAAGGTGGGTATCATGATACCCAATTTGGGATACGACTTTCGAATGACTATTTGTGAACTCAAGGTAAGCTATCTGCCGCCGTATCAGCTCAGTGTTGAAAAATAATGAGTTGCTGTCAGAGAAACTTTGGAAACCAAAAGTGGATTCGCTCAGCACGCTCATCCCAGTGCGATGCACACATTACATAACATCAGCTTAATAGCAGACATTCCACGATGTCATCGAGAGAGGTGATGGATTGACACCTTGAAATTTACTGAACGAGATAAGCAATTGTCCACAACATCGAACTGCAACGTACAAAAGATTCAACTGAATTATGGAGAAAGATTAGAAAGCAAACATGGATTATTCTTAACGTGCTTACCTCTTTGACATACTCATCTTGTGTGACATCTTTCCAATCGGAAATTATTGTGATTGGAATTGACAGATGCTTCGGAAACGGATGTGGATTTCCTGAAAATTGCTCAGCTCATCGAGATCAGCACTTTGCCGCAATATCAGTTGAAGTTCGAAAATGATCTATTTTCTATAAGCTCTATTAAAGGAATTTAAACAACAACGATAGATTTTACTCACAACGCTTATCTGATTGAGATTATATATATTGTCTGAATATCAACTGATTCCGGGTAATTTCACGATAGTATTCAGTGTAATTTGCTAAACCGCTGTTGATTTGCTGACGATTTGTGATCTCAAGTTAAGCTCTCTGCCGCAGACTCAGCTCATTGTACAAAAACGATCAGTTGTATCAGAGAAACATTGGAAAACAAAAGTGTATTTGCTCAGCATGCTCATCTCATTGAGACACACACATTGCACCCAACATCAGCTTAATCGCAGAAATTCATCGATGGCAACTAGAGAACATTTGGATTGTAATGTGATATCTTGAAATTTAAACTCTTCGAGGTAAGCACTTGGCCACAACGTCGAAAAGATTCAACTGCGGTTATGGAGAAACATAAGAAAGCAAATTAGATTATGCTCCATATTCTTATCTCATTGACATACTCACTTTGCATGACGTCATCGCATAAAAGGAAATATTTCTGGTTGGAATTCACGGATACTTTGGAAACGAATGTAGATTTCCTGAAAATTGCTGAGCTCATCGAGGTAACCACTTTGCCGCAAAATCAGTTGAAGTTAGAAAATGATCAATTGCTTTATTCACTAAATTTAAGCAACAAACATGTATTTAACTCAAAACGCTTATCTGCCTGAGATACACATAATGGCTGAATATCAACCGAATCCGAGTAATTTCTCTACAACATTCAGTGTAAACTACAGTTTAGCAAACAGTAGTTTGCCCCATTCAGCCCCATTCAGAAGCCCAAAATTAGCTCAATAGCAGAAATTCCTCGATGGCAGCTAGAGAACTTTTGGATTGTAATGTGATACCTTGAAATTTGCTGAACTCGTCGAGATAAGCATTTGGCCGCAACATCAGGAAAACGTACAAAATAAACAACTGCTTTATGGAGAAACATAAGAAAGCAAACACGGATTATGCTCAACATGCTCCATTGCTCACACTCCATTGACTCCATATGCTCCATATGCTCCATTGACACACTCACTTTGTGCGATTGTGAACTCAATAGAAAATATTTCTGGTTGGAATTGAAAGAGACTTTGGAACCGAATGTGGATTTCCTGAAAACTGCTGAACACATCGAGATAACCAATGTCAGATGAAGTTCGAAAATGATATTCTGCTCTCTTCAAGTTAAGCAACCAACGATTACTCAAAATGCGTATCTGATTGCGATACCGATATTGGCTTAATATCAACAGAATCCGGGCAATTTTACGATGATTGTATTCACAGTAATTTGCGAAATCATTGTTGATTTCCTATTTGTGAACTCGAGATACGCTCTCTGCCGCCGTATCAGTTCATCGTTGAAAAATATTCATTTGCTATAAGAGAAATATTTGAACGCAGCGTGCTTGTGTGATTGAGATTTTTCACAACATCAGCTTAATAGCAGAAATTCCACAGTGGCATCTAGTGAACCTTTGGATTGTAATGTGATACTTTACACGTATGTTGAACTCGTCCAGATGAGCACTTGGCCACAACCTCAGTACAATGACCAAAAGATTCAATTGCCTTGTGGAGAAATATAAAAAAGCAAACATGGATTATACTCAACATGCTTATCTCATTCAAGTACAAACTTTTGCCACATTATCAGCTCAATGCGGCAAATGTTTCGATGCCATCCAGAGAAACTTTGGAATCATGTGTGCATAATTATTATGCCATTAATGAACACAGGTTGCCACAATTTCATTATAATAGGAAAACTTTCTGGTTGGAATTGAGAAGGACTTCGGCAACTAATGTGGACATCCAGATAAGAGCTGAACTCATTTAGATAAGTCCTTTGCTGCAATATCAGTTGAGTATCGAAAATTGTTTTGGCTCCATTGAATTACCATGAGCAATCAAAGATGCATTTTGCTTAAAACACATCTGACTGCGATTCACACATTGGTTGAATACCCAATTAATCCGGAAAATTTCTTCATGGTATCCAAGGTAACATGGGAAACGAATTTCGAAGGACTATTTGTGAACTCAAGGTAAGCTATCTGCCGCCGTATCAGCTCAGTGTTGAAAAATGATGAGTTGATATCAGAGAAAGTTTGGAAACCAAAAGTGGATTCGCTCAGCATGCTCGTCCCAGTGCGATACACACATTGCATAACATCAGCTTATTAGCTGACATTCCTCGATGTCATCGAGAGAGGTTTTGAATTGACATTTTGAAATTTACTGAGCGCGTCGAGATAAGCACTTGGCCATAACATCGAAGTACAACATGCAAAAGATTCAACTGCCTTATGGAGTAACATTAGAAAGCAAACATGGATTATTCTCAACGTTGTTCTTTGACATACTCATCTTGCATGACATCGTCCCAATCAGAAATTATTGTGATTGGAATTGACAGATGCTTCGGAAAGGGATATAGATTTCCTGAAAATTGCTGAGCTCATCGAGGTAAGCACTTTGCCGCAAAATCAGTTGAAGTTAGAAAATGATCTATTAACGAAATTGTGTGTAACGAAATTAACGAAATAATATTAACGAAATTTCAGCAACAAAGATGTATTCAACTCAAAACGCTTATCTGACTGAGATACACATATTAGTTGAAGATCAACCGAAACAGGGTAATTTCTCGATAGCATAGATAGTGTAATTTGCTAAACTACTGTTGATTTGCTGACTGTTTGTGAGCTTTGTTAAGCTTTCTGCTGCCGTATCAGCTCAGTGTTGAAAAATGATCAGTTGCTATCAGAGAAACATTGTAAAACAAAAGTGGTTTAGCTTAACATGTTCATCTCATTCAGATATATACATTGCACAACATCAACCTAAAGTAGAAATTCCTCGATGGCATCCGGAGAGGCTTTGGATTGTAATGTGATATGTTCCATTTGCTGGAATCGTCCGGATACGCAGTTGACCACAACATCAGGACAAAGATGATTCTAAAAGATTCAATTGCATTATGCAGAAACATAACAAAACCATTCGTGGATAACGCTCAACATGCTTAACTGATTCAGGTACACACTTTTGTCATGTTTGTAAGCTCAATACGGAAAACTTCTCGATGGCGTCCAGAGAAACTTTGGAATCTTGTATTCAATTACGGAAAACTGCTCAACTCAAGGGGAGAAGGCCTTTGCCGCAATATCAGTACATTGTCCAAAAGATTCCATTGCTTTGTCGGGAAACATAAGACAACATGCATGGATTATACTTTGCGTACTTCTGCTATTCACGAACACACTTTGCCACAACATAGGAGGAAAAAATTCTGTTTGGAATTGAGAAACTTCGGAAAGTAACGTGGATATCTTGATAAAAGCTGAACTCAATGAGATAAGCCCTTTGCTGCATTGAAGGACCATAAGCAAACAATTTTACTCAAATCGCTTATCTGACTGAGATTCACACTTTTGTTGAACATCAAGTTAATCCGGGAACTTTCTTGGTGTAATTTGCTGCTAAACTATTATTGATTACCAGTTGTGACTCGACATAAGCTCTCTGCCGCCATATCAGTTCATCGTTGAAAAATGATGCTATCAGTTGCTGTCAGAAAAACATTGGAAAACAAGGTGCTTCAGAGACACACATTTTCACAACATCAGCTTAATAGCAGAAATTCCACAGTGGCATCTAGTGAACCTATGGATTGTAATGTGATACCTTACACATATGTTGAACTCGTCCAGACAAGCACTTGGCCACAACGTCAGTACAATGACCAAAAGATTCAATTGCATGGTGAAGAAATATAAAAAAAGCAAACACAAATGATGCTCATCTCATTTCATGCTTGTCTCATTCAAGTACAAACGTTTGCCACATTATCAGCTCAATGCGAAAAATGTTTCGATGGCATCCAGAGAAACTTTGGTATCATGGGTGCATGATTATTATGCGATTCAGGATCACACTTTGCCACAATATCACCACAATAGGAAAACTTTCTGGTTGGAATTGAGAAGAATTTCTGCAACTAATGTGGATTTCCAGATAAGAGCTGAACTCATTGAGATAAGCCCTTTGCTGCAATACCAGTTGAAATTCGAAAATATTTTTGGCTGCATTCAACAACCATGAGCAAACAAAGATGCATTTTGCTTAAAACACTTATCTTTCTGCGATTGATACATTGGTTGAATACCTAATTAATCCGGAAAATTTCTTCATGGTATCCAAGGTAACTTTCGAATGACTATTTGTGAACTCAAGGTAATCTGTCTGCCGCCGTATCAGCTCAGTGCTAAAAATGATGAGTTGATATCAGAGAAACTTTGGAAAGCACAGCATGCTTATCCCAGTGCGATACACACATTGCATAACATCAGCTTAATAGCAGACATTCCTCGATGTCATCGAGAGAGGCTTTGGATTGACATCTTGAAATTTACTGAGCGCGTCGAGCTAAGCATTTGGCCACAACATCGAAATACAACATCCAAAAAATTCAACTGCCTATTGAAGAAACATTTGATAGCAAACATGGATTATTCTCAACAATATTCTTTGACATGACATCTTGCATGACATCGTCCCAATCAGAAATTATTGTGATTGAAATTGACAGATGCTTCGGAAACGGATGTGGATTTCCAGAAAATTGCTCTGCTCATCGAGATCAGCACTTTGCCGCAATATCTGTTAAAAAGTTCGAAAATGATATATTTTCTATAGCTCTATTAAAGGAATTTAAGGAAAAAAGATGGATTTTTCTCAAAACGCTTATCTGATTCAGATACACATATTGTCTGAATATCAATTGAATCCGGGTAATTTCACGATAGTATTCAGTGTAATTTGTTAAACCGCTATTAATTTGCTGACTATTTGTGAAGTCAAGGTAAGCGCTCTTCCGCCGACTCAGCTCATTGTACAATAACGATCAATTGTATCATAGAAACATTGGAAAACAAAAGTGGATTTGCTCAGCATGCTCATCTCATTGAGATACACACATTGCACACAACATCAGATTAATGGCAGAAATTCCTCGATGGCATGTAGCCAATATTTGGATTGTAATATGATACCTTGAAATTTGCTGAACTCGTCGAGATAAGCACTTGGCCGTAACATCAGGAAAACGTCCAAAAGATTCAACTGCTTTGGGGAGAAACATTAGACAGCAAACACGGATTATGCTCAACATGCTTACCTCCATTGACACACACACACATTTTGCACGATTGTGCACTCAATAGAAAATATTTCTGGTTGGAATTGAGAGAAACTTTGGAGCCGAATGTGGATTTCCTGAAAACTGCTGAACTCAGCGAGATAAGCACTTTGCCGCATTATCAGATGAAGCACGAAAAATGATCATCTGCTGCATTCAAGTTAAGCAAACAAAGATTGATATTACTCAAAATGCGTATCTGATTCAGATGCACATATTGGCAGAATATCAGCTGAATCCGGGCAATTTTACTATTATTGTATTTGCCATTTTTGATTTCCATTGTTGATTTCCTATTTGCGAACACGAGATACGTTCTCTGCCGCCATATCAGTTCATCATTGAAAAATGTTCAGTTGCAATTGGAAAACAACACGTTCGTCTGAATGAGAGACACATTACCACAACAGCAGCTTAATACCAGAAATTCCAATAGTGGCATCTAGTGAATCTTTGGATTCTAATATGATATCTTGAAATATGTTGAACACGTCCAGATAAGCACTTGGCCACAACATCAGTACAACATCCACCGGAGGAAAGGTGCGGGTCAGTTAGACGCGAGGAAAGGTGCCGGTCAGTCAGACCTGAGGAAAGGTGCGGGTCAGTCAGACCTGAGGAAAGGTGCCGGTCAGTCAGACCTGAGGAAAGGTGCCGGTCAGTGAGACCTGAGGAAAGGTGCCGGTCAGTCAGACCTGAGAAAGGTGCCGGTCAGTCAGACCTGAGGAAAGGTGCCGGTCAGTCAGACCTGAGGAAAGGTGCCGGTCAGTCAGACCTGAGAAAGGTGCCGGCAGTCAGACCTGAGGAAAGGTGCCGGTCAGTCAGACCTGAGGAAAGGTGCCGGTCAGTGAGACCTGAGGAAATGTGCGGGTCAGTCAGACCTGAGAAGGTGCCGGTCAGTCAGACCTGAGGAAAGTGCGGTCAGTCAGACCTGAGAAAGTGCGGTCAGTCAGACTGAGGAAAGTGCCGGTCAGTCAGACCTGAGGAAAGGTGCCGGTCAGTCAGACTGAGGAAAGGTGCCGGTCAGTCAGACCTGAGGAAAGGTGCCGGTCAGCAGACCTGAGAAAGGTGCCGGTCAGTCAGACTGAGGAAAGGTGCGGGTCAGACCTGAGGAAAGGTGCCGGTCAGTCAGATGTGAGGGAAGGTGCCGGTCAGTCAGACCAGAGGAAAGGTGCCGGTCAGCGAGACCTGAGGAAAGGTGCCGGTCAGTGAGACCTGAGGAAAGGTGCGGGTCAGTCAGACCTGAGGAAAGGTGCGGGTCAGTCAGACCTGAGGAAAGGTGCCGGTCAGTCAGACCTGAGGAAATGTGCGGGTCAGTCAGACCTGAGGAAATGTGCGGGTCAGTCAGACCTGAGGAAAGGTGCCGGTCAGTCAGACCTGAGGAAAGGTGCCGGTCAGTCAGACCTGAGGAAAGGTGCCGGTCAGTCAGACCTGAGGAAAGGTGCCGGTCAGTCAGACCTGAGGAAAGGTGCCGGTCAGTCAGACCTGAGGAAAGGTGCCGGTCAATCAGACCTGAGGAAAGGTGCGGGTCAGTAGACCGAGGAAAGGTGCGGGTCAGTCAGACTGAGGAAAGGTGCGGTCAGTCAGACCTGAGGAAAGGTGCCGGTCGTAGACCTGAGGAAAGGTGCGGTCAGTCAGACTGAGGAAAGGTGCGGTCAGTCAGACCTGAGGAAAGGTGCCGGTCAGTCAGACCTGAGGAAAGGTGCCGGTCAGACCTGAGGAAAGGTGCGGTCAGTCAGACCTGAGGAAAGGTGCGGTCAGCAGACCTGAGGAAAGGTGCGGGTCAGTCAGACCTGAGGAAAGTGCCGGTCAGTCAGACCTGAGGAAAGGTGCCGGTCAGCAGACCTGAGGAAAGGTGCCGGTCAGTCAGACCTGAGGAAAGTGCGGGTCAGTCAGACCACCACCAAGTCAGAATGAGGGAAGGTGCGGTCAGTCAGACCTGAGGAAAGGTGCCGGTCAGCGAGACCTGAGGAAAGGTGCCGGTCAGTGAGACCTGAGAAAGGGCGGTCAGTCAGAGAGAAAGGTGCCGGTCAGTCAGACCTGAGGAAAGGTGCGGGTCAGTCAGACCTGAGGAAATGCCGGTCAGTCAGACCTGAGGAAAGGTGCCGGTCAGTCAGACCTGAGGAAAGGTGCGGTCAGTCAGACCTGAGGGAAGGTGCGGGTCAGTCAGACTGAGGGAAGGTGCGGGTCAGTCAGATGTGAGGGAAGGTGCCGGTCAGTCAGATGTGAGGGAAGGTGCCGGTCAGTCAGACCTGAGGAAAGGTGCGGGTCAGTCAGACCTGAGGAAAGGTGCGGGTCAGTCAGACCTGAGGAAAGGTGCGGGTCAGTCAGACCTGAGGAAAGGTGCCGGTCAGTCAGACCTGAGGAAAGGTGCCGGTCAGTCAGACCTGAGGAAAGGTGCCGGTCAGTCAGACCTGAGGAAAGGTGCCGGTCAGTCAGACCTGAGGAAAGGTGCCGGTCAGTCAGACCTGAGGAAAGGTGCGGGTCAGTCAGACCTGAGGAAAGGTGCCGGTCAGTCAGACCTGAGGAAAGGTGCCGGTCAGTCAGACCTGAGGAAAGGTGCCGGTCAGTCAGACCTGAGGAAAGGTGCGGGTCAGTCAGACCTGAGGAAAGGTGCGGGTCAGTCAGATGTGAGGGAAGGTGCGGGTCAGTCAGATGTGAGGGAAGGTGCCGGTCAGTCAGATGTGAGGGAAGGTGCCGGTCAGTCAGACCTGAGGAAAGGTGCGGGTCAGTGAGACCTGAGGAAAGGTGCGGGTCGGTCAGACCTGAGGAAAGGTGCGGTCGTCGATGAGGAAGTCGGTCAGTCGACTGAGGAAAGGTGCGGTCAGTGAGACTGAGGAAAGGGCCGGTCAGTGAGACCTGAGGAAATGTGCGGGTCAGTCAGACCTGA
Source organism: Sphyrna mokarran (assembly GCA_024679065.1). Classification (NCBI taxonomy): domain Eukaryota; kingdom Metazoa; phylum Chordata; class Chondrichthyes; order Carcharhiniformes; family Carcharhinidae; genus Sphyrna; species Sphyrna mokarran. The sequence continues at coordinate 111,765,068 of JAGIQG010000007.1, read as the reverse complement.
GGAAAGGTGCCGGTCGGTCAGACCTGAGGAAAGGTGCCGGTCAGTGAGACCTGAGGAAAGGTGCCGGTCAGTGAGACCTGAGGAAAGGTGCGGGTCAGTCAGACCTGAGGAAAGGTGCGGGTCAGTCAGACCTGAGGAAATGTGCCGGTCAGTCAGACCTGAGGAAAGGTGCCGGTCAGTCAGACCTGAGGAAAGGTGCCAGTCAGTCGACCAAAGACTTGGGTCAGTCGGCCTGAAGGATGGGTCCAAGTAGGCGGGCTGGAGAAAATGTCAAGAAGAGTTAGGCCAGAAAAACGATCTGGGTCGTTTTTCTAGGAGGCTCTGGGGTGTTTGGACCAGCTGTATGGTCCAGTGAGATTGGGCCTGAGGATAGATGTGGGTTGTTCGGACTGGTGGAAAACGTTGAATTGGTGGGACCTGAGGGGACATACAGGGCAATCAGACCTGAAGTAATATTCTAGTTGTTCAGACCACAGAATATTTCTGGGGTAGGGAGCCCAGAAATATTTATTGGGAAATTTTTATTGGGATGACATGGGAGAAGGTGCAGAATCCACACAGTGACCCGAGCCAGATCCCTGGAGCTGAGACATTGCAGTGCTACATATCTAAAGATGTTGCAATTCTTAATGCACAGTTTGTATTTTATTGCAGCAAAATGTTTCTAAACTCATTGAGTTAAAGCTCTTCATGCTGTGTACTAGCCCCATGAGTGAATGCGCAAAAATCATTCTGATGTTATTAGATTAAGAGAAAACCTGAGACAATGATAATGCAGAAAATTTAAAGCTCTGCTAAACTTCTGTTAGGATCATTTTCCTTCAATTGTAACTAAAGGTTACAAATGTAAGTTATTAGAATTCATGTTTTAGGCAATTATGGCTTCCTGGCAGATCTCCAGAAACCACTGGTATGGGGAATGAACTCACAGTATTGACATCATTCTACAGCACATACTAAACAATCCATATCACTGTTACAGTTTGTTATGTGAAACTTGCAGGTCCCCTTTGCAGCAAAAGAGTTAAGGTGAGATTTAACTGAAGTGCTCGAAACTTTGACTGAGTAAATGTGGGGAATGTGCACTCTCAATATAGGATGTTCAATAACTAGAAACAGAGATTAAAGGCAACTGATTAATGGCAACTACCTGAAAGGGAACTGCACAGCTGTGGGCAAGGAGCAGAGGATGAGACCTTTCAAGAGCAATCAGATATGATGGGCTAAGTGGTCTCCTGTTGGGCAGTATGATTCAATAAAACTGAATGAATTCAGACCAGGTTAAACAGTTACAATAATTTATTTTATTATTCGCCACCATTACATTGCAGTATTGTGATAATTTCAGGATTATTTTAAACACTTCTTATAGGTAGCTGTAACTTCACTAAGACAATAATACTGCTGTGGAAGACTGAAAAGGGATAAAAGCTGCTGTATTTATTTACAATTCACTTTCAAAATTTGTAAACATTCAGGCTACATTCTAACAAAATTACAGAACATTAGGCAAAAACAGAGAAAACAGATGCTCTGCATTTTTCACATTTAGCATAAATAAATTTAGTCCACAAAATGAATATGCCTTTCGAACTGTAGCAGCAAGCTGTCTCCCATCAGTCCAATATTTTAAATTTGGAAATTAACTATACACTACTAAAACTAAAGCCAATAAAATTAACTGGCTTGTGTTCATTTCTGTCATGATTCAAAGTGCCAAACCAACTGACCAGTTCAATTCTCTAAACTGAGGAACAATACAGTTTTAACTTTAATTTACATGGTCATGTACAGTGTATCTGAACAGCTGGATTTTCACAAGAAGAAAATCACTTTCACACTCAACAGGAAAATTCTTGTAAAACACAATCAGGTTTTAGACTTAACTAAACACAGGGACAACCTTTGTATTTTGAAACTATTCTGTTAATCTCAGGCTGGCTGCGACGATTACAGGAATGATTGTTATATGTTGCCTAAGAAGGTTGCTTGAGATCACATGACAGTAATCTGCAAATTTCACAAGTCTACAGAACTATCTTATCATCTACTATACCTATAATTATTCTGTTTTTGGGTAGTGTTAGCAACACTCACAACATACACCCACTGACAGATAGCACAACTATGTTATGTGCTTGGGAGTTTGGTGTGCTATGAAGCTAAACAGTAGGATAAATATATGACCAATAAATACTGTATATGCTTCATCACTTTTGCAAGAAGCTACATTGGCATAAAAAAACCTGCAAAATTCTGTTGACATTTATCCAGCAACACACACAGCAACATCTCTACTTCTTTCATTAGTTTTGCCACAAAACTGCCTTAAGTATTTTAAAACGGTTGAACATGTGAAATAAACTTAGCTGTTTTTTTCAGCGAACTCAAAATGTGACAGTGTGTATCCCAAATCTGCTTCAGCAATAAGTATTACCCAGATCTTTTCTTCCAATAGATAAGAAAACAATATTTGATCAATTTCAATGAGAATTTCAGATTGGTTTCTGACTTCACTTTAATGTAAAGGGTTAATTTAATGGGTCCAGTTTGATGTCATTGGGTTTATGAACTGTTTTCATTTAGATAACATGTTGGTGCTTAACATATTTAACTTCTAACACGTTATTTGTAACTGCAACATCTATTCTTTGATCGTGCTCAGATTAAATGCAATTTTGCTTCAGTGATTTCTTCACAAAAGCAGTTGGGTTGCTCTACTGAAGACACGAGCAAATAAATATGAAAAATGTTGTCTTTTTTTGATTTACCTAGACTCAACTTTGATACTGATGCTTGGTCAGGTTTGGGGCCCTATATCTGAGACAGTGAATTTCTTCAGTGCTTTTGCAAGAATCTTCTTGTCATTCAAAAGCCCATATTTCGATGTCCTGGACATAGAAGTCTTCCTTTTCTGAAAGGATGTGATTATCAAATGTCTTACATGAATGGCTACGCCCATGGTATAGATCTCCATCCAACCACAATCCAATTTCTCCTCTGTAACAATACAATCAGTTAGAATAATAGTCATAGTTATAGATTAACAATTCGCAGAAATGTATTAATAATCAACCTCTTTTTTTGCACAGCAAAGTTATAAAGGTGATTTATAAGGATAATATCAGAATTGAAAGACTACAACCATCAGCAAAACATTGGATAGGTTGGGCTCTTGAGGAGATTTAATGGAAATTTTTGGACAAAGATATTTCGACTTGTGAGAGTACAAAAGTAGTGGGTATAAATAGCATCATCGAATCCCAACAGTGCCATTTGACCCATCAAGTCTGCACTGGCCACAGAGGTTTATAAGATGATGAGAGGGATTGATAGAGTGGACATGCAGAAATTATTTCCTTGGGTGGATGTATCTGTTACTAGGGGGCATAACTATAAGGTTCATGGTGGGAGATATAGGAGGGATGGTCCTTATTACTATTATTGTTGCTAAAGAGGTAGTATTTGGTAGCCTAATGAGACTGAAGGTAGACAAGTCCCTAGGTCCAGATGGAATGCATCCCAGAGTACTGAAAGAAAGGGCATAAGTAATAGCAGATGCGTTAGTAATTATTTATCAAAACTCTCTGGACTCTGGGGAAGTCCGGCTGATTGGAAAACAGCTACTGTTACGCCGCTGTTTAAAAAAGGTAGCAAACAAAAAGCAGGTAACTACAGGTATGTTAGTTTAATATCCGTAGTTGGGAAAATGTTGGAATCTATCATTAAAGAAAAAAATAGCAGGACACCTGGAAAAGAATGGTTCGATCAAGCAGATGCAGCATGGATTCATGAAGGGAAAGTCACGTTTGATGAATTTACTAGATTTTTATGAAGATGTGACTAGTGCAGTTGACAGAGAGGAACTGGTGGATGTGGCATTTTTAGATTTCCAGAAGGCATTCGATAAGGTGCCTCACAAAAGATTGCTGCAGAAGATTAGGGTACACGGTGTTGGAGGTAACGTGTTAGCATGGATTGAGGATTGATTATCTAACAGGAAGCAGAGAGTTGGAATAAATGGGTGCTTTTCTGGTTGGCAGTTGATGACCAGTGGCATGCTGCAGGGATCGGTGCTGGGCCCTCAACTGTTTACCATATCTGGAGGAGGGGGCTGAGTGTAAGGTAACAAAGTTTGCTGATGACATGAAGATGTGTGGAGGATGCGGAAAGTCTGCAGAAAGATTTGGATAGGCTGAGTAAGTGGGCGAGGATCGGGCAGATGGAGTATAACGTTGGCAAATGTGAGGTTATCCACTTTGGAAGAAATAATAGTAAAATGGACTATTACTTAAATGGTGAAAAATTACAACATGCTACTATGTAGAGGGACCTGGGGTCCTTGTGCATGAATCGCAAAAACTCAATCTACAGGTGCAGCAGTTGATCAAGAAGGCGAATGGAATGTTGGCCTTTATTGTGAGGGGGATAGAATATTGCAGGGAAATCTTGCTGCAACCGTACAAGGCATTGGTGAGGCTGCAACTGTGTGCAATTTTGGTCCCCTTATTTGCGAAAGGGAGTACAGAGAAGGTTCACCAAGTTGATACCGGAGATGAGGGGATTAGCTTATGAGGAGAGATTCAGTAGATTGGGCCTGTACTCATTGGAGTTTAGAAGGCTGAGGGATGATCTTATAGAGACATATAAGATCATGAAGGGACTAGATAGGGTAGAGATAGAGAGGTTCTTTCCACTTAGAAAGGAAACCAGAACTAGAGGGCACTTCTTCAAAGTAAAGGGGGGAGGGAAGGGAATTAGTTTAGAACAGAGTTGAGGAGGAACCTCTTCGCTCAGAGGGTAGTGAATCTCTGGAATATTCTGCCCATTGAAGCGGTGGAGGTTTCCTCATTGAATATGTTTAAGTCACAGATAGATAGATTTCTAATTGATAAGGGAATTAAGTTACAGGCAGCAGGCGAATAAGTGAAACTGATCTACCTCAGATCAGCCATGATCTTACTGAATGGCTCGAGGGGCTAGACAGCCTACTCCTGTTCCTATTTCTTATATTCTTATGTTTGCATGGAGCACTCCAGAATTATAGGAAGGGAATAGCTTCATCTTGGGATTGGACATAGTTCAGCACAACATTGAGGGCCGAAGCACCTGTACTGTGCTGTAACATTCTATGTTTTTAATACCACCCAGGGCCTATTCCCATAGTCATATATACTTACCCTGCTAATCTCCTGACACAAGGGTTAATTTACCATGGCCAATCAACCTAACCTGCACATCTTTGGACTGTGGGAGGAAACTGGAGCCGCTAGAAGAAACGTGCAAACTCCACATGGACAGTGGCCTAAGGTCAGAACTGAATCTGGGTCTCTGGCACTGTTAAGCATCACCACTGTGCTACCATGGCATCCCACTGAAAATAATTCAGGAGAAACTGAAACCATGGAGTGGTTGAATAGTAAAAGCATAAACGTCCACAAAATGTAGGACAAATCCATAAGACCATAAGATTTAGGAGCAGAATTAGGCCATTTGGCCCATCGAGTCTGTTCCATCATTCAATCAAAGCTGACATAATTCTCATCCCCATTCTCCTGTCTTCTCCCCATAGCTTTTGATCTGCTTATTGATTAAAAATTTATCTATCTCTGTCTTAAAAACACTCAATGATCTGGCCTCCACAGCCTTCTATGGCAATGCGTTCCACAGATTCACTACCCTCTGGCTGAAGAAATTCTCCTTAACTTAGTTTTGAAAGAGCATCCCTTCACTCTGAGGTTGTGCCCTCGTGCTCGAATCAAAGAACAATGATCAAAGAAAAGTACCACAGGAATAGGTCCTTCGGCCCTCCAAGCCTGCGCTGATCATGATGCTTGCCTAAACTAAAAATGCACTCATTTATGGAGTCCGTATCCTTCCATTCCCATCCTATTCATGTATTCGTCTATAGTTGCCCCTTAAATGATGCTATCACATCTGCTCAGACCACCTCCTTGGGCAGCACGTTCTAGACATTCACCATCCTCTGTTTAAGAAACTTGCCTCGCACATCTCCTCTAAACTTTTCCCAATGCACCTTAAACCTATGTGCCCTAGTACTTGACTTTTCCACCCAAGGAAAGAGTATCTGACTATCCACACTATCAATACCACTCAATCTTGTAAATCTCTATCAGGTCACCCCTCAACCTCCATCATTCCAGTGAGTCTCTTCCGCTAGTGAAAACATCCTCTCCAAATCCACTCTATCTAGGCTTCTCAGTATTCTTTAAGTTTCAACCAGATCTCTCCTCATCCTTCTAAACTTAATCAAGTACAGACTCAGAGTCTTCAGCTGCTCTTCATACGATAAACCCTTCATTCTTGTAAACCTCCTCTGGACACCCTCCAATCCTACCCAGCCAATTATCTAATCAGTTTACTTTCAATCATCAGCCAAGTACTCAATGCCCTGACCAATAAAGGCATGCATGCTACATGCTTTCTTTACCATCCTATTTACTTGTGTGGCCACTTTCAGGGAGCTATGGATATGAACTCAAAATCCCTTTATACATCAATGCTTTTCAAGATTCTGCCATTAACTGAATACTTACCCTGAACATTTGATCTCTCAACGTGCAGCTCCTCACACTTGTCTGAATTAAACTTCATCACTACGGACACTCGGACTTCCTACAGAAACTCAGCACACATGGAATAGTTGAACCAGGGACACTCCTTGTCACAATGGATGTTTCAGCCCTCTACACCAACATCCCCCATGACGATGGCATTGCTGCAACTGCCAGTTTCTGGATGCAATTTTACAACTCATCCGCTTTATCCTGGACCACAATGTCTTCACCTTCAACAACCAGTTTTTCAACACATGGAACGGCCTTAGGACCAAATTTGCACCTCAATATGCTAACATCTTCATGCACAGGTTCAAACAAGATTTCTTCACCGCACGGGATCTTCAACTGAGGCTATACACTAGATACATCGATGACTTTTTTTTCCTTTGGACTCATGGTGAATAATCATTGCAACAACTAAATAATGATATCAACAAGTTCCATCCCACCTTCAGACTCACCCTGGACTATTCTCCAGAATCGGTTGCATTCTTGGACACACGCATCTCCATCAAGGACGGTCACCTCAGTACCTCACTGTACCGCAAGCCGACAGACAACCTCACAATGCTCCACTTCTCCAGCTTCCACCCTAAACACGTTAAAGGGGCCATCCCCTACGGATAAGCCCTCCATATACACAGAATTTGCTCAGATGAGGAGGATCATGACAGACATCTCCAGACGCTGAAAGATGCCCTCATGAGAACAGGATATGGCGCTTGACTCATCGATTGACAGTTCTGATGCGCCACAGCAATAAACCGCACTGACATCCTCAGAAGACGAACACGGGACAAGGTGGACAGTGTACCCTTTGTTGTCCAGTACTTCCCCGGAGCGGAGAAGCTATGACATCTTCTCTGAAGTCTTCAACATATCATTGATGAAGATGAACATCTCACCAGGGCCATCTCCACACCTCCACTTCTTGCCTTCAGACAACCGCGCAACCTCAAACAGACCATTGTTCGCAGCAAACTACACAACCTTCAGGAGAACAGTGACCACAATACCACACAGCCCTGCCACAGCAATCTCTGCGAGACATGCCGGATCATCGACAAGGATGACATCATCACATGTGAGAATACCATCCATCAGGTACACGATATATACTCTTGCAACTCAGCCAACGTTGTCTACCTAATACGTTGCAAGAAAGGATGTCCCGAAGCATGGTACATTGGGGAGACCATGCAGACACTACGACAGCGGATGAATGAACATCGCTCGACAATTACCAGGCAAAACTATTCCCTTCCTGTTGGCGAACACTTCAGCGGTCACGGACATTCGGCCTCCGACCTTCGGGTAAACGTTCTTCAAGGGGGCCTTCACAACACACGACTGTGAAGAGCCACTGAGCAGAGACTGAGATAAGTTCTGCACACATGAGGACGGTCTTAACAGGGATCTTGGTTTCATGTCACACTACTTGTAACCCCCATGACTTGCCTGGGTTAGCAAAAAACCTCACTTACTGTGCTGTCTGGAGAAAATACACATCTCTTTAATCTGTGCTCAGTGCTCCTTCCACTCACATTGTTAGCCACTTTAAGACTTGTTAGGTGTAAAGTAATCTGTAAACAGTCTGTGTTATTATGTGTGCTGTTTGAGACCTGAACACCTCATTCACCTGACGAAGGCCAGAGGGTCGAAAGCCTGTGAGTTTACTATCAAATAAATTGGTTGGATTTAAACCTGGTGTTGTCAGATTTCTTACTGTGTTTATCCCAGTTCAACATTGGCATCTCTACACCCACACTTAAACTTCATCTGCTATTTCTCCATTCATATCTTCACCTGATCTATATCCCGCTGCATCCTTTAACAATCTTCCACAATATCCACAAGTCCATCTATCTTTGTGTCATCTGTGAACATACTTACCCACCCATCTACATTTTCATGCAAATCATTTGTATATATCATAAACAGCAGAGTCCCAGTACAGATCTTTGCAGAATATCACTAGTCACAGACCTCCAGCCAGAGAAACATTCTTCCATCATTACTCTAACTTCTATGGGCAAAGCAATCCTGAATCCAAGCAGTCGAGTCACTGTGGATCTCATGCATCTTAATCTTTTGGACGAGCCTATCATGAGGGATTGTGTCAAAAGAGTTAATGAAATCTACGTACACAACATCTTACTGCTCTAACCTCATCGATCACCTCCTCAAAAAAAAAATCAATGAAATTAATAGGACATGGCCTGCTGTGCACAAAGTATGCTGACTTTCCCTAATTAGGCCATGCTTTTCCAAATGTGCATAGATCCTACCCTAAGAATCCCCTCCACTAGCTTTCCAATTACGGATGTGAAACTCACCAGTTGATAATTTCTCTTTTTCTTTCCTTGAACAGAGGAATTACTCACCAGTCCTCTGGAACCTCTCCAGTTATTAGCAATAATGTCAGTGCCCCAGAAATGTCCTCTCTTGTTTCTCTCAATAACCTAGAGTAGATCCCATCAGGTGCTGGGGACTTGATCTCAAAACATCCTAGCATATTTGCATGTTCCACACTTACCTCATTTCCCTCCACATCCCGCTCCTTGGTGTGCACTCATTTAAAATATATTGTCTATATAATTTTGGGTTAAAGCGAATTTTTTGCATTGATTACCATAATTGCCTCTTAAATCTGAAAAAGATTTAATGTGCTATTAAGACAGATTTACCCTCCACCGCCAAAAGCCAAGGAATCCATGTCTCCTTTTATGAAGAACATATTATCACCTGTCCATTTGAAGGTCTGAAAAAGAAATAATAAGTGTTTCTGTTACTCTTGTACTATAACAACGAAGTTCAATCCTTCTTTATGAACCGTTTATTTAGCTGCTTGGCATTAGTTCTCCCAAGGAGATAGCTTAACTTTTAAAAGAAATATAAAGCATATTTCATTAAAACATGCTTCAAATTCTATCTATTAAACAACACGTTTAAAGAAAAATACAAACAGAAGAAAACTGTACCAATTATAGAATGTTTATAGCACAGAAGATGCCAACTGGCCCACTGTATCTATGCCAGCTCTCTCCGAGATAAACACAACTAGTTCTTGTTCGGTCACCTTTGTCCTGTAGCCCTGCAAAATTTCCTTCTCAAATAATTGTCTAATCCCTGTTAGAGAACAGCAATTGAATTAACTTATACCACACTTTCAAATGATGCATTCCAGATTCTTTCAGAGTCAAAATGTTTTCTTTTGATGACACTTGAAATCAAGCCAGTAAAGAACTGTTCTCATGGAAACAGTTGTTTTCTTTGTCCAGCTCTTAATGATTTTGAATGTCTCTGTAAAATTTCCAGTCAACCTTCAAATTTGGAGGATGTTACCAACTGACCACAAAAAAAATAAGCCAGCAGGATAGGCAGACAAGTATCAAATGGAATTTAACATAGAAGTACGAAATAACGTATTTTCAGAGAAGGGGAAAAAAATAAGGGACAATTTAGTCCCCTGTTTCATGTCATCAATGATTTGATAAAAAGTCCACAACAAATTTAAAATTATATCCTTTATTTTATGTTGCCTCCCCAGTGGATTGAAAGATTATGGGCAGTGCCTTCACAATTTCACCCCTAGACATTCTTCCTGCATCGTTGAGCCCTGTAGCATTTTGTATGCTTTAATGCGATTCATCAACTCTTTCAAGTGAATGAGATTACTTCTTGTGCTGGCAGGGATGAAACAATGATCGAGTCAGGTATGAGGCTCGACCATGACAGTTGGGGTATGCTGACGTCTGCAATCATGGTTTCCTTAAGCTAGGGTAAAGTAAAGGATCATGGTAGCTAATGAGGTTAACAAAGAACAAAACAGCACAGGAAACAGGCCCTTCGGCCCAACGAGCCCACGCCGCTACCCCGATATTCCCACCTCTGCCCGTGATCCCTGTCCATGTTTATAGATCAATGGATTAAAGACCAAATTTGAGACAATTTAGGGAGAATTTGTTTTGCCAATTAGCCTAAGAGCACATCTTTGGGATGTGGGAGGAAACCGGAGCTCCTAGAGAAAACCCACGCAAGCACGGGGAGAATGTGCAAACTCCCACAGACACAGGCCCAAATCCATGTATCTGCACAGCACAGTGATAGTCACTGAGCTGCCGTGTTGCCCATCAGATGGTCCAGGTCAAGCGTACACTAACGACATGAAGCAGTAGGATACTCTCGAAAAAGATCCAAGAGCAGCCCTCTCACGACCCATCGTGTGTATGCCCCTCGTTAGACAACAAGGTGGACCAAAGCACCTGTAGGATAAAAACAAATACATCAATATCATCATCTATTGACACACTTCCCAGGGACTCCCAAGGCTCATGATCGCTATTTTAAATCAGTTTTCTATAATATTAGGGAGAGTTGCAGAACAATGAAATCTAGGGGTACATGTTCATAGCTCCTTGAAAGTGGAGTCACAGGTGGACAAAGTGGTGAAGAAGGCATTCAGCATGCTTGGTTTCATCAGTCAGAAATTGAATACAGGAGTTGGGATTCTTGTTGAAGTTGTACAAGACATTGGTAAGGTCATACCTGGAATACTGTGTGCAATTCTGATCACCCTATTATAGAAGGGATACTATTAAACTAGAAAGAGTGCAGAAAAGATTTACTAGGATGTGACCGGGACTTGATGGGTTTGAATTATGAGGAGAGGCTGAGTAGCTGGGACTTTTTCCCCTGGAGCATAGAAGGCTGAGGGGATGATCTTATAAAGATTCATAACATAATGAGGGGCACAGATCAGCTAGATAGACAACATCTTTTCCCAAAGGCATAGGTTAAGGTGAGAGGGGAGATATAATAATGTCCAGAGGGGCAATTTTTTCACAAGAGGATGGTGAGTGTTTGGAACAAGCTGCCCGAGGTAGTAGTAGAGAAAGGTACAATTTTGTGTTTTAAAAAGCATTTAGACTGTTCTGTGGGTGGTATGGGCCAAATGCGGGCAGTTGGGATTGGTTTAGGAGTTTTAAGAAAAAAAAGGGTGGCGTGGACAAGTTGGGCTGAAGGACCTGTTTCCATGTTGTAAATCTCTATGACTCTATCCTTGTCCTTCCATTGCACGTTCTTCTTCAACTCAGAGCAGCTGTCCCAATCACTTGCACAGGAAAGGCAATAGTGTCTTCCGGACTCAGAAGTATGTTTATTCCTCCTGAAAGCACTGTTTCCTATAGTGCTATATACCATGATTAGTTTGCTCACCCTTCCTGCAGCCCCTGTTTTTGTCCAAAAAGCTGAAAGAACCTCAAACCAGTTGCAAGGATCGAAGTTCCTCCACTTCAATCTTCTTGATCCCCAGACATCCGTATCACCCAGTTACACCCACCCAGCTCCCAACCACGGACCAAAACAAATGAACCAATCTGACAAAATGTGGCTGCTTCTTGGAACAAAGAGGCTAGATAACTTTCTCCCTCACTGACCCTTCACAGTGCCTGCAGTTTGGTCTCCAGCTCAATGGCTTTGAACTGAAATCCCCCAGCTGCAGTTACTTAATTTTCTAAACAAGTTTGCCTTGGATTACACACGTGTCCTTAAGTTGCCCATCTACAGCTATCATACATCACCTGCCTTGCCAGATTTTTAAATTGTTTTGTTCATTAAATTTTAATTAATGTTCTATCCATCCTTGCATTCCTGTTAATGAATATTTGACTTACCTCTACTTAAATTCTGTAGCTAAAATAAACAGGAAACATACGGCATCTAATCTGAACCCTGGTATCTCTTTTGTATCCCCAACAATTAAACAAACTCAAATTAACTTAGGGACAAAGTAGAAGGGACCGCCTGAACCAAAACCAAAATTGAAAGGAAACTTAAAACATTAAATGAAAATGTGATTGGTCAGGGTCCATAATGCACCCCAGCCCCTGCGGTGCCTACAGGGCATGAAGGGGCGTCAACTGCGCCTGTGGACACTGCATGATCCCTCTCCAAGGATACCTGACCGCGAACGTGGCCGCGGTAGAGGGGCAGACAGGATGGACGGCCCCGTCGATCGTGCACTGACTGGACCTATTGATGGCGCGTTTCACCAGGCCCAGGAGCAGGTTTATGAGGAGGTCAGCATCCCAATCCTTCCCTCTCCGCATCAGGTGTCCATAGATTAGAAGAGTGGGACTGAAGTGCAAACAAAACATCGGTAAACCAAAAAGAATGTGCAATCTATAACACAAAACATAGATGTGGTCCACAGACTCTACAAGGTTTTCCTGTGTTGTAACCCTTTGAGCTTTCTCAAAGTGGTCAGTCTGCTCTGCAGCCACGGAATTAGACTGAGTGATTTTTAAGGTACTGCTTCCTGTCTTTGGTTCCTCCTCTCTCCTGCTATTAGCTGTGTTTGGATCCTCCGCTTTCATGCATTTTTGGATCTGGTGGCTTATCAACTTTAAGCAAAGCCAACCAATCTAATTTCAATTCTTAATCAATTTTTAGCCCATCTCAACTACCTCCCCTTTCACTATGACAAAGGCTTTCACTTCTTTCTTGAAAAAGTACTCATTTTGTACCTGAGCCATAGCCTATGCATTAATCCTTGTTTTGGTTCCCAATCAACCATATTTCTCTACCAGGCTTTGACTTCTATATGCCAATGGAAGACTTTTGGATTTCCCTTTTATGTGAATTGTCAGTCCCTTCAGAGACTCTCTGTTTCTCATGGCTATTTTCACTTCCCTTCTGAACTTTCTACATTCAGTCTGGTTTTTATTGATTATCCACCCAACATGCTTTGTCTTACTCTATGTCATGAACAACCTCTGCATTTGTTCATCCTACCCTTTTCTCCTCATGGAAACTTAATTCTCCATCTGTCCACCATACTTTGGTCCTTGCTTTTTGTTTTTTTTCATTTCTATTGCTGAAATCCATTACATTTCTGATGAAAACTCACTGATCTGAAATGTTAACTCCAATTCCAGATGGTGCCAGACCCAAGTAATTCTTGCAATTTGTTGTATTTTTGATGTATTTCAAAGCTTTGGAATTAATTTTGCAACTGACTGGTTTGATTTTTGAAGTTTTCAAATCATCAAGGTTTTTTCTATTATGAGATCTCTAGATTATTTTTTGGTGGTGACAGGAATTGGGACACTGTTTTGCTGTTTATCTTAAGTACACCATTGTCTATTGATGCCCTAGTTATTGGCCAGGGGTGCACATAAAATAAAGCTTTGACATTCTCAATAATTTTGCAATGAATTATGATGGGGGTGGGGGGAAGCTGATCATTTCTATAGATGCAAGAAAAAGTAGCTGTAATGTGGTAAGTGGGGTATGCATCAAATGAAGAACAATTAAATGAGTGAGTGGATCCAAAATTTTTCACTTATGATGAAACAGTAAAAGATTGAGGAAGGGCACGTCCCTACACCTAATTTTATATCGTGTTTCAGTGACTGGTGAAACAAGAGAGCAGCCCCACTCCTTTGGTTTTGGACAAATCCCAAAAAACAATAAGCCTGTTCCTCACATCTTAACTCAAGATTTCAACTCAATTAATCAGACGCAAATTACTGGGGCATATCTCACACCTCTGGATGCAACCTGCGTGGTGTAGGGAACAAACTTGGGCATGCTGACATAGCTGTCTTTGAGGAACTGTATTAAGACAACATAGAGGTGTTAACAATTACCCTGAAACAAAACTCAATTCTCACCATTGGTGGACTGAGAATTTGAATGAAGCTGATGAGCTTCAAAGTAAAATCAATGAAACTTTCAAATTATTATAAAAATCAAATGGGTTCACGAATTATCTTTATTTCTACTCAGGATGATGTGACTCCAAAAGACACCAACATGTTTACTTCATAAGGATGAAGACATTTGGTGTATGGCATGCAGTTCTGATATCTCATTACAGAAGTGATATAATTGCATTAGAGGGGTATCAGAGGAGATTTATGAGAATGTTGCCACAACTGAAAAATCACGGCTATGAGGGAAGATTGGAGAGGAGAAAATTTAATTGAGATGCACAAAATTGTGGCAGCCTGGATAGAAGTGGATGGGAAACATAGATTTAAAATGATTGGTATAAAGATCAGAGAGAAGTTTTCTCACCTAGAGGAGTTTTTGGGGGTCTGGAATTCACTGCCTGAAAGGGTAGTGGAGAATACCTCTACTCATTTAAAAAATATCTGGATATGCACCTCAAGTGGCATTAACTGCAGGGCTATATATAACGGCTGGAAAGTTGGATTAGGCTGAGTGGCTCCTTTCTCAGCTGCTACAAACATGATAAGCCAAGTGTCCTCTTTCTAACCCATAAAGCTTTTGCACTCAGGCCAATTTGGGCAAGGAATGTCCTGGCACATATTGGACAGGCTTGTGTAGTTGAAGCGCTGGTGGCTCTGGACTTGCAAAGTTCGCGCTTAAATTGTGCTTCAGTGATACACCTTGCTTTGTAAGCTTGACAGCCTTTGCGGATGAGGCAATACCAGGTACTACAGTTTTCTGACAGCATTTCCTAAGTGGTTGTGTCTATCTCAAGCAACTTCAGGGAGGCCTTGAGTGTGTCTTTGAAACGTTTCTTCTGCCCTCCATGCAAGTGCTTTCCAGCAGAGAATTCCCCAAAAAGGAGCTGCTTGGGTAAGCGCTCGCCTGACATATGGATGACATGACATGCCCACCGGATCTGCACTCTCATCAGCAACGTGTGGACTGATGGTAGACTTCCTCTAGAGAGAACTTCAATGTCTGGTACTTTGTCTTGCCATCTGATGTGTAATATTCTGCAAAGACAAGTCACATGGAAATGACGTGCATGCCTTCAATACATAATCCAAGTTTCACAGGCATACAGGAGAATAGCGAGTACCATAGTGCTGTAGACCTTCAGTTTTGTTGCTGGGCTGATTCCTCAACTTTCCCATATAGTGGAGCGCAGTCTACCGAAAGCAGAACTTGCCTTTCTTCTGTATCAATAGCCACTGCTTGGGAGAGAGTGCTGCCAAGATAAGTGAACTAGTCCACTGCCTGCAGTTTCTGGCCTTTGATTGTGATTATAGGTTCTGTGTACAGTGCATGACTTCAGTCTTTTTAATGTTGATCATGAGTCCAAAGTTGTCACAAGCCGTGGAAAATTTGTCCATACTGACTTGCATCTCTGGCTCTGAGCCAGCATACAGGGTGCAGTCATCAGCAAAGAGGAAATAGAACATAGAACATTACAGCACAGAACAGGCCCTTCGGCCTTCGATGTTGCGCCGACCAATATAAAAAGCAATGCCCCTCCAAACTAAACCATTCCCTTCTCTTCCATATACTTATCAACTAACCTCTTAAACGCCACCAAACTTGGCGCATCTACAACTGCTGCAGGCAGGGCATTCCACTCCCGAACCACCCTTTGGGTAAAGAACCTACCTCTGATATCCGTCCTATAACTATCACCCCTTAATTTAAAGCTGTGTCCCCTCGTGCTAGCTTTTTCCATCCTAGGAAAAAGGCTATCACTGTCCACCCTATCTAAACCTCTAATCATCTTATATGTTTCGATAAGGTCCCCTCTTAGCCGCCTCCTTTCTAACGAAAACAACCTCAAATCCCTCAGCCTCTCTTCATAAGACCTGCCCTCCATACCAGGCAACATCCTGGTAAACCTCCTCTGTACCCTCTCCAATGCCTCCACATCTTTCTTATAATGTGGGGACCAGAACTGCACACAATACTCCAAGTGCGGCCGCACTAGAGTTTTGTACAGTTGCAACATGACGTTGCGGCTCCGAAATTCAATCCCCCTACCAATAAAAGCTAAGACTCCATATGCCTTCTTAACAACCTTCTCGACTTGACTGCCTACTTTCAGGGATCTATGCACATACACACCAAGATCCCTCTGTTCATCAAGACTACTAAGAATCCTACCATTAGCCCTATACTCTACACATTTATTATTTCTGCCATAGTGCATTACCTCACACTTTTCCACATTAAACTCCATTTGCTACCTCTCGGCCCAGCTCTGCAACTTGTCCAAGTCTCTCTGCAAACTATAACACCCCTCTTCACTATCTACCACTCCACCGACTTTAGTGTCATCTGCAAATTTACTAATCCATCCTTCAATACCCTCATCCAGATCATTTATAAAAATTACAAACAGCAGGGGCCCCAAAACAGACCCCTGAGGTACACCACTTGTCACCGAACTCCAAGATGAATACCTCAGAACAGTCTCCTTCACTTTGGTAATAACGAAGTCTCCTCTGGTTGAAGAGCATCCCATCCATTCTGTACTTGAGGCTGATTCCAGCAACACTGTCCTGGAAGGCATCATTCAGCATGGCAGTAAACATCATGCTGAACAGTGTGGGTGCGAGCACACCGTCCTGTTTAACACCATTGGTGACTGGGAATGCCTCAGAGGATTCTCCGCCATTCAGTACTCTGGCTATCATGCCATCATGGAACTGGCATACCATCTGGATGAATTTGAGAGGGGGGGGGGGGAGCAGCTGAACTTTGACCAGACCTTGTCGGCTGACAGTATCAAAGGCTTTTGCGAGGTCAGCAAAGGTTGAGTAGAGCTCGTGATTCTGCTCCTGACACTTAGCGCACAGCAAAAATCATGTCAATAGTTCTGCAACCTTTGCGGAAGCTGCACTGTGACTCTGGAAACTGGCCCAGCTCCAGATGAGTGACTAGAAGATTTATCAGGATTTTGCGAGGGTTTTTCCTGTGATGGAAAGCAGTGAGATTCCTCAGTGGTTGTTGCATACTTGCCAATTGCCCTTCCTCTTATAGAGGTGTACAATAGAAGCATCTTTAAATTCCTGAGGAATGGATCCTTGCTTCCAAAAGGACTGGAACAACTCGGTGAGCTTCTCGATAAGTACAGGACCAACAGCTTTGTAGATCTCTACTGGATAGCTGGCTGAGAGCTTTCGTGACTTCAGCTAATACCAGGGGATCATCCATGGCATTGATATCAACCTGTGGAATCCTGTCTATTGCCTCATCATCAATAGATGATGGTCGGTTGAGGACTTCAAAGTGGTCAGCCCATCTCTGCAGGATCTGAGCCTTCTCTGTAATGAGAGTTGTACCATCTTACTCAGGAGAGGGGAACTCCTGAGAGATTGAGGTCCATAGAGATTGTTGAGGGCTTCATAGAACAGTTTCAAGTTCATTTCTGTCAGCATATCCCTGTATTTCATCTGTCCTGGCACTCAGCCAGGCATCCTGTATTTTATGCAATTTAGCAAAGAACAAAGAACAACACAGCATGGGAAACAGGCCCTTTGGCCCAACGAGCCCACGCCGCCATTTTCACGTCCCACTTCCACCCATGACCTTTATCTATGTTTACGGAGATCTGCATTGGAACCAAACTGGTGTGACAATTTAGGGACAATTTGTTTTGCCAATCAGTCTAAGAGCACATCTTTGGGGTGTGGGAGGAAATGGAAACACCCGGAGAAAACCCACACAAGCACGGGGAGAATGCACAAATTCCCACAGATACCGGCTCAAAACCCTGTATCTGCACAGTAACAATGATAATAGATTTATTATGGACTGTCCTGGAAGTACTGGTAAAAGCATTTTTCTTGGCAGCTGATGATGGGTCATTCTAACAGGCCTGATGAAGACTGTGCTCTTCAACAAGTGGAGCCTGTATCTCCTCATCATTCTCATCAAATCAATCATGCTTCTTGCGGGTGGAGGACGTGAGCATCTTCAGCGCAGATGTATGGACAGCATCCCTGAAGCGTTCCCAGTTGTCCTCAGCGCTGCCTGAAAGATGAAATCAGCAACCTTGATTTCTAAGTCTTCAGCCAGTGCTGAAGCTACACTGGGGTTTTTTAACTTGGCCGCATTGATTCTTTTCACAACCTTGCTTCCTTGTGGTCGCCTCTTGGGTCTGATGCGGCGCCTTATTTTGAAAACAATGAGCCCGTGATCTGTCCAGTAGTCAGAACCACACAGGGCTTTGGTCACTCTAACATCCTATCTTTTCTCCTAACAATCACATAGTTGATAAAATGCCAATGCTTAGAGCAGGGGTGCATCCAAGAAGTCTTGTTATGGGTAGGGAGACAGAAAGTTGTATCGGTAATGAGGAGGTCGTGTGCTGTCTTTATTAAGAGTAGGCCGTTACTGTTATACTTGTCCACTCCAAGTCTCCCAATGACTCCCTGCCAGATTGCAGAGTCACACTCTACTCTTGTATTGAGACAGCCAAGCAAGATCAGCTTGTCTGCTCACTGCTGATAGTAGGGCATCTAGTTCTTCGTAGAACTTGTCTTTCATCTCATCTGGATTGTTCATTGTGGGGGCATAGGGGCTGATCACGGTGGCTTGACTTCTGTTCTGTAGTGGAAGCTGTAATATCATAAGCCAATCATTCACACCTTTGGGTAGACTATTAAGTTTCAGAACAAGGTGATTCCTGATGGCAAATCCAACTCCAGCATCACGACACTCATCGCTGCCGTGACCGCTCCAAAAAAAAAAAAATGTGTATCCACCTCCAGTTTCAGTCAATTGACCTACTTTGGCAAGATGAGTTTCACTCAGGACTGTAATGTCAATGCTGCATCTTGCAAGCTCTCTGGCACCGAAGGCTATTCTTCTCTCTGGTCTGTATGCTGCAGGTTGTCCAAAGTGTGCGCACGTTCCAAGTGTCAATGGTGAGCAGTGTTACCTTGTGTTTTAGTTTGTTTTGTTTGACCGCAATACGGGATCCCCGCCAGCCACGGTAAACTGGCCAGGGTGTAGAGAAGCAGGCAATGTTTCGGGCACCTTTTCTAGCCCCCTCCTCATTCTATGGAGGTGAGCAGTGTATTCCTGAAGAGGATTGCTCAGTCGCCCAGGTAGACCATTTTTGCTAATGGTTGTCAGCAGAAAACGACTATTAAACCTAAGCCTCCTGCGTGCAGGTCTGTGACCATAGCTCCCAGTGTATCCACATCTGCTGCATCATTGCTCGCACATTGTCACAGGATTTCAAGGGTTGAACAGGACACTGATGATGATGAAATGATGGTGTCGAGTCTAGTGTTTGATTTAGATTAAAGTGAGGAAGAGTTGCGCAGCATTGGCTTCATTCTCTCTTCCTAATTCCCAACTAGATCCACTGGCAAGACAAGAGTCAAGATGGCTGGAGATGGGACGAGGCACAGTGGATGATTAGGACATCTTCTGTGTCTTGTCCTGCTCTTCACGTTCCATGACGCTTGGAGAGATCACTTTCTCAAACATTGGACCTTCCATTGATCTTGTCTGCTCAAATTTGCTGGAGTCTGTTTTCACATGCTGGGATAGACATCTCCATATCTCACCGAGGGTTGAGACCCTCACATGGTTTAGTCAGCTTGTCAAAGCCATTGCCTGGGGTGTGGCTGCTGTCCCATGCAAACAGCTACAGGGAGCCACGGGTGAGAGCTGAATGCCAGGTGGGGACAAAGGGTGAACAAACTACCTTGAAAGGACATAACACGTTCCCCCACCAGAGATTACTATCCCTCTCTGACACCTATACCCATACCTCATGAAGGCTGCCTTGGAGAACGCTTACCCGAAGATAAGAGGCTGAATGGCCGTGACTGCTGGTGTCCCCAACAGGAAGAGAGCACTCCTGCCTGCTGATTGTTGGGCGGTGTCCATTCATCTTTTGTTGTAGCATCTGCATGATTTCCCCAGTGTACCATGCCTCGGGACATCCTTTCCTGCAGCGTATAAGATAGACAACGTTGGCTGAGTTACAAGGGTATATACTGTATATTAGGTGGATGGTGTTCTCATGTGAGATAATGGCAACTATGTCGATGATCTGGCCATGCCCTGCAGAGATTGCTGTGGCAGGGTTGTGTGGTGTCGTAGTCACTGTTCTCCTGAAGGCTGGGTAGTTTGCTGTGGACAATGGTCTGTTTGAGGTTGTGCGGTTGTTTGAAAGCAAAAAGCGAGGGTACGGGGATGACTTTGGTGAGGTGTTTGTCTTCATCAATGACAATGTTGAAGGCTCCGGAGAAAATGTTGTAGTTTCTCCACTCTGGGGAAGTATTGGATGACGAAGGGTACTCTATCCGCTGTGTCCTGACACCTCCACACTTCTTGCCTTCCAAGAACCACACAAACTCAAAACAGATCACTGTCCACAGCAAACTACCCAGCCTTCAGGAAAATAGTGACCACAATACCACTCAACCCTGCCACAGTAACCCTTGCAAGACGTACCAGATCATCAACACGGATGCCATTATCTCACGTGACAACACCATTCACCAGTTACACGGTACATACTCTTGCAACGTGGCCAACATTGTCTACTTGATACGCTGCAGGAAAAGATGTCCCAAGGCATGGCACACTGGGGAGACCATGCAGACACTACAACAATGAGTGAACACCGCCCGACAATCACCAGGCAAGAATGTTCCCTTCCTGTCGGGTAAATGTTCTCCAAGGCAGCCTTCACGATACACAACGCAGAATCCCTGAGCAGAAACTGATAGCCAAGTTCTGCACACGAGTACAGCTTCAACCGGGATTTAGGGCTCATGCCACATTATTTGTAACCCCCACAACTTGAATATGCTTGCAAAATCTCATTAACTGTCGTGGCTGGAGATAACACACATCTCTTTAACCTGTGCTTAACCCTCTCTCCACTCATATTGCCTGTATCTTTAAGACTTGATTATCTCTAAAGACTTGCATTCCAACCATTATCTTATAAATTGAGTTTGTGTCTACACATGCCCTGTTTGTAAACATAACTCACACTTACCTGATGAAGGGGTAGTGTGCCAAAAGCTTGTGGCTTGTGCTACCAAATAAACCTGTTGGACTTTAAACCTGTGAGAATTCTTATTGTGCTTACCCCAGTCCAACGCTAGCATCGCCACATCATCCTTTAAAGAACAGAGACTGGGCATAAGCAAGACCACGGGGTGGGAAGGCATGGTTTCAGGAGGCAGGCAGAGACCTCACCAGCACTTCATAGACAATAAAAGATAAGTAGACCAGGGTTTTATGGTCCTGCCTGCTGACAGGATCTTCTAGGTCCACTGAAGTCAATGCTAGGTACGTTCAAGGCTGAGGTAGACAGATATTTTAATCAGTAAAGGAATCAAGGGTTATGGGAATAAGACAGGAAAACAGAGTTGAGGATTATTATGTCAGATCATGGTTTTGTGAAGGGGAAGTCATGTTTCACTAACTTGATTTAGTTTTTCAAGGAAGTGACAAAGATGATTGAGGGTAGGGCGGTGGATGTTGTCTACATGGACTTCAGTAAGGCCTTTGACAAGGTCCCTTACAGCAGACTGGTACAAATGGTGAAGTCGAATGGGATCAGAGGTGAGCTGGGCAAGGTGAAAACAGAACTGGCTCAGTCATAGAAGACAGACGCTGGCAGAGGAAGGTTTCTGAATGGAGGGCTGTGACAGGTGGCGTTCCTCAGGGATCTGTGCTGGGGCCTTTGCTGTTTGTAATATATATAAATGATTTGGAGGAAAATGTAACTGAATTGATTAGTAAGTTTGCTGACGATACAATGCTGGATTTGCAGATAGCAATGAGGACCATGAGAGGATACAGCAGTATGTAGATCAGTTGGAGACTTCAGTGGAGATATGGCAGATGGAATTTAATTCAGACAAATGTGAGGTAAAGCATTTTGGAAGGTGTAATACAAATAGGAAATATACAGTAACTGGCAAAACCTAAAGAGTAAGCAGAGGGCTCTGGGTATGCAGATACACAGGTCACAGAGTGGCAAAGTGGAAAAGGTAGTCAAGAAATCATACAACATGCTTGCTTTCATTGTCTGGGACATTGAGTTTAGAAACTGACAAGTCATGTTGCAGCTTTATAGAACTTTAGTGAGGCCGCACTTGGAATATAGCATTCAACTCTGATCACCACACTAACAGAAAGATGTGTAGGCTTTGGAGAGGATAAAGAAAAGATTTACCAGGATGTTGCTTGGTATGGAGGGTATTAGCCATCAGGATAGGTTGGAGAAATATGATTTGTTCTCATTGAAGCGATGGAGGTTCAGGGCCAGCCTGATAGGAGTCTAAAAAATTATGAGAAGTACGGATAGAGTGCATAGTCAGAAGCTTTCTCCCAGAGTGGAATACTCAATTACTAGGGGGCATAGGTTTAAGGTGTGAGGGGCAAGGTTTAAATGAGATGTTTCCTTTCCCCCCACAAACGGTGGTGGGTCCCTGGAACTCACTGCTGAGGGAGGTAATGGAAGCAGATACGATGGTGATTTTAAAGGGGCGTCTGCAGACAATTACGTGAATAGGATGGGAATACAGAGATATGGTCCCCAGAAGGATAGGGGGTTTTAGTTCAGTCAGATAGCATGGTCAGTGGAAGTTTGGAGGGCCGAAGGGCCTATTCCTATGCTGTAATTTTCTTTGTTCTTTATCAGTCACAATCTCAAATGGTGGAGCAGAGCTGAGGCCAAATAGCCTACTGTGCTCCTATGCCTTATGGACTTACGGCTGGCTTAGTGCATGTGCAATGGAAGGTCGGAATCTTGGCTTCATATTAAGAGCCAGAACATATTATGCTGAAATTTTATAAAGCTTTGGTTAAGGTCACAGCTAGAGTACTGCACCCAAGTCTGGTCATCACACTTTAGAAAGCTTGTAAGGGACTGCGAGAGGATTCAGAGAAATGCTTTGAGGGGTGGAGTTTAGCTTTGATGTTAGGTTATTCTCCTTGAACTAAAGGAGATTGAAGGCATGATGTGAGGTGTACAAGATTATGACAAAGATAAATTGTTTCTATTTGCTAATTATACAAGGATTATGGAACTCAGATTTAAAATTTTGGACAAGAAATACAAGAAATATGAGGAACAACTTTTTCATAAAGTTCCAGGTAATGATTTGGAACTCACTCTCCATGAAGGCACTGGAAATGGAAATGAATGATTCCAAAAGCAAATTTATTGGGCATTCTAAAAAAACCTTGCAATGTATAAGCATAGTGGGGAATGAGAGTGGCTGCTTTACACAGTGCACTGCATAGACTCAACAGAACAAATAGTTTCATTTATTGCTTTATTACTAATAACCAATTAAAAATTGACTAAAATATTAAAAACTTAAAATTGCAAAAACATTAATTCCTGACTTTTGTTTTACCTTAAATTCAGGATAAAATGTAAAAAGGAAGGTCTCCCCAGTTCCATAAAAACAATCACTAATCTTGAATGGTTCAGACGCTAGAGCACCAAATAGCTGCAGATATAAAATAAAATAATGGCAATCAGTTAATAGAAAGCATTTCTTAGTCCACAATTGATTTGATTCATCAGCCTCCCAACACCTGTTCATATTTGTACAAATGGTTACTTGACTATCACACATCTATGCACAGTGAATACAGAATCCCTATAGTCTAGAAGATCATTTGGACCATCGAGTCAATACCGACCACAATCTCATCCAGACCTTATCCCGTAACCACGTATCCTGCAAATCCATGGACACTCAGGTTAATTTAGCATGGCCAATCTAGCTAACCTGCATATCTTTGAACTGTGGGAAGAAACTGGAGTACCCAGAGAAAACCCACGCAGACTTCTCATACAGTGACCCAAGGCTGGATTTGAACCTGGATCTGAGACGCCATAAGACAGCACTGCTAAACCACTGTGCTGTCCTTGTTCTTCAAAAGGTAACAATGCCCAGCCTCCAATTTATATGGGTGTTCACCAGGGACTATAAGTAGAAGGGATGGTGGAACATGGAATCATACAGTGCAGATAAGATCTTTGGTGCATCAGGTTTGCATAGTCACATTAGAAACATCTGAACTCCCATTTCATCCCATCTGTGTGCACTTGGCCAATATCCTGAATGTTATCAAGTGCTCATCCAGATACCTTTTAAAAGCTGGAGGCAATCCGCCTGTACCATCCTTTCAGGCAGCGCACTTCAGGCAGTCATCATCCTTTGGGTAAAAATGTTTTTCCTTACATCTCCCTAAACCTCCTGTCCTAACTGGCCCTTCAGCTGAGGAATAGCTGCTCCTTATTCATTTTGTCCACGTCTCTCATAATCTTGTACACCTCAATCAGGTCATCCCCTCAATCTTCTCTGCTCCAACAAAAACAACCCAAGCCTATCCAACCTCTCTTCATTATGTAAATGTTCCATCTCAGGCAGCATCCTGGTGAATCTCCTCTGCATCCCCTCCATTGCAATCACATTCTTCCTATAATATGGTGACCAGAACTACATACAGTACTCTAGCTGCGGCTTCATCAAAATTCTATGCAACTCCAACATGACTTCCTTGTTTTTGTGATCTATGCCTTGATTGATAAAGGCACGTGTTCCATATGACTTTTCCACCACCCTATTAACTTGGGTGGCACAGTAGCTAGCATTGCTGTTCCACAGTGCCAGCAACCCAGGTTTGATTCCTGGCTTGGGTCACTGTCTGTGCAGAGCCTGCACATTCTCCCTGTGTCTGAGTTTCCTCTGCGTGCTCTGATTTCCTCCCATAGTCCAAAGCTATGCTAATTAGGTTCGCTGGCTATGCTAAATTTCCCCTTCGTGTTAGGGGGATTAGAAAGTTAAATACATGGCATTACAGGGATAGGGCCTGGGTCAGTGCCATCCTTCTGTACAGTAGGGATTCTATTCTATACCCTTCCAACTACAGAAATCTGTGGACAGACACACCAAGGTTCCTCTGTTGCACAGAACTTCCTCGTATTCTACCATTCATTGAGTACTTTCTTGTCAAATTACTCCTTCCAAAGTGTATCACCTCTCACTTTTCAAGATTAAATACCATCTGCCACTTAACTGCCCATTTAATCAAAAGGTAGGTACAAAATGGGTGTCAGAGTGGTTAGCACTGCTGTCTCACAGTGCCA
The DNA here is from genome assembly GCA_024679065.1 of Sphyrna mokarran. NCBI lineage: Eukaryota > Metazoa > Chordata > Chondrichthyes > Carcharhiniformes > Carcharhinidae > Sphyrna > Sphyrna mokarran. The sequence continues at coordinate 111,739,610 of JAGIQG010000007.1, read as the reverse complement.
GGGACCCAAGTTCAATTCCGGCCTTGGGTGACTGTCTGGAGTTTGCATGTTCTCTCCATGTCTCCGGGTTTCTTCCAGATGCTCTGGTTTCCTTCTGCGCTCCAAGATATGCAGTTTAGGTGGACTGACCATGCTAAATTTGCCCTTAGTGTCCCAATATGTGTAGGTGAAGGGAATTCAGGGAGTAAATAAGTGAGGAAGTGGAGTTTTGCATGGGTAAGATTTGGTGCCAATTCGATGGGTCAACTGGCCTCCTTCTGCACTGTAAGGATTCTATAATTTTATAACTTCAGCAAGCAACGCAGGCAAGATTAGTGGCACAGTATTACAAAGCTAATATTGTACACCATTAAAATAAAAGGAAGGCAGCAAAGGTAACAAAATTGGCAAGAGATTATAGAGTAATTATATAAGACTTTTTGTATTTTGTGCAGAAAATTTCAATAAGTTATTACTTTTTTCGCAGTTAACAATAGTATATAATAACTAATCTTTTAAAATTGGTGAAATAGCAAAAAAAAGTTCAGTTTTTTAAATGCCTATGCCATACCTGGCCATCGCTGTCTTTAATAACTAGTAGCATTGGGGTATCGACGCCTGTCATACTACGGTACAGTGTTTTCAGACTCATGCCATGTTTAGCAGTACTGTAAATTAGAGTCCATGGATAACCAACTGTTCGTGGAGGCAAATTTTTTGCAAGCTAAAATCCATCCAAAAAAGAAGAATGAATTCTTAAAAATTGAAGACAACAGGCTTTAAATGCATTTCTATTACGAATAAATAGCCGCAGTATTATTCCCACCACTGCTGTAGAACAAGCCAGAATTCGCTAGCTCTTTAGGTATCGAAAATAAGTTCACCACAGCAAATTGTGACATTCCAATGCAGTTTAAAAATAACCCTAATTTGAAGTTGTGTCTCTACTTCATCAACTGTTGTTTAGGCTTAGATGAGCTAAGACACATTCACCTCCACGTAAATAAGAGTATAACAAATACATTTTTATAAATCTGCTATTTTACAAATTATTTTCTGTGATTTTAGTTTTGATCTGGTTTCTAAAAGTGGACATGAAGTTTGAAACTTGCAGTCAGGCCTGGGCAAGATTCAGATTTGAAGTGACAAGTAACTTTCACACAAGTGCCAGCCTTGACAATGGCATTCATTCAAGGTATTACTATCACTAAATGTATCAGCATCAGCATCTTGTTGGGGGACACCGTTGACTAGACCGGCCAGAACAATGGCAGGTCAGATGCTGGGTATTTTGTGCTCCAAAGGTACAAATCAGTCTGATTACAGTGGTCACAATTCAGTAAGCTTTAAAGTACTGATGGATAAAGATAAATGTACTCCTCAAGTGAAGTGCTAAATTGGGGGAAAGCTAATTACAACAATATTAGGCAGGAACTGAAGAATGTAGATTAAGGTCAGATGTTTTGAGGGCAAATGAACATCTGGCACATGGGAAGCTTTCAAGTATAAATAGATAGTGATTCAGAAGCAGTACATTACTATAATGATGAAGGGTAAGTATGGCAAGTTTTGGGAACATTGGATAAAGAAAGATATTGTGAGCCTAGTCAAAGAGAAAAAGGGAACATCTGTCAAGGCTAAGAGGCTGGAAACACTCAAAGCAAGTGTGGAATTCAAAAAATGTCAAAAGAAACTTAAGCAAGGAGTAAGGAGGGCTGAAAGGGTCCATTTAAATGCAATGTTTAAGCAAGATTAAGGAAAATCCCAAGTCTTTTTATACATATAAAAAGAGCAAGAGTGTAGCCAGCGAGAGAGTTGGCCCACTCAAGGACATGGGAGGGAATCTATGCATGGAGCCAGAGGAAATGGGTGAGGTATTGAGTGAAAACGTGGCGTCAGTATTCACCAAAGAAAAGGACTTGGTGGATGCGGAGTCTGGAGTCTTGATGGATGATGAGACATGATCAGATCAAAAATGAGCTGGTGTTGGGGTTCTTGAGAAAAATTAAGGTAGTCAAGTCCTCAGGGCCTGGTGGGATATATCCAGAATACTGAGAGGAGCAAGGGAGAAAATTGCTGAGGTCTTGAGACAAATCTTTATATCCTCACTGGCTAGAGGGGAGGATGTGATGTGGAGATGCTGGCGTTGGACTGGAGTAAACAGAGCAAGAAGTCTCATTATACCAGGTTAAAGTCACTTCATCAGGTGAGGTAAACCCCAAAAACTAGTGGCGTTTACTACCAAATAAACCTGTTGGGGACTTTAACCTGGTGTTGTGAGACTTCTTACAGGGGAAGACACAGTAAGAAGTCTCACAACACCAGCTTGAAGTCCAACAGGTTTATTTGGTAGCAAAAGCCACTTGTTTTCAAAGCACTGGCTGCCCCTTTATCAGGTGAGTGAGAGTTCTAATCACAAACAGGACATATGAAGATACAAACTCAATTTACAGAAATAACAACTGAAATGCAAGTCTTTACAACTAATCAAGTCTTAAAGGTACAGACAATGTGAGTGGAGAGTGTGTTAAGCATAGGTTAAAGAGATGTGTGTTGTCTCCAGACAGACTGTTAGTGAGATTTTGCAAGTCCAGACAAGTTGTGGGGGGGGTTACAGATAGTGCGACATGAACCCAAGATCCTGATCGAAGCCAAATTCCGCACACATGAGGATGGCCATCAATCTCTGCTCAATGACTCTGCTGTTATGTGTTGTGAAGGCTGCCTTGGAGAACGCTTACCCGAATACCCGTGACCGCTGAAGTGTTCTCCAACAGGAAGAGAATAGTCTTGCCTTGTGATTATCGAAGGGTGTTCATTCATCTGTTGTTGTAGTGTCTGCATGGTCTCCCCAATATACCATGTCTCAGGACATCCTTTCTTGCAATGTGTCAGGTAGACAACATTGGTCAAGTTGCAAGAGTATGTACCGTGTACCTAGTGGATGGTGTTCTCATGTGAGATGATGGCGTCTGTGTCGATGATCCATGCGACATGGCACACACGGGATACGGTGGATAGACCACCCTTCGTTGTCTAGTACTTCCTCGGAGTGGAGAAGCTATGACATCTTCTCCACAGCTTTCAAAATATCATTGATGAAGGTGGACATCTCTGCAAGGCCATCCTCACACTTCCACTTCTTGCCTTTAAAAAGCACACAACCTCAAATGGACCATTGTCCACAGCAGGAGCCTTCAGGAGAACAGTGACCATGATACCACACAACACTGCCATAACAATCTTTGCAAAACCTGCCGGATCATCAGTACGGAGGCCATCATGTCATGTGAGAACACCATCCACCAGGACACGGTACGTACTCTTGCAACTTGGACAACGTCATTTATCTGACACAAAACCATGTGGCCTCTGCTGCAGGAAAGGATGTCCCGAGGCATGGTACATTGGGGAGACCATGCAGACGCTATGACAACAGATGAACGAACACCGTTCAACAATCACCAGGCAAAACTGTTCTCTCCCTGTTGCGAAACACTTCAGCGGTCACAGCCATTCGGCCTCTGATCTTCGGGTAAGCATCTCTAAGGCTCCTTCATGACACACAACAGTGCAGAGTCGCTGAGCAGTGACTGATAGCCAAGTTCCACACATGAGGATGGCCTCAACTGGGGTCTTGTGTTCATGTCACATTATCTGTAACCCCCACGACTTGCCTGGACTTGCAACATCTCACTAGCTGTCCTGTCTGGAGACAATACACATCTCTTTAACCTGTGTTTAACGCTCTCTCCATTCACATTGTCTGTACCTTTAAGACTTGATTAGCTATAAAGACTTGCATTCCAATCATTATTCTGTGAATTGAGTTTGTGTCTTTATATGCCCTGTTTTTGATTAGAACTCCCACTCACCTGACGAAGGGGCAACCAACAATCTAAAGCTAGTGGTCTTTGCTAACAAATAAACTTGTTGGACTTTAACCTGGTGTTGTGAAACTTCTTGCTGTGTTTATCCCAGTGCAACGCCAGCATCTCCACATCATGGCTACAGAGGAAGACCTAGAGGACTGGAGAATTGCCAAATGTTGCTCCTTTGTTTAAAGAAGGGTAGCAAGATAATCTAGGTAATTACAGGCCGGTGAGTCTCACATCAGTGGTAGGAATATAATTGGAGAGGATTCTTCGAGACAGGATTTATTCCCACTTGAAAATAAGTGGACATATTAGGGAGAGGCAATATGGTTTTGTGAAGGGGAGGTTGTGTCTAACTTGATCGAGTTTTTGGAGGAAGTGATGAAGATCATTGATGAGGATAGGGCAGTGGATATTGTCTACATGGACTTCAGTATGGCCTTTGACAAGGTTCCTTATGGCAGACTGGTGCAGAAGGTGAAGTTGCATGGGATCAGAGGTGAGCTGGCAAGGTGCATACAAAACCGGGTCAGTCAAAGAAGACAGAGCGCAGCAGTGGAAGGGTGCATTTTTGAATGGAGGGCTGTGACAAGTGGTATTCCTGAGGGATCAGTGCTAGGATCTTTGCTGTTTGCAATATGCATCTATAAATGATTAGGAGGAAATTGTAATTGATTTGATTAGTAAGTTTGAGGATGATATAAAAGTTGGTGGATTTGCAGATAGCCATAAGAACCATCAGAGGATACAGCAGGATATCGATTGGTTGGAGACTTGGGGAGAGATGTTTAGATGGAGTTTAATCTGGATAAATATGAGGTAGCGCATTTTGGAAGGTCTAGTAAATGGCAGAACTCTTAAGAGCATTGATAGGCAAAGGCATCTGGGTGTACAGGTACATAGGTCACTGAAAGTGGCAATGTAAGTGGAGAGGGTAGTCAAGAAGGCATATGGCATGTTTGCCTTCATCACCAGAGCACTGAGTTTAAAAATTGGCAAGTCATGTTGCAGCTTTATATAACCTTAGTTAAGTCGCATATGGAATATAGTGTTCAATTCTGGTCACCACACTACCTGAAGGATTTGGAGGCTTTGAAGAGAGTGCAGAAAAGATTTACTAGGACGTTGCCATGTATGGAAGGTATTAGTTATGAGGAGAGCTTGGAGAAACTTTGTTTTCATTGGAATGACGGAGGTTGAGGGTTGACCTGATAGAATCCTACAAGATTACGAGAGGCATGGACAGAGTGGATAGCCAGAAGCTTTTTCCCAGGGTTGAAGAGTCAATTACTAGGGCGCATAGGTTCAAGGTGTGAGATACAAGGTTTAAAGGAGATGTATGAGGTTTTTACACAAAGGGTACCTGGAACTCATTACTGGGGAAAGTAGTGCAAGCATACACAGTAGAGACTTAAGGGGCGTATTGACAAATATATGAATGGGATGGAAATAGAAGGATATGGTCCCTGAAAGGGTAGGAGTTTTTAGTTAAAATCAGACAGCACGATCTCTACAGGCTTGGAAGGCTGAAGGGCTGATCCTGTGCTGTAATTTTCTTTGATCACCAACTTCCCATGAGAAATTACAGTTGGGTAATAAATTGACAACAGTGGATAGAGAAAGAATGACAACAGCAATGATTTCAACAAGAATAATGGCAATGGTGGCTTGTTAAGCATGCTGGGGCTTTGGTCAAGATGCAATTAAAAACAGATGCAGGCTGTAAAGTTGCTGTGAGCCATGACCTGATCTGGGAACTGTGATCGGAAGCTTCCTGTGTTGACCAAATATGAGAAGTTATTTACTTTGAGTTAGATATGATGGCATCAAGTTTTGTGTGAGCTCAATACTATATGAATTAAGCATAAGGGAGTTGTTTACAAGTAATTTACTGGGCTGTTTGAGCAATGTGATTGGTTTTTAGTTACACCATTCACTAGGTACCAAAGAATCTTCTGGAAAGTTGAAACAATTTGTAGACAAAAGGAACGCAGTCCTTTGTCTAAGCTGATAGCTATAAAGGTCCACCCTGAGACCATCTTCAGAGACTATGAGGATAGATTCTAAGTTGGGAACAGACTTGGCCACTTCATTCTAACTGGATATAATCTATTGTCGGTTAAAGAGTCAACATTTATGTTCAGTTAAGACTTAAAAGTTCAATAAAAGAATTAAAGTGTTGCAACTGTTCTAAGTTTGAGTTAGTACCAAAAGTGTTAAATAAAGAAAGAAAGAATTAAAAGTTCTCATGTTTGTTAAACTGGAATGCTTAAAAGACTTAGAATTAATTTAAATAATATAATAATGATTACACCTTATGAACCAATAAAAATGTCACCATACTCAATTTACAAAAAATGCAACGTGAGATTTATAAATGAACAGGTTTGTCCACTAAATAGCAGATTTAATAATTTTCATGGATAAAAAAATATCTGAGGCTCATGCTATCAATCTGTCCATCAATAGTTGCTCTGGTATGGAAAGGCTGTCTTACGAGGAAAGATTGAACGCACTGGGGTTGTTTTCCCTTGAAAGACGTCGGCTGAGAGGGGATCTATTAGAGGTATATAAGATTATGAGGGGTATAGATAGAGTAAATGGTGGTAAGCTTTTACCACCATTAGGATAGAACATTAGGATAGAATTAGGAAAAGGATAGAACGAGGGGTCACGGCCTTAGGGTGAGGGGAGGTATGTATAAGACGAATATTAGAGGGCAGTTTTTCACACAAAGGGTAGTGGGGGTGTGGAATGCACTACCGAGTAAGGTGGTGGGACCAGGCACGCTAGGGTTGTTTAAGGGTCTCTTGGACAGCCACATGAGCGGTCTGCAGATAGGGGGATATAGGAGGACTGTTTAAATATCCTATTTGTTTCCACAGGCTATTCGGTCCACCTTGTTGACCAACAAGGTGCATGCATGCGGCAGGTCGTGCGAGAGCTGCTCTTGGATGTTGCTTCAGGAGTGGCCTAGTGCTTCACGTCGTCAGTGTATGCTTAAACTGGACCATCTGATGGGCACCATGACAGCTCAGAGACTATCGCTGTTGCTGTGCAGACACATGGATTTGGGCCTGTGTCTGCGGGAGTTTGCGCGTTCTCCCCGTAGTTGCGTGGGTTTTCTCCGGGTGCTCCGGTTTCCTCCCACATCCCAAAAATGTGCTCTTAGGCTGATTGGGTAACAAATTGGTCCCTATATGTCATTAAGACGTTAGGACGGCGGCGCGGGCTCGTTGGGCCGAAGGGCCTGTTTCCGGTGCTGTGTTGTTCTTTGTTCGAAAATTCATGTTTTTTTGCAAAGGCTACTTTCAAGAATCAAATGACAACAGGCTCAAGATCCATATTTTGCAGAGGTTTTTTCAATCTCTGGAGTTTCGAATTTAAAGAGAAAGCTATAAATAAAGTCAGCAGAGCAGTGGAGGCAGAGTCAACACTGTAGAGATTTAAGGTAGAGGTAAATAGATTCTTGACGAATGGAGAGTATCAGGAGTAGACAGAACATGAAGCTAAAGTTGCATTAGATTAGCTATCATCTTACTGAATGGTGCAGAAGATTTGAGAAATGTGTATTTCTGCTTCAAACTCATATTTGTGTGATTAAATTGTATGTGTGTATTATAATAGATAATAGAAAAGTACAGCACAGGAACAGGCCCGCAATGTTGTGTCAAACATGACGCCAAATTAATCTAATCCTTCTGCCTGCCCTTGGTCCATATATCCCTATTCCTTGCACATGAATGTGCAAGAAATAAAAGCCCCTTAAACATCTGTCGTATCTGTCTCCATCACCACCATTTCAGACACCTACCATTATTTGTAAAAAGACTTGCCTCTCACATCTTTGAACTTCCCCTCTCTTATCTTAAGTGCATGACCCTTTGTATTAGAATTTCAACTTTGGGAAAAAGATTCTGACTGGCGAGCCTATCTATGCCTCTCATTATTTTATAGGTTTCTATCAGGTCTCCTCAGCCTCTGCTGCTCAAGAGAAATCAACCCTAGTTTGTCCAGTCTTTCCTTCTACTTCATGCCCCCCCAATCCACGCAGCATTCTGGTAAACCTCTTTTGCACCCACTCCAAAGTCTCCATATCCTTCCTGTAGGTGGTGACCAGATTGAATGCCATACTTTAAATGCGGTCTAATCAAAGTTTTATAAAGCTGCAACATTACATCTTGACTCTTGTACTCAAAGCCCCGACCAATAAAGGCAAGCAGACCATATGCCATCTTTACCACCTTATATACTTGTGTGGCCACTTTCAGGAAGCTATGGACTTGAACCTCAAGATTCCTCTGTACAACAACGCTGTTCAGGGTCCTGCATTAACTGTATATTTATCCTTAATATTTCCCAAAATTCAGCAACTCACACTTGCCCGAATTAAACACCATCTGCTATTTTTCCACCCATATGAGCAACTGATCAATATCCTACTGTATCCTTTGATAGCTCTGTACACTATCCACAACTACACCTACCTTTGTGTTGTCTGCAAACCCATCTACGTTTTCATCCACGTGTGATGCTAGAGTACATTTAAGAAATGAACTGGATTTTAATCATTTTCTCTGCGGTTGAATGCAGGCCTTTTGGTTTCATTGCTTCCTTGCTGTCTGGTTAGAATGCCTTTTATTACTGCTTCAATGGTTTAAATGAGGTTTTCCATAGCAAATTCAAAGTTTCACTTTCAATTTGGCTGCTTGCTGCTGTCTAAGTTTAGAAAAGGTGTGGACATCAAACAGAAAAGCAGTATTTTTACCTCTCTCCCTGGTATTGGAAATTTGGCTGACTTGCATTCCTGGAGTGAAACATCTGCTGTTCGTGGTTTTGCTAGCAAGTACCTAGATTCTCTCTCTCTCTGTTTTGGGAAGCTGTCCTGACTTTAAGCTTATCTGTATGTTCCAAGAGAACGGCAGCATTTAACAAAAGAACCAAGTTTCACCCACATGTGAGCATTCACGTTTTCTGTGCTAAACCTGTGACAAGGGTTTTATTTATGGGATTTGTTTGGTTGGAATAGTATTTAGCTGTTAAGGTTCATACAATATCATTTCTTTTTCTTGTTTGTACTTGGTAAAAGTTATCGCTAATTTTCTTTTATACTTATTAACTGTATTCTTAAATAAACTTTTTTGATTAAAGCTCCCTAGTTGGTCAGTTGAATCATATCCTAAGTGAAGCATCTCACGCTCACTCTAGCCAAATTTAAACTGCAAAATTTATGATCCAGACAGACTTCATAAAACACTTTGGAGTTTATGACCTGCATTATACATTGGTCAGAACATTGAATATAGGAGTTGGGATATCTCATTGAAGTTATACAAGACATTGTTAAGACCACACTTAGGATACCGTGTACAGTTCTGATTACCCTATTATAAAAAGGATATTATTAAACTAGAAAGAGTAAAGAAAAGGTTTATTAGGATGCTACTTGGACTTGATGGTTTGAGTTATAAGAGGAGGCTGGGTAGACTAAGACTCTTTTTCTCTGGCGCCTAAGATGCTTAGGGGTGATCTTATAGAGGTCTATAAAATAATGAGGGATATAAATCAGCTAGATGGTCAATATATTTTACCAAAGATAGGGGAGTCTGAAACAAGAGGGCATAGGTTTATGATGCGAGGGGAGAGATACAAATAGATCCAGAGGGTCAATTTTTATTTATTTATTTTTTTTTTTTTACACAGAGGATGGTGAGTGTCTGGAACAAGTTGCCAGAGGTAATAGTAGAGGCTGGTACAATCTTGTCTTTTAAGAAGCGTTTAGACAGTTATATAGCGGTAGACAGAGGGGAACCGGTGGATGTGGTGTTTTTAGATTTCCAAAAGGCATTTGATAAGGTGCCTCACAAAAGATTGCTGCAAAAGGTTAGGGTGCACGAAGTTGTGGGTAAGGTGTTAGCGTGGATTGAGGATTGGTTGTCTAATAGGAAGCAGAGAGTTGGAATCAATGGGTGCTATTCTGGTTGGCAGTTAGTAACTAGTGGAGGGCCGCACAGATCGGTGCTGGGGCCTCAACTGTTTACCATTTTACATAGATGATCTGGAGGAGGGGGCTGAGTGTAGGGTAACGAAATTTGCTGATGACACGAAGATGAGTGGAAAAGCAAATTGCGTGGAAGGTGTGGAAAGTCTGCAAAGAGATCCAGACAGGCTGAGTGAGTGGGTGAGGACATGGCAGACAAGTATAGCACATGTGAGGTTATCATCTTTGGTAGAAATAATATGGGACAGACTATTATTTAAAAGGCGAAAAGCTGCAGCATATTACAGTGCAGAGGGACCTGAAGGTCCTTATGCACGAATCGCAAAAATTCAGTCTGCAGGTGCAGCAGGTGATCAAGGCGGCGAATGGAATGTTGGCTTTTATAGCAAGGGGGACAGAATATAAAAGCAGGGAGGTCTTGCTGCAACTGTATAGGGTACTGGTGAGGCCACAGCTGGAATACTGTGTGTAATTTTGGTCGCCGCACTTGCAGAAGGATATATCAGCCTTGGAGGGCGTGCAGAGAAGGTTCACTAGATGATAGTGGAGATGAGGGGGTTAGCCTATGAAGAGAGATTCAACAGACTGGGTCTGTACTCATTGGAGTTTAGAAAGTTGAGGGGAGATCTTATAGAGACATATAAGATAATGAAGGGGATAGATAGGGTAGAGGTAGAAAGATTCTTTCCGCTTAGAAAGGATAGCAGGACTAGAGGGCACAGCCTTGAAATAAGGGGGGTGGGCAGTTTTGATCGGAGTTGAGGAGGAACTTCTTCATTCAAAGGGTGGTGAATCTCTGGAATTCTCTGCCTGTTGAAATGGTGGAGACTACCTCCCTGAATATATTTAAGTCACGGGTAGATAGGTTTCTGATAGACAAGGGAATTAAGGGTTATGGGGAGAAAGCAGGGAACTGGAACTGATCCACTTCAGATCAGCCATGATCTTAATGAATAGCGTGGCAGGCTCGAAGGGCTAGATGGCCAACTCCTGCTCCTATTTCTTATGTTCTTATAGCTAAAATGGGTTAGAGATTAAAAAAAAGGCAGCATGGGCAAGTTCGGCCAAAGGGGTTGTTTTCATGCTGTAAACCTCTATAACACACATGATCGAGATTGTTACGAAGGAGAAACTTGATCTCTGGGAGAACTAACGGGCAACCACTCAGAGATAAGTACTTCCCTTCATAATCTGTTAAAGTATGTGAGAAGGGGTAATATTTGCACTTCAGCAACTTTTAGTCGTTAAATCAAAATAATTACCTGAAAGTCTCTCTGCAAAACAAGTAACACTTTATTAATAAACTGAATAAAACACAGTTCTAATGGAATACTGTTTAGCTAAATCCAATTCCCACTTATTAACAAAAAAAAAATTCTTAGTCATTCTCAAAATTTCAACCAGCATTGGTCTTTCAGAATCTTAGAACATAGAACATTACAGCACAGAACAGGCCCTTCGGCCTTCGATGTTGCGCCGACCAAAATAAAAAGCAATGCCCCTCCAACCTAAACCATTCCCTTCTCTTCCATATACTTATCAATTAACCTCTTAAACGCCACCAAACTTGGCGCATCTACAACAGCTGCAGGCAGGGCATTCCACTCCCAAATCACTCTTTGAGTAAAGAACCTACCTCTGATATCCGTCCTATAACTCATACCCCTTAATTTAAAGCTGTGTCCCCTCGTGCTAGCTTTCTCCATCCTAGGAAAAAGGCTATCACTGTCCACACTATCTAAACCTCTAATCATCTTATATGCTTCAATAAGATCCCCTCTTAGCCGCCTCCTTTCTAACGAAAACAACCTCAAATCCTTCAACCTCTCTTCATCGGACCTGCCCTCCATACCAGGCAACATCCTGGTAAACCTCCTCTGTACCCTCTCCAACGCCTCCACATCTTTCTTATAATGTGGGGACCATTAAAGGCTTTGAAAAGCCTTATTACACATTACATTATTACATCTTCTGTCTTCTTTGCTCATTTCTCCTGTCTTCATTATTTTCTGTTGACAGCCTCATCTCAATTGCAAAGGTTTCTTTTAAGACATAAATGTAGCTATAAGAGATTCAGCAAGTCTCTCTTAGCTGAACTGAGCTGTTACTCAGCAGATGGCAGGCATTCTTCTACTGTTTGTGTCGTGCTTCTGTCTTTATACTCCTGATGACATACCAAAATGTCCACAATAGCTTACAGGTTATTCAAATGCCTAGTTTAAACTGAATGACTAGAATTCAAAAACAACCAAGTATCTTGGTAGCACTACTGCCTAGACTGGCAATACAAAGTTTAATCTACGCTCTCTGTACACTACATTTTTGTACCTGCATCTCTTTTAAAAACTATTTTTTTAAAAACAGAACCATGAAATTTTATACCTCTTAGCATTATACAATTTTTTAATAATTTTACAAACACTAACTTCATAACATTCGACTCAACTTCGTACTAATATATATCACAAACAACAGAGGTTTGTACAGATCCCTGCAGAACACCATAGGTCAAGGACCTTCAGCCAGAAAAACATCCTTTCAACACTACTCTGACTAGTATGGACAAGGCATTACATAATCCAAGCAGCCAAGTCACCATGGATCCCATGCATCTTAATCTTCTGGATGAGCCGACCATTTGGGACCTTGTTGAAAGCTTTACAAAAATCTATGTAGACAACATCCAGTGCTCTTCCCTCATTAGTCACCTTTGCTACCTTGGCGAGAAAACTCAATCATGTTAGTGAGGCAAACTGGTCCTGCACTAAGCCATGTTGACTTTCCGAATCAGGCCACATTTTTCCAAATGCACATAAATCCTAGCCCTCTCCAATAGCTTCATAACCAAAGTGAGACTCACTGATAATAATCTGTATTTTGTGCAAAGCTTGGGCATTAAAGGGATTTTAATGAACTGGTTTGCTGAAAATCTGCATTACCTGAATCTCTTTCCAAATAAGATTTCCTAACGACACAAAATTCCTTTAAACCATGTCAATTAAAGAAAGATTATCTCCAATCCTCAACACTCACAACAACCAATCCTTTTCAAAGCCTTCAGCTTTTTGTGTCAGTTCCTGAAAAAAGATCTCCTCTTCTAGACACATTAATTCCCAATGCCAAACCTATGTCCCTCCATTCACAATTCTCAACATTTTGCAATTTATATTAATGACTGGGATGAAAGGACTGAAGGCATGTTTGCTAAATTTGCTAATGGCAGAGATAGGTACGAAAGTATGCTGATAAATGTGAGGTGATGCATTTCGGGAGAAAGAATGTAAGGGGGAGGTATATGATAAAGGGTAGACCTATTAAGAGTATAGAAATACAGAGGAACCTGGGGATGCAGGTGCACAAGTCTCTGAAGATGGCAGACCAGGTGGAGAAGGTTGTGAAGAAAGCATATGGTATGCTAGCCTTTATAGGAAGGAGCATAGAGTACAAGAACTGGCCTTTAATGTTGCAGTTGTATAAAACGTTGGTTAGACCTCATTTGGAATACTGCGTCCAGTTCTGGTCACCTTACTACCGGAAGGACGTAGAGACTCTGGAGAGAGTGCAGAGGAGGTTTACTAGGATTCTGCCTGGTATGGAAGGTCTGAGTTACGAGGAGAGGTTAGGCAAATTGGGACTGTTTTCCTTAGAAAGACATAGACTTAGAGGAGATCTAATAGAGGTGTACAAGATTATGAAAGGGATAGATAGAGTAAACAGGGTTAAGCTTTTTCCTAGGATGGACTCAAATAGCACGAGGGATCACGGGCTTAGGGTGAGGGGGGTAAGGTATAATTTGGATGCTAGAGGGAGTTTTTTCACAGAGGGTGGTGGGGGTATGGAATGCGCTGCCAAGTAAAGTGGTGGAGGCAGGCACTCTGGAGTTATTTAAGAAATACTTAGATGGCACATGAACAGAATGGGAATGGAGGGGTATAGAAAACTGATTTAAACTAGGGATCATGAGCCTTTGGAGTCCCTGGGAGGTTTGTAAATAGATGATATTGATGTACTTGTTTTTATCCTACAGGTGCTTTGGTCCACCTTGTTGTCTAACGAGGGGCATACACGCGATGGGTCGTGAGAGGGCTGCTCTTGGATTTTTTCGAGAGTATCCTAGTGCTTCACGTCGTTAGTGTAAGCTTGACCTGGACCATCTGATGGGCAACACGACAGCTCAGTGACTATCGCTGTGCTGTGCAGATACATGGATTTGGGGCCTGTGTCTGTGGGAGTTTGCGCATTCTCCCCGTGCTTGCGTGGGTTTTCTCCGGGAGCTCCGGTTTCCTCCCACATCCCAAAGATATGCTCTTAGGCTAATTGGCAAAACAAATTCTCCCTAAATTATCTCAAATTTGGTTTTTAATCCATAGATCTATAAACATAGACAGGGATCACAGGCAGAGGTAGAAACATCGGGGTGGCGGCGTGGGCTCGTTGGGCCGAAGGGCCTGTTCCCTGTGCTGTTTTGTTCTTTGTTCTTAAATTGTGATGACGACATCAGGAGGTTCCAAAGTAATAGGGACAGATAAATGAATGTGCAAAAATCTAACAAATGGAGTACAATGTGAGAAAATTATAAAAATCTGGCAAATTTTGGCAGTAAAAATTAAAAGGAAGTTTATTATCCCACAGGGAAAATCCAAGAGTTACTTTTAGTTTGTTAGAAGTGGTTTGGAATCCAGTCTGTAAATACTGTTTCTGTCCCTCTCCCTGGTATTAGAGGTTTTGCTTACTGTTGGCTATGTGGAAGCTGTTGAATGTGGAAACATTCATGCAGTGTTTTTGTAAGTTTCCCTGGTATTGGTAATTCTGTTGGCTAATTAGAAGCTACAAGCAAATAGTGTTGCAAGACTGGAAGGCCTCAAGAGTTTTCAACTCAACATCCAAAGGAATAATCCACAGTGGGGGTCAGAAAGCTGCAGTTCTCACCTGAACATAATTACTTTCTGTGCTAAGCCTGTATGTTTGGAGGGGTGCTAATGCTGGAGCAGCATTAGCTGCTGTTAAGGTTAATACAATGTATTAACCATTGTATGAACCTGTTAAGGTTCATACAATGGTTGTTTCTTTTCTCTTATTTGTAACTAGTGAAAGTTATTGCTAATTGTCTTATTATATGTTAATGGTATTCTTAAATAAACTTTGTTTGATAAAAGTTCCCTATGGATCACGTGAATCATGGCTGGAGTGAAACATCTTATGTTTATCAGTGCCAAATTCAAACTACAAAACTCTAGGCTGACTTCAAGAAATATCATGGAGTTTCTGAGCTGGATTATAAACACAGGATGTTGCCTAAGTTGGAGAGTTTCAACTATGAAGAGAGGCTGGATAGGTTGGGTTGTTTTTCTGAACAGAGAAAGCTTGGGGGGGAGGGGGGGGGGAACTGCGAGGGTTGTAGATAGAAAGCAACTTTTTCCCTTCATAGGGAGGTCACTATATAGGGGGCATAGCTTATGCCCCCTGTAATGTAAGGGGCATATTGTATATGCCCCCTGTAATGTAAGGGGCATATTGTATATGCCCCCTGTAATGTAAGGGGCATATTGTATATGCCCCCTGTAATGTAAGGGGCATATTGTATATGCCCCCTGTAATGTAAGGGGTAGTGGATAGAAAAACAGATATGTGGATAAATTATGGCAAAATGTGAAAACAATAGGATTGTTGTGGTGGGTGATTTTAACTTGCCTATCTTTGCTTGGAACTCCCTTAGTGCCAGGGGTTTGGATGGGGTGGGGGCAGTTGGGTGGGAGTTTGTTAGGTGCATCTGAGAGGGTTTCTTGAGGCAACATGTAAATACTCCACTGGGGAAGGCCACATTCTGGACTTGGTACTGGGGAATGAGCTTGGTCAGGTGATTGAAGTTTCACTGGGGTAATATTTCAGGAATAATGACCAAGATTCCATTAAATTTTAAGTTACCTATAGATAAGGATAAGAGTAGTATTTGGATGAAAAGTACTAAATTGGGGGAAGCCTAACCACAACAATATTAGGCAGGAACTAAAGAATGCAGATTGGCAGCGGCTGTTTGAGGTTACATCCACATCTGTCACATAGAAATCTTTTAAAGACTAGTTGTTCAAGACCAGCATGCTCCCCTGAAAATGAAGGATAAGGATGGTAAGATTCGGGAACTTTCGATGACAACACAAATTGTGAGCTTAGTCAAAAAGAAAAAGGAAGCATATGTAAGGTTTATGATCATGAAAACAGATAGCCCTTGAAGGATATAAGGAAAGAAGACGTAAACAGAGTTGGGAGCATTAAAAGGGACCATGAAATGTCCTTGGCAAACAGGTTTAAGATCTTTATGCATTTTATATGTATATAGAGAGCAAGACGGTAGGCCCACTCAAGGACAAAAGAGGGAATTTACATGTGGAGCCAGAGGTCCTTAATGAATACTTTGTATCATTATTCACAAAGGAGGACATGGTGGATGGTGATCCTAGCGAGGGGTATATTAATATTCTTGGACATGTATGTCTAACAAAGGAGTAGGTGTTTGGTGTTAGACAAGTCCCTAAGATGAGATCTATGTCACTTGAAGGAGACGAGGAAGGAAATTGCTGAGGCTTTGTATAAAATCTTTGTATCCTCTTTAGTCACAGAAAAGGTCCCAGAGGGCTGGAGAATAGCCAATGTTACTTCTTCGTTTAAGACGGGCAATAGGGATAACCTGGGAAATTACATGCCGGTCAGCCTTACATCAGTGGTGGGGAAATTACCGGAGAAGATTCTTAATGACAGAATTTATTCACACTTGGAAAAATATGAAATTATTAGCGATAGGTAGTACAGCTATGTGTGGGGAGGTTGTGTCTCACAAACTTGATTCAGTTTTTTGAGGAAGCGACAAAGATACTCGATGTAATCTACGTGAACTTTAGCAAAGCCTTTGACAAGGCAGGTTGATATAGGAGATGAAGTCACATTGGTGAGCTGGTGAAAGAGATACAGAACTGGCTTGGAAATAGAAAACAGAGAGTAGCAATAGAAGGGTGTTTTTCTGACTGAAGATCCATGATCAGCGGTCTTCCTCAGGGATCAGCGCTGGGACCTTAATTGCATATATGAATAAATGATTTGGAAGAGAATGCAGGTGATCTGATTCATAAGTTTGCAGGATGCACAAAGATTGGGAGAGCTGTGGATAGAGAGGAGGATTGCAAGAAGCAGCAGGATGTAGATAGGCTGAAAACTTGAGTGGAGAAATGGAAGATGGAATTTAATCTGGACAAATGCAAGGTGATGCATTTTGGGAGATCTAATGTAGGAGGAAAGTATACATCCTCTTATAAGTATTAACAAAGAGAAATCTCAGCAGACAGGTCCACAGTTCTCAAAAGTAGCAAGTGGGTGGTTAAGGCAACATATTGCATGTTTGCCTTTATCGGTTGGAGCAGAGAGTATAAAAACTGGCAAGTCATGTTGCAGCTGTATAGAACTTTACTTTGGCCACATTTGGAATACAGTTCAGGTCACCATGCCACCAGAGGAACATGGAGGGTTTGGAGAGGGTACAGAAAAGGTTACCAGGATGTTGCCTGGTATGAGGAGAATTTGGACAAACTTTATTATTACTTGAAAGTCAGAGATGAGAGGCAACCTGATGAAGAGTCATCCAGCACAAGAAAGGCCTTTGGTTCATTAAATCTGCATCAAAAATAAATAGCATTAAAGGCATGCTAATCTCATTTTCTTGCACTTGTCTCATTTCCTTGAACAGTACTCTTCCAAACTTTTTTTTAAAATGTCAGGTTTTCTCTGTAACACTTCCTTCTCAGGTAGGGCATTCCAGATTCCCATTACTCTGAGTGAAAAGATTTTCTCACAAATCTCTTCTGAAGCTCTTGCCCTTTACTCTAAAACTATGTTCCCTTGTGATACACCTCGCAACCTAGGGAAACAGCGACTCCCTGCTAACCCTGTCCATACCCCTCATAAATCTTGTACATCTCCAAAACGCCCCCAGGACCTTGCCTGGTTTGGAGCCTTCTCTGCTCTAAAGAAAATAATCCAATCTCTCCTTATAATTAAAATACACCATCCCAGGCAAGATCCTGGCAAACCTCCTCTGGACCCCTCTAGTGCTATCACGTCCTTCCTGTTGTGCAGTGACCAGTACTGTACACAGTATTCCAGCTGCAGTCTAACCAATGGTCTGTATACCTCCAACATTATCTCGTTGCTCTTATACACTATACCATGACGGATGAAAACAAGTGTCCCATGTGCCACCTTAACTACCCTACTCACATGCTCTGCCACTTTCAAGGATCAGTGAATAATTACTCCAAGATCCCTCTGAGCTACCCAGTGTTCCTCTATTCATTAAACAATCCATTTATCTTATTTTTTCTTTGGTGTATCACCTCACACTTAGCAGGGTTAAATATTATCTTTGCCCTCTGACCAATCCTCTATATCTTCTTGTAATCTATAACAATCTTCTTCACTATTAACCATCCTACCAATCTTGAAGTGGTCTGCAAACTTGCTTCACATTTTCTCCACAGTTTCATAGAATCATAGAAACTCTACAGTGCAGAAAGAGGCCACTTGGCCCATTGAGTCTGCACTGACCACAATCCCACCCAGGACCCATCCCCATATCCCAGCAATATTTACCTGTTAATCCCTCTAACCTACACATCTCAGGACACTAAGGAGCAATTTTAGTACGGCCAATCAACCTAACCCACACATCTTTGGACTGAGGGGGGAAACTGGAGCATCCTGAGGAAACCTACGCAGACATGAAGAGAACGTGCAAACAGACAGTGACCCAAGCCGGGAATCAAACCCAGGTCCCTGGAGTTGTGAAGCAGCAGTGCTAACCACTGTGCTACCATGCCGCCCACAGTGGGTGGTTTGACCGGTATAATTTATGTATATAACAAACAATACGAATTTCAGTACTAATCACTGTGGCACACCACAAGACCTCTAGTTACTCAGCCTTCTACCACTACTCTTTGTGCCCTATAACTAAGCCAGTTTCTGATCCATCTCACCAGATTTCCCTGAATTCCACTGATTTCCTTCTTAATCAGTCTCTCATGTAGGACCTTGTCAAAATCTTTGCTAAAATCTATATGAACTACATCAAATGAACTTCCATCATCTACATACCAAGTGACATTTTCAAAAACTTCTAACAAATTTGTTAGGCACGATCTGCCTTTGACAAAGCCATGCTGACCATCTCTAATTAACCAACCAAATGGATATTATTTCTCTCCTTCAGAATTTTCCCTACCACTCATGAGAGACTCACCAATCTGTAATTTCCTGGTTCACCTTTATCACTCTTCTTGAAAATTAGAAACAAATTAGTTGTCCTCTAGGCCTCTGGTACTTCTGCTGTGATGTGGAGATACCGGCATTGGACTGAGATAAACACAATAAGAAGTCTCACAATACCAGGTTAAAGTCCAACAGGTTTATTTGGTAGCAAACACCACTAGCTTTTGGAACTTTGCCCTTTCATCAGGTGAGTGGGGAGTTCTGATCACAAACAAGGCATATAAAAGCACACACTCAGTTTAAGAATACTAATTAGAATGCGAATCTAAACAGCTAATCAAGTCTTAAAAGGTGCAGACAATGTGACTGGAGATAGCATTAAGCACAGGTTAAAGAGATGTGTCTCCAAAAGAAGAGCAAGTGAGATGTTGCAAGCCCAGGCAAGTCATGGGGGTTATAAAAAGTGTGACATGAACCCAAGATCCTGGTTGAGGCCGTCTCGCGTGCAGAACTTGGTTATCAGTCTCTGCTCAGCAACTCTGCGCTGTTGTGTGCGTGAAGGCCGCTTTGGAGAATGTTTACCCAAAGATCAGAGGCTGAATACCCGTGACCGCTGAAGTGTTCGCCAACAGGAAGAGAAAAAGTTTGCCTGGTGATTGTCGAGCAGTGTTCATTCATCCGTTGTCGTTGCATCTGAATGGTCTCCCCAATGTACCATGGCTTGGGACATCCTTTCCTGCAGCGTATCAGGGAGACAATGTTGGCTGAGTTGCAAGAGTATGACCATGTAGCTGGTGCATAGTGTTCTCACGAGATGATGGCATCCGTATCCATGATCTGGCATGTCTTGCAGATTGCTGTGGCAGGGTTGTGGGGTGTCATGGTCACTGTTCTCCTGAAGGCTGGGTAGTTTGCTACAGACAATGGTCTGTTTGAGGTTGTCTGAAAGCAAGAAGTGGGGTGTAAGGATGGCCTTGGTGAAATGTTTATCTTCATCAATAACATGTTGAAGACTCCGGAGAAGACGTCATAGCTTCTCTGCTCCAAAATACTGGACAACGAAAAGTACTCTGTCCACTGTGTCCCGTCTTCAGAGGTTCGCGCTGTTGTTCACTATGGCACGTCAGAACTGTCAATCGATGAGTTGAGCGCCATTATCCTGTTCTTACGAGGGCATCTTTCAGCATCTGGAGTGTCTGTTGCAATCCTCCTCGTCTGAGCAGATTCTATGTTATTGGAGGGCTTGTCCATAGGGGAATGGCTTCTTTAACGTGTTTAGGGTGGAAGTTAGACAAATGAAGCATTGAGAGGTTATCCCTGGGCTTACAGTACAGAGGTGCTTAATGGAGATGCACGTGTCTAAGAATGCAACCAATTTTGGAGAATAGTCCATGGTGAGTTCGATGGCAGGGTGGAATTTGTTGATGTCACCATCTAGCTGTTTCAGTGATTGTTCACCATAAATCCCAAGGAAGAAAATGTCATTGATGTATCTAGTATATAGCATCGGTTGAAGGTCCTGTGCAGTGAAGTCTTGTTTGAGGCTGTGCATAACGTGATGGCATATCAAGGTGCGAATTTGGTCCGCACAGCTATTCCATGTGTCTGGATAAATAACGGTTGTTGAAGGTGAAGACGTTGTGGTGCAGAATGAAGTGGATGAACTGTAAAATTGCATCTGGAAATTGGCAGTTGACAGCATTGAGTACTGAGGCAATTGCGGCAATGCATCGTTGTGGAGGTTACTGGTGTAACAGTGCCAAGACGTCTACTGTGACGAGGAGTGCTCCTGGTTTAATTGCTCCAAGTGTGCTGAGTTTCTGCAGGAAGTCCATAGTGTCACGACAAAACTGAGGGTTCTTTGTATAATGGGTTTCAGGATGCCCTTGATTGTAGCTGGAGAGGTTCTCGCACAGGATCCTATTGCCCGATATGATGGGACAGCCAGGTGTGTTTGCCTTGTGTATCTTTGGGAGGCAGTAGAGATCTCCAAAGCGGGGAGTACATGGGATAAGAGCATAGAAGTGCTCTGAAGGTTCGGATCAAAGATTTTGACAGTGGGTTCTTTGGTTGGATCTGCAGGTAACTATCTGTAGTATTCCTTGTTGTTCAGTTGTCGGTACACTTCTTTGCAGTAATTTGTTCTGTTCAGTATGTCTGCTGGTTTGATGACAATGTTGTGGTTGGTCTTGAGAGTGCAGATGGCATTGCATTGTGCTTGGGTGATGTTTGGGGCTGTCTTGTAAGTGCAGTTGATGAATCTGGTGTTGATGCACCTCCTGATAGTTTGGGCGTACAAATCAGGTCGAGGGCAGCGGCCTTCCGGAGGAGTCCAATTGGACTCTTTCTGCTTCAGTTGCTGCACTGCTGTCGGCTATTCCGATTCACTGGCTGTCGGTCTCTTGAGGTTTGTGGAAGAACTCCCACAGCCTCATTCGCCTGATGAATTCCTCTGTGTCTGCTGCGAGATTGACGGGGTCATTTTGGTGGTGGGCCAGAAATTGAGGCCTCTACTGAGAACTTCGACTTCATCTGGTTGAAGTGTGTAGCCCAACAAGTTGACCATGGACTTTCCTGTGGTGGTAGTGTCTTCTACTAAGCCTTACGGGGGAGGCTTAGTTGCTGGTGGTGGTGATGCTGAATTTCTCAAGTTTCTTGTTCTTGGTGTGCATGTAAGTGGTGTGGTTCCTTCGTCTTGTACTGTGGCCAGGAGAGGATTAAAAATTTGTGACAAAGTCCCTGTAATTTCTTGTCTCGCCTTCTATAGTAGTCTGGAATGCAATTCATCCAGACAAGGGGATTTATCTGTTTTCAAGCTCAGAGCATCCAATACACTTCATTTCCTCTGTCAAACTTTGCAAGCTCTTCAGTCCCTTTTCCTGAATTCTGTACCCACATTCTTCTTTTCCAGTGTGGAAACTGAAGAGAAGTATTCATTTAATACTCTTTCAATATCCTGTGGCTTCACACAAATTGCCCCCCAATAGGACCTACTCCTTCTCTCATTAATCTCTTCTCTTAAATGTGTTTATAAAATATCTTACAATTTTTCCTAATCCTGTTTACATGTCCTTTTTCATCCTTCCTTTTTGCTTTTCTAATTGCTTTCTTAAATTCCTTTTTGCACTTTCTTATTTCTCCAGTGCCTCAACTGAATTGTTCTCTTTGGATTTGTTAAAGGCCTTTCTGTTCTTCCTCACCCAACCTTGAATTGTCCTAGACATCTGGGAATACCTTGAACTTATTGCCCTACATTTACACAGTACAAGTTTTCAAAATTGAGAGGCGTGGATAGAATGGATAGTTGGAGTCTTTTTCCCAGGGTAGAAATATCAATTACTAGGGGATATAGGTAAAAGGGAGGAACATTAAAGTAGATGTGAGAGGCAAGTTCTTTTTTACACAGAGGGTGCTAGGTGCCTGAAACACCGCTAGAGGAGGTAGTAGGAGCAGATAAAATAGCAATGTTTAAGAGGCATCTTGACACATATATGAACAGCCAGTGAATAGAGGGATATGGACTGCATAGAGCCTGGGGTGGATCTGTTTAAATATGTCCAAGCATTGCCAAGGAAGTAGCTAAACAAATTCAATGGCCACAGACCACATGGGTATTATTGGTTCAAACAAAGTTGACAGATAGAGCGAGTAAGGTCTTGCCTATCAGAGAAACTATCTGGAGATTATGAAGAGGTGAAAAAAGCCATTTTAAGTGCATATGAGCTAGTGCTGGAGACTGGACCATTTGACTGGCAACACGACAGCTCAGTGACTATCACTGTGCTGTGCAGATACATGAATTTGGGCCTGTGCCTGTGGGAGTTTGCGCATTCTCCTCGTGCTTGTGTGGGTTTTTCTCCGGGTGCTCCGGTTTCCTCCCACATCCCAAAGATGTGCTCTTAGGCTAATTGGCAAAACAAATTCTCCCTAAATTGTCTCAAATTTGGTTTTTAATCCATAGATCTATAAACATGGACAGGGATCACAGGTAGAGGTGGGAACATCGGAGTGGTGGCGCGGGCTCGTTGGGCCAAAGGGCCTGTTCCCCATGCTGTTTTGTTCTTTGTACTTACAGACAACAGTTTAGAAGTCCAAGAACCTGGTCAAATGTACATAGAATTTGAAAGGATCAAATGAAACAATTTTGATAGGTGAATAAAGGCCTTTAAAATAGGTCAAACATATGATGCTTATGGAGATGCTTGGGAGGAGTTTAAAAATTCACTTCCTGACATAGTGAGAACATGTGGAAGAGCAGGAGGTTAAAACTGCAGGGTAGCAGCAAAATGGCAGATGGCTATGAATCAGTTCAAAAATCAAAGTTTGATTTCCAGCATCAGAGGATTCGGAACTGGGGAAAGAGAGTAATCCTTCGGTGGTAAAGGAGGCCTTGTGGGAGATAATAAAGACAGTGTACCTCAGGTTAAAAAGGAAATACATGAGAAGGTGGAAAGGAAATGAAAAGTCTCAAATGTTTTCATGTGATCAAGTCAGACACAAAATGTTGCAGTGCTGGTTGTTTAAGAAAAGCATCGGGAAGACACAAGTCGTAAAGGAAACTCCAGTTGAAGCTGAAGAGGTGAAGAGAGGTACAGTCTGGTCAGGGCTTGATTGATAAGGAAATGCCAGATCTCTTTAAATAATTTACTTCTGTGGGTAAAATTTAGTTATGTGTAACATCAGGTAAAGAAAATACAATTTTAAAAGACATGGGGTCAAGTCAATTTTTGATGATGAGATGAGGAGTTACGTAACTTGGAAGGAGTATTGCCAGAAAAAATGATATTACATGGAATTTAGAGTGAGAAGGATAGTGTCATATTATACAGGATAACGATGAAGAGTCCAGTGAAATATGTTAAGTGGTAGCAGGAGTAACAGAAAAATTATCGTATCCAGGAATAATTTATTTTAGGTAACAATACAGCTGGATCACAGGTCAGAATGATGCCTACAATGATTGAAAAGCCAGTGGAAAACGAAACAACTGAGTTAGAGTCATAGATTATGAGAAACAGGCCCTTAGAGTTATAGAGATTTACAGCATGGAAACAGGCCCTTCAGCCCAAGTTGTCCAGGTTGCCTTTTTTTTAAGCCCCTAAGCTAATCCCAATTGCCTGCATTTGGCCCATATCCGTCTATACCCATCTTATCCACGTAACTATCTAAATGCTTTTTAAAAGACAAAATTGTATCCACCTCTAGTAGAACCTCCGGCAGCGTGTTCCAGACACTCGCCACACTGTGTAAAAAAAAAAAATTGCTCCCGGACACTTTTGTATCTCTCTGCTCTCACCTTAAACCTACATCTTCTCGTTTTTGACTCCCCTATATTTGGGAAAAGATATTGCCTATCTACCTTACCTATGCCCTTCATTATTTTATAGACCTCTATAACGTTACCAGTCAGCCTTCTACGCTCCCAGTCTATATAGCCTTTGCTTATAACTCAAACCATCAAGTCCCAGTAGCATTCAAGTAAATTTCTGCTGCACTCATTCTAGTTTAATAATATCCTATAATAGGGTGACCAGAACTGCACACAATATTCTAATATCTTGTACAACTTCAACAAGACATCCCAACTTCTGTGTTCAATGTTCTGACCGACGAAATCATGCATGCAGAATACCTTCTTCCCCACTCTGTCCACCTGTGACTCCACTTTCAAGCAGCTATGAACATATGCCCCTAGATCTTTGTTCTGTAACTCTACCCAACACCCTACCATTAACTAAATCCTGCCCTGGTTCAATCTACCAAAATGCATCACCTCGCATTTATCTAAATTAAACTCCATCTGCCATTCATCAGCCCACTGGTCCAATTGATCAAGATTCCCTCGCAATCCAAGATAACTTTCTTCACTATGCCACCAATCTTGGTGTCATCTGCAAACTTACTAACTGTGCCTCCTAAATTCTCATCCAACTCATTAATATAGATGTGAATAACAGTGGACCCAGCACTGACCCCTGAGGCACACTGCTGATCACAGCCTCCAGTTTGATAAACAACCTTCTGTCAATAAGTCAATTGTGTATCTATTTAGATACCTCAGCCTGGATCCCGTGAGGTTTAACCTTATGTAACAACCTACCATGCAGTACCTTGTCAAAAGCCTTGCTAAAGTCCATGTAGACACCATCAACTGCACTGCCCTCATCTCTCTTCCTGATTACCCCTTCAAAAAAAATGCAATCAAATTTGAGACATGATTTTGCACTCACAAAGCCATGATGATTGTCCCTAATCAGTTCTTGCTTCTCTAAATGACTGTAGATCCTGACTCTCAAAATACCTTCCAACAACTTACCCACCACAGGCTTTTCCCTGCAGCCTTTAGGACCAAATTCTCCAAGTTGACTTTTTTTAAATGAATAAGCTAGTCCCAATTGCCTGAGTTTGGCCCATATCCCTCAATAGCCATCTTATTCATGCAACTGTCTAAATATTTTTTAAAAAGCAAAATTGTACCTGCCTCTATTAGTACCTCTGACAGCTTATTCTAGACACTCACCACCATCTACGAAAAAATTGCCCTTCTGGACCTTTTTGTGTCTCTTTCCTTTTACTTTAATCCCATGCCCTCTAGTTTTAGACTCCCCCACATTTGGAAAAAGATATTGACTATCTAGCTGATCTGTGCCCCTTACTGTTTTATAGACCTCTCTACAATCACCCCTCAGCCTCCTATGCCCGAGAGAGAAAAGTCCTAATCTATACGGCCCCTCCTTATAACTCAAACCATCAAGTCCCAGTAACATCCTAGTAAGTCTTTTCTGCACTCTTTCCTGCACTCTTTCTGATTTAACAATATCCTTTCTAAAATAGGGTAACCAGAACTGTACACAGCATTTCAAGTGTGGCCTTATTGTACAGTATTCCAAATTGAAGGATGTACATCCTGGAAATTTTCCCAATTGTGTGGTAAAATGATCACAAAGCCACAAGTTAAGACAAACAGAAAAATCAACAAGTGAAGATGAAGAAGTTGCAGTTCAATTATCAGAAATCATTTTTGATCAGATAGTTGGAAAAGAACAATTAAAAGTGATATTTTAGTTCAGAAAACTTGGCAGAATTCAGCAGAAAAAAATCGAGCAGATTTTAGCAGAAAGCATACATGGAAACAGAATCTGAGTGTATATCAAATAATGTCTAAATGAGGAAATTGAGACCTTTACATATTCAGGCAGATGAAAAATGAACAGAGATTCATTAAGAGATATTGGGTGAGTTATAGAAAGATGGTGTTGCAATTGGCATGAGGTACCAGTAGGGGTCATTTAGGAGCAAAGAAAGCTCAAGCTCAAATACAAAAATATTTCATTGTCCTGAGCTGCATAAAGATGTGGCTGAATTTTGCCAGACATGTCACACATCAGGTAATAGGGAAACCTCCAGCAGTGATAATACTCATTCCAGCATTTTAGGAATCTTTTACAAGGGTCTTAATTGATTGCATAGGATCCCTTCCTAAAATGAAAAATGGAATCAACATCTACTGACCATAATGGATACATCAACTAGATTGCCAAAAGCCATTCCATCACACAATATTACAGTGAAAGGATTGTAAAGGAGTTACTTAATTTTTTTTTAAACTAGATACGGACTACCCAAGAAATACAATCAGACCAGGGATCAAATTTTACATCAAAGTCATTGAGGTGGTTATGGATTGATTAGGAATAAAACAATTTAGATCAACCACATATCATTCAGAATCACACAGTTAGAGTGGTGGCATCAAACTTTAAAGACAATGTTGATGGCTTATTGTCAAGATTATCTGGAAGCTTGGGATAAAGGAATTCCATTTGTACTTTTGCACTTAAGATGCACTCAATGAATCAACTAAATTCAATCCATTTGAATTCATTTTTGGTCATGAGGTAAAAACATAAAACATTACAGCGCAGTACAGGCCCTTCGGCCCTCAATGTTGCACCGACCAGTGGAACCAATCTAATGATCCTCTAACCTAGACTATTCCAATGTTATCCACATGCCTATCCACTGGCCATTTGAACGCCCTTAAAGTTGTCGAGTCCACAACTGCTGCGGGTAGGGCATTCCACGCCCTTATTACTCTCTGAGTAAAGACCCTATCTCTGACATCTGTCCTATAATTACCACTCCTCAATTTAAAGCTATGTCCCCTCGTGTTAGTCATCACCATCCGAGGAAAAAGGCCCTCACTGTCCATCCTATCTAACCCTCTGATCATCTTGTATGCCTCAATTAGATCACCTCTTAACCTTCTTCTCTCTAACGAAAATAGCCTCAAGTCTCTCAGCCTTTCCTCGTAAGACCTTCTCTGCACCCTTTCCAATGCCTCCACATCTTTCTTATAACGCGGCAACCAAAACTGCACGCAATACTCCAAGCGTGGCTGCACAGAGATTTGTACAGTTGCAACATGATCTCACAGCTCCTAAATTCAATCCCTCTATCAATAAAAGCTAACACACCGTACGCTTTCTTTACAACCTTATCAACCTGGGTGCCAACTTTCAGGGAGCTATGCACACATACACAGAGATCTCCCTGCTTGTCAACATTCGAAGAGTCATTCCATTAGCCCTATATTCTGTACTCCTGTTACTCTTTCCAAAGTGAATCACTTCACACTTTTCCGCATTAAACTCCATTTGCCACCTCTCAGCCCAGCTCTGCAGCTTAATTATGTCCCTCTGTAAACTGTAACATCCATCCTCACTGTCTACAACTCCTCCGACTTGAGTGTCGTCAGCAAATTTACTAACCATCATCTATAGCCTCATCTAGGCCATTTATAAAAATGACAAATAGCAGTAGCCCCAAAACAGATTCTTGAGGCACACCACTTGTAACTGCACTCCAGGTTGAATATTTCCCATCAACCACCACCCTCTGTCTTCTATCAGGTAGCCAATTCCTGATCCAAACCGCTAAATCACCCTCAATCTCATGCATCTGCATTTTTTGCAGTAGCCTACCATGGGGAACCTTATCAAATGCTTTGCTAAAATTCACATACACCAAGTCTTACCATTATCCACCTCTTTGGTCACCTTCTCAAAGCACTCAATAAGGTTTGTGAGGCACAACGTACCCTTCACAAAACTGTGTTGGCTATCCCTAATCAAATTATTTCTCTCTTAGATGATTATAAATCCTATAAGACGACCACTTAAATTGATTGAAGAGAAATAGGTGAGTCAGCATTCTGAGTTATTGGACTTGTGTCAAATGAGAAAAATATTGAATTGAGCAGGTGAGTTGACTCCCCAGCATTCGAAAGTGGCACAGTGATGAAACAGGAAGCAATAAGAAACCAAAAATTGCACAGAAATCAAACACTCTACAGTGCAGAAAGAGGCCATTTGACCAATCCAGTCTGCACCGACCACAATCCCATCCAGGCCCTACATATTTACCTGCTAATCCCTCTAACCTATGCATCTCAGGATACCAGGTGGCAAATTTTAGCATAGTCAATCAACCTAACCACCAAACATTTGTAGTTTTGCTGATGGGAATGAAGTCTTAGTAGGTAAATCTTTAAAAGCAAGGTTTAGTGGGCCTTATCAAACTGAACGAAATTGACTGTGGTGAACAATTTGATAAGAATGCCTGAAAGAAGGAAAACTCTCAGGAATATACTCAAATATACTATTTTAATAGGGATAGAAAGCACCATTTCCTAGTCCCCGACATTTTCAATTTAAAACTCTTTCTCAGGCAAGTCCTTGTCCTTTCACTTCTTCAAAGAACAAAGAAAATTACAGCACAGGAACCTTCGGTCCTCCAAGCCTGCACCGACCATGTTGCCTGACTTAACTAAAATCCCCTACCCTTCAAATTTTTACCCTTCAAAAACTACAATTCTCTGTTGTTTCCTGTAGATCAATAACTCTTTCAGCCTCTCACATTCCACAACAAGTGATGCCTTCAGCCAGTTCGGCCTCAAGCTTGGAATGCCTTTTAGCTTCTCCATCCCTTTTCTTCGTTAAAAGGCCTCCTTAAAACCAATCTTTTTGACTGATTTTTTTTGATTGTAATATTAGGAGAGACATTCTTATTTTATCAGATTGTCTTTGCAAAGCTATCCTCTTTCTGACCTCATTTAATGGATAGCTATCTATATCTTGCGCTCTATAGAATTTCAGCTCAGAAATAGTTACTACAATGTAATATTTTACAATTTGATAGCATTAGTTTACAATTATCTTTATAAATAATTCACAGCAGTTAGTTTATGATTAATGGCCTATTCACATTTGCTTCAGTCAACATTTGAAAATCTCTATTACCACAAACTGGGTGGCCAAATTTTGTATCCATTTTGATGATGTAATCTCTATTCAACATTTTCAAGTTTATCCATGTCTAACTTCTATTTTTTTCCTTTTCTGTGCATTGAAAACACAATGAAAGGCTATAACACAACTTTTGATGAGTGTGCTAAACCTTTTCTGGCAATTGTACTTGTTAGCATATTCTGAGTGACTTGCATCTTCATGTATGGGATGCTTATAGTGGGTTAGATATTTCTGGTGTAATCTGGCCAAAACTTTAATTTATTCAGTACTAAACAAAATGGATTTGGAAATAAACAGATTCCAATAAAAATAGTCAAACAACTTGGAAAATTGAAGTCTGTCTATTTTCTGTAGAAAGATCACCAACAAGGGATATGATTGGAGGAAGGCAGGAGAACAGAAGGATCACTACTCCACATCCAGCTGCTCAATCACAAAACGTTTCCAGTTTCAAACTTGCCCAGGCTGAGTAGTAAGTTATAGGAACAAACTTTAAACCATTCCAGAAGATTTTGAAACAAAAATCTATTGCATCATCTTTTCCAGTTTTGATTCCTAAATTAAATAGAGGTTTCAACAACAACTTGCAGTTATAAAATGCTTGTGAGGTACTTTTTGATACTTTTATCTTACTGTCTTCGAATTAATTACCTTTTCAATCTGATCCATTTGGAGCAGGTCACTTTTTTCACTCAGGTTTGGCCGAAATGTTTCAAGCTCCAAGTCAGGCTTTGTGGTTGTATTTTGCCTCATACTGGTTTCTTCCTGTGTCGTTATCTAAAATCAGGGATAGCATTAAGAACCACAGCCCCATCTTTAATCATTATCTTGAATTGAAAAATGATAACAGTGTATGTATGACCTCACACAATAGATAATTATGAGCACATTAATGGTCAATCTCAATATTCCTGGCTTTGCTTCTCAAATATAGTACTGTATTTTTACAATTAAAACTCTAAAGCCCAGTTCCTATATTTTTGCTTGTTCAAAATAAGTGGAAATAACAACAAAATAAGGTACCTTCAATTTTTCAAAACAAATTTAAGAAGTCTTTGGCAGAAGTTTGCTATTAATTATACAGTATGAGGAAGAAGAGTAACTATGAGTCAGGAATTTGTAAAACAACAGTTAAATTTCTAACTAAAGAAATCTCTACATTATCTCATTGCAGTGTATAAAAGATGACCAAATTAAAATATATGGGTTTAACATTTAAAAATGATCATTTCCTCTTTATTAATTTTCCCTGTCTTAAATTAAGTTTTGCACTGTTATTTTCACATCACTGCCTTTGATCAATGTACAATGCAGGTCAGTGCTGCTGCTGGCATGTTGGAATGCATAATTTAAGAACCACTGAAGTCTACAACAACAAAAGCCGGCAACTGGAGAAAGTTTATAGAAAATACACTACATTCAGGCACAATCATTACAGATTCATTCAGCTCATTCTCAGCAAAACTTGCCTCCACATCAAATAAACCAAATTGCAGAGGAACTACAGGTCACGAAGACAATGTGATAATGACTGCAGTTTGAGAGAAACTTACTGTGATATGGAGGGCAGAAAATTCCTAATTTTCCCCCATGCCATAATTAACTCCCTTTCATGCAATATGCTTCATTTAACTAACTATTGCACACCACTGCACCACAACTGTATGCAAAATAAGGAATTTTCTGCGAGACTTTGACAGCATTGCTGCTGAGGCAAACACAATGCAGGTGTTTTTGCCACTGAGAAAAATCTGGGATACACACAACCACATCTGCTCTAGCTCTTTGGCAAATAAATAGTGGGGTTAACTACAGATGGGGCACCTTCAGACGTCTGCAAAGCTTGCGCAGTTCTTCAGCATTAAGAGCATCGATCCTGCGATGGTACTCAGTCACTGATACTACCTGAATACAGAGACAGGAAGAAAATAATTCAACTAAAATTTAAAAATAAGATAGAAGAGATGATGAAGGACAGGAAACAGGAATACAAAATTAAACAAAGATTAAAGGGAACAGAATGGATCAGCTTCAAGACAGATAACAACCCACATGATACCTGAAATCATAAATAATCAAGTCAAAATGTTTGAATAATGGAATACTTGTAGACTACCAGTTTTTTTTAAACCAGAATATAGCAATTTGATTACACCAATTATGTAATTATAACTGCACTGTCTGAAGAACAATGCATATTTATCTGCAGAGCTGTTCAGTAAACATACATATATGTATGTTCTATTTTATCTATCTGAAATAACAAAAATGTATATAGGATTACTTTTACATAGATTAGTTTTTAATTGGTTTGTTGAAACTCACTATGCTAAAACTCCAAAAGGCAAAACACATTAGTGCCAGAAATTGAACACATAACAATTTAACAAACACAAAATTAATGTTCACTACTCAGTGAAGAAATAAGCTCTTTTTCTACTTTACATTGCTGCTGCATTTCAAACTCAGAACACCATAATCATTTTTATAGCTTTTTTCTTTCCAGTTCAATTCATCAAACAATCCATCTGCATAAATCTTGAGCAAGATTAACTTAGTGATTCAGTGGTCACAACTCCTCTACCAGGACACTTGCAAGTGAGATATGAAGATAGCAGATATTGAGACTAAGAACTGATGCGATCTCTGAAGAGTGACTATTTTGAAGGGTGTTGAAAAAGGCAAACAGAAAAGAAAGCTCAACTGGCTAAGACGAGGAGCCAAATAAAAGAGGTGAATGATTAGTGCATCTTCTCAGACTACTGTCTTTCACTGCAACATATTTGGCAGAGGTTTTGGAAATTAAGTTGTAGTTCTAGCTATGGCCAATTATTTAATTCACTTTGTTCTGCAAAATTAATATGCTCACTTCACATAAAGCAGTAATTATAATGAAAGTAGAGTTAAAAGCAGTTAAAAACTGCAGATGCTGGTACGGAAAAATTAAATTGCAACAATTGTGGAAATTAAGTTATGACAAACAACTCTGTGAGTAATAGGAAATGATTATTTACCGAATACAGCCTTCAGTGAGGCCATTCTTATGTACTCAGAGTAAGCTATTAAATTACGAAAAAAAGAGAGAGGTGATTCACTTTGGTAAGAGTACCAGGAGTACAGAACATAGGGCTAATGGTAGGACTCTTAATAGTGTCGACGAGCAGAGAGATCTCGGTGTACACGTGCATAGCTCCCTGAAAGTTGGCACCCAGGTTGATAAGGTTATTAAGAAGGCGTACAGTGTGTTAGCTTTTATTGGTAGAGGGATTGAATTTCGGAACCGTGAGGTCATGGTGCAACTGTACAAAACTCTGGTGTGGCCACACTTGGAGTATTGCGTACAGTTTTGGTCACTGTATTGTGAGAAAGATGCAAGGCATCGAAAGGGTGCAGAGGAGTTTACCAGGGTGTTACCTGGTATGATGGGAAGGTCTTCTGAGGAAAGGCTGGGGGACTTGAAGTTGTTTTCATTAGAGAGAAGGTTAAGAGGTGACCTAATTGAAGCATACAAGACGATCAGAGGGTTAGATAGGGTGGATAGTGAGAGCCTTTTTCCTCGGATGGTAATGGCTAACACAAGGGGACGTAGCTTTAAACTGAGGGGTGGTAATTATAGGATGGATGTCAGGGGTAGGTTCTTTACTCAGAGGGTTTTAAGGGTGTGGAATGCCCTGCCTGCAGCAGTTGTGGACTTGCGAACTTTAAGGGCGTTCAAATGGTCAGTGGACGGGCATATGGATAACATTGGTATAGTTTAGGTTAGAGAGTCATTCGACTGGTTCCACTGGTTGGTGCAACATCGAGAGCCGAAGGGCCTATACTGCACTGTAATGTTCTATGTTCTAAATCTACACATTGTGTTAGTTCCATAAACACTGTTTACAGCTTTGGCTACAGGATGAAAATAAGACTTTCTTGAATTATAACTATTGCATTTTCTGAATGAACAGCACATTACAGTGAAATTCACTATTCGCTCTGTCTGTTCTCCTTGCTAGCAGGTTAATTGAAAATTTTATTTTGGTACTAACTGTGCCTTATTTGGGCTAATCTAGCATGGTTACTATGCCAGAAGGGGTAACTGAGCCACAGATGATGATGCCTGGAAGATAGGAATAGGAGGCAGCTATTTGACCCTTCAAGCCTGCTCTGCCATTTATTACGATCATGGCTGATCATCCAACTCAATATCCTAATCTGCTTTCTCCCTATAACCTTTGATCCCATTTGCCCCACCTCCCATCCAGCCACCTCTTGAATACATTCAATGTTTTGGCATCAACTACTTCCCATGGTAACGAATTCCACAAGTTCACCACTTCTTGGATGAAGAAATGTCTCCTCACCTCTGTCCGAAATGGTCTATCCTGAATCCTCAGGCTACGACCCCTGGCTCTGGACTCCCACACCATCAGGAGTATCCTCCCTGCCACTATGCTGTCTAATCCTGTTAGAATTTTATAAGTATCTCTGAGATTCCCCCCCTCAATTGTCTAAAATCCAGCAGTAACAATCCTAACCTAGTCAATCTCTTCTCCCTCCATCCCCAGAATCAGCCTGGAAAACCTTTGCTGCACTCCCTCAAGAGCAAGGACATCCTTCCTCAGAAAAGGAAACCAAAACTGCACACAATACTCCAGGTATGGCCTCACCAAGGCCCTATATAATTGTAACAATACATTCCTGCTCCTGTATTCAAAACCTCTTGAAACAAAGGCCAACATGCCATCTGGTTTATTTACTGCCTACTGCATCTGCATGCTTGCCTTCAGTGACTGGTGCTCAGGGACACCCAGGTCCCACTGCACACTCCCCTCTCCCAATTTACAGCCATTCAGGTAGTAATCTGCCTTCTTGTTTTTGTTTCCAAAGTGAATAACCTCACTTTTATCCAAATTATACTGTACCTGCCACTGATTTGCCCATTCACCCAACCTGTCACATTATTCTGAAGGATCTCTGCTTCCGCGTCAAAGTTCACTCTCCACACAACTTGATGTCATCTGCAAACTTTGAGATGTTACATTTTGTTTCCTCATCCAAATCATTAATGTATATTATGAATAGATAGGGTCCCAGTACCCCATCCCCATAGCACCCCACGAGTTACTGCCTGCCAATTTGAAAAGCACACATTAATTCATAGTCTCTGTTTCCTCTCTGCCAACCAATTTTCTATCCATCTCAATTCACTTCTTCCAATCTTACATGCTTTAATCACGTGTGATAATTTCTTGTTTGGGATTTTGTCAAATGCTTTTTAAAAGTCCAAATATACTGCATCTACTGGCTTCCCCTTGTCAAGTCTACTAGTTCCATCTTCAAAGAATTTCAACAGATTTCTCAAGCATGATTTCCCCTTCATAAATCCGTTTTGACTCTGCCTGATGCTGTTACTGTTTTCTAAATGCTCTGCTATTATGTCTTTGAAAATAGAGTTGAGCATTTTCCCACTACTTAAATTAAGTTACACTTCCCTGTTTTTTGCTCTATCTCCCTTTTTGAATAGTGGAACGACATTAGCTACCCTCCAATCTGCAGGATCTGTTTCAGAGTCTATAGAATCCTGGAAGTTGATCACCAATGCTTCCACTAATCCGACAGCCATTTCCTTTAGTACTCTGGGATGTAGATCATCAGGCCCTGAGATTTTATCCACCTTCAATACCACTTTCCCAGCACCATTTCTCTACTAATGATCACCTCAATTCTTTGCTTTAACTAAATCTCGCATTCTTCAACATTTCTAACATCTGATTTGTATCTGCTTTTGTAAAGACAGAACCAAAATATGTATTCAGTTGCTTGGCCATTTCTTTGCCCCCATTATACATTCTCCGTTCTTGTCTGCATGGTATCTACATTTGTCTTCACCAAACTTTTTCTCTTCATTTATCTATAGAAACTCCTAGTGTCAGTCTTTATGTTCCCTACGAGCTTGTGTACTTACTCTATTTTCTCTTCCTTAATCAATTCCTTGGTCCTTCTTTGTTGAATTCTAAACTGCTTCCAATTTTCAGGCCTATTATTTTTCTTGGCCAATCTACATGCTTCTTACTCAGGCCAGATGCTCTGCCCAGCAGGCTGGATGCTCTCTCTAATGCTTAACAAAGTTTACCACTACAGCACAAATCATCATTTTACCAGATGGATGTCTGCCACAGTGATGATAGTAAAGTCTACCTGTACTTTCGATTTAAACTGCTACCCTCCAGGTTCAAGCAAATCCCTGATGGCAGCATAGAAATACCATTATTGGATGTGTGTTTTGTAGACATTGATTAATGCAAATTCTATTAAGGCATTGTTTTAGTAATGATGATCTTGAAACTACTGGACTGTCATAAAAACCCATCTGGTTCACAAATGGCCTTCAGAGAAAGGAAATCTGCACTCTTGACACTGTCTCAAATCTGGCCTGCTTGTGATTTTAAATCCACAGCAATATAGTTAATTCTTAACTGCCTTCTGGGCTTCAGGGATGTGGACAGAATGGTCAAATAAGCAGATAACCCTGAAAAGTGAGGCGACATGTTTTGGAAAGAGTAATTTGACAAAGAAGTATTCAATGAGTTAGGAAGTTTTGTGGAACAAAGAGACCACAGCGTGTTTGTCCATAGATCTCTGAAGGTAGAAGAGCATGTTAGTGGGGTGGTGAGAAAGGCAGATGGAGATACTTGCTTTATCGAGACATAGATTAGTAAGAAGGTCATATTGGCGTTGTATACAGCTTTGGTGAAGCCACAGCTGGAGTACTGTGTTGTACAGTCCTGATTCCTACATTATAGGATGGATATGATTACACTGGAGAGGTGCACAGGAGATTCACCAGGATGTTGTTTAGGCTTGGGTTGTTTTCAGTGGGGCAGATTAGACTGCTGGATGACCTGATCAAGGTGTACAAGATTATGAGGGGCATGGAAAAGGTAGATAGGGGACAGTTGTTTTAGTTGAAGGGTCTGTCATGAGGCGATACAAATTCGAGGTGAGGGGCAGGAGGTTTAGGGGTATGCAAGGAAAAACTCTTCTTGCCCAGTGTGATGAAGTCTGGAATGTGCTGCCTGCGATGATGGAAGAAGCAAATTGCTTCACATCCTTTAAAAAGTATTTGAATCAGCATTTGACACATCATACAATTCAAGGGCTGTCAAATGGGATTAGGTACAGGTGGCATAGTGGTTAGCATTGCTGCCTCACAATGTAAGGAGCCTGGATTTGATTCCCAGTTTGGATCACTGTCTGTATGGAGTTTGCATGTTCTTGTCATGTCTGCATGGGTTTCCTCCATGTGCTCCGGTTTCCTCCCAGCCTGAAAGACATGCTGGTTAAGTGCACTGACTCGAATGAGCACCGGAGTGTGGCGACAGGGGAATTTCACAGTAATTTCGTTGCAGCGTTAACGCAAGCCTTACTTCTGACTAATAAATGAGCTTTAACTTTTAACTTTAGGCAGGTAGGTTTGGTGGTTCTCACGTTGGTGCAAACACAATGGATCGAAGGATCTTTTGATTCTGTGTGATTCTGCAATTCTGTGAAATGACGTAGTAAAGCCACTCAGTTATATCAAATGGCTACAAAATGCTGAAGAATAAAATTAACCAACATTGCCTAGGCACTAATCATAGAATCCCTACAGCACAGATGGCCCATCGAGTCTGTACTGACCACAATCCCACCAGGTCCTATTCACGTAATGTTGTTAATCCCCCGATACTACGGTCAATGTGGCATGGCTAATTAACCTAACCTGCGCATCTTTGGAGTGCGGGAGGAAACTACAGCACTGGAGGAAACCCACAGGGAGAACATGCAAACTCCAAGCAGGCCACGACCCAAGGCCAGAATTGAACTTGGGTCCCTGCACCGTGAGGCAGCAGTGCTAACCACTGTGCCTAGTTGCCTTGGCAAAATCCTCTTCACTAGCTTCTGAGGATTTTTGCCGCTATCAGAAGAACTGTCCCACAGACTAGTCAAGTCTGACATGACTACAATTACCAAATCATATCTTACAGCCATTGTCCCAAGCTCTAATATCCTAGGCTCCTCCATTCCCAGGCTAAGTCCTGTATCACCGCAAGACAGTCTTATTAGAGATTGCAAACACAGTGCACAACATTTGACTCCAAACTCCATAAGTTGTGACCCTTCAAATAAAACCGAACAAGGAAACTTTCTGTTGATTACCATCCATAGTCTCAGCTCAAGTGTTCCTCTACATTGTCAATTACAAGAGGACACAGGTTCAAGACGAGAGGGGTAAAGTTTGAGAGAGATTCAATAGCGTCTTTTAAGAGACTTTTGGATAAGTACATGAAATTTAGTAAGATAGAGGATTATTGGTAAGCCAAGTAGATAGGGACATGTTCGGCACAACTTGTGGGTCGAAGGTTCTGTTTGTGCTGTAGTTTTTCTACATTTCTATGAGGTTGCAGGTAAAGTTTTTCATCTGCAGACTGGAATGCATTTCCAGAGATGGTGGAAACAGGCAGATTAGCAACATTTAAGAAACATTGGATAGATACATAAATAGGGAGGAAATAGAGGGATACGGACCCAGTAAAGGCAGAAGGTTTTTTAAAAGTCTCTTCAAATATACCCATTCTCGGTGATATTTACAGTTCAGAATGTCAATACACAAGACAAAGTTGAAATATCTGCAATCAGCTTCAGCCAGAAATATTGAGAAGATGATCAATCTCAGCTTTCTGCTGAGGTCCCCAACAACACAGAAACCCATTTCAGCTGATTTGATGCACTTCATATGATGTCAATAAACAGCTGAAAGCACTGGATACAACAAAGACAGAGAAAATATACAGCAGCTTTCTGAAGGGAAGTGCTCCAAATTTAGCCAAGTTGTTGCAGCGCAGCCACAACACTAACATCAACTCAACATGGAAAAAAAAATCACCCAGATATGATCTGTCCACAGGAAGAAGGACAAATCTAATCCAGCCATCTGCCAGTTTATTACCAATCATCAGAAAATTGATAATACTTGTAACAGCAACGAGTTCTGCTAGGGCACTCAGCTCATGATCTCATAACAACCTTGGCACAAACATGGACATAAAGTTGAATTCCAAAGGTGAGATGAAAGTGACTCAGCTTGAACAACAAGGCTGCGTAACTGAGTATGGCATCAAAGACTCTTAATGCAATTGAAGTCAATGGGAATACTTAACATAAAAGGGGTGGGTGCATGCTATGGGGTGGGAGTGGCAGGCGGATGCCTCTGCCCTTCACATGCCATGAGTGAGGGGTGGGTGGGGCATATGAAGAGTGGCCCATTGAGCCTGCTCCATCATTCATTATGACCATGGCCCACAACCTGATCCCACCTTCCTTTGATTCTGCTTCTCTGGAATTTGAATTAGGCACTTAGACACCAAGAATCTATTAAATTTAAATCTGATGGTTTTGGCAACCTGGGACCATTCCTATTATGAGATACTTTGAGGCAATGTGACAGAGCAGAAGATAACTGCCAGGGTAAGCACAGTAAGTCATCTCACAACACCAGGTTAAAGTCCAACAGATTTATTTGATAGCACAAGCTTTCGGAGCATTGACCTTTCATGACCTGATATTGTTATGGTCACCTGAGAAGGGGCAGTGCTTCAAAAGTTTGTGCTATCAAATAAACCTGTTGGACTTTAACCTGGTGTTGTGAGACTTCTTACTGTGCTTACCCCAGTCCGATGCTGGCAACTCCACATCATAAGTAGCAGGGTAACAGCTCTTAGCTTCATTTATGTCTGAAGACAAATGATCATCTCAATAGTGAAGGCACCAAAGAAGAAAAAAAGAACCAACAGAGAAGGCCCAGAATATTTCTGAAGACTCAAAACCTGGTTGTAATTTAGAGAGTGACTAAAATTCTATTTTTTTTGTTAGTAAGTCGGAATCGTATTTATCTAAACGGCTTTCCATTAGAATTGTGTTGTATTCGGTTTGTTAATAGTTTAGTTAACTTGTTCACTGTTAGTTAAATAAACTGTTACTTGTTGACTTTAGTGTTATGTCAGTGAGTTATTTTGATTTATCCTCTAAAAGTAGCTGAAGAGCAGATTGTACCACTGTACACTCACTTTTACAGATTATGACACGAGATATTTCTTTGAGTGATCAGGTGTTAGTTCTTGAAGGGGAATCTATGTCTGCCTCATAACAGTATAGAGGCTCCTATTTGGGAGGATGCAACACCGGGCCTTCTCTTAGGAAACAAGATAGGGCAAGTGACTGAAGCATCAGTTGGGGACCATTTTGCCTCCAGTGACCATAGCACCATTAGTTTTAAAATATTTATGGAAAAATATAGGATGGGTCCACAGCTTAAGATCCGAAACCAGAGCAGAGCTAATTTTGAGGGCATTAGGTGTTTCTAGCAGAGATCAATTGGCTGAGTCTGTTTGAAGGAAAAGGAACAACTGCAAATTGGAAGCTTTTTGATATCAAGAATCCTGGGCAGTATATTTCTGTTAGAATGATGGAAAAGGCTGGCAAGTTTAGGGATCCCTGGCTGACATGGGATGATGTAGAGATGCCGGCGTTGGACTGGGGTAAACTCAGTAAGAGTCTGGCAACACCAATTTTAAATCCAACCGATTTATTTGATAGTAAACCTGCTAGCTTTTGGCGTTTGTGCCTTCGTCAGGCGAATGAGGTGTTCTGGTCTCCAAAAGCACACATATCAGCACAGACAGTTTACAGATTGCTGATTAGAATGCGAATCCTTACACCTAACCTGTTATTCAAGTCTTAAAGAGGCTAACAATGTGAGTGGAAGGAACACTGAGCACTGAGGTTAGAGAGATGTGTACTGTCTCCAGACAGCACAGTAAGTGAGGTTTTTTGCTAACCCAGGCAAGTCACGGGGGTTACAGATAGTGTGACATGAAACCAAGATCCCTGTTAAGACCATCCTCATGTGTGCGGAACCTGGCTATCAGTCTCTGCTCAGCAGCTCTGTGCTGTCGTGTGTCATGAAAGCCCCCTTGAAGGGCATTTATCCAAAGGTCAGAGGCCAAATGCCTGTGACCACTGAAGTGTTCACCCACAGGAACGGAACTGTTTTGCCTGGTGATTGTCGAGCAATGTTCATTCATCCGCTGTCGTAGTGTCTGCATAGTCTCCCCCGTGTACCATGCTTTGGGGGCATTGAAGTACTGGTCAGGAAAAAGGAAGCATATACTTGGTTTAGGCAATTGCGGACAAGTGAATCCCTTGATGACTATAAAAAGTGCAAGCATACACTTAAGGAAATTAGGAAAGCAAAAAAAGGGCAAGGGATGATCTGACATGTAAAGTTAAAGAAAATCCCAAGATGCTCGATAGCTATAGTAAGAGTAAAAAAGTGGCTAAAGAGAAAATAGGACACCTTGAAGATCAGCATGTTTTTCTGTGCGTGGAGACACAGGAGGTAGGGAGATTTTTAATGACTATTTCTCCGAGTTTATAGAGGAGAAAATGGATGCTAAGGAAATAAGAGAAACAAGTGATGTCGTCTTGGGCCACATACATATTACTAGCGAAGAGATATTTGAAGCTTATAAACACCGAGATGGATAAATCCCCTGGGCCTGAGCAAGTGCATTCTCGGATCTTGTGGGAGGCCAGGGAAGAAATTGCAAAGATCCTTGCAGAGATATTTGCTGCATCTCTTTCCACTGGTGAAGTTCTAGAAGACAGGATGGTGGCTAATGTTGTTCCATTGTTTAACAAGAGTAGCAAAGACAAGCGAGGGAATTATAGGCCATTGAGCCTAACATCAGTGGTAGTAAATTACTGGAGGAGATTTTGAGGAACCGGATTGACCAACATTTGGATAGTCAAGCTCTGATTAGGGATAGTCAGCATGACTTTGCGTGTGGGAGGTCATGTCTGAAGAATCTTTTAGAGTTTTTCAAAGAGGTAACAGAATCACAGTCTGCACCAACACATGAAAGGCCCTCAATGCCTACCAAATCCCACTTGCCAGCATTTGGCCCACAGCCTTGAATGTTAAGGCGTGCCAAGTACTCATCCATTTACTTTTTAAAGGATGTAAGGCATCCTGCCTCCATCACCATCCCACCTCTACACCTTCCCAGACCATCACCACCCTCGGAGTAAAAAAAAAGCTTTTTCTCAAATCCCCTCTAAGCCTTCCACTCCTCATTTTTAACTTGTGTTCCCTCATAACCAACCCTTCAACTAAGAGGAACAGCTGCTCCCTATCACCCTTGCATGCCCCCATAATCTTGAGCACCTCAATCAGGTTGCCCCTCAGTCCTCTCTGCTCCAGAAAAAACAAGACAAGCCTTTCTAACCTCTCTTTATAACTTAATGTTCTATCCTAGGCAATATCCTGATGAATCTGCTCTGCATCCCCTCCAGTGTGTTCACGTCCTTCTGATAATGTGGTGGCCAAACCTGCACACAGTACTCCAGCTGTGACCTCACCAAAGTTCTATTCAACTCCATCACGATCTCTTTGCTTTTGAAATCTGTACCCAATTTATAAAGTGTGCCATTTGCCCTTTTCACCACCCTATTAATCTTCCTTTCCGCTTTCAGAGATCTGTGGACAAACACCTTGGGAGTCATTGTCATGACTCTTGTTATTCGTTATTTACAGAAATGATTTGGCTATGAATGTATAAGGCCTCGTTAGTAAGTTTGCAGATGATATTAAATTAGGAGGAACCTGCTAACAAAGAAGGTTATCAAAAATTGGAGGGGATTTTGATCAGTTAGGGAAATCAGTCAAGCATTGGCAAATGGATTTCAATATAGATAAGTGAGAGTATTACATTTTGGAGTCCTACAAGGTAGGACTTGTATAATGATTAATATGATCCTGGGAAGTGTTGAGGAACAAAGGAACCCAAGAACACAAGTATACAGCTCATTGAAATGGCATCACAGGTGGACAGAGTGGTACAGAAGGTATTTAGCAAACCTGCCTTCATCAGTCAGGGCATTGAGTAGAGGAGTTGGGACATTATGTTATAGTTCTATAAGTCTTCGGTGAACTGCACTTGGAGTACTGTGTACAGTTTTGCTCACCCTGTTGTAGGCAAATTGAAAACTAGGAAGCATATGTTCAACTTGAGAGAGGAAAGATTTAAAAGGGACCTGATGGGCATCTTCTTCACCCAGAGGGTATGCTGCTAGAGAAAATGATTGAAGCAGGTTCAAGAGCAACACTTAAAAAGCATTTGGGTAAGTACAAGTACATGAAAGTACATTGGGAAAGGATGAGGGGGATCTGGACTAAAAGTGGGTAACAGGTGTTAGAAAAGGGTTAACCGACCTTTCAATTAAGTCCTAATTTGATATCAAGAATTCACTAATATATAAAGGGGTCACGAGTGGCACTATTGGTTGCTGGAGAATTGTGTGTGAAATTGGATTGAAGAAATAAAGTTATTTTATGAAGAAGCAGAGTCCCTTTACTCCACAGCAATTAAGAGGCTCCAGCAGAGATTGGTTGCTTGTTCCAAGTAAACAACTGGAAGTGACGACTTTTTAAAAAAAAAGACTTCAAATTCAAATCCATAGAGGAGGGAGCAGAAAACAATGAAGTGGCTGAATCCACAGTAAAAATATCAGGATTATATTGTTGTCTACATGGACTTTAGCAAGGCCTTTGATAGGTACCGCATGATAGGTTGTTGCATAAGATTTAAATCTCACAGGATCCACGGTGAGATATCTAAATGGATACAAAATTGGCTTCTTGACAGAAGCCAGAAGGTGGATGTAGATGTTTTTTCAAACTGGAGACCTTTGACCAGCAGTATGCTTCAGAGATCAGTACTCCTCAGGGATTGGTGCTGGGTCCATTGTTATTTGTCATTTATATTAATGATTTGGATGAGAATATAGGAGGCATGGCTAGTAAATTTGCAGATAATACTAAGATTGATGGCATAGTGGACAGTGAAGAAAGATATCTCCAATTGCAACAGGATCTTGATCAATTCGGCCAGTGGGCTGACGAATAGTAGATGGAGTTTAATTTAGACAAATGCAAGGTGATGCATTTTGGTAGACTGAACCAAGGCAGGACTTACTCAGTTAAATGGTAGGGCGTTAGGGGGAGTTACAGACCAAAGGAGTACATGTTCATAGCTCTTTGGAAGTGGAGTCACAGATGGACAGGGTGGTAAAGAAGGCATTTGGCATGCTTGGTTTCATTGGTCAGAACACTGGTTGGGACATCTTGGACAAGACATTGGTAAGGCCACACATGGAATACTGTG
The DNA here is from genome assembly GCA_024679065.1 of Sphyrna mokarran. Taxonomy (NCBI): domain Eukaryota; kingdom Metazoa; phylum Chordata; class Chondrichthyes; order Carcharhiniformes; family Carcharhinidae; genus Sphyrna; species Sphyrna mokarran. Next base: position 111,695,941 of record JAGIQG010000007.1, on the reverse strand, counting down.
CACAGTTCTGATCACCCTATTATAGAAAGGATATTATTAAGCTAGAGTGCAGAAAAGATTTACTAGGATCTACCAAGACTTGATGGATTGAGTTATAAGGAGAGGCTGGATAGACTAGGACATTTTTCTTTGGAATGTAGGAAGCTGAGGGTGATTTTATAGATGTTTATAAAATAATGAGGGGCACAGATCAGCTAGTAATCGATACCCTTTTTTCCAAAGACGGGGAGTCTAAAACCAGGGGGTGTAGGTTTTAGGTGAAAGGGGAGAGATATAGAGGGGCAATTTTTTCACACAGAGGGTGGTGAGTATCTGGAACAAGCTGCCAGAGCTAGTAGTAGAGGGGGTACAATTTTGTTTTTAAAAAGCATTTAGATAGTTACATGGGTATGATGGGTATAAAGGGATATGGGCCAAATGCAGGCAATTGGGATTAGCTTTGGGATTTTAAAAAAGAGGCATGGACAAGTTGCACCGAAGGACCTGTTTCCACGCTGTAAACCTTTTTGATTCTAGCCTCCTATATTCTCATCCAAATCATTAATATAAATGACAAATACCAATGGACTCAGCACCAATCTCTGAGGTGTACTGATCTCTGAAGCATACTGCTGGTCACAGGTCTCCAGTTTGAAAAAACATCTACAACCACCTTCTGGCTTCTGTCAAGAAGCCAATTTTGTATCCACCATTATTCTCAGAAACTAACCTTATGACCAACGGAGAAGTGAAGTCATCATGTGGGCTATGGTAACTGCTTTGGGGAAAAGGAAACAAGGTATGGCCTTGGCTTTCTTTAGTACATAAAAGTAAAATTCGAAGGAAAGTATTTTGGACTTGAAGGAAGGCCTGGACACTTCATGCGTATGAAACCCTGGTCAGATTTTTGACAGATTTCGGAAATTAGAGGATATTTCTCTTGACGAATATTTAATGGAATTTAGCAGACCATATAAAAGGCTGCAAGAAAAACACTAAAGATTCCACAGTTCATGTTGGAATTTAAGCTAGTGGACTGTGCTAAAATTACAAATATGGATAGACTCCTAGTTTTGACAGGAGTTAAATTTAGAGACAAAAATTCCTTATCAAGTATCAGAGGCCATAAACATTTTTTTTAGGGAAACATTGTATCGCCATGACTTTTATGACACAAATGGTCAGTCAGTGATAAAACAGACTGGGAGATCGTATAGACACAAGCAAGCTATGGAAGTATAGCAGAAGATGGGAACCCAGAAATTACAATGACAGAAACTCCTTTAATACCTATAAGAAGAAGAAGAATATTGAGAATAGTAACAGAAAAATTAACCCCAGAAATGCCCTGGGTATGATAAATCAATGTTTTCGGTGTGACATTTAATTTTATTTGCTTTCAACTATCTGAAACAATTTAAAACTTTTTGAAGCTACACGTCACATGGAAGAATTGGAAGAGGAAAGAGATAGTGACCAGAAAAAAGGCACTGTCCCCTTAATGAGAAGCTTTACTCTTGTACTTAGAGTTTTGGTTGCAGAATCCTTTAATTGTGCTGTAATGAACAGTAGCTACACGTCTACAGTGCGTGGAATTTATTGGCTAAAAGGTTATTGAAACTCTTTAAATGCTGAAACCTGGGATAAGGCTAAAAACTTGAAAGATCCATAAATTTCAGGTTTGGGAATGCTAATACCCTGAAGTCACTGAAGAGTGGTGATCTCTTGCAATATTGCAGGACTGAATCATTTCATTAGCACAAATGTTGTGTCATGAGATACCTTTGTTTCTGAGTACACCATCAATGAAAAAAAGCAACATGAAACTGGATATGGAAAATGATAAGGCAACAGTTTTTTGGAAAAACGGCAGACTGACAATTTACACAACTGGGATACTATGGTATTCTGTTAATGCAAATAACTTTTCAGGTAAAGAGGTTAAGGAAATGTTAGCCGCCTCCGGAAATGGAACCTTGCCTCATAAAAAAGCTCACTGTATTCAAACCGCATAGGCAATTTGCGCATCCACCACCTTGGGGGCTGAAAAATTTATTGAAAGATGCAGGGGTAAGAGATGAAGACTATACTTACCTAAGTTTATAGAATAAGTTAGTGATTGCTGTGAGGTTTGTAGGAAGTACAGATGTACACCATCATGACCAATAATAACTCTACCTTTGGCCAGAGACCTTAACAACATTGTGGCAATGGATCTTAAGATCTGGGATAAAGCAAGTAATATGTTCATTTTGCATTTTGTAGATTTAGCAATCAGGTTTAGTCAACCAACCATTGTATAAAGTAAAGATGAGACTAATCCTAGATCAGATCATGGAAAAATGGAAAGGGACAGGAATAGGGCTACCAATAAAGTTTGTTGCAGACAATGGATTGGTGGTTTTGCTAACAACGAGTTTAAGGATATGTATGAAAACATGAATATCACTCATTAATATGGTTCTGGAAAGCCCATTGAAGTGTGAGAGAAATCATGCTATAATAGATTTCATGCTCTGGAAAATTTTGGCAGATAGGCCAAATTGCAAGTTAAATTCAGCTTTAGCATTATCGATACATGCAAAGAATTCATTACAGATGGTTGGAGGCTAATTAAAGTCCCAATTAATTAGTATTTGGTAGGAAGCCTAAACTTCTATCCATTTTGAATGACCAGCCTCCAGTTCTGCCTTTGCTGAGCATTTAAATGCATTGCATATAAGTAGAAGAGCATTTTTGGAAGCAGAAGTCACTGAAAAAAATTTGCAGAGCTTTAAGACACAATATACAGCCATCAAGTACCGTTTTTCAGCAAGGAGATATACTATGAGAGAGATAATTTTAATGAATGGAAAAGTCCAAGAAAGGTTGTAGGAATAGATGGCAAAACAATTGTTTTGCAACATGGTAATCAGACTTAGGGTAATTCATAAAGGATAATGGATACAGATGACAAACTTGCAAATTTAGAAAGAGTATGAGGAGGAACCAGGGTCATTTGATACTCACATGTTACAGAACTGAGGATCAGTTAACTGAAATCTTTAAGAAAGGGAACAGGGATAATCCAGGAAATTACCGACCAGTGAGTTTGACTTCAGTGGTTGGTAAGCTGGTGGAGAGGCTTCTGAGGGATAAGATTTATGAACATTTGGAGAAGTTTGGACTGACTAGAAATAGTCAGCATGGTTTTGTCAAGGGCAGGTCATGCCTTACGAGCCTAGTCGAGTTCTTTGAAAATGTGACTGAACACATTGACAAAGGAACGGCGGTGGACATAGTGTACATGGACTTTAGTAAGGCGTTTGATAAGGTCCCACATGCAAGGCTTCTGGAGAAGGTGAGAGGGCATGGGATCCAAGGGACTTTGGCCTCATGGATCCAGAACTGGCTTGCCGGCAGAAGGCAGAGAGTGGTTGTGGATGGGTCTTGTTCTGCATGGAGGTCACTAACCAGTGGAGTGCCCCAGGGATCTGTTCTGGGACCCCTGCTGTTTGTCATTTTCATAAATGACCTGGATGAGGAAGTGGAGGGATGGGTTAGTAAATTCGCCGATGATACAAAGGTCGGTGGTGTTGTGGATGGTATGGAGGGATGTCAAAAGTTGCAGCAGGACATAGACAGAATGCAAGACTGGGAGGAGAAGTGGCAGATGGACTTCAATGCGGATAAATGTGTAGTGGTCCATTTTGGCAGGAATAATGGATGAAGGAGTACAATATAAGGGGTAGGAGTCTTAGCTGTGTTGTAGAGCAGAAGGATCTCGGGGTCCGGGTCCATAGGACTCTTAAATAGGCCTTGCAGGTGGAGGAAGTGGTCAAGAAGGCGTACGGTGTACTGGCCTTCACTAATCGAGGAATAGAGTTTAGGAGTCAGGAGGTAATGATGCAGCTCTATAAGACTCTTGTCAGACCCCAGTTGGAGTATTGTGCTCAGTTCTGGTCGCCTCATTATAGGAAGGATGTAGAGGCTATTGAGAGAGTTCAGAGGAGATTTACAAGGATGCTGCCTGGATTGGGAGGCAGGCCTTATGAAGATAGGTTGAGGGAGCTGGGAATCTTCTCACTGGAGAGACGTAGGTTGAGAGGCGACCTGATAGAGGTTTCTAAAATGTTGAGAGGAATAGATAGGGTGGACTCTCAGAGACTATTTCCCCGAGCTGAAATGGTCACTACGAGAGGACACAGATTTAAGGTGCAGGGAAGCAAATACAAAGGAGATGTCAGGGGTAAGTTCTTCACTCAGAGGGTGGTGAGTGAATGGAACCGACTGCCGTCGGAGGTTGTTGAGGCAAACTCACTGGGGTCTTTTAAAAGACTTCTGGATGAGTCTATGGAAAAGAATAGGATAGGGGGTTATAGATAGGTCTGTGGATTGGTAGATGTGATCGGCGCAATTCGTGGGCCGAAGGGCCTGTTTGTGCTGCATTGTTCTACGTTCTATGTGCTATGAAATCAACAGAGTACCTGCATAGGAACACAATGAATTAAGAGGCCAGTTTTTCAAAAGGCCAAAAGTTGGCACAAAGGTGACATATTTGCCTGAAGGGGCCAGTCACTGCAAGGATGCAACGATTATTAGTAGAGCAGGGTAAGTCACTGGGAAGTATAACACTAGTTGAATGTATAGCATACCGGGGAGGATTCAAGACTATGGATTGGGAACACAAAAGTTCAAAAATGGAGGGCACAGAACATAGTGAAAAAGGCCTGGTCGATAAATCTACAAACTGCAAAATAATGAAAGGGATTGAGAACAATTGAAAGAATATCCCACAGCAGGAGGAAAAGATCAAGCAGTCATAGTACAGAATACAATATCAGGCAGGATGGGGGTATAGCTTCACAAGGTATTGGGTAAGACTATGGCTAAGTAGACAGACTGGACTGCACATTAGTTTTGATGTCCGAAAATTGAGAACAAAAATGAATGATCTTCCACTAGAAGTCGTAATGAGAGCAAACTAAATACTGGACAAATTAAATATGCAGGAGCATGTTTTTGAGGTTCCCCTTTTTGGGTGATCCCTCTGCCCATCAATATTCTTAAAGGTTCTGCCATTTACTGTATATTTCCTACCTATTGTATATTTCATCTCACATCTCTGGATTAAACTCCATCTGCCATCTCTCTGCTCAAGTCTCCAACCAATCTATATCCTGCTGTATTTTCTGATCGTCCTCATCATTTGTATTATCTGCAAATATCATCAAACCAGTTACATGTTCCTCCAAATCATATTGTGTGTATGTGTGTGTATATCACAAACAGCAAAGGTCGCAGCACTGATGCTTGAGGAAGGCTACTTGTCATAGCTCTCCATTCAGAAATGTACTCTTCTACCCTCTGTCTTCTATGACCAACCAGTTCTGTATCCATCTTCCCAACTCACCTCTGATCCAGTACGACTTCACTTTCTGTATCAGTCTGCTAAGAGGGACCTTGTCAAAGGCCTTAATGGTGAGGTTCATGTAGACAACAGCCAGTGCCCTACCCTCACAATCATCTTTGTTATTTCTTTCAAAAACATGACCAAGTTTGTGAGACATGACTTCCCCTTCACAAAACCACATTGCCTCTCACTAATACATGCACCTATTCCCAACTGGGAATAAATCCTGTCTTGAAAAACCTCTCCAGTAATTTCCCTACTTCCCAGTGATACAAAGCTCACCAGCTTGTAATTACCTGGATTATCCTTGTTATCCTTCTTAAACAAAGGAACAAGATTGGCTATTCTCCAATCCTCTGGGACTTCCCCTCTAAGAAGTCTCACAATATCAGGTTAAATTCCAACAGGTTTACTTGATCACATGAGCCACAAGCTTTTGGAGCACTGCTCCTTCATTGGGTGAGTGAAGTGCTGTGTTCACAAACAGGACATTTACAGACCCAAACTCAATTTGTAAAATAATGGTCAGAACGCGAGTCTTTACAGGTAATCAAATCTTAAGGCTCAGACAATAAGTGGACAGACGGTTAAGCACAGGTTAAAGAAATGTGTATTATCTCCAGCCAGGACAGTTAGTGAGATTTTGCAAGCCCAGGCAAGTTGTGGGGGTTACAGATAGTGACATGAACCTAAAATCCCGGTTGAGGTCGGCCTCGTGTGCAGAACCTGGCTATCAATTTCTGCTCAGCGATTCTGTGTTGTCGTGTGTCATGAAGGCCGCCTTGGAGAATGCTTACACAAAGATCTGAGGCTGAACGCTTGTGACTGCTGAAGTGCTCCTCAACAGGGAAAGAAAATTCCTGCTTGGTTATTGTTGAATGGGATTCATTTATCCATTATCATAGCATCTGCATGATTTCCCCAATTACCGGAAAGACTTGCATTCAAACCGTTACCTTGTAAAATTGACTTTGTGTCTACTTATATATACATGCAGTGTTTGTGAATAGTTCTTCACTCACCTGATGAAGAGGCAGTGCTCTGAAAGCTTGTGGTTTGTACTACTAAATAAGCCTGTTGGACTTTAACCTGGTGCTGTGATCTAAGGAAAGAAAGGTGGGTATCAAATTAAAATAAAATACATACTAAGTGACAAAGATTTAGTGGGAAACTAAAAGATTGGAAAATCTTTAAAGGTCTGCAGAAAGCCACCAGAAAAGCTATAAAGCAAAGAAAGAGGGATTATTAGAGTAAACCACTTCGATATAAAAAGTGAAAATTTCTACAAATATATAAAATGAAAGAGTAGCTAAAAGTAAACATTGGTCTTTTAGAGGATGAGAAGAGGGACATAACAACTGGAAATAAGGAAATGGCTGAGGCAACAAACAGGTATTTTGTCTTGGTCTTCACAGTGGAAGACAAATAATATGCCAAATATTGATGACAAGGCAGCTGTGGCAGGTGAGGATCTAGAAACTATTATCATGAAAGTAGTAGTGTTAGAGAAGCTAACGGGGCTAAAGATAGACAAGTCTCCTAACCATGATGGAATGCATTAAAAAAGATGGCAAATGCACTAGGAGTAATTTACCTAAAGTCACTGGATTGTGGGGCAGTTCCTGCAGATTGGAAAACAGCAAATGTGACACCACTGTTTGAAAAAAAGAGGCAGATAAGAAAAAAAAAAGTGGGTAACTATAAGACGGTTAGATTAACTTTGTAGTAGGGAAAATGCTTGAATCTATCATCAAAGAAGAAATTGCAAGACATCTGGATATAAATTGTCCCACTGGGAGGACACAGCATGGGTTCATGAAGGGCAGGTCATGTTTGACAAATTGGTGGAATTCTTTGAGAACATTACATGTGGACAATAGAGAACCTGCGGATGTGATGGATCTGGATTTCCAGGAGGTATTTGACAAGGTGCCATACCAAAGACTGCTACGTAAGATAAAGGTGCAAAATGTTACAGGTGATGTATTAGCATGGATAGAGGATTGGTTAACTAACAGAAAGTAAAAAGTGGGGCAAATGGGTGTTTTTTTGATTGGCAATAAGTGACTAGTGATGTTCCTCAGGGATCAGTGTTGGAATCGCAATTGTTTACAATTTACAGAGATGATCTGGAGTTGAGGACCAAGTGTGTATTATATCAACATTTGTAGATAACACTAACATGAATGGCAGAGCAAAGCACGCAGAGGACATTGACAGTCTCTAAAGGGATAACAGATAGTTTAAGTGAGTGGGCGAAGGTTTGGCAGATGCAGTACATTGTTGGTAAATGAGAGATCATCCATTTTGGTAGGAATAACGGCAAAATAGATAATTTAAATGGCAAAAAATTGCAGCATGCTGTTATACAGAGGGTCCTTATGCACGAACTGCAAAAAGTTGGTTTGCAGGTTTAATACGTAATTAAGAAGGCAAATGGAATTTTGTCCTTCATTGCTAGAGGGTTGGAGTTTAACAACAGCTAGATTATGTTGTAGCTGTCCAAGGTGCTGATGATGCCACACCTAGAGTACTGCATACAGTTTTGGTCTCCTTACTTAAAGTATATACTGGTACTGGAGGGGATGCAGAGGAGATTCACTACATTGATTCCAGAGTTGAGGGGATTAGTTTATGAAGAGAGATTGATTGATTGAATTGGGGCTATAATCATTAGAATTTAGAAGAATGAGGGACAATCTTTTAGAAAGATGTAGGATTATGAAGGGAACAGATGGACTAGAACATAAAAACATACGACTATAAGAAATAGGAGCAGAAGTAGTCCATCTAACCCCTTGAGCCTATCCTGGCATTCAATAAGATCATGGTGATCTGAAATGAATCAGTTTCACTTCCCACTTTCTCTCCATAATCTTTAATGCCCTTGTTTATCAGAAACCTATCTACCCGTGACTTAAATATATTCAGTAAGGTAGCCTCCACCACTTCAACTGGCAGAGAATTCCAAAGATTCACCAACCTTTGAGTGAAGAAGTTCCTCCTCAACTCTGATCTAAACCGTCACCCTCCCCCAATGCTTATTTTGAGGCTGTGCCCTCACGTACTGCTATCCTTTCTAAGCGGGAAAAATCTCTCTACCTCTACCCTATCCATCCCCTTCATTATCTTGTATGTCTCTATAAGATCCCCCTCAATCTTCTAAACTCCAACAAGTACAAACCTAGTCTATTCAATCTCTCCTCATAGGCTAACCCCCTCATCTCCAGTATCAGCCTAGTGAACATTCTCTGCATTCCCTCCAAGGCCAATATATCCTTCCGCAAATGCTGCAACCAAAACTGCACACAGTATTCCAGCTGCGGCCTCGGCAGCATCCTGTACAGTTGCAACAAGACCTCAATACTTTTATATTCTATCTCCCTAGCTATAAAGGCCAGCATCCCATTCGCCTTCTTGATCAAGCTTGATTGAGCTAGAAGTAAGGAAGCTGTTTCCACTGGCAGGTGAAACTAGGACTAGGGGGCATGGCCTCAAATAAAGAGCAAATTTCGGACTGAGTTGAGGAAGAACTTCTTCACACAAAGTTGTGAGTCTGTAGAATTCCCTGCCCAGTGAAGCAGTTAAGGCCATCTCATTGAATGTTTTTAAAGCACGGATAGATAAATTTTTGAACAGTCAAGGAATTAAGATGAGCAGGCAGATAAGTAGAGCAGAGTCCATAAAAAGATCAGTCATGATCTTTTGAACGGCGGATCTGTCTCAAGGGCCAGATGGTCTAGTCCTGCTCCTAGTTCTTATGTTCTTAAGATAATGCTGGACAAAAAAAAAACAAAAATTAAATGAGTCAATAATGGCCAGTTATCCAATTGTTTTACTAGGAGGGGCTAATTCGAAGAAACTTTTAGGCATTATTAAAGAAGGGCATATTTTTCTGTGCATGTATTTTTTCTTCAAGAAATGTATTCAAAAAAGGTGGAAATGAGTGTTTAATGTTTTTTATTTTTCTTTTGGAAAACCAATACCCCATTTTTTTTCTCCAAGGAAGGAGAGACTGTTAGGAATGGTTAACTGACCTTCCAATTAGTCCTAATTTGATGTCAATTATTCAGTAGAAGTCACTGATATATCAAAGAAGCTACAGGTGGCATGATTGGTTGGTGGAGAAATATGTGTGAAATTGGACCAAAGAAATAAAGATATTTTACTCCACAGCAACTGAAGCACTCAAACAAGTGGGAACAGCATCATGGTTAGCCCAAAAAGGCTGTTTCTGTGCTGTATTGCTCAATGACTCTTATAACCAGCTTTCTATCCATCTCAAGGCACTACCTGTAATCCATGCATTTCAACTTTACATATTAGTCAGTTATGTAAGACTTTGTCGAAAGCCTTCCAAGAGTCCAAATAAACCACATCCATTGGTTCTCTATGGTCAACTCTACTAGTTACACCGTTCAAGTTGAAGTGAACTTGAGTCAACTTCTGTTCTTTGGTTTGTTCTATTAAACTTCTTTCCAGTTACTTATTTTAAGTTTACTATCAGATAACAACCCTATCTAGTCCTGTTTGAATTTTATAGAGATTTCCCCCTCCTCAATCTTCCAAACTCCAGTGAATAACAGTCCCATCACCCCAGGAATCAATCTGCTAAACCTCTACACGCTCTCTGTAGCGAGAAGATCCTTCCTCAGATAGGAGACTAAAATTGCACAGAATATCCCAGATTTGGCCTCATCAAGGCCCTATATAATTCATTTGTACTTGATCCTATGCTGAAATTCTCTCATTATGAGGGCCAACAAACCACTTGCCTTCCTGACCACCTGCCGCATTTCTATGCTTACCTTCAATGACTGGGTGATGAGGACACCAAGCTCTCATTGCACATTCCCCTCTTAGATTATTATCTGAATGGCTATAAATTGTCTTGTTTTTGCTATCAAAGTGGATAACTTCACATTTATCCACATGATACTGCATCTGCCATGCATTTTCCCATTCACTCAGATTGTTCAAATCATACTGAATGATCTCTGCATCCTCCTTACAGCTCACTCTCCTACTCAGCTTTCTGTCATTTGCAAATTTGGAGATATTACATTTAATTCCTTTATCTAAATCAGTAATACATATTGTAAATAGTTTGGGTCCTAGCACCAATTCCTGCGGTATCCCACTAGTCACCACCTACCTATTGTGTGGGCAATATGATGGCACAATAGTTAGCAACGCTGCCTTACATTACCAGAGACTCAGGTTTGATTCCACGCTTGGGTGACATGCTGAATGGAGTTTGCACATTCTCCCAGCATCTACGTGGGTTTCCTCCAGTTTTCACTCATAGTCCAACAACGTGCGGGTTAGGTTGATCGGCCATATTAAATTGCCCCTTAGTTTCAGGGAGGTTAAAAGAGTAAATATTGGAGTTACAGGGATGATAAGGATTATTGTCGGTGAAGGTTTGATGGGTCAAATGGTTTCTTTCTGCACTATCAGGATTCTGTGAGTTGGAAAATTATTCATGATTTCTATTTCCTGTCTGCCAACCCATTTCAATACACCACCCTCAATCCCATGCACTTTAATTTTACAAGCTAATCTTTTATATGGGACTTTGCTGAAAGATTAAATAAACCACATCCATTGGCTCCCCCTCATCAAGTCTATTAATTACATCTGCGAAGAATTACAGTAGATTTGTCAAGCATGGTTTCCCTTTCATAAGTCCATGCTGATTCTTTCTGCTCCTGCCACTGTTTACCCAAGCTATTAAATCTCCGACAGTGGACTCTATAATTTTCACCGCTACTGACATCAGGCTGATGGATCTAAAATTCTCTTTTTTCTCTCTACCTCCTTTTTCAAATAGTGGGGTTACATTAGCTACCCTCCAATCTGTACGAATCGTTTGAGAGTCTCTAGAGTCTTGCAAACGACCACCAATGCATCCGCTTTTTTTTAAGTGCTCTTGGATGTCAGGTATAGGCCTTCAATCTCATTAATTTAGGGCACTCAGTGCAGAATCAAATACAGCATTTTCCATTTTTTAGAAAATTCTACCATATTATGGTCACTCACCCCAAAGGTATATTGCACAACTGGATTGCCAATTATTCCTTTCTCATTACACAATTCTCAGTCTCGGAAACCCTGTTCTCTCAATGGTTCCTCAAAGTATTGGTCCAGAAAACCAGCCTGTACATCCACTAGGAATTCTACCTTTATGGTACTGTGAATAACATAGAAACTAGAAGCAAGAGTAGGCCATTTGGCCCTTTGAACCTGCTCCATCTTCATTTGATCAGAACTGATCAAATTCAATATCGTGATCTCACCTTCCCACTCATAATCCTTGATCCTTTTAGCCCCAAGAGCTATATCTAATTCCTTCTTCAAATCACATATTTTGATCTCAACTACTTTCTGTGGTAGTGAGTTCCACAGGTTCACTATTATCTGGGTAAAGAGATTTCCCCTTATTTCAGTTCTATAAGGTTTACATGCAATGATCTCTAGTTTTGGACTCCCCCACCATCAGGGATTTCATACCTCAGTATTTGGAAAGCAGTGGTATAATTAGACAAAGTCAGCTTGGATTTACAAAAAGAAAATCATGCTTCACAAATGTATTGGAATTTTTTGAAGATGTAACTAGTAGGGTTGACCAAGGAGAACTGATGGATGTGGTCTATTTAGATTTTCAGAAGGTTTTTCACTGACTTCAATTTAAAATTCAGTAAAATGTTGCCTTGATATCAAAGACAGTCACACTCAGTTCACTTCTCAAATTCAGCTGTTTTGTCCACATTTGAATCAAGATTGTAATGAAGATAGGAGTGGCACTGGCTTCCCAAATTGAACAGCAGTAAAGATACAGCTGTTGAAATCCTCCTCAATACAAGTGTTGATAACTTCTATTTGCTGATGATCAAAAGTAAACTGATCAGACAGTAATTAGCCAGCTTGGACTTCCCCTGCTTTGTGTGGGCAGAACATACCTGAGCATTTTTTCACAGGTAGATGCCAGATTTGTAGCTACACTAGAACACCTTGGTTAGTGCTATGGTGTTTAAAGTGATTAATTTTGATTAGAACGATGCAGAGAGATAATGCAAAATAAAAGGGAGAATTGTAAGGGAACAGAGGAACTTAGGGATAGATGTATACAAGGCAACAGTTAAAAAAGTGAGTGGCTAATAAAAAAGCATGAAATCTTGGACTTTATAGAGACAGACAATACAAAAACATGGAAGTTGTGATACCTAATCTGGCCGCTACTGGAGTCTTGCAATCAGGTCAGAGTAAATTATGTTTGGGAGGATGTAAAGGTTTTAGAGGTGCAGGAAAGATTTGAGAGAATGATTCCAGGCATGAAGGATTTCAGCTATGTAGAAACAATGAATTATTCTCCTCAAAGAAAAGGAATTTTGTTAAAGGTTTTCAAAATCACGAGGGTAGAAAGGTTGAGAACCTAAGGACGCAAAAAAAAGGAATAAAAGAACCAAAAGCAACATCAAAAAAAAAACTTTTTACACAGCAAATGGTTAGGATTAGGATTTTATTTGTCTTGTTTATATCACTGACAAATGTAGAAACATACTGACGTTCCAGTAAACGTCCACAGCAGATTTTTAAAAAATGTTATTTTGCAGCATGTGAGCTAGGCCAGCTATTACCCTTGCTCTTCAGAAGATGGTAGTGAATCGCCTTCCTGCATCACTGCAGCCCATATGCCATAGGTACACCCAAAATGCTATTAAGAAGGGAGTTCCAGGATTTTGATGCAGCAAGAGTGAAGGAATGGAGATATCGTTTCAAGTCTGTAATGATGGCTTTGTGGAGAACTTGCAGGTGGTGATGTTTTAGTTACAAAGTGGCTTTCTTTAGCAGCTTATATTCCAGTCCCTGACTACCTGGATCCACTACAGTTTACCTATGGCTGCAACAGGTCCACACAGACGCCATCTCCCTAGCTCTGCACTCAAACTTGGAATACCTAGATGACAAAGACATCTATTCAGATTCCTATTTATTGACTACAACTCAGGTTTCAACACCATTATTCCCACAAAACTCATCTCCAAACTCCATGGCCTGGGCCTCAACTTCTCCCTCTGCAACTGGATACTGGACTTCCTAACTCTCAAATCACAATCAGTAAGGATAACAACACTACCTCCTCCCATGATCATCCTCAACACTGATGCCCCGTAAGACTGTGTTCTCAGCCCTCTATTATACTCTTTACACACCTATGACTGTGTAGCCAAATTCCCCTCCAATTCGATTTTCAAGTTTGCTGACAACACCACCACAGTGGGACAGATCTCAAACAATGGTGAGACAGAGTACAGGAATGAGATAAAGAATCTGGTGAACTGGTGTGGCGACAATAACCTATATCAACAAAACAAAGGAGATTGTCATCGACCTCAGGAAGCATAGAGGCGTACGTGCCTCTGTCTACATCAATGGGTACAAAGTAGAAAGGGTCGAGAGCTTCAAGTTTTTAGGTGTCCAGATTACCAACAACTTGTCTTGATCTTTCCATGCCGACACTACTGTTAAAAAAGACCATTAACGTCTCTACTTTCTCAGAAGATTAAGGAGATTTGGCATGTCAGCTAGAACTCTCTCCAACTTTTACAGATGCACCATAGAAAGCATTCTTTCTGGTGGTAACACAGCTTGATATGGCTCCTGCTTTGCCCAAGGCTGCATGGATCTACAAAGCTCGTGAATGTAGCCCAATCCCCCACGCAAACCAGTCTGTCATCCATTGACTCTGTCTATCCTTTCTGCTGCCTTGGCAAAGCTGCCTGCATAATCAAGGACACTTCGTCCATCGGGAAAAAGATGCAAAAGTCTGCGGTCACGTAACTTACTCAAGAACAGCTTCTTTTCTTGATGCCGTCAGACTTTTGAATGAACCTAACATAAGCTAATCTTTGTCTACATCCAACTATGACTGTAACGCTACATTCTGCGCTCTTTCCTTTCCATCTCTATGAATAGTATGCTGTGTCTATACAGCATGCAAGGAACAATACTTTTCACTGTATGTCAATACACGTGACAATAATAAATCAAATAAAATTGAATAGACTGCTTTTCTAGTTTTGTGCATCAGCTGACTTGGTTAGCAGGCTCCTCTGTGCGCCAGAGCTACCTTTTGAGCTAGTCTTTCAGGCAGTTGCAAAGTGCATCTCTGCCTTGCTTATAGGTTTTTAGCCAATCTGATTAACTTCATGTGATAACAAGAAATGGCCAAAGGCACTGGTTTCAACAAAGGCAGTGTGTACCACAAACAAGATGCAGCAACTTGCAAAGGCTCATTTGACAGCATCTTCCAACCCACAACTTTCACATCTGGGACAAGGATAGCAGATACGTATCAATGCTACTATGTATTATTTTCCCTGCAGTCACACGCCATACGGATTTGCAACTAATATCACTGTAAAGCTCCCCAGATTCCTGACCCTCTGACATCTCTATTTTAAATGCCTGACCCATTATTTTTAAATAGTAACCCCTCATTCCAGATTTTCTGCCAAGGGGAAATGTTTGCTCCACATCCTCCCCATCAATACCCGAGGATCTTAAAGGTTTTAACTGAGTCTTCTAAACTCTAGTGGATACAAACATAACCTCTCCAGCCTTTCCTCATAAGGCAACCTACTATTCTTGCTATCAATCTAAAACGTTCTCTGAACTGTTTCTAATGCATTCACATCTTTCCTTAGATAAGGACACTACTACTGAACCGACTGGGTTTTGTTGAGTACTTAATTTATTGTGAAGTCGTCCAGTTAACTGATGTTCACAATGAGTTGGAGAGCTCCAGCTCACACATTCTTACAGAACCATAATTCTGGCCATTACATAATAGTGATGACACCAAGAGCTCTACATATTTGAATTTTGGTAGAGGTGCGTAATAAACAATTTTGACAGGCTTGCTTCAAGTGATTGGCAATTGCTCATTTACCTGTATCCTTGTTGACCAAGACATTTTTTGAAATAATGCTACCGAAACAAATAAGCAGTTAAGGTTTACATATATTTTAAATATATTTTGAACAGCACATTAAAAATAGGTATTGAGATTTAATTTGCCAACAAACCATGGACAGCATCCATATTCTTGCCACAGAATTTCACATCAGCACTATACAGCTTTTGAACGTCGAAAGTCTTGAAATTACTTTTTGTAACTCAAGTTGATATAAGACAACCGTTTAATCTGCTGACAAATACCAAGTCCGCTAAAGCTTTTTTTTAAATTAAGAAATGAAGATGAAGGTCCAGGGCCAATAGAGCAGGGTTCCAAAACATAAAAGAAGGACATGGTCAATGGTGTTAAAATTTTGAACTTAAGGCCCTTCGGCCCAACGAGCCCACGCCGCCACACCAATGTTCCCACCTCTACCCGCAATCCCTGTCTATGTTTATACATCTATGAATTAAAAACCAAATGAGACAATTTAGGGAGAATTTGTTTTGCCAATTAGCCTAAAAGCACATCTTTGGGATGTGGGAGGAAACCAGAGCACCCGGAGAAAACCCACGCAAACACGGGGAGAATGTGCAAACTCTCACAGACACAGGCCCAAATCCATGTATCTGCACAGCACAGCGATAGTCACTGAGCTGTCGTGTTGCCATCAAATGGTCCAGGTCAAGCGTACACTAACGATGTGAAGCGCTAGGATACTCTCAAAAAAAAAATCCAAGAGCAGCCTTCTCACGCCCCATCACGTGTATGCCCCTCGTTAGACAACAAGGTGGACCAAAGCACCTGTACCGTAAAAACAAGTACATCAATATCAACATCTATTTACACACTTCCCAGGGACTCCCAAGGCTTATGATCCCTATTTTAAATCAGTTTTCTATACCCCTCCATTCCCATTCTGTTCATGTGCCCATCTAAGTATTTCTTAAATAACTCCAGAGTGCCTGCCTCCACCACTTTACTTAACACTGCATTCCATACCCCCACCACCCTCTGTGTGAAAAAACTCCCTCTAGCATCCAAATTATACCTTACCCTCCTCACCCTAAGCCCATGACCCCTCGTGCTATTCAATTCCATCCTAGGATAAAGCTTAACCCTGTTTACTCTACCTATACCCCTCGTAATCTTGTACACCTCTACTAGGTCTCCTCTAAGTCTACATCTTTCTAAGGAAAACAGTCCCAATTTGCCTAACCTCTCCTCGTAACTCAGACCTTCCATACCAGGCAGCATCCTGGTAAACCTCCTCTGCACTCTCTCCAGGGTCTCTACGTCCTTCCGGTAGTAGGACGACCAGAACTGGACGCAGTATTCCAAATGAGGTCTAACCAACGTTTAATACAACTGCAACATTAAAGGCCAGCTCTTGTACTCTATACCCCTTCCTATAAAGGCTAACAAAATATATGCTTTCTTCACAACCTTCTCCACTTGCTCTGCCACCTTCAGAGACTTGTGCACCTGCACCCCCAGGTCCCTCTGCGTTTCTATACTCTTAATAAGTCTACCCTTTATCATATACCTCCCCACTATATTCTTTCTCCCGAAATGCAATCAAGTCGATAAGGTTGTTAAGAAGGCATACGGATCTTAGCTTTTATTGGTAAGTGGATTGAATTTCAGTGCCGCAACGTCATGTTGCAACTGTACAAAACTCTAGTGCGGCCGCACTTGGAGTATTGTGTACAGTTCTGGTCCCCACATTATAAGAAAGATGTGGAGGCATTGAAGAGGGTACAGAGGTGGTTTACCAGGATGTTGCCTGGTATGGAGGGCAGGTCTTATGAAGAGAGGCTGAGGGATTTGAGGTTGTTTTCGTTGGAAAGGCGGCGGCTAAGAGGAGACCTTATTGAAACATACAAGATGATTAGAGGTTTAGATAGGGTGGATAGTGATAGCCTTTTTCCTAGGATGAAGAAAGCTAGCACAAGGGGGCATAGCTTTAAATTAAGGGGTGGTAGTTATAGGACGGATGTCAGAGGTAGGTTCTTTACCCAGAGGGTGGTAAGGGTATGGAATGCCCTGCCTGCTGCAGTTGTAGATGCGCCAAGTTTGGTGGCGTTTAACAGGTTAGTAGATAAGTTTATGGACGAAAAGGGAATGGTTTAGGTTAAAGGGTCATTGCTTTTTCCTAATTGGTCGGTGCAACATCGAAGGCCGAAAGGCCTGTTCGGCGCTGTAATGTTCTATGTTCTATGCATCACCTCACATTTATCAGGATTGAATTCCATCTGCCATCTATCTGCCCAAGCTACCAGCCTATGTCCTGCTGCATCACCTGACAATGCGCCTCACTATCCGCAAGTCCAGCCATCTTTGTATCGTCTGCAAACTTGCTGATCACTCCACTTACTCCCTCTTGGTTCTTGAAGAACATGAGAGCCAGAGCTCTCTTCAACCCATCATGAACATCAGATAACTGGATGACATCACAATCAATTAAGTACTCAACAAAAAATCCAATCTGTTCAGTAGTCGTGTCCTTTCATAATCAGGTTTAGAAAATGCTTAATCTTTCATATATTATGGAGATGCTGGCATTGGACTGGGGTAGACACAGTAAGAAGTCTCACAACACCAGGTTAAAGTCCAACAGTTTTCTTTGTTAGCACAAGTTTTAGGAGCACTGCTCCTTCATCAGGTGAGTGAACAATTGGGTTCACAAACAGAGCATATCTAGGCATAGACTCAATTTGCAAGATAATGGTTGGAATGCGAGTCTTAACAGGTAATCAGGTCTTTACAGGTACAGACAATGTGAATGGAGAAAGGATTAAATATAGATTAGAGAGGTCTAAGATGTCTCAAGTCACGACAGTTCGTGAGATTCTGCAAGCCCAAGCAAGTCATGGCTATTACATGAACCCAAGATCAAAGTTGAGGCCTTCCTCATGCGTGTGAAACTTGGCTATCAAGTTTTATTCGGTGATTCTGCATTGTCATGTGTCATGAAGCTGCCGTGGAGAATGCTAACCCAAAGATTGGAGGCCAAATGCTGTTGACTGCTTAAGACTTTCCAACAGGAAGGAAACACTTCTGCCTGGTGATTGTCAAACATGTTCATTCATTTGTTTTTGTAGCATCTGCATGGTCTCGCCAATGTATCGCATCTTGGGTCATTCTTTCCTATAGCGTATCAGGTAGACAACATTGGTCGAGTTGCGAGAGTATGTACTGTGTACCTGGTGGATGGTGTTCTCACATGAAATGATGGCATTCGTGTTGATGATCTGACATGTCTTGCAGAGATTGCTGAGGCAGGGTCGTGTGATGTCGTGATCACTGTTCTGCTGAAGACTGGGTAGTTTGCCGAAGGATCTTTGCTTTGGGTGGCATGATGGCACAATGTCTTGCATGCTACTTCACAGCACTAGGTACTCAGATTCAATTCTGGCCTTGGGTGTCAGTGTGGAATTTGCAAGTCTTCCAGCATTTGCACAGGTTTCCTCTGGGTGCTTGATTTCCTCCCACGGTCCAAATATGAACAGGTTAGGTGGATTAGCCAAGTTAAATTGCCCCCTGGTGTCCACGACTGTGTATGTGCAGAAGATTATTGAGGTAAATACATTGGGCTACAGGTACAAGGCCTTCCTCTGAACTGTATGGATTCTATGATTCCTCCTCACAGTTCACCTCCCATCTAGCTTTGTGTCATCTGCAAACTGGGAGCTATGACATTTAGTTTCCTCATCCTCTGATCCCTGCAGTACCTCACTAGTCACTGCCTGCCACTTGGAAAAAGTCCTGTTTATGCCTACACTTTGTTTCCTGCCTGCCAACTGATTTTCTATCCATCTCAATACACCCAATCCCATGTGCTCTAATTTTACTTGCTAATGTAGGAGTAGTTGTCAGCGCTGACTCAATGGGCTGATAGGACTTTTCTATTCTGTATGACTTTATGATTGCAATGCAGAGGTTCAAAATTCAATTAATAGAAAATCAATTCCATTACATTCTTTAGGAACTGTATATTATTTTGTGCTGTGCAGTAGTAAGTTTGAACAGTTAGTATTTATTGTCTATATTCAATCATCAGTATTATGACACCTCCGTTTGTTTGGGAAACATGCACCATTTGTCACAATGCCATGATGTGCAATTAACAATGCAATATTTTAATATGATTTACATTACAACATTGTGCCAGTAAAAAGTCTACTACTTCTTTGGTATGCCGCATCCTCATATAACGAATAAATTACACAACTGATGATTTCTGATGTCAGTGAAGCTAAATTATCAGGCAAAATTCAATTTCATTCCAAAATATGTTCTATTATTTTGAATGTTAGATGGCAGCTTGTGCATCAATCTACAGTCTGCACCTATGTGTGTCATAGGCAGCAGACTTGACTGCACATGACACATCACTTGACCATTTACAACCAAAATAAATTTATGCTTCTATTATACACAGACAAGGACAGTCTCAAATCAATGACCATATTAGGTCAAAAGGAATTGTGATTCAGTAACATTACAGAAATGTGGTTGATGGAACAGCAACATTCAGGGATTTAGAATTTTAGCTGAGACGAGGGAAGCGGTAAAAGGAGGAGGCATTCTTATGTATTATTAGTTCAGGAGTCAGTTACTACATCAAGGAGATATCTTGGGAGGGGGTGTGCAAGTTAAAATGTTCAGATTGAAGTTTCATAGTATAAAAGTTAAATTATGTGGAAACTGAAGTGTTCAAATTAAAGTTTCATGCCTTCTTGGTACAGTAGTGGAAAACGTTTATCAGCTTACAGACCTTCAAAAGTGTTCATATCTGCTATTCAGCATAAACAGGCTAATCTTCATCTGCGTAGGCCCCATAACATTCTATTTTTTTTGGCCTTCACCAGAAGATGAGCAAGAACAGATTTTTCCATAACAAATATCAAAAACAAGATAATGGGGATATACTATGCAAATAAAGGATTATCAGAAGTCAGTTTTTCATTGAATGAGAAAGGGCAAAAAAACCAGGATCTAATTGGCGAATAGGAACATAGAAGATAGAAGGAGGAGGCGACCATTTGGCCCTTTGAGCCTGCTCCACCATTCATTAAGATCATGGCTGATCATCCAACCCAATAGCCTAATCCTGTTTATTCAACTGTCTTTTGAATGCATTCAATGTTTTGGCATCAACTATCTCCTGTGGTAATGAATGTCACAGGCTCACCACTTTTAGGGCAAAGAAATTTCTCCTCACCTCCATCCTAAATGGTCTACTCTGAATCCTCAGATTGTGAACCCTGTTTCTGCATTCCCATACCATCCTGCTTCGGCCCTGTCTAGTCCTGCTGGAATTGTAAAAGTCTCGATGAGACATCCCATATTTGTTTGAACTCCAGCAAAAACAATCCTAATGTAGTCAATCTTTCCTCATACATCAGTCCCATCATCCCTGGAATCAGACTGGTAAAATTTCGCAGCACTCCTTCGAAAGCAAGAATACCCTTCCTCAGAAAACAAGACCAAAACTGCACACAATACTCTAGGTATGGCCTTACCAAGCCCCTATACAATTGCAACAACACATCCTTCAACCTGTACTCAATATCTCTCGTGATGAAGGTCAACATGCTATTTGCCTTCTTTACTGCCTGTTGCACTGCATGCTTATTTTCAGTGACAGGTGCACAAGGACACCCAGATCCCACAACACACTCCCCCCACCCAATTTACAGCTATTCAGGTAGTAATCTACCTTCTCGTCTTTGCTTCCAAAATGAATAATCTTTCATTTATCCAAATAAAACTGCATCTGAAATTGATTAACCCACTCACCCAATCTGTCCAGATCATTCTGAAGGATCTCTGCATCCTTGTCACAGTTCACCCTCCCACAGAACTTGATATCATCTGCAAAATTTGAGAGGTTCCATTTTGTTCCCTCAACTAAATCATGAATATAAATTCTGAATAGCTGGGGTCCCAGCACTGATCCCTGTGGCACCCACTAGTTACTGTCTGCTAATATGAAAAGCACTCTCTTTGTTTCCTCTCTGCCAACCAGTTTTCCATCCATCTCAATAAAATCCTCCAATTTCACGTGCTTTAATCTTGCATGATAATCTCTTGGGCGGGATTTCTGAAAGTCTAAATATACCACAACTACTGGTTCCCCTGGTCAACTCGATGAGTTGACATCTTCAAGGCTTTCAACAGATCTGTCAAGTATGATTTCTCCTTCATAAATCCATGTTGACTTTGTTTGATTCTGCCACTGCTTTCTAAATCTCTGCTATAAAGTCCCGATTTTCTCTCTTCCTCCCTTTTTGAATATTGGAGGGACACTTGCTATACACACTCTCTCTCTGCAGGAACTCTTCCAGAGTCTTTAGGATCCTGGAAGATGACCACCAAGGCATCCACTATTTCTAGAGCCATTCCTTAAGTACTCTGGGATGTAGATTATCAGGTCCAAGGGATTTATCCATCTTCAATCCCATCAACTTTCCCATGGTACTCTACTTTGTAGAGCATCATTTCTCTACAAATACTGATCTCCCTTAATTCTTTCCTCTCACTAAATCTTCTGGCATCTGATTTGTGTCCTGTTTTGTGAAGGCAGAACCTAAAGTTTATATTCAATTCCTTGGCCATTTCTTTGTCCTCTATTATACATTTCCCCATTTCTGCACATAGGGGACCGACATTTGTCTTCAATCTCTTTCCCTTCACGTATCTATAGAAACTCCGAGAGTCAGTCTTTATGTTCCCTGAAAGCTTATTTTTGCATTGCATTTTCCTCTTCTTAGTCAATCCCTTGGTCCTTCTTTGCTAAATTCTAAACTACCCCCAATTCTCAGACCTATTATTTTTCTTGGCCAATCTGCATACTTCTTCTTTAGATCAGATACTCTCTCTAACATCCTTTGTAAGCTATGGATTATTCATTTTGCTTTTTATGCTCGACAGGAACAAACAATTGCTACAGTTCCCCCATACGTTCCTTGATCGTTTGCCATTGCCAATCCACTGTCATCCTTTAAGTAACTCTCCCCAAGCTATCAAGATCAACCTACATCTCACATCCTCATTCCCTTTAAGATTCAGTATACTCATCTCCAAATCAATTATTTCACTCTCCTTCCTGATAAAAAATTCTATCATGTTATTGTCACTCATCCCCAATGGGTTTTGTACAGCATGATTGGCAATGATTTCCTTCTCATTACACAGTATCTAGTTTAAGATGGCCTGCTTTCTAGTTGGTTCTTCCACATGTTGGTCCTTCCACATGTTGGTCAAGAAAATACTCGTACACACTCCAAGAATTCCTGCTCTATGGCATTGAGATTGCAATGATCTGTTGATCTGCTCAATCTATGTGCAGATTAAAATCCCTTATCACAGGCATCACTAATTTCATGTTTAATGCCATCCCCAACAACAACACCACTGCAGTTTGGGGGTCTATGCACGGCACCCAGTAACGTTTTTTGCCCCTTGGTATTTCTCAATTCTATCCGTACAGACCCCACGTTGTCAGAGCCAATATCGTTTCTCACTATTGAGTTAGTTTCCTCTTTAACTAGCAGTGCCACTCCATCATTTTTTCCTTTATGCCTATCCTTCCTAAATATTGAATACCCTCAGAGAGGGTATTCAATTCCTAGCACTGGTTATGAATGCGAATACAAATGAAGGATTAGAAAAATTGCATGTTTCTGATTTGCTGTAATTGACTGTAATTGCCAAGTTGTTTGTTTATAACTACAGAAACACTTGTAAGACAACTACAAACTGGTTTCTCCTTGTGTACAACTCATTAAAGGCCTCACAATGGATTATGCATGATGTCCAGTATTGTTTGTACTCAAGTCAACTTAAGAGTGGCTAAAGTTGTTGGTACCTTTGAAGCTTTGTGAGTAGACCTTAGGAATAAAAAGAAGTAGCCACATTACTAGCTATTTGTCATAGACCCCAAGATAATCAATGGGAAATTGAGGAGCAAATATGTGCACAATTGCTGAGGTGTGTAAAAACAATAATAGGACAATCATATTAGACTATTACTATTTTCTCAACATTAATTAGGATGCAGTGTTGAGGACTTGGATGGAATGTATTTTGCAGGTCAATATGCAGAGGGTCTAATGAGGGATGGTGCAACGATGGACCTAATTCTGGGGAATGAAGCTGGACAGATGGTGGTGGGGAACATCTTAATGATAGTAATCACGACATTGTGGAATGTAAGTTTGTTATGGACAAAGAAATAGACAGTTGCAAAAACATTTTGGATGAGGAAAGAGTAGATTTTAGTAAAATAAAACAGAATCTGGCCAAGGTAGACTATAAATAGCAATTTCTGGGGAAACCTACAGAAGGGCAATAGAACATAGAACATTACAGCGCAGAACAGGCCCTTCAGCCTTCGATGTTGCGCCGACCAATTAAGAAAAAGCAATGACCCTCTAACCTAAACCATTCCCTTTTCATCCATAAAACTATCCACTGACCACTTAAACGCCCCCAAACTTGGCGCATCTACAACTGCAGCAGGCAGGGCATTCCATATCCTTACCAACCTCTGGGTAAAGAACCTACCTCTGACATCCGTCCTATAACTACCACCCCTTAATTTAAAGCTATGTCCCCTCGTGCTAGCTTTCCCCATCCTAGGAAAAAGGCTATCACTGTCCACCCTATCTAAACCTCTAATCATCTTATATGTTTCAATAAGGTCTCCTCTTAGCCGCCTTCTTTCTCACGAAAACAACTTCAAATCCCTCAGCCTCTCTTCATAAGACCTGCCCTCCATACCAGGCAACATCCTGGTAAACCTCCTCTGTACCCTCTCCAATGCCTCCACATCTTTCTTATAACGTGGGGACCAGAACTGTACACAATACTCCAAGTGCGGCCGCACTAGAGTTTTGTACAGTTGCAACATGACGTTGCGGCTTCGAAATTCAATCCCCCTACCAATAAAAGCTAAGACTCCGTACGCCTTCTTAACAACCTTATCGACTTGATTGCCAACTTTCAGGGATAAATTCAAGAAGAGGCATTCAAGAAGGAAATAGGGAGAGTACAAGCTCAATGTATTTCCTTTTGGGTGATAAGGAGGAGTATCAAGCCCAAAAAACCATGGATGACCAAAAATATTCAGGAAACAATAAGAAAGACTTTTAGCAGGTACAAAAGGTGGAGAGCAAAAAAGTGATACGAGAAAGCTTTGGCTGGTAAAATTAGAGATATTATAGCCATAACTGAAAAATGGCTAAAGAGAGGGACATGACTGGTAGCTTAAGGTTCCAGAGTGTAGGTATTTCAGGCAGGACAGAGGTGAAGGAAAGAGAAGAAGGAAGTTGCAATTTTGATTGACGAGAGCATCACGGCAATAGTCAGTGATAAAATAACCAAAGGATCACCCAGCAATACTTTATGGATGGAACTAAGAAATGAGGGGACCTTATTAGCCTCCCAAAAAGTCAAGGGAAGTAGAAGAACAAATATGCAGGGAGATTGGGAAGAATTGCAGGAGTAATAGAGTTGTCATAGTTGGGGATTTTAATTTCCCTAACCTTGACTGAGATTGCCATAGTGTTAAGAGTTTAGATGGGGTAGAATTAGTGAAGTGCGTTCAGGGAAGTTTCCTCAGGCAGTATGTGGAGGGTTCTACTAGGGAAAGGGCAAAACTTGACTTACTCTTTGGAAATAAGGCAGGGCAAGTGATTGAGGTGACAGTGGAGGGGGAGCACTTGAAGACTAATGACTATAGTTCTATTAATTTTAAAATAGTTATGGAAAGGAAGAAACTGGTCATGTGCAAGTTTTAAATTGGGGCAAGATAGATTTTGATGAAATTAGGCAGGAGTTTGCAGGGGTCCAAATGTTCCTGTTAAGGTGAAGGGCAAGGCTGGCAGGAGCAGGGAACCCTGGATGACAAAACATAGAAGTTTTGGCTAACAAAAAGGAGGCATGGTTCAGGTACAAGCAGCTGTAATCAAGGGATTCCTGGAGGTGTACAGGGGATACAGGAGTATACTCAAGGAGGAAATTAGGAGGGCAAAAAGGGGGCATGAGGTAGCTTTGGCTGAGAGAATTAAAGTGAAGATGGATAAATTTCCTGGCCCTGACCAAGTATATCCAAGAACACTGCATGAGGCTAGAAGAAATTGCAGGAGCCCTGGCTGGAGGTATTTGCATCATCGTTGGCCACAGGTGAGGTCCAAAAGACTGAAAGGTAACAAATATTGTGCCCTTATTTAAGAAGGGCTGCAAATAAAAACTTGGGAATCATAAACTGGTAAGCCTAACATCTATGGTGGGTACCAGAGAGGATTCTGAGGGATAAGATAATACAGGCATTTGGAAAAACAGCGTTTGATTAGGAGTAGTCAGCATGGCTTTGTGCATGGGAGATCACGTTTTATAAATTTATTGAAATTCTTTGATGAAGTGGAGGCCTGTGACCAGCAGTGTGCATCAGGGATTGGTGATGGGTCCACAGTTATTTGTCATTTATATTAATGACTTGGATGAGAATTGAGGAGGCATAGTTCGTAAGTTTGCAGATAACACCAAGATCGATGGCATAGTTGACAACGAAGGAGTTATCTCGGATTGCAATGGGATCTTGATCAATTCGACCAGTGGACTGACGAATGGCAGATAGGATTTAATTTATATAAATGCAAGATGATGCATTTTGCTAGACTGAACCACGGCAAGACTTAGTTAATGATAGGGAGTTCGGGGAGAGTTATAGAACAAAGAGATCTAAGGGTACATGTTCATAACTCATTGAAAGTGGAGTCACAGGTGGATAGACTGGTGAAGAAGGCATTCAGCATGCTTGGTTTCATTGGTCAGAACATCGAATACAGGAGCTAGGATATCTTGTTAAGTTGTACAAGTAGTGGTAAGGTCATACTGTGTGCAGTTCTGGTCACTCTATGAGAAAAGCGATATTATTAAACTAGAAAGAGTGCAGAAAAGATTTATTAGAATGCTACTGGGGCTTGATGGCTTGAATGATAAGGGCAGGCTGGATAGACTGGGACTTTTTTATCTGGTGCGCAGGAGGCTAAGAGATGGTTTACAAAATAATGAGAGGCATAGATCAGCTGGATACTCAATATCTTTTCCCACGGTAGGGGAGTCTAAAACTAGAAGGCATAGATGAAGGTGAGTGGAGAAAGGAGAGAGATACAAAAGGGCATAGAGGGGTAATTTTTGTTTTTTTTTCAAAACAGAGCATGGTGAGTGTCTGGAACAAGCTGCCAGAAATAGTAAAGGAGGTGGGGACAATTTTGTCTTTTTAAAAGCATTTAGACAGTTTTGTGGGTAGGATAGCTATCAAGGGATATGGGCTGAATTCAAGACAATTGGGACCAGTTTAGTCATATATAAAAAAACGGCGGCATGGACAAGTTGGGCCAAAGGGCTTATTTCCATGCTGTTAACCTATGATTCTAAGTGACTAGGAAGGTTGATGAGGGCAGGTTGATAGACATATTCTATACGGACACTTGTAAGGCCTTTAATAAAGTTCCACATAGTAGGCTCTGCAAAGTTAGATCACATGGAATCCAGAGGAAACTAGCAAATTGGGGATATAATTGCCTTGGTCATAGGAAGCAGAGGATTATGGTGGAAGGATGTTTGTCAGACTGGAGGCCTGTGACTAATGGTGTGCATCAGGAGTCAGTACTGGGCCTATTGCTGTTTATTACTTAAATCAATGATATGAATGAGAATGTACAAGGCACGATCAGTAAGTTTGCCAAGGACACTAAAATAGGTGCCATTGTAGACAGTGAGGGAGGTTATCAAAAATTTCAGCAGGATCTCGATCACCCGGAAAAGTGGGCCGATAAATGGCGGATAGATCACAACACAGAAGTGTTGCCTTTTGGAAAATTAAATCAAGATAGGACTTTCAGTGAATGGTCGGACCTTAAGAGTATTGTGGAACAGAGGGATCTTGGTGTTCAGGTGCACAATTCTCTAAAGATGGAGTCACAAGTAGACAGGACAGTGAAGAAGCTTTTAGCATGCTGGCCTTCCTCAATCAAAGCATTGAGTAGAGAAGTTGGGAAATTATGTTGCAATTGGTGAGGCAGCACTTGGAGTATTATGTGCAGTTTTGGTTCCTTGTTATAGGAAAAGGTGTTATTAAATTGGACAGTATGCAGAAAAGATCTACAAGGATGTTGCCAAGCCTTAAGGGACTGATTTATTGGCAGAAATTGACAGGCGAGGACTTGTTTCTTTGGTGTGTAGGAGAATGAGGGGTGATGTTATTGAGGTGTATAAGATCATGAGAGACATGGATACCAGGGTTTGTGAATTGAGGACTAAAGGGCATAGGTTTAAATTAAGGAAAAAGAATTAATGGGAACCTAAGGAATAACCTTTTTATACGGAGGGTGGTACATAGAACATAGAACAATACAGCACAAACAGGCCCTTTGGCCCACGAGTTGCACCGATCACATCTACCAATCCACAGACCTATCTATAACCCCCTATCATATTCTTTTCCATATACTCATCCAGAAGTCTTTTAAAAGACCCCAGTGAGTTTGCCTCAACAACCTCCGACGGCAGTCGGTTCCATTCACTCACCACCTCTGAGTGAAAAACCTACCCCTGACATCTCCTTTGTATTTGCTTCCCTGCACCTTAAATCTGTGTCCTCTCGTAGTGACCATTTCAGCTCGGGGAAATAGTCTCTGAGAGTCCACCCTATCTATTCCTCTCAACATTTTATAAACCTCTATCAGGTCGCCTCTCAACCTACGTCTCTCCAGTGAGAAGAGTCCCAGCTCCCTCAACCTATCTTCATAAGGCCTGCCTCCCAATCCAGGCAGCATCCTTGTAAATCTCCTCTGAACTCTCTCAATAGCCTCTACATCCTTCCTATAATGAGGCGACCAGAACTGCGCACAATACTCCAACTGGGGTCTGACAAGAGTCTTATAGAGCTGCATCATTACCTCCTGACTCCTAAACTCTATTCCTCGATTAATGAAGGCCAGTACACTGTACGCCTTCTTGACCACTTCCTCCACCTGCGAGGCCGATTTAAGAGTCCTATGGACCCGGACCCCGAGATCCTTCTGCTCTACAACACAGCTAAGACTCCTACCCCTTATATTGTACTCCTTCATCCCATTATTCCTGCCAAAATGGACCACTACACATTTATCTGCATTGAAGTCCATCTGCCACTTCTCCGCCCAGTCTTGCATCCCGTCTATGTCCCGCTGCAATTTTTGGCATCCCTCCAGATCATCCACAACACCACCGATTTTTGTATCATCGGCGAACTTACTAACCCATCCCTCCACTTCCTCATCCAGGTCATTTATGAAAATGATAAACAGCAGGGGTCCCAGAACAGATCCCTGGGGGACTCCACTGGTTACCGACCTCCATGCAGAACAAGACCCATCCACAACCACTCTCATGTGTGGAATGAGCCTACGGAGGAAGTGATTGAGGCAGGGACATTGACATTTAAAAAGCATTTGGACAGATACATGGATTGATAAGGTCTAAAGAGGTATGGGCCAAATGCAGGCAAATGGATTACTTATTTGGGCTTTTTGGTCAGCATGGGTTAATTTAGGCCGAAGTGTCAGTTGTCGTTCCATAGATTCAATGATTCCCTCGTCTTGTTTCTTCTAAAGTGCATCAACTCACACTGATAAAGGTTAAATACCACCTGTCCCTGCTCTGTCCATTTGACCGACCCATCTATATCTTCCTATAACATACGACCATTTTCCTCACTATTAACCAGCCTACGAATCTTGGTATTTTCTGCAAACTTGCTTAACGTTCCCACCACAGTTGCATGTATATGTTATATATAAAACAAGACCAGTGTTCCATATACCTTTTCAGCACCCCACTAGCATATCTGTGTGTTTTCAGAGATCTATAGACAAAAAAAAAATCACAGAACCCCAGAACAGCTAATGAGGTTCTACTATTTAAGAACGGTTGTAAAGGTAAGCCAGGAAATTACAGACCAGTTAGTCTCACATCAGTGATACAGAAACTATTGGAGAAATTCTGAAGGAGAGAATCTATCTCCACTTGGAAAGGCAAGGTTTGATCAGGGATAATCTGCATGGCTTTATCAGAGGTCGAGACTAACAAATGTGATTGGAGTTTTCTTTGAGGAGATGACTAGATGTATATACAAGGATAGTGCAGTTGATGTGATTTATAGGATCCCGCATGGGAGACTTATAAAGGATATGGGATACATGTTTAGAAAACATGATGTGATCTTAGAGAAACATACAAGGTTCTCAGCAAGCTTGGTGGATTCTGAGAGAACATTTCCCTTCATGAAAACAGTTTAAAAGTTTAAGTCAGAGTTGAAGAGAGAATTCATTCTCAGAATGTTATCATTTTTGAAATTCTATACCCCAGAAAGCAACGGAGGCTCAATTACTGAATATATTCAAGGTTGAGGTCGACATTTAAGTTATATTAGAAAGTTATATTAAGTTATGGGAAAGTGGGGAAAGCCAGGTTGATCCCACAATCTGATCAGCCATTATTTTACTCAGAAGGCCAAACAATCCATTTACATTCCTATTTCTAACATTCTTATTTCTCAGACTTCTTTTCTCTACTGAAACTCATCTTAAACCCTTCTCCCCATTCCTTCCAACTTCACCTTCAACAATAACCGTTGACAATTTAATGGACTTCTTTGCCACTGTGTGCCAAAGTTTGACTCAATGGGCTAATTTGCTAGCCCACTAAGCCAAACATCCTCTAAAATTCTCCACCACACAAGCTTTAAATGTGCATTTTCTCTCCTTTCTCACTTGCCATTTTCAACTTTTTTGATGAGACTCATTTCCTGCTCCATCAACTCTCTTCACAAAATGCTATTAACCTAATTTCCTCCCATGTTCTCCGTATTATCACATATTGGAGGTCGGTCACTAATGGTGTGCCGCAGGGCTCGGTACTGGGACCTCTTCTATTTGTAATATATATAAATGACTTGGAAGAGGGAATAAGTGGAGTGATCAGCAAGTTTGCAGACAATACAAAGATGGCTGGACTTGCGGATAGTGAGGAGCATTGTCAGGTGATGCAGCAGGACATAGATAGTCTGGTAGCTTGGGCAGACAGATGGCAGATGGAATTCAATCCTGATAAACGTGAGGTGATGCATTTTGGGAGAAAAAATGTAGGGGGAAGGTATATGATAAAGGGTAGACCTATTAAGAGTATAGAAACACAGAGGGACCTGGGGGTGCAGGTGAACAAGTCTCTGAAGGTAGCAGAGCAAGTGGAGAAGGTTGTGAAGAAAGCATATAGTATGCTAGCCTTTATAGGAAGGGGTACAGAGTACAAGAGCTGGCCTTTAAGGTTGCAGTTGTATAAAACGTTGGTTAGACCTCATTTGGAATACTGCGTCCAGTTCTGGACGCCCTACTAACAGAAGGACGTGGAGACTCTGGAGAGTGCGGAGGAGTTTTACCAGAATGCTGTCTGGTATGGAAGGTCTGAGTTACGAGGAGAGGTTAGGCAAATTGGGACTGTTTTCCTTAGAAAGACATAGACTTAGAGGAGATCTAATAGAGGTGTACAAGATTATGAGGGGTATAGATAGAGTAAACAGGGTTAAGCTTTTTCCTAGGATGGACTCAAATAGCACGAGGGATCACGGGCTTAGGGTGAGGGGGGTAAGGTATAATTTGGATGCTAGAGGGAGTTTTTTCACACAGAGGATGGTGGGGGTATGGAATGCGCTGCCAAGTAAAATGGTGGAAGCAGGTACTCTGGAGTTATTTAAGAAATACTTAGATGGGCACATGAACAGAATGGGAATGGAGGGGTATAGAAAACTGATTTAAAATAGGGATCATGAGCCTTGGGAGTCCCTGGGAAGTGTGTAAATAGATGATGATATTGATGTACTTGTTTTTATCCTACAGGTGCTTTGGTCCACCTTGTTGTCGCACGAGGGACATCCACGCGATGGGTCATGAGAGGGCTGCTTTTGGATTTTTTTTTGAGAATATCCTAGTGCTTCACATCGTTAGTGTACGCTTGACCTGGACCATTTGATGGGCAACACGACAGCTCAGTGACTATCACTGTGCTGTAAACATACATGGATTTGGGCCTGTGTCTGTGGGAGTTTGCGCATTCTCCCCATGCTTGCGTGGGTTCTCCCCGAGTGCTCTGGTTTCCTCCCACATCCCAAAGATGTGCTCTTAGGCTAACTGGCAGAACAAATTCTCCCTAAGTTGTCTCAAATTTGGTTTTTAATCCATAGATCTATAAAAATGGACAGGGATCACAGGTAGACGTGGGAACATCGGGGTGGCGGCGCGGGCTCGTTGGGCCAAAGGGCCTGTTTCCAGTGTTGTTTGTTTTTTATTGTTAATAGTTCTGCCTTATCAAGGGTTGTCCTTCAGTTTTAAATTAACCACCATCATTCCTAGCCTCGAAACAATCCCTTGAGCCTACTCCGTTATCAACTTTGCAAACTACTACTTTTTCTTCATTAAGTCCATGAAGGCATTGTTGCCCCTGCCCCAAAATCTGTACTCCATGTTTGAATCCCTTCAATCTGTTTTCCATTCCTGTCACAGGGTGAAAACAGCTCTCATCAGTTACAAATTACATCCTATTGTGATAAAGATAGACTTTGCATCCTTCTCAACCTGTCAGCAGCCTTTGCCACATCTGACCACACCAATTTCTTCCAATACCTCCCACCTGGGTGGAACTGCTCTCACCCAATTCTATTCTTACCTAATCATGGCCAGAATCTCATTTGCAATTACTTCTCTGCCAATCCCCACACCATTACCTCTGGTATCCCAAAAGGATCATTGTCTACCCCATTCCTCATCTAATATCTGCCTCTTAGTGACATCATCCAAAGCCAGAGTTAGTGCTCACCTGCACACAGACTTTACCTCACCACAACTTCTGTTAACTGCTATGTTGCTATTTCTGATCAGTCTGCAAATTTAGAGTACTGGATGAGGTGTAATTTCCTCAAAAAGTTTGAACTGCTTCAAACTTTCTTTCACAATTATCGTATATATCCTTCTGCCTAGCAACAGTCTTACATAAAATCAGTCTGTTATTATAGTTGATCTCAGTTGGACTTTTGAAGACATTTGCATAATCACTCAGGCCATCCATTTCAAACTCTTCACATGATATTTGACTCGTCTCAGCTCATCTGCCGTTGAAATGCATGCTTGCTTTAGCTCTAGATTCGACCAATTCAATGCTCTCCTAACCGATCTCCCATATTCTTTCCTACATTATCCAGCAGTCATCTAAAACTCTGGTATCCATTTCTTAACTTGCACATTCCCATTCATCTATCCGTGCTTGTTGATTTGCACTTTAGTCCCAGTCAGCAACATGTTGAATTTAAATTTTTCATTCTTGTTTCCAAATCTCTCCATCTCCTCCATTACTGTAATCTCCTCCATAACACTCTAGGATATTTGTGGTTATCCAGTTTTATAATTCTGCAACTCCAATTTTAATCATTCCATTACTAGTGGCCATATCTTCAGCCAACAATGGAATTCCATTGCTACGCCACTCTGTCTCTATATCTCATCTTTAGATCTAGCTTTTAACCTTGCTTTCGGTGATCTGATCTACCATCTAAATTATAAAATGTTAGAGAAATAGATAGGGTGGATTCTTGGACGTTATTTCCCAGAGTTGAAATGGTCGCTACGAGAAGGCACAGGTTTAAAGTGTTGGGCAGCAAGTACAGAGGTGATGTTAGGGATAAGCTTTTCACTGAGAGGCTGGTGAGTGAATGGAATCGGCTGTCATCAGTGGTGGTGGAGGCAAACTCGCTGGGGTCTTTTAAAAAAACTTCTGGATGAGTACATGGGATTAAATGGGATTGGGAGTTATAGATAGTTCTATGGCCTAGTAGGTATGGGTATGATCGGCCCACGAGTTGTGCCTAAGGGCCTGTTTGTGCTGAAGTGTTCTATGTTCTATCTCTTTATGTGGCTTGGAATCATATTTCGTTTTATAACGCACCTGCGAAACTGCTAGGAATGTTTGATTATGTTAAAGATGCCATACAAATTCCTTGCCTTATACAAAGTGCAACTTAAACAAAACTGCTGCTCAGCTACATATCGTGGGCTGCAGTGGCTCACCACCTTTTTCCCAAGCTCAATTAAGGATGGGTAACAAATGCAGATGTAGCAGAAATGCTCACATTCTCTGACAAAATTCAAAAAAAGTTGACCAGCATTATGAACTGATCAACAATCTCAATATATTACAGAAAAATGTCATCTTGTCCAAACTTTTCATCTTACACTCATCAGGGAAATCACAAGAATACCAATGTCAGGGGAAGAAATAACTTTATACAGCATGAGAAGAGGCTGTTAGTTGGTTGCCATGAAGAATACACCTGTTGATGGTGACAGGGAGTTAACTGGCAAGCATATGTAATTTAAACCAGGTAGCTTGAATCATCTGATTACATAAGGTATTGCCTTGTGGAATGAACTAGCAAATAGGTTTCACTTATTATACTCAGTTGAAACATCCTCAAAGTGTGTACATATTCTTTCCGCCCGCAAGTAAGATGGCCCTGCCTATACGTAACTTCCAGTACATGTAAATATACCATACTGTGACCCTGACTCAAAACTGGTCGTCAATGTAATTTTAGCACTCTGGCTAATGGCTACTCCGATCAGAGTAAAAGTCTCACAATACAAGGTTAAAGTCTAATCAGTTTATTTGATAGTAAACTCTTATGGGTTTATTATCAAATAAACTGATTGGACTTTAGCTTGGTGTTGTGAGACTTCTTACTGTGTTTACCCCAGTCTAACACCAGCATCTCCTCATCATGACTACCCTGTTCAGATCAAAGAATCAGGTTTCATAATGTTCAGAGGGGAACTGAAAAAGCATATCCATTGCAACTTTTCTTGTATTAGAGTGGTAGGTAATAAAAAAAGCAGTCCCCAAATTTGCTTTTGGCATATAAATAGTAAAAGAGTAGTAAAATGAGTGGAGTTGATTCAGCACCAAATAACATGGAAACAGGAGCATCGTTAAATATTAAGTTAATACTCTGAACCTGTCTTTACAAAGCAAAAATATGGTGCCCAGAACATGAAAGTGGTGAAAGAGAAGGGAAGGTTTAAATTTGTTAGGAAGGTGGTGTTGGATAGGCTGTCTGAATTGATAAGATGATAAGGCACCAGAATCAGTTGAGATGCATTTAAGAATACTGAGAAAACAAGATACTGTGGAAGTATTGGCCACGACTTTTCATTCTTCCTCACACTCAGGGATAGTGTCAGAAAACTGGAGAATTGCAAATATCCCTGTTTCAAAAAGAATGCAATGTAAGCATAGCAAATGGAGATCGGTCAGTTTAACCTTGATGGATGGAAAGCTTCAAGAAATGATAATTCCACACAAACTTGACAGTCACTTGATCAAATGCGGTTAATTAAGGAAAGCCAGCATGGATTTGATAATGCGCAAATGATGATTAACTTAGCGGAATTTTTTATAAAGAGGTAATGCTGTTGATGTGATGTGCTTGAAATTTGGAAAATCCCAAGACATTCTATAAGTACATCAATGGGAACACGATAGCCAGGTAAAGAGAACTAGCCCATCAGAGACCAAGGAGGCAATCTGTGGATGCAGCCAGAGAAATTGGTAGAACCAATGCTTCACATCTGTCTTCATCCAAGACAATGAGGATTAAGGTTTAGAATTCAGGCAGAGAATATCCCCGAAACCCAACAGTTCAGAAGGAGGCCATTCAATCCATCGACAACAATCCCACTGACAACAATCCCACTCTACATATTTACCTTGCTAATCCCGTTAACCTATGTATCTCGGGACAAATTAGCATGGCTAGTGCATCTAACCCACACATCTTTGGACTGTGGGAAGAAACTGGGGCACCCAGAAGAAACTCTTCCACATACGGGAGAACTTGCAAACTTCACACTGTCAGTCACCCAAGCCAGGAATTGAACCCAAATCCCTGAAGCCGTGAAGCAGCAGCGCTAATTGCAGTGCCACCCCAGCATAACTCCTGAGCAATTGGACAAAGGACAAGGTAGTGAAGGTATTGACAGGCTTAAAACTGGATAAATCTTCAGGGCCACATGAATTGTAGAACATAGAACATTACAGCACAGAACAGGCCCTTTGGCCTTTGATGTTGCGCCGACCATTATAAAAAGCAATGACTCTCCAAACTAAACCATTCCCTTCTCTTCCATAAACTTATCAACTAACCTCTTAAACACCACCAAACCTGGCGCATCTACAACTGCCGCAGGCAGGGCATTCCACTCCCTAACCATCCTCTGGGTAAAGAACCTACCTCTGATATCCATCCTATAACTATCACCCCTTAATTTAAAGCTGTGTCCCCTCGTGCTAGCTTTCTCCATCCTAGGAAAAAGGCTATCACTGTCCACCCTATCTAAACCTCTAATCATCTTATATGCTTCGATAAGGTCTCCTCTTAGCCGCCTCCTCTCTAACGAAAACAACCTCAAATCCCTCAGCCTCTCTTCATAAGACCTGCCCTCCATACCAGGCAACATCCTGGTAAACCTCCTCTGTACCCTCTCCAATGCCTCCACATCTTTCTTATAATGTGGGGACCAGAACGCACACAATACTCCAAGTGCGGCCGCACTAGAGTTTTGTACAGTTGCAACATGACGTTGCGGCTCCTAAATTCAATCCCCCTACCAATAAAAGCTAAGACTCCATATGCCTTCTTAACAACCTTATCGACTTGACTGCCTACTTTCAGGGATCTATGCACAAATACACCAAGATCCCTCTGTTCATCAACACTATTAAGAATCCTACCATTAGCCCTATACTCTACACATTTATTTTTCCTGCCAAAGTGCATTACCTCACACTTTTCCACATTAAACTCCATTTGCCACCTCTCGGCCCAGCTCTGCAACTTGTCCAAGTCTCTCTGCAAACTATAACACCCCTCTTCACTATTTGATATAATATATATATATATATATAATATATATATTTTGTCCCAGGCTGCTGTGGAATATAAGGGAGGAGAGAAATTTTTAATTCCTATCTGGTCATGGAGGAGGTTCAGAGGACTGGACAACAGCTCATGTGGTTCTGACATTTAAGAAGGTTTTGAGGAAGTGACCAGGTATGCATTCAAGGTTAGTGCAGTTGATGTTGTTTATATGGATTTCAGTAAAGCCTTTCATAAGGTCCCACATGGGAGACTTATATAGAAAAGAAATCTTTAAGAAAGGAAATAGGAATGACCCTGGTAAATACAGGCCAATCAGTCTTACTTCGGTGTCAGTAAGTTAATGGAAAAGGTTCTGAGGGATAGGATTTACGAACACTTGGAAAGATGCAGCTTAATCCGGATTCGTAAAGGGTAAATCTTGCCTCACAAATTTGAGTGAATTCTTTAAGGAGGTAACTAAGTGTGTGGATGAAGGTAATACAGTTGATGTCATATATATGGATTTTAGTAAGGCATTTGATAAGGTTCCCCATGGTCAACTCATGAAGAAAGTAAGGAGGTGTGGTAGAGGGGAATTTGGCCAATTGGATAAGTAACTGGCTATCTCATAGAAGACAGAGGGTGGTGGTGGATGGCAAATTTTCAGACTCTCGGCTTAAGGGAGACAATTATAACAGGGATATAAAAACGGGGTGAGTGACAGAAAACAGAGATGTTTTCCAAGTGGAAGGTTTGTAGTGGAGTTCTCCAGCAAGTGGGGTTGGGACCATTACCTTTTCTGATATATTCATAAACTAGGCGTTGATTTCCAGAATACAATTTGCAGATGATATGAAATTTGGAAGCACTGTGACCTTTGAGGGGGATAGTGTAACTTTAAGAGGGCTTCAACTGATGGGATGAATGGGTAGGAGAATGGGTAAGCTGACAAGCGTGAAGTTGTTTATTTTGATAGGAAGACAGGGACACCAAATAAAGTATACAATTCCAAAGGAGCAGAAGTAGAGAGACCTGGATGTATATGTGCATTTCAGTGAAAGTAGCGGGCCAGTTTGAAAGAATGCTTAACAAACCATACAATATCCTAGGCTTTATAAATAGAGGCCAAGATAAGGAGGTTATGAGTGCCTAGAGGAGAGAGCGAGAGGACATCGGATAAACAGCAAGACCAACAGGAGAGTGCAGGAGGAGACTGAAAACATCACAAAAGCGCAGTGAGAATTCTGACTTCCAGCTTTGGGTTTGAAGCTCCTGACATGATTTCAGAATTCAAAAGTGTCATGGAACAAGTGAAGGCAGCTGATTGGATGAGTACGGTTGGGTAAATACTCATTACTTTTATCGCTTATAAGGGCAGCATGGTGGCACAGTGATCGGCACTGCTGCCTCAGTGCCAGGGACACGAGTTTGATTCCAGATTCACATTCTCCCCTGTGTCTGCATGGGTTTGCCTCCAGGCGCTGTGGTTTGTTCCCACAGTCCAAAAGATGTGCTGGTTAGGTGCATCGGCCATGCTAAATTCTCCCTCAGTGTACCCAAACAGGCGCGAGTGTGGCGCGACTAAGGGATTTTCACAGTAACTTCATTTTAGTGTTAACGTAAGCCAATTATGACACTGAAAAAGAAATTTAAACTTACTGTTTGTAAGGTCTTGATTTTGCAGTGTATAGTTTGAGAGCTATATTCTGCAGTAATAAGGATCAGAGAAGAAGGACCCGAGAGTAATTGATATTATTTGATTTTAAGTACCTCC
Source organism: Sphyrna mokarran (assembly GCA_024679065.1). Classification (NCBI taxonomy): domain Eukaryota; kingdom Metazoa; phylum Chordata; class Chondrichthyes; order Carcharhiniformes; family Carcharhinidae; genus Sphyrna; species Sphyrna mokarran. Next base: position 111,657,819 of record JAGIQG010000007.1, on the reverse strand, counting down.
CAAAAGGTTTAATTAAAAGATAAGCTATGGCAGGAGAGCTCAAAACATGTTGTGCTCCTTCTGCTCTATGTGGGACACTGCCAACACATGTGCAAGAAATGTCTCCAGCTGCAGCTCCTGGAAGCTCAGATTTTGGAGCTGAAGTGGTAACTGGAACACTGTGGAGTATCTGAAAGGTAGAGATATTGTGGATATCATATGGAGAGGTGATTGTACTATATGCTAAGACTCCACAGGCAGGAAGGGAATGGAGGACCACAAAGGCTGAACAAGAGGACTAAGCAGACAGTGCAGCAATTTCCTGTGGCCATTATCCTACAAAACAGATAGACCACTTTGTTGGGGGAGAATGGCCTCTCAGGGGAAAGCAGCAGCCAAATTTGTTGCATTATTGTTTGCTTGACTACACAAGAGAGGGATTGAATGTGGTGATGCAATAGTTTAGGGGTTTCAATTGTAAGGGGAATTGATCAGCATTTCTGTGGCTGCAAATGAATTTCCAGGATATGTTGCCTTCCTGGAGTTAAGAATATCTCAGAGTGGCTACAGAACATTTTGGAGATGAGGTTAACAGCCAACAGTTGTGGCACACATTGGTACAAATTTCAATGGTTAAAAAAAAAGGAATGAGATTTTAAGAGCAGAATATAGAGATTTTAGGAAGTTGAAAAGTAGGACCAAAGCTATGATCTCAGGGTTACAACCAGTGCAATATGCGAGTCAAGAGTAGAAATAGCAGGATACATCAGATGAATACATGGCTGAAAAGATCATGCGAGGGGAAGGGTTTCAAAAGTTCTGGAACATTAGGACTGGTTCAGGGGGAGGTGGGACCAACACAAACTGTATCAGTTACACCGAGGCAGGACCAGGAATGATATCCTAGGGGCAGTATTTGCTATAGCTATTAGGAAGAGGTTAAACTAACATGGCAAGGGGATGAGAACCGATACAAGGTGTCATGATGGCACAATGGTTAGCACTACTGTCTCAGACATCAGGGGTTTGGGTTTAATTCTGGACTTGGTTAATGGTGTAGAGTCTACAATTGTTTCCTCTGGGTGCTTCAGTTTACTCCCACAGTCCAAAAATGGGCAGGCTAGGTTGATTGTCCAGGTTAAATTGTCCCTTAGTGTCAGGGGATGAGCAGGGTAAATGCATGAGGTTACGGAGATGGGGCCTGGGATTGTTGTTGGTGCAGTCTCAACAGGTCAAACGGTCTTCTTCTGCACTGAAGGAATTCCCCGATTCTATGAGTCATAGGAGGAGGGAGAAATGAGAATAAAACAGAAAGCAAAATAAGGAAAGCAATAGGCAGAAAACCCAAACACCAGAATTAAACATGAGCACTGAAAAATAATGGAAACAGGACAAGGAATGTTAAAGCTACAAAAAGACAAAAGATAAGGCTTTGTGCATTAACTTCGGAGCATTCACAATAAAGTAGATGAATTAATTATGCAAATAGACCTAGATATAGTCAGGGTTACAGAGACATGACTGCAGGGTGATCAGGAATGGGAATCAAACATGCATGGATATTCAGTATTTAGGATGAATAGACAGAAAGGAAAAGACTGTGAAGTTGCATTTCTAGTTAAAGAGGAAATTAGTGCAATAGCGAGGAAGGATATTAGCTCTGATGATATGGAATCTGTATGGGCAGAGCTAAGGAACACAAAGGGATAAAGAAAATTAGTGGGGTTATATATAGACCCTCAAACTGTAGTGGTGATGTTAGGGATGGCATTAAACAAGAAATTAGAGATGCTTGCCATGAACGAACATCTGTAATTATGTGACTTTAATCTGCAAATAGACCGGGCAAATCAAATTAACAATACCATGGAGGAGAAATTCCTGGAGTGTGTGCAGAATGGCTTTCTGGGCCAACAGACTGACAAATCAACAAAAAACAAGCCATCACAGACTGAGTACTGTGTAATAAGAAAGGAATAATTGGCAATCTATTTGTACGACCCATTGGGGATCAGCAACCATAATATGACAGAATTCTTCATCAAGGTGGAGACTGATGCAGTTGATTCTGAGACTTGGGTCCTGAATCTTAATAAAGCGAAATACGATGGTCTGAGGCACAAGTTGGCTATGACTAATTAAGGAATGTTACTTAAAGGGATGACAGTGCTTAGGCATTCAAAGGACATGAATTGTAACAATTGCTCTTTCCTGTCTGTTGCAAATACAAAAGGGGAAAGATGGGCAAACAATGGCTTACAAGAGAAAGTAGAGAATATTAGATCCAAGGAATAGGCATATATATTGACCAGAAAAATAAACAGCAGACCCGAGGATTGGGGGCAGTTTAGAACTTAGCAACAGAGCTCAAAGAATTGACTAAGAAGAGGAAAATAGACTTTAAGATTGTGGGTAACATAAAAACTGATTGTAAAAGGAAGAGATAAAGACAGGTGATGACAAATGAAGGTCCCTTACAACTCCTCAGAAGTTCCTCAGAAACAGGAGAATATATAATGCTTAACAAAGAAATGATTGACAACTAAATACTTGTATTGGTTCTGTCTTCACATTATTTGTGATAACAAATAATATATCAAAAATGTTGGGGAACACAGGTTTAGTGAGTTTATTTATTAGTGTCACAAGTGGAATAACATTAACACTGTAATGAAGTTACTGTGAAAATCCCCCCAGTCGCCACACTCCAGAGCCTATTTGGGTACACTGAAGGAGAATTTAGCATAGCCAATATACCTAACAGCACATCTTTCAGACTGTGGAAGGAAACCAGAGCATCCGGAGGAAACCCAAACAGACACGGGGAGAATGTGCAGGCAGTGACCCAAACTGGGAATTGAACCCAGGTCGCTGGTGCTGAGGTAGCAGTGCTAACCACTGTGTCACCTCTGGAACAGTTCTTACAAATTGTAGGACACCAGATGTAACTATTTAGAAAGTGAGGGAATTATAGTCTATCTGGCATCTGGGGAAAATGCAGAGAAGAAGGGCCATTAAAAAAGATTTAATAATGGCAGAATTAGACAGGGTCAGCATCAATTACAACAAATTTACTGGAATTCTTTGAGTATATAACTAGTGGAGTTGATTAGGGGGAACCAATTGATGTGCTTTATTTGGACTTTCATTCATCTGGAATGTGGTGCTTATTCAAGGAGCAGCTGCTGCGAGTCCTTGATAAGTATGTCCCTGTCAGGCAGGGAGGAAATGGACGAGTAAGAGAGCCTTGGTGTACGAAAAGAGTTGATTTGCTGGTTAAGAAAAAAAAGGAGGCTTATGTCAGGATGAGGCTTGAAGGCTCAGGTAGTGCAATGGATAGCTATAGATTAGCTAGGAAGGAGGTAAAAAGTGAATTGAGGAGAGCTAAGAGGGGACACGAGAAGATGTTGGCTGATAGGATTAAGGAGAATCCTAAAGCTTTCTTTCGATATGTTACGAATAGAAGATTGGTTAGGGCAAGATTAGGGCCAGTCATAGACAGCAGTGGGAAGTTGTGCGTGGAGCCTGAAGAGATTGGTGAGGCACTGCATAAATATTTCTCTTCGGTATTCACGCAGAGTGCTGGAAATGTAGCTGTGGAGAGCACTGAGGTACAGGGTTGCAAATTGGGGAGTATTGTAGTAGATAGGGAGGATGGGTTAGAAATTCTCGAGGGTTTGAAGTTGGATAAGTCCCCTGGGCTGGACGGGATTTACCCTAGGATTCTCTGGGAGGCAAGAGAGGAGATTGCAGAGCCTCTGGCTCTGATCTTCAGGTCCTCGTTGGTTACGGGTGTGGTTCCTGAGGACTGGAGGATGGCGAATGTGGTCCCATTGTTTAAAAAGGGGAAGAGAGACCTTCCTGGGAATTATAGGCCAGTGAGTCTTACTTCTGTGGTGGGCAAGGTATTGGAGAGAATTATTAGGGATAGGATTTATGGTTATTTAGAGAGAAATGAATTGATTGGGGATAGTCAGCATGGTTTTGTGAAGGGTAGGTCATGCCTTACTAACCTCATTGAGTTTTTTGAGAAAGTGACCAAAGAGGTGGATGGGGTTAAGGCGGTTGATGTAGTATATATGGACTTTAGTAAGGCGTTTGATAAGGTGGCCCATGGAAGACTTCTACAGAAAATGCAGATGTGTGGAATAGAGGGTGATTTAGCAAATTGGATTAGAAATTGGCTGGCAGAGAGAAGACAGAGGGTGGTGGTTGATGGGAGATTTTCATCGTGGAGTTCGGTGACGAGTGGTGTGCCTCAGGGGTCTGTTTTGGGGCCCCTGCTGTTTGTATTTTTTATAAATGATCTGGATGAGGGTATTGAGGGATGGATCAGTAAATTTGCAGATGATACTAAAGTTGGTGGTGTGGTAGATAGTGAAGAGGGGTGTTTTAGTTTACAGAGTGACTTGGACAAGGTGCAGAGCTGGGCCGAGAGGTGGCAAAGGGAGTTTAATGTGGAAAAGTGTGAGGTAATGCACTTTGGCAGGAACAATAAATGTGTAGAGTATAGGGCTAATGGTAGGGCTCTTAATAGTGTGGAGGAACAGAAGGATCTTGGGGTATGTGTCAATAGATCCCTGAAAGTAGGCAGTCAAGTGGATAAAGTTGTTAAGAAGGCTTATGGAGTCTTAGCTTTTATTGGTAGGGGGATTGAATTTAGGAGCCGCAGCCTCATGTTGCAGCTGTACAAAACTCTAGTGCGGCCGCACTTGGAGTATTGTGTGCAGTTCTGGGCCCCACCTTATAAGAAAGATGTGGAGGCATTGGAGAGGGTACAGAGGAGGTTTACCAGGATGTTGCCTGGTATGGAGGGCAGGTCCTATGAAGAGAGGTTGAAGGATTTAGGTTGTTTTCGTTAGAAAGGAGGCGGCTAAGAGGGGATCTTATTGAAGCATATAAGATGATTAGAGGTTTAGATAGGGTGGACAGTGATAGCCTTTTTCCTAGGATGGAGAAAGCTAGCACGAGGGGACACAGCTTTAAATTAGGGGTATGAGTTATAGGACGGATATCGGAGGTAGGTTCTTTACTCAAAGAGTGATTAGGGAGTGGAATGCCCTGCCTGCAGCTGTTGTAGATGCGCCAAGTTTGGTGGCGTTTAAGAGGTTAGTTGATAAGTATATGGATGAGAAGGGTATGGTTTAGTTAGGAGGGGCATTGCTTTTTATTTTGGTCGGCACAACATCGAAGGCCGAAGGGCCTGTTCTGTGCTGTATTGTTCTATGTTCTATGTTCTAAAACTTTCTGCATTTACCATGGCTAATCCACCTAATCTCCATATTTTTGGAATGTGAAATGAAACAAAGGAAACCCAGACAAACATGGTGAGAACTTGCGAGTCACCTGAGGCCAGATAGAACCTGGGTCCCTAATGTTGATAGGCAGCAAAGCTAACCACTCTGCCACCATGCGCTCCTGATGTAAGGTTTTCCACATTAGTAATAAAAAATGGGAAGGCAGGTTATTATATGAATAGCTAAAGATTAAGAGACAGTAATGTGCAACCGGACCTTGGCCTTCTATACACCAGTCACTGAAAGTAAGCATGTAGGTTCAATTGGCAGTTCAACATTTATTACATCAGCCTTCATAGTGAGAAGATTAGAATAAAGGTGCAGAGATGTCTTGCAAGTTAGATGAGACCACATCTGGAATATTGTGTGCAGATCTGATCTCACGTAAGGAAGGATGTTCTTGCTATGGAGGGAATGCAGCAAAGATTTACGAGACTGATTCCTGGGATGGAAGGACCTGGGGGTGGAGGTGAACAAGTCTCTGAAGGTGGCAGAGCAAGTGGAGAAGGTTGTGAAGACAGCATATAGTATGTTAGCTTTTATAGGAAGAGGTATAGAGTACAAGAGCTGGCCTTTAATGTTGCTGTTGTATAAAACGTTGGTTAGACCTCATTTGGAATACTGCGTCCAGTTCTGGTCGCCTTACTACCGGAAGGACATGGAGACTCTGGGGAGAGTGCAGAGGAGGTTTACCAGGATGCTGCCTGGTATGGAAGGTCTGAATTATGAGGAGAGATTAGGCAAATTGGGACTGGTTTCCTTAGAAAGACGTAGACTTAGAGGAGATCTGATAGAGGTGTACAAAATTTTGAAGGGGATAGATAGAGTAAACAGGGTTAAGCTTTTTCCTAGGATGGACTCAAATAGCACGAGGGGTCACGGGCTTAGGGTGAGGTATAATTTGGATGCGAGAGGGAGTTTTTTCCACACAGAGTGTGGTGGGGGTATGGAATGTGCTGCCAAGTAAAGTGGTGGAGGCAGGTACTCTGGAGTTATTTAAGAAATACTTAGATGGGCACATGAACAGAATGGGAATGGAGAGGTATAGAAAACTGATTTAAAATAGGGATCATGAGCCTTGGGAGTCCCTGGGAAGTGTGTTAATAGATGATGATATTGATGTACTTGTTTTTATCCTACAGGTGCTTTGGTCCACCTTGTTGTCTAACGAGGGGCATACACGCGATGGGTCGTGAGAGGGCTGCTCTTGGATTTTTTTCCGAGAGTATCCTAGTGCTTCACGTCGTTAGTGTACGCTTGACCTGGACCATTTGATGGGCAACACGACAGCTCAGTGACTATCGCTGTGCTATGCAGATACATGGATTTGGGCCTGCGTCTGTGGGAGTTTGCGCATTCTCCCCGTGCTTGCGTGGGTTTTCTCCGGGTGCTCCGGTTTCCTCCCACATCCCAAAGATGCTCTCTTTGGCTAACTGACAAAACAAATTCTCCCTAAATTGTCTCAAATTTGGTTTTTAATCCACAGATCTATAAACATAGACAGGGATGGAGAACATTGGGGTGGCAGCGCGGGCTCATTGGGCCGAAAGGCCTGTTTCTATGCTGTTTTGTTCTTTGTTCTTGACTGATTGATGCATAGGCTGGACCATTTATGACAGAGATGAGCAGAAATTTCTTCACCAAGAAAGCGGTCAGTCTGTGGAATTCTCTATCACAGAGAGAGCTTAAGATGAAAACACTATGTATCTCCAAAGAATTAGAGACAGTTCTTAGGCAAAGGGGATGGAGCCAAAATGGGATAAGGTTACTGAGTTGGATGATCAGCCAGGATTATAACGAATGGCAGAGCAGATTCCGAGAGCCAAATGGCCTCCTGCTCCCATTATCTATTTTTATGTTCAGCTTGTAAAAAATAGTCTTAACTTTGGATTGAAGACGTTTGACAGAGAATGATCTCAGGGATACAGAATTTCAGTTACTTATAATTGGAGAAATTGGGAGTGTTTTCCTCGAACATAAGATTACACGGAACTTTGATAGAGATATTAAAATTCGTGAAGGCAAGGAAAATTTGATAGGGAAAATGTGTTTCATTTGATGGAAGAGTCAAGAACAAAAAAGTGAGATTTCAATACAATTTAGTCACAGCTTTAAGGAGTAAACTTAACTTCCGAGAGTGGAGGAATATCTTGATTTCTAAAAGTCGCTCATTGAAGATGAAGGTGACACAAGTTAAAAGTACAAGCTGAGTGTTAACCAGCACAATACAGTGAGTGCGCCAATCACGTTGCCCTCAGCTATGTGGCCGTACCGAGCAAGTTGCCGGCTGCCTGTTCACATCCCAAACAAGGAACTCCAGGCCCTAAACCCCGGGTTCTCTACTTGCCATTGAGTACTTGTATCCTGCTCGCACATCCTTCCCTCTCGTTCCAGGATTCTTCACCTTGCCGACCACGAACCGGGACATGATTCCCGGATAATTCCTCGTTCGCTTTTCTCAAAGCACCACCATCACTCACCATCCCGCCTCTAACACTCCATTGCCACACACATCAACCATAAAGCAACACTTCAACTGCAATATAATCCGTCCCACTCCAAACCCGCCACCTGACAGGGGCGGACCTACTGCCATCTGATTGACAAACAATCTGACCATTCCGAGTACGTCACCCGGTCAGGGGGCGGGACACCGGCTGTCTGATTGACAGACAATCTCACCACTCGGAGAAGCTCGTCAGGCCGGGGGCGGGGAGAGGGCGGGGCGGCGACTTGATTGACATAGAGCCTCACCATTCCGGAAACGCCATCCAGTTGGTGGCGGACCAATGAGCTTGAAGAATAGAAAATCCGCCCATTCAGATCAAGGCAGAACACGGCGGATGCTGGAATCTTCCTTTGAGCTCGAACAAAGTTCATCCAAACTCCATTAGCTCTGTCTCCACAGAAACTGTCAGACCTGCTGAGATCTTCCAGCTGGAGGAACACGTCCTCCAGTTAGGGGATGGGCCACTCAGCTTGACTGACACACAATAGTACCATTCTGAGTACACTATCCAGCTCGCGGAGAGTCACTGAGCTTGACTGACACATAGCCCCACAATTTGATTAGGTTTAATGATAGCTCCCAAAAGAGTTTTGGAAAAATGGTTGAGGGAAGTCTCAAGTCATGAAGTCAAGTTGCTACCTTAGAACATAGAACATAACAGCACAGAACAGGCCCTTTGGCCTTTGATGTTGCGCCGACCATTATAAAAAGCAATGACTCTCCAAACTAAACCATTCCCTTCTCTTCCATAAACTTATCAACTAACCTCTTAAACGCCACCAAACTTGGCGCATCTACAACTGCCGCAGGCAGGGCATTCCACTCCCTAACCACCCTCTGGGTAAAGAACCTACCTCTGATATCCGTCCTATAACTATCACCCCTTAATTTAAAGCTGTGTCCCCTCGTGCTAGCTTTCTCCATCCTAGGAAAAAGGCTATCACTGTCCCCCTATCTAAACCTCTAATCATCTTATATGTTTCGATAAGGTCTCCTCTTAGCCGCCTCCTTTCTAACGAAAACAACCTCAAATCCCTCAGCCTCTCTTCATAAGACCTGCCCTCCATACCAGGCAACATCCTGGTAAACCTCCTCTGTACCCTCTCCAATGCCTCCACATCTTTCTTATAATGCGGGGACCAGAACTGCACACAATACTCCAAGTGCGGCCGCACTAGAGTTTTGTACAGTTGCAACATGACGTTGCGGCTCCGAAATTCAATCCCCCTACCAATAAAAGCTAAGACTCCATATGCCTTCTTAACAACCTTATCGACTTGACTGCCTACTTTCAGGGATCTATGCACAAATACACCAAGATCCCTCTGTTCATCAACACTATTAAGAATCCTACCATTAGCCCTATACTCTACACATTTATTATTCCTGCCAAAGTGCATTACCTCACACTTTTTCACATTAAACTCCATTTGCCACCTCTCGGCCCAGCTCTGCAACTTGTCCAAGTCTCTCTGCAAACTATAACACCCCTCTTCACTATTTGATATATATTTATATATATATATATTTCACTATTCACCTTTGGCACCTACTCAACAATTATTCAGCTTTCAGTAAGTATAGTTAGTTGCCACTGATCAGACTGTGTCACATCCAGCAAGTACCATTTATTTTGTATGGTGGAAGATTTTTAGAACATGCAACTTGAGGTGGCACAGTGGTTAGCTCAATTTTTGGATTAGGTCACCGTCTGTGCGGAGTCTGCATAATATCCCCATGTCTGCGATAGTTTCCTCCGACAGTCTGAAAGACATACTGGTAAGGTGCATTGGCTATGCTAAATTCTCCCACAGTGGACTCAAACTGCACCAAAATATGACAACTAGTTTTTACAATAACTTGATTGCAGTGTAATGCAGTTTCATGGGAAATCCCAAGAATACCACAGATTCCCAAAAGCTTTCTGATATTTGGTAGCAAATGCCAAACAAACCTGTTGCACTTTAACCTGATGTTATGAGACTTCTTACTGTGTTTACCCTAGTCCAACACCGGCATGTCCACATCTTGATGAGAGAAATCAGAGGGTGGTTGTAGAAGCTTGTTTTTCAAACTGAAGGCCTGTGACCAGTGATGTGCCTCAAGCATTGGTGCTGAGTCCACTGTTATTTGTCATTTATATTAACGATTTGGATGAGAATTTAGTAGACATGGGTAGTAAGTTTGCAGATGATACCAAGATTGGTGGCATCATGGACAGTGAAGAAGATCATCTGGGACTGTAATGGGATCTTGATCACCTGCTGCCACACAGGGATCTGGGTTCAATTCCAGTCTCGGTGACTGTGTGGAGTTTGCACTCTCTCCCCATGTCTACATGGGTTTCCTCCAGTTTCCTCCTACAGTCCAAAGGTGGGAAGGTTAGATTGATTGGTTATGCTAAATTAACCCTAGTGTCAAGGGATTAATAGGATAAATATGTGGGGTTATGGGAATAGGCCTGGGTGGGATTATGGTCGGTGTAGACTTGATGGGTCAAATGGCCTCCTTCTGGAAGTGGGAATTCTATGAGTTGGGCCAGTGGGCTGATAAATAACAGATGGAGTTTAATTTAGATAAATGCAAGGTGATGCATTTTGGTAGATCAAATCAGAGCAGGACATAGTCAGTTAATGGTGGGGCCTTGAGAAGATCTAGGAGATACAGGTTTATAGCTCTTTGAAAGTGGAGTGATAAATAGACAGAATGGTGAAAGGGGCATTTGACATACTTGGTTTCATTGGTCAGAACACCGAATATAGGGATTGGAATGTTTTGTTGAAGTTGTACACGACATTGATAAAGCCACACTTGGAAAACTGTGTATAGTTCTGGTCACCCTATCATAGAAAGGATAGTATTAAACTGGAAAGAGTGCAGAAAAGATTTACCTGGATGCTCCTGGAACTTGATGGTTTGAGTTAGAGGCTGGGCGAGCTGGATAGACCGGGACATTTTTCTCTGGAATATAGGAGGCTTAGCGATGAACTTATGGAGGTGTATAAAATAATGAGGGACACAGATCAGTTAGATAGTCAATATCTTTTCCCAAAGGTAGAGCAGTATAAAACTGGAGGGTATAGGTTTAAGGTGAGAGGGAAGAGAGAGAAAAAGGTTTAAGGGGCAATTTTTCATACAGAGGGTGGTGAGTGACTAGAATGAGTTACCAGAGGCAGTAGTCTAGACAGATATTTTGCAGAGAGACTTGGACAAGTTGCAGGGCTGGGCCGAGAAGTGGCAAATGGAGTTTAATGAGGTAATTCACTTTGGCAGGAATAACAAATGTGTAGAGTATAGGCTAATGGTAGGACTCTTAATAGTGTTGAAGAACAGAGCAATCTTGGTGTATATGTGCATAGATCCCTGAAAGTTGGCAGTCAAGTCGATAAGGTTGTTAAGAAGGCATACGGAGTCTTAGCTTTTATTGGTAGGGGGATTGAATTTCGGAACCGCAACATCATGTTGCAACTGTACAAAACTCTAGTGCGGCCGCACTTGGAGTATTGTGTGCAGTTCTGGTCCCCACATTATAAGAAAGATGTGGAGGCATTGGAGAGGGTACAGAGGAGGTTTACCAGGATGTTGCCTGGTATGGAGGGCAGGTCTTATGAAGAGAGGCTGAGGGATTTGAGGTTGTTTTCGTTAGAAAGAAGGCGGCTAAGAGGAGACCTTATTGAAACGTATAAGATGATTAGAGGTTTAGATAGGGTGGACAGTGATAGCCTTTTTCCTAGGATGGAGAAAGCTAGCACGAGGGGACATAGCTTTAAATTAAGGGGTGGTAGTTATAGGACGGATGTCAGAGGTAGGTTCTTTACCCAGAGGGTGGTAAGGGTATGGAATGCCCTGCCTGCTGCAGTTGTAGATGCGCCAAGTTTGGTGGCGTTTAAGAGGTCAGTAGATAAGTTTATGGATGAAAAGGGAATGGTTTAGGTTAGAGGGTCATTGCTTTTTCTTAATTGGTCGGCGCAACATCGAAGGCCGAAGGGTCTGTTCTGCGCTGTAACGTTCTATGTCATTGCAGACAGAGATAAGAAAATTCTCTTCGCTGGAATTTTCTAGTCCAGAGCACAATGGAGATTGGGTCATTGAAAATATTCAAGCCTGAATTAGATTTTTGATCTTTGAAGGAGTTAAGATTATTGGAGAGGTGTGCAGACAGCAAGGTGGAGTTCATGGAATTGCTACACTGTAGAAGGAAACTGTTTGGCCTATCAAGCCTGAACCAACAGCACTCCCACCCAGGCTCTATCCGTATAACCCCACGTATTTACTTTCTAATTCCCCTAACACTGAGGGACAATTTGTATGGTCAATTAATCTAACCCACACATTTTTAGAGTTTGGGAGGAGACCAGAGCACCCTGTACAAAACCACACACACACTGGGAAAATGTATAAACTCTGGGAGTATGTACAAACTCTACACAGATAGTCACCCAAGATTGGAATTGAACCCAGGTCCCTGTCCTGTTCACTGAATTAAGTAGAGATGAATGGCGACCTTGGTGAAATGGGCTTGATGGCCAAGTGGCCTACTTATGCTCCTGTTTGTTATGTTCTTACAACAGGTTTTCCTGGATCACTAGATTCATTTCTGGGGAAGGTGGAATCTATACAAGGTGAAGGGGTTACATCTGAATCAAAACAAGACAAACATCCTGGTGGGGAGGTTTGCTAGTGCTGTTTGGGATGAGGGGGTAAACTCATTTGGCAGAGAAGAGGCATAGTAGATGGTGATGTGCAGCCAAATAAAGAAGAAAAATCAAGTCTGTCTATTAAGCAGAGTGAAAATAGACAGATGGGAATATGGCAAGGGTGAATGGCTTTATTTTGATGCAAGCTGTCTTATGGGTAAGACAGATAAGTTGAGAGTGTTGATTAACAAATGGGAATATGATATTACTGTTATCACAGAGGATTTTCAGCTCAATGTTCTGGGATATGAAATCTTTTGGTAAGATATGGGGTGGGGTGGTGTAAAAGAGGTGTCATAATATTAATTAAGAAATCAATTATTATAGTGAGGAGGGATCATATCTTAACAACCTCCTCAATTGAGGTCATATGTGTAGAAGTTGAAAACAGAAAGAGGGCAACCATGTTGCTGTCTGTGTACTTTAGGCACCCATGAAGAGGCTAAATAAAAACATATGGGAGAAAAACATAGAACTAGTTTATAATAAAACATCAAAACAAAAAAAATTGTCAGGAAGCAGTAGAAGAGGAGGTATATGCTGGCAAATTTCTGAGAATTGTGAAAATAATAGGGGAATAATAAAAAGGGCTTATATTAACTGGGATAGGAACAGTGTGTAAGGTTTAGAGGGGGCGGAATTCTTAAAGTGCATCTAGGAGAGCTTTTTGAGCCAGCATGTAGAAAGTTTTAGTCAATGAAGCAGGCTGCTGATAGAATTGTCAGTGGGCGAGCATTTTGGTGACAGTGATATTAACTTGGTAAGATTTAAGGTAGTTATGAAAAAGAATAAAGTTGGACCAGAAAATAAACATTCTGAATTAGGTGAAGACTGATCTGAATATGATAAATAGGATCTGGCCAAAGTGAACTGGGAGTAGCTACTTTAGGAAAATCTGTATCATGACAATGGGAGTCATCAAAAATGAGAGAGAGTACAGGGCCAACATGTTTCTGTAAAGGTAATGAGTGGGACCCACAGCTCCAAACACTCTGGATGTCAAGAAATAGATAGGACTGGATAAAGAAAAAAAGGGAGGCTCAAGGCATACACCACAAGGGCTTAAAATAGTGGATGCCACAGAGGAGTATGGAAAGTGCAGTGGTACTTTAAAAAATAAATTAGGCGAGTGAAGAGGGGCAAAATAAAAAAATTCCAAGGTACTTTATAAATATATTAAGGGCAAGTGGGTAAACAGGGACAGAGTAGGGCCACGAGGGACCAAAGTATCAATATATGTGTGAAGCTGGAAGATGTAGCTGAGATTTTAAATGAATTTTATGCATCTCTGTTTGCTACGGAGAAGGGCAATGTAGATACAGAAATCAGGAATGATATATTTGAACAAATTAATATTGGGAGGAAGGAGATATTAGTGATTTGAGCAGGCTTAAAGTGAATAAATCCCCCAGTCCCAGATGAGGTCTATCAGAGGCTATTATGGGAATTAAGGAAGAGATTGCAACAGCTCTGACACTAATTTTCAAATTCTCCCTAGCCACAGATGAGGTGCCAAAGAACTGGAAGACAGCTGATGTGCTACTTTTATTCAAAATGAGAAGTAGGGGAAAAAAAACAGGTATTTACAGGGCACTGAGTCTAAAATCAATGATGGTGAAATTATTGGTAAGAATTCTTACCAATTCAGAATTGGTAAGAATTCTGAATCATCATACTCTGATGATTCTTACTCTGATCAAGCACTCATCAAGTAATTCTTGATTAAGATTGATTTATACTTAAATTGATTTTTAAGTATAAATCAATCTATACTTAAGAGGGGCAAGGATTAATCAAGGATACTTACTCAGCATGACTTTTGTCAAAGAGAGATCACAACCAACAAATTTGATTGATTTTTTTTGAGGCCATTACTAGGGTGGAGATAAGGGTAGTGCAGTTGATGTAGCCTATATAGAGTTCAATAATGATCCCATGTGGGACATTGATTAAGAAGGTAAGAGCCCACAGGATCCAGAGTCATTTGGCAAATTGGCTTTGAAATTAGTTTAGCAGCAGGAGGCAGAGGTGATTATTGAAGATTGTTTTTGTGACTGTGTTCAGCAGTGGACTGCAAGGATTGGTACTGTGTCCCTTGCTGTTTGTAGTATACTTTAATAATCTAGACATGAAAGTAGGAGGTATGATCATATCATAGAATCCCAATAGTGTAGAAGAGGCTATTCGGCTATTGATTCTGCACTGACTTTCTGACAAAGCATCTTAACCAAGCCCACTTCCTTGCCCCACAAATTTACCTTGGTTAATCTATCTAACCTACATGTGTTGGGACACTAAGGGGCAATTTAGCATAGCCAATCCACTTAACATTTTTGAAATCTGGGACGAAACCAGAGCACTCAGAGGAAATCCACAGAGACATAGGGAGAATGTGCAAACTCCATACAGTCACCCAAGGCTGCAATTGAACCCAGGTCTTGGAGCTGTGAGGCAGCAGTGCTAACCACCTCTTCTTTATAGGTTGCAGATAATAAGAAAATTGATGGCATGGTAAATAGCCTTAGATTACTGAACAATATAAGTAGCCTGGTAGATGGGATGGGCAGAACAGTGGCAAATGGAACTTAACCATGAAAAGTGTGAGGTGATGCATTTTGGAGGGACTAAGAAGGCAAAGAATATACAGTTAATGGTAGGACATAAGAACCAGAGGGATCTTAGGATGCATGTCCAAAGATCCCTGAAGGCAGCAGGACAGGTTAAGAAACCAATGGGATATCTGCCTTTATTAGTCGAGGCTAATGAGAGCATAAGAGCAGGGAGATGGAGCTGTATAAAACGCTCATTAGACCACAGCAGGAATATTGTGTGTAGTGCTGGTTGCCATGCCAAGGACGGATGTGATTGCACTAGAGAGGGTGCAGAGGGGATTCACCAGGATATTGCCTGGTCTGGAGCGTTTCAGCTACGAAGATAAGTTGATTAGGCTGGGATTGTTTTCCTTAAGACAGGAGGCCGAGGGGGGAATCTCATCAAGTCCTACAAAATTATGACGGATATAGATAGGGTAGATAGGAATGAATGCTTCCTTCGACAGAGGGGTCAATAATTGGGGGAATAAATTTAAGGTAAGTGGCTGGAAATTTAGCAGGAATTTAAGAAAAAATATTTTCACCCTGAGGGTGTGGGAATCTGGAACTCTGCCTGAGAGAGTGGTAGAGGTGCAAACCCTCACAACATTTAAGAAGCATTTAGATGAGCACTTGGAATACTATAGCACGCAAAGCTATGGACCAAGTGTTGGAAAAATTGATTTGAATAGATAGGTGCTCGATTGCTGGCATGGACATGATGTGGCTGGAATGTTATGGCCATTATGCCAGTGGGATTTTCCCTTCCTGCTGCAGTGAATGAGATTTGGCTAGACGTCAAATTGCCAGACCTCACTGCAATGGGAGGGTGCCATGAACAGCCAGTAAGATTGCACCCAATGACTCTAACAGATAGCTGACAGGCCACAGAACAGAAAGACAATAAACAGTATGATAATATCTGCTTGACTCCACTAGGGTCAGTGCTGGTGGAAACAAACAAATGCTGGGGCTGCTGCTGCTGCTCACAATTTCTAATAAATATTTAGACGTTGGAATTAAAAATAATGTCCAAATTTGGAGACTACACCAAATTCAGTCAACATAGAGGAGAAGTGCAATCAATGGCAAGACATTGTTATTTATATTAATGATTTGGATGAGAAATCAGGAAGCCTGTTTGCAAGTTTGCAGATGACACCAAGATTGTTAGCACAGCGGACATGAAGAAGGTTATCTAGGATTGCAGCGAGATCTTGATCAATTGGGCCAGTGGGTCAATGAATGGCAGATGAAATTTAATTTAGATAAATGCGAGGTGATGCACTTTGGTAGATCAAATTGGGCAGGACATACTCAGTTAATGGTAGGGTGTTGGGGAGAGTTAGAAAACAATGAGATCCAGGGGTACAGGTTCATAGCTCCTTGAAAGTGGAGTCACAAGTGGACAGGGTGATGAAAAAGGTATTTGGCATACTTGGTTTCATTGTCAGAACATTGAACAACAGAGTTAGGATGTTTTATTGAAGTTGTGCAAGACATAGGTAAGACACACTCAGAATACTGTGTACAGTTCCGGTCACCCTATTATTGAAAAGATATTATTAAACTAGAAAGAGTGCGGAAAAGATTTACAAGGATCCTACCAAGACTTGTTGATTTCAGTTATAAGGAGAGGCTGTATAGACTGGGATTATTTTCCTCTGGAGCTTTGAGGTGATCTTATAGACATCTATAAAATAATGAGGGGCATAGATAATGTACATAGTTAATCTTATATCAGGTTTAAAGTGAGAGGGGAGTGATACAAAGGGTCCAGATGGGCAATTTTTCATTCAGAGAGGGGGAGTGCTGGAACAAGCTGCCAGAGTCAGTAGTACAGGCGGGTTCAATTTTATCTTTTAAAAAACATTTGGACAGGGGGATTTGGGTGAATGCAGGCAATTGGAACTAGCTTAATGGTAAAAACTGTCTGGCAGGGACATGTTAGGCCAAAGGGGCTTATTTTCATGCTGTAAACCTCTATGACTTTATTAATAAACTTGCAAAAGGAGTTTTTAATGGCAAATTAATATTAGTACCAGCTAAGTATTCATTTCAATGTATTTTGCTAGGAAAATACTATGGGTTATATTATTTGGAAAATATGAATGTAACTAGGATTGAGGAACAATGGGATCTGAGTAAAATTACACAATTTGCCAGAAGTAGCAATGAATATATGAATTTGGGTTAGGGAAATAGGGCCTAATGCTTACTATAGACTCAATGGGCCAAATGGCCTCCTTCTGTAGTGAAGGGATTCTATGACTATTCAGGTCTTTGATCCTGCTTTGCCAGGTTAATTAGACTCCTTTTAAAAAAAAGATTTATTATGGCAGTTGATACGAACGTCAATAGAGCCTTTGTTGTAGCACACTGACATAGTGTATTTTCATGTACTTTCTACAGTTGTGATTGTCATACTGAAGGAACTGGAGAGTGTGCAAAAATGATATAAGTGGAATACCAGAACTGAGGAAATTGTCAGAAAAGGCTTTTTCTAGAGGAAAGAAGATTAATCTAGTGCAATACATGTCAAATTGGAGCCTGTGGGCACTAGAGATTTGTGAAGACCTTCCAAGGGATTTGTGTACTTTGCAAGCAAGCAAATGGAAAGGCAGCCCCAGAGCTGCATGGTTAAGAGTAATCAAATGGTTGGTAACCAGCCCTGCTCCACCCTAAATTTTCTCCCCTCTGTGCCTTCCCTGTTCTCCTCTTCTCTACGAGCTCCTAGGTTTATGCTGCTTGAAAGAGAAAGAGAAATTTCAAGGGAGAGCCCATCATCCATGGCTAAGTAAAAAAGTGAAAACTAGTATCAAACTTCAAAAAAAAAATTGGCTAGCAGGTCAGAAGATTGGACAGTACATAAAAATAGTGAGGGAGTAAATAGATTATGAGAGAAAGCTAACCAGAAAAAAAAATTTCCATGGATAGAATTTTATGCATGACGTGCTCCAGGGGGTTCTGGAGGTTGTCTGTAGTCTGCATGTTCTCCCTGTGTCTACAATTGTTTTCTCTGGTTTCCTCCCTCACCCTAAAGATGTGCAGGTCTGGTGGATTAGCTATGCTAAATTTTCCCTTAGTGTCCCAAGATGTGTAGGTTAAGGGGATTAGTGGGGTAAATACATGGGGTGATGGGGTTGGAAATAGATAGGATTGTTGTCAGAGAGTTATTACAGGCTTGATGGGCCAAATGGCCTCCTTCTGCAGCGCAGGGATTCTCTCATTGTATGATTCAGTGAGGAGGCCCATGACCCTCCTTTGACACTGGAGCACGATAGCCCATATATAGAAGACGGAAGCAGGAGTAGGCCATTCGGTTGTTTGAGCTTGCTCTGCTTTTTAACATGATCGTGGCTGACCATCAAATGCAATACCCTGATTCTGCCTTCTCCCTATATCTTTTGATACCTTTATTCCTAAGAGCTATATCTAATTTCTCTTGAAATTACACAACATTTTGACCTCGACTACTTTACCTGATCGTGAATTCTACAGATTCACCACCCTCTGGGTGAAGAAATCTCTTTTAACCTCAGTCTTAAAAGCCTTATCCTCAAGTTCTGGCCTGCCCCACGAACAGGAATATTCTTTCTAAATTTACCATGTCTAATCCTGTTAGAGTTTTATAAGTTGCTGTAAAATCCACTCTTACTCTTCTAAATTCCAATGAACATATTCCTAACTCACTTAGTTTCTACTCATGTGACAGTCCTGCCATCCCAGGAATCATCTGGTAAACCTTCACTGAATTGTCTCTATCTCAAGAAATGTTTCCTCAGATAGGACACCAAAACTGCACAGAACACTCCAGATATGACCTTACCAACGTCCAATACAATTGCAATAAACATCCCATTCCTGGACTCAAATCCTCCCACTATGAAGGCCAACATACTACTTGCCTTCTTTAATGCCTGATGTATCTGTGCGCTTAATTTCAGCGACTGATGCCCAAGAACACCATGCTTTTGACGAGTATTTGTCTCTCTCAATTTATACCCATTCAAATAATAATCTGCCTTCCTGTATTTGTAACTAAGTGAATAACCTCACATTTATCCACATTATAGTGCATCTGCCATGCAAATGCCCACACACTCAGCCTGTCCAAATCACACTGAAGCATTTCTACATCCTTTGCACAGCTTACTCTACTACCCAACTTTGTATCATCTGCAGATTTGGGGATAATACATCTAGTTCCCTCGCCCAAATCATTAATATATGTAATATAAATATTTGGGGTCCCAGCACAGAACCATCTGGTACTCACTAATCAATTGAAAAAAGACACATTTATATCAATTCTTTGTTTTCAGTTTGCCAAGTTCTAGTCCTATCCAGCGCAAGATACTACCTGCAAACCAATGTGCGCAGTAAACTTTACATAGTAATCTGTTAGACTTCTGAAAGTCTAAACCATAGCCACCAGTTTTGCTTTGTCTTGTCAATTTATATGCTGCTTCTTTGAAATCATAGAACACTATCGTGCAGAAGGACGCCGTTCAGCCCATCGAGTCTGTACTGACAACAATCCTACAAGGCCCTATTCATGTAACCCTACATATTTACCCCGCTAATTCCTTGAATCTACTCATCCTGGGAAACAAAGGGGCAATTTAACATAGCCAATGCACGTCTTTGGACTGTGGGAGGAAATTGGAGTACTCGGACGAAACCCATACAGACTTGAGGGGTGGGGGAAAATGTGCAAATCCAACACAGACAGTGACTCAAGCCGGGAATCAAACCCAGGTCCGTGGAGCTGAGAGACAGCAGAGCCTACTACTGTGCACCATGCCGCCCATAGCAAAAGATTGATATTCTTCTTTCAATTTAATCCTCTCTCTAATTCTTCTTGTAAGCCACGGTTTGGCCACTGTTCCCTTTCCACTCTGGCATCAAATGGTAATAAACAAAGGACAGTACATCACAGGAACAGGTTCTTTGTCCCAAGACATCTTTTGCCTCTATATAGTCCATATCTCTCTATTCTCTGCCTATTCATGTATCTGTCAAGATATCTCTTCAATGTTGCTATTGTATCTGTTTCTACCACATTCTAAGCAGTTAGCGCCTTCAGTATAAAAACTTGCCTCTCACATCTCCTTTAAACTTTTCCCCTACTTTAAACCTATGTGCCCTGGCAATTGATATTTCTATCTTGGGAAGAAGGCTCAGACTGTCCATTCTAATCCAGTC
This sequence comes from Sphyrna mokarran, assembly GCA_024679065.1. Classification (NCBI taxonomy): domain Eukaryota; kingdom Metazoa; phylum Chordata; class Chondrichthyes; order Carcharhiniformes; family Carcharhinidae; genus Sphyrna; species Sphyrna mokarran. The sequence continues at coordinate 111,637,538 of JAGIQG010000007.1, read as the reverse complement.
CTCTCATAATTTTCTATGCTCCTATCAAGTCACCACTCAGCTTTTTGTGTTCAAGTGAAAACAAACCAAGTTCGTCCAGTCTCTTCTCATAGCTAATACTCTCCAAACCAGATAACATCCTGGTAAATCCTTTCTGCACCTGCTCCATAATCTCCACATCATTCTGATAGTGTGGAGAACTGTACCAGAACTGTACACAATATTCCAAATGTGGCTGAAGTAAATTTTTATACAGCCACAACATGACTTGTCAATTTTTATATTCTATGCCCTGACTGATGAAGGCAGACATCCCTATCCTCAGTGATGGAAGAGACATTTATGCCAAAATTAAGGCTGAAGCATTTGCACCAATAAAGAACAAAGAACAAAGAAAATTACAGCACAGGAACAGGTCCTTCGGCCCTCCAAGCCTACACTGAACATGCTGCTTGATTTAACTAAAACCCCCTATGTTTCCGGGCACTACATTCCTCTATTCCCACTTCATTCATGTACTTGTCAAGACTTGTAAAAGTTACTAATGATCCGCTTCCTCTACCTCCCCTAGCAACAAGTTCCAGGCACTCACCACTCCCTGTGTAAAAATATCTGCCTCGAAAATCTCCTTTAAATCTTGCCCTTTGCACCTTAAACCTATGCCCCCTAGTAATTGACTCTTCCACTCTGGGAAAAAGCTTCTGACTATCCATTCTATCCATGCCTCTCATAATCTTGTAGACTTCTATCAGGTCTTCCCTCAACCTCTGTCGCTCCAGTGAGAACAAACTTCAGCCAGAAGTGCCAAGTTGGTGATCCATCTCAACCTCCTCCAATGGTCCCCAGCATCACAGATGCCAGTCTCCAATCAATTTGATTCACTCCACTTGATATCAAGAAATGTTTGGAGACACTGCAAAGGCAATGGGCCCTGACAACATTTTGGCAATTTACTTGTACTCCAAATTGCTGCTCTCCTAGCCAAGCTTTTATATCACTTTTATATCAGGCAACAAGGAAAATTGCCCACTCCACAAGAAACAGGGCAAGAAGAGAAAGAGTTCAAGAAAGGAAAGAGGGATGATCCAGAAAATTATAGACTGGTGAGCCTCACATCAGTGATTGGAAAGCTATTGAAGAGGATTTTTAGGCAAAGGATTTATGCACATTTGGAAGAGCATGGGGAATTAGGGAAAGTCAGTATAACTTTGTACTCGGCAGGTTATGTCTTACTATCTCAATTGATTTATTCTTGGTGGTGGTGAAGGTGATCGATGAGCATAGAGCAGTTGATGTTATCCACATGGATTTTAGTAAGGCTTTCGACAAGATCCTTCATGGTAGGGTCATCCAGAAGGTTAAGATGCATGGAATCCATGGTGACTTGCTCTCTGTCATGGGCATGCTCGTTGTCTCTCTCTCGCAGGTGCGCACTCTGATTGTCTCTTTTGCAGGCATGCTCTATCTCTCTCTTTCACAGACAGTCTTTCTCTCTCGCAGGCGCACTCTCTCTCTCTCTCTCACTCTCGCAGGCACGCTCTCAGATGCAGTCTCTCTCTCTCACTCTCGCAGGCACGCTCTCAGATGTGGTCTCTCTCTTTTGCAAGCATGCTGTCTCTCTCCCTCTCTCTCTCACAGGCATGCTCTCTCACTCTGCAGGTGCACTCTGTCTCTCTCTCGCAGATGTGCTTTCTCTGTCGCAAATGTGCTCTCTCTCTCTCTCACAGGTGTATTCTGTCTTGCAGGTGTGTTCTCTGTCTCTGTCTTGGAGGCACGCTTGCTCTCTCTCGCAGACGCATTCTTTCTTTTGCAGGCACACTCGCTCTCTCACAGGTGTCCACTCTCTCTCTCTTAGACGTGTGCTCTGTTACGCACACGTGCTCTCTCTCCCTTCCTCACGCAGATAAACACTCTCTTTCTCACGTCTGCGAGAGAGAGCGCGCACGTCAGAAAGAACGTGTCTGCAAGAGAGAGAACGTGTCTGCGAGGCAGAGCGCATCTGCAACAGCGTGCACATCAGAGAGAGAGTGCGCATTAGCAAGAGAGCGCGCACGTCTGCGAGAGAGCGCGCACGTCTGCGAGAGAGCGCACGTCTGCGAGAGAGCGTGCACGTCTGCGAGAGAGTGTGTCTGCAAGAGAGAGAGCACATCTATGAGAGAGAGAACATGCGTCTGCAAGACAGCACACATGTCAGAGAGAGAATGCGTCTGTAAGAGAGAGCGCTCTGCGAGAGACAGTGCATCTGCTAGAGACAGGGTGTCTGCAAGAGAGAGAGAGTGCGTCTGCAAGAGACAGAGTGTGTCTGCGAGAGCATGCCTCTCGCAGGTGCACGCTCTCTCTCGCAAGCATGCTCTCTCTCTCGCAGGCACACTATCCCTTGCATGCGTGCACTCTCTCTCACAGGCGCGCTCTCTCGCTCTTGCAGGCACACTTTCTTTTTCTCTCTCGCAGGCACAATTGCTCCCTCTCTCGCAGGCATGCTCTCTCTCGCAAGCGCACTGTCTCTATTGCAGGCGCACTCTCGCTTTCTCTCTCTTGCAGGCGCGCTCTCTCTCTCTCTCTTGCAGGCGCGCTCTCTCTCTCTCTCTTGCAGGCGCGCTCTCTCTCTCTCTCGCAAGCGCGCTGTCTCTATTGCAGGCGCGCTCGCTCTCCCTCCCTCTCGCAGGCGCGCTCGCTCTCCCTCCCTCTCGCAGGCGCGCTCGCTCTCCCTCCCTCTCGCAGGCGCGCTCGCTCTCCCTCCCTCTCGCAGGCGCGCTCGCTCTCCCTCCCTCTCGCAGGCGCGCTCGCTCTCTCAGATGTGGTTTCTCTCTCTCTTGCAGGCGTGCTGTCTCTCTCACTCTCGCAGGCACGCTCTCTCTCTCTCTCTTGCAGGCACACTCGCTCTCTTGCAGGCACGTTCTCTCTCTCACATACACGCTGTCTCTTGGAGATGCAATCTCTCTCACAGACACACGTGCTTTTTCTTGCAGATGCGCTCGCTCTCTCTCACAGACAGGCGGTCCTGCAGACTTGCTCTGTCTTTCACAGGTGCACGCTTTCTCAGACATGCGCTCTGTCACGCGCATTCGCTCTCTCTCCCTCCCTCACGTAGATGCACACTCTCTTTCTTGCGTCTGCGAGAGAGAGCACGCATGTCAGAGAGAACGTGTCTGCAAGAGAGAGAACGCGTCTGCAAGGCAGAGTGCATCTGCAACAGCGCGCACATCAGGGAGTGTGCATTTGCAAGAGAGATCATGCATCAGAAAGAGAGAACGCATGTCTGCAAGAGGGAGAGAGCGCACATCTGCGAGAGAGAGAGAGAACGTGTCTGCGAGAGAGAGTGCATCTGCAAGGGAGAGTGTGCACATCAGAGAGAGAGCGTGTCTGCAAAAAAGAATGTCTGCGAGAACCAGAAAGCGCATCTGCGAGAGAGAACGCGTCTACAAGAGAGTGAACCTGCGAGAGAAAGAGAACATGTCTGCAAGAAACAGAGTGCATCTGAAAGAGTGACAACATGCCTCTTGCAGATGTTCGCTCTTGCAGGTGCGCTCTCTCTTTGACATGTGCGTTCTCTCTCTCGCAGGCACGCACTCTCGCAGACACGCGCTCTCTCTCTCTGGCTCACAGTCGCGCGCTCTCTGGCAGGCACGCTCGCTCTCTCCCCCCTCTCTGGCAGGCGCGCTCACTCTCTCCCCCCTCTCTGGCAGGCGCACTCGCTCTCTCCCCCCTCTCTGGCAGGCGCGCTCGCTCTCTCCCCCCCTCTCTGGCAGGCGCGCTCGCTCTCTCCCTCCCTCTCTGGCAGGCGCGCTCGCACTCTCCCTCCCTCTCTGGCAGGCGCGCTCGCTCTCTCCCCCACTCTCTGGCAGGCGCACTCGATCTCTCTCTTTCCCTCCATCTCTGGCAGGTGCGCTCGCTCTCTCTCTTTCCCCCCCTCTCTCGCAGGCGCGCTCTCTCTCTCCCTCTCGCAGGCGCGCTTTCTCTCTCTCTCTCGCAGGCGCGCTCTCTCTCTCGCAGACACGCTCTCTCTCTCTCTCTCGCAGGTGCGCTGTCTCTCTCTCTCTACTTGTAGGCGTGCTCTCTCTCTCTCTCGCAGGCGTGTTCTCTATCTCTCTCTCACAGGCGTGCTCTCTCTCTCTCTCGCAGGCGCGCTCTCTCTCTCTCGCAGCAGCTCTCTCTCTCTCTCGCAGGCGACGCTCTCTCTTCTCTCGCAGGCGCACTCTCTCTTCTCTCACTTGCAGCGTGCTCTCTCTCTCTCTCTCGCAGGTGTGTCTCTCTCTCTCTCTCGCAGGCGCGCTCTTCTCTCTCTCGCAGGGGCGCTGTCTCTCCCTCTCTCTCGCAGGCGGCGCTCTCTCTCTCTCTCTGCAGGCACGCTCTCTCTCTCTCTCTCGCAGGCACGCTCTCCTCTCTCTCTCTCGCAGGCACGCTCTGTTTCTCTCGCAGGCGCGATTGCCCCCTCTCTCTCTCGCAGGCGTGCTGTCTCTCTCTCACATGAGCGCTGTTTGTCTCTCTCTCTCACAGGCGCACTCTCTCTCTCTCTCACGGGAGTGCTGTCTCAATCTCTCTCTCGCAGGCACGCTCTCTCTGTCTCTCTCGCAGGCGCACTCTCTCTCTCTCCCTCACTTGCAGGCGTGCTCCCTCTCTCTCGCAGGCGTGTTCTCTCTTTCTCTCTCGCAGGCACGCTCTCTCTCTCTCTCTCGCAGGCACGCTCTGTTTCTCTCGCAGGTGCGATCGCTCCCTCTCTCTCTCGCACGAGCGCTGTCTCTCTCTCTCGCACGAGCGCTGTCTCTCTCTCTCGCACGAGCGCTGTCTCTCTCTCTCGCACGAGCGCTGTCTCTCTCTCTCGCACGAGCGCTGTCTCTCTCTCCTCGCACGAGCGCTGTCTCTCTCTCTGCACGAGCGCTGTCTCTCTCTCTCGCCACGGGCTGCTCCTCTCTCCCGAGCGCTTCTCTCTCTCGCGCACGAGCGCTGTCTTCTCTCTCTCGCACGAGCGCTGTCTCTCTCTCTCTCGCAGGTGCGCTGCCTCTCGCTCTCGCAGGAGCGCTGTCTCTCTCGCTCTCGCAGGAGCGCTGTCTCTCTCTCTCGCACGAGCGCTGTCTCCTCTCTCTCGCACGAGCGCTGTCTCTCTCTCTCTCGCACGAGCGCTGTCCTCTCTCTCTCGCAGGTGCGCTGTCTTCTCGTCTTGCAGGAGCGCTGTCTCTCTCTCTCGCACGAGCGCTGTCTCTCTCTCTCGCACGAGCGCTGTCTCTCTCTCTCGCACGAGCGCTGTCCTCTCTCTCTCGCACGAGCGCTGTCTCTCTCTCTCTCGCAGGTGCGCTGTCTTTCTCGCTCTTGCAGGAGCGCTGTCTCTCTCGCTGTCGCAGGAGCGCTGTCTCTCTCTCGCAGGCGCTCTCTTTCTCTGTCTCGCAGGAGCGCTGCCTCTCTCTCTCTCTCTGTCGCAGGCGCGCTCTCTCTCTCTCTTGCAGGCACGCTCTGTTTCTCTCGCAGGTGCGATCACTCCCTCTCTCTCTCGCAGGCGCACTCTCTCTCTCGCGGGAGCGCTGTCTCTCTCTCTCGCACGAGCGCTGTCTCTCTCTCACAGGCGTGCTGTCTCTCTCTCTCTCGCAGGCGGCTGCTCTCTCTCTCTCTCGCAGGAGCGCTGTCTCTCTCTCTCTCGCAGGAGCGCTCTTTCTCTGTCTCGCAGGAGCACTGCCTCTCTCTCTCTCTGTCGCAGGCGCGCTCTCTCTCTCGCAGGTGCGCTCTCCCGCTCTCTCTCTCGCCAGCGCGCTCTCTCTCTCGCCGGCGCTCTCTCTCTCTCCTCTTGCCGGCGCTCTCTCTCACTCTCTCTCCGTCTCGCAGGCGCGCTGTCTCTCTCTCTCTCTCGCAGGCACGCTCTGTTTCTCTCGCAGGGCGATCGCCCTCTCTCTCTCGCAGGCGCGCTCTCTCTCTCTCTCGCAGGAGCGCTGTCTCTCTTCTCGCAGGAGCGCTGTCTCTCTCTCTCACAGGAGCGCTGTCTCTCTCCTCGCAGGAGCGCTTCTCTCTCTCTCTGCAGGAGCGCTGTCTCTCTCGCTCTCGCAGGCAGCGCTGTCTCTCTCTCGCAGGCGCTCTCTTTCTCTCTCTCGCAGGAGCGCTGCTCTCTCTCTCTTCTCTCGCAGGCGCGCTGTCTCTCTCGCAGGCCGCGGTCTCTCTCGCAGGTCGCACTGTCTCTCTCGCAGGACGGTCCTCTCTCACAGACGTGCTGTCTCCTTCGCAGGCGCGCTGTCTTCTGTCTCTCTCGCACGCGCTGCTGTCTCTCTCGCAGGTGCGCTGTCTCTCTCTCTCGCAGGCACGCTGTCTCTCTCTCTCTCGCAGGCGCGCTGTCTCTCTCTCTCGCAGGCGCGCTGTCTCTCTCTCTCTCTCTCGCAGGCGCGCTGCCTCTCTCGCAGGCGTGTTGTCTGTCTCTCTCTCTTGCAGGCGCTCTCGCTCCCTCTCTCTCTCGCAGGCGTGCTCTCTCTCTCTCGCAGGCGCGCTTTCTCTCTCTCTCGCAGGTGCACACTCTCTCTCTCTCTCGCAGGAGCGTTGTCTCTCTCTCGCAGGCGTGCGCTCTCTCTCTCTCTTGCAGGTGCACTGTCTCTCTCTCTCTCGCAGGCGTGCTCTCTGTCTCTCTCTCTCAAGCCTGCTCTCTGTCTCTCTCTCGCAGGCGCGCTCTCTCCTCTCTCTCTCTCTCGCAGGCGCGCTCTCTCTCTCTCTCTCTCGCAGGAGCGCTCGCTCTCTCTCTCTCTCGCAGGCGTGCTCTCTCTCTCTCGCAGGCGCGCTGTCTCTCCTCTCTCTCGCAGGCGCTGTCTCTCTCTCTCGCGCTCTCTCTTCGCAGGCGCGCTGTCTCTCCCTCTCTCTTGCAGGCGCGCTCTCTCTCTCGCAGGCACGCTCTCTCTCTCTCTCTCGCAGGCGCGCTCTCTCTCTCTCACAGGCGCGCTCTCTCTCTCTCTCTCGCAGGCGCGGTCTCTCTCTCGCAGGTGCTTCTCTCTCTCGCAGGCGCGCTCTCTCTCTCTCAGGCGCGCTCTCTCTCTCTCGCAGGCGCGCTCTCTCTCTCTCTCTCGCAGGCGCAGTCTCTCTCTCGCAGGTGCGTCTCTCTCTTGCAGGCGCGCTCTCTCTCTCGCAGGCGTGCTCTCTGTCTCTCTCTCAGGCGTGCTCTCTGTCTCTCTCTCAGGCGTGCTCTCTGTCTCTCTCTCGCAGGCACGCTCTTCTCTCTCTCTCTCTCTCGCAGGCGCTCTCTCCTCTCTCTCTCTCTCTCCGCAGGAGCGCTCGCTCTCTCTCTCTCTCGCAGGCGCGCTGTCTCTCTCTCTCTCTCGCAGGCGCACTGTCTGTCTCTCTCTCTCTCGCAGGCACGCTGTCTCTCTCTCTCTCTCTCGCAGGCGTGCTCTCTCTCTCTCGCAGGCGTGCTCCTTCTCTCTCTCGCAGGCGCGCTGTCTCTCTCGCAGGCGTGCTCTCTCTCTCTCTCGCAGGCGCGCTGTCTCTGTCTCTCTCGCAGGCGCACTCTCTCTCTCTCCCTCACTTGCAGGCGTGCTCTCTCTCTCTCGCAGGCGTGTTCTCTCTCTCTCTCTCTCGCAGGCGTGCTTTCTCTCTCTCGCAGGCGTGCTTTCTCTCTCTCGCAGGCGCGCTGTCTCTCCCTCTCTCTCGCAGGCGCGCTCTCTCTCCTCTCTCTCGCAGGCGCGCTCTCTCTCTCTCTCTCTCGCAGGCACGCTCTGTTTCTCTCGCAGGTGCGATCGCTCTCTCTCTCTCTCGCAGGCGCGCTGTCTCTCTCTCTCGCAGGCGCGCTCTCTCTCTCTCTCGCAGGCGCGCTGTCTCTCTCTCTCGCAGGCGCGCTGTCTCTCTCTCTCTTGAGGCGCGTCTCCTCTCTCTCTCGCAGGACGTGCTGCTCTCTCTCTCTCTCGCAGGCGCGCTGTCTCTCTTCTCTCTCGCAGGCGCGCTGTCTCTCTCTCTCTCGCAGGGCGCTGTCTCTCTCTCTCTCGCAGGCGCGCCTGTCTCTCTCTGCTCTCTCTCTCGCAGGCGCGCTGTCTCTCTCTCTCTCTCTCGCAGGCGCGCTCTCTCTCTCTCTCTCGCAGGCGCGCTCTCTGTCTCTCTCTCGCCGGCGCTCTCTCTCTCTCCTCTCGCCGGCGCTCTCTCTCACTCTCTCTCCCTGTCTCGCAGGCGCGCTGTCTCTCTCTCTCGCAGGTGCGCTGTCCTCTCTCTCGCAGGCGCGCTGTCTCTCTCGCAGGGCGTCTCTCTCGCAGGCGCGCTCTCTCTCTCGCAGGCGCGCTGTCTCTCTCGCAGGCGCGCTGTCTCTCTCGCAGGCGCGCTGTCTCTCTCTCACAGACGTGCTGTCTCTCTCTCTCTCTCTCGCAGGCGCGCTGTCTCTCTGTCTCTCTCGCAGGCGCGCTGTCTCTCTCTCGCAGGCGCGCTCTCTCTCTCTCTCTCTCGCAGGCGCGCTGTCTCTCTCTCTCGCAGGCGCGCTGTCTCTCTCTCTCTCTCGCAGGCGCGCTGTCTCTCTCTCTCTCGCAGGCGCGCTGTCTCTCTCTTCTCTCGCAGGCGCTCTCGCTCTCTCTCTCTCTCGCAGGCGCGCTCTCTCTCTCTCTCTCGCAGGCGCACTCTCTCTCTCTCTCGCAGGCGCACTCTCTCTCTCTCTCGCAGGCGCGCTGTCTCTCTCTCTCGCAGGCGCGCTGTCTCTCTCTCTCTCGCAGGCGCGCTCTCTCTCTCTCACAGACATGCTGTCTCTCTCTCTCTCTCTCGCAGGCGCGCTGTCTCTCTCTCTCGCAGGCGCGCTGTCTCTCTCTCTCGCAGGCGCGCTGTCTCTCTCTCTCGCAGGAGCGCTGTCTCTCTCTCTCTCTCTCGCAGGGCGCTCTCTCTCCTCGCAGGAGCGCTGTCTCTCTCTCTCGCGCAGGCGCTGTCTCTCTTCGCAGGCGCTGTCTCTCTCTCTCTCGCAGGGCGCTGCTCTCTCTCTCTCCTCTCTCGCAGGCGCGCTCTTCTCTCTCTCTCGCACGCGCTGTTCCTCTCGCAGCGCCTCTCTCTCCTCTCGCAGCGCACTCTCTCTCTCTCGAGGAGCGCTGTCTCTCTCTCCTCGCAGGCGCGCTGTCTCTCTCTCTCTCGCAGGCGCGCTTCTCTTCTCTCGCAGGAGCGCTGTCTCTCTCTCTCTCGCAGGAGCGCTGTCTCTCTCTCTCTCGCAGGCGCGCTCTTTCTCTGTCTCGCAGGAGCACTGCCTCTCTCTCTCTCTGTCGCAGGCGCGCTCTCTCTCTCGCAGGCGCGCTCTCCCGCTCTCTCTCTCGCCGGCGCGCTCTCTGTCTCGCCGGCGCTCTCTCTCTCTCCTCTCGCAGGCGCTCTCTCTCACTCTCTCTCCGTCTCGCAGGCGCGCTGTCTCTCTCTCTCTCTCGCAGGCACGCTCTGTCTCTCTCGCAGGCGCGTCGCTCTCTCTCTCTCTCGCAGGCGCGCTGTCTCTCTCTCTCGCAGGCGCACTCTCTCTCTCTCTCGCAGGCGCGCTGTCTCTCTCTCTCGCAGGCGCGCTGTCTCTCTCTCTCGCAGGCGCGCTGTCTCTCTCTCTCTCTCGCAGGCGCGCTCTCTCTCTCTCTCGCAGGCGCGCTGTCTCTCTCTCTCGCAGGCGCGCTGTCTCTCTCTCTCTCGCAGGAGCGCTGTCTCTCTCTCTCTCGCAGGAGCGCTGTCTCTCTCTCTCTCGCAGGAGCGCTGTCTCTCTCTCTCTCTTCGCAGGCGCGCTCTCTCTCTCTCTCTGCAGGCGCGCTCTCTCCTCTCTCTCTCTGCAGCGCTCTCCTCTCTCTCTCTCGCGCGTCTCTCTCTCTCTCGCAGGCGCGCTCTCTCTCTCTCGCAGGCGCGCTCTCTCTCTCTCTCGCAGGCGCACTCTCTCTCTCTCTCTCGCAGGCGCGCTGTCTCTCTCTCGCAGGCGTGCGCTCTCTCTCTCTCTCGCAGGCGCACTGTCTCTCTCTCTCTCGCAGGCGTGCTCTCTGTCTCTCTCTCTCAGGCGTGCTCTCTCTCTCTCTCTCGCAGGCGCGCTCTCTCCTCTCTCTCTCTCTCACAGGCGCGCTCTCTCTCTCTCTCTCTCGCAGGCGCGCTCGCTCTCTCTCTCTCTCGCAGGCGTGCTCTCTCTCTCTCGCAGGCGCGCTGTCTCTCTCTCTCTCTCGCAGCGTGTCTCTCCTCTGCAGCCTCTCTCTCTCTCCGCAGGCGCGCTCTCTCTCTCTCTCTCGCAGGCGCGCTCTCTCTCTCTCACTGCAGGCGTGTCTCTCTCTCTCTCTCTCGCAGGCGTGCTTTCTCTCTCTCGCAGGCGCGCCCTTCTCTCTCTCGCAGGCGCGCTGTCTCTCCCTCTCTCTCGCAGGCGCGCTCTCTCTCTCTCTCTCTTGCAGGCGCGCTCTCTCTCTCTCTCGCAGGCACGCTCTGTCTCTCTCGCAGGCGCGTCGCTCTCTCTCTCTCTCGCAGGCGCGCTCTCTCTCTCTCTCTCGCAGGCGCGCTGTCTCTCTCTCTCTCGCAGGCGCGCTGTCTCTCTCTCTCTCGCAGGAGCGCCTCTCTCTCTCTCTCGCAGGAGCGCTGTCTCTCTCTCGCAGGCGCGCTCTCTCTCTCTCTCTCTCGCAGGCGCGCTGTCTCTCTTCCTCTCGCAGTCGCGCTGTCTCTCTCTCTCCAGGCGCGCTGTCTCTCTCTCTCCGCAGGCGCGCTGTCTCTCTCTCTCTCTCGCAGGCACGCTCTCTCTCTCTCTCTCTCTCTCGCCAGGCGCGCTGTCTCTCTCTCTCTCGCAGGCGCGCTGTTCTCTCTCTCGCAGGCGCGCGCTCCTCTCTCTCGCAGGTGCTGTCTCTCTCTCTTCGCAGGCGCGCTCTCTCTCTCCAGGCGCGCTCTCCTCTCTCTCGCAGGCGCGCTTCTCTCTCTCTCGCAGGCGGCTCTCTCTCCTCTCTCTCCCTGTCTCGCAGGCGCGCTGTCTCTCTCTCTCGCAGGCGCGCTGTCCTCTCTCTCGCAGGCGCTCTGTCTCTCTCGCAGGCGCTCTGTCTCTCTCGCAGGCGCGGTCTCTCTCGCAGGCGCACTGTCTCTCTCGCAGGCGCACTGTCTCTCTCGTCGGCGCGCTGTCTCTCTCTCACAGACGTGCTGTCTCTCTCTCTCTCTCTCGCAGGCGCGCTGTCTCTCTGCACGCGCGCTGTCTCTCTCTTGCAGGTGCGCTCTCTCTCTCTCTCTCTCGCAGGCACGCTGTCTCTCTCTCTCGCAGGCGCGCTGTCTCTCTCTCTCTCTCTGCAGGCGCGCTGTCTCTCTCTCTCTCGCAGGCGCGCTGTCTCTCTCTGTTTCTTGCAGGCGCTCTCGCTCCCTCTCTCTCTCGCAGGCACGCTCTCTCTGTCTCTCTCGCAGGCGCGCTGTCTCTCTCTCTTGCAGGCGCGCTGTCTCTCTCTCTCTCGCAGGAGCGCTGTCTCTCTCTCTCTCGCAGGAGCGCTGTCTTTCTCTCGCAGGCGCGCTCTCTCTCTCTCACAGACGTGCTGTCTCTCTCTCTCTCTCTCGCAGGCGCGCTGTCTCTCTCTCTCTCTCGCAGGCGCTCTCGCTCTCTCTCTCTCTCGCAGGCGCGCTTCTCTCTCTCTCTCCGCAGGCACCGTCTCTCTCTCTCTCTCGCAGGCGCTCTCTCTCTCTCTCTCGCAGGCGCACTCTCTCTCTCTCTCTCGCAGGCGCGCTGTCTCTCTCCTTCGCAGGCGCGCTGTCTCTCTCTTCTCGCAGGGCGCTGTCTCTCTCTTCGCAGGAGCGCTCTCTCTCTCGCAGGCCGCTCTCTCCTCTCGCAGGCGTGCTGTCTCTCTCTCTCTCTCGCAGGCGCGCGTCTCTCCTCTCTCTCGCAGGCCTCGCTCTCTCTCTCCTCTCGCAGGCCGCTTCTCTCTCTCTCTCGCCAGGCGCCGTCTCTCTCTCTCTCTCGCAGCACGCTCTCTCTCTCTCTCTCGCAGGCGCTCTCTCTCTCTCTCGCAGGCGCACTGTCTCTCTCTCTCGCAGGCGCGCTGTCTCTCTCTTCTCGCAGGGCGCTGTCTCTCTCGCAGGCCTGCTCTCTCTCTCTCAGCACGTGCTGTCTCTCTCTCTCTCTCTCGCAGGCGCGCTGTCTCTCTCTCTCTCTCGCAGGCGGTCTGCTCTCTCTCTCTCGCAGGCGCGCTCTCTCTCTCTCTCTCGCAGGCGCGCTCTCTCTCTCTCTCACAGGAGCGCTGTCTCTCTCTCTCTCGCAGGCGCGCTGTCTCTCTCTCTCTCTCGCAGGCGCGCTGTCTCTCTCTCGCAGGCGCGCTCTCTCTCTCTCACAGGCGTGCTGTCTCTCTCTCTCTCTCTCGCAGGCGCGCTGTCTCTCTGTCTCTCTCGCAGGCGCGCTGTCTCTCTTCTCTCTCGCAGGCGCGCTGTCTCTCTCTCTCTCTCGCAGGCGCGCTCTCTCTCTCTCTCTCTCGCAGGCGCGCTCTCTCTCTCTCTCTCTCTCGCAGGCACGCTCTGTCTCTCTCGCAGGCGCGTCGCTCTCTCTCTCTCTCGCAGGCGCGCTGTCTCTCTCTTCTCTCGCAGGCGCTCTCGCTCTCTCTCTCTCTCGCAGGCGCGCTCTCTCTCTCTCTCTCGCAGGCGCGCTGTCTCTCTCTCTCGCAGGCGCGCTGTCTCTCTCTCTCGCAGGCGCGCTGTCTCTCTCTCTCTCGCAGGCGCGCTGTCTCTCTCTCTCTCGCAGGCGCGCTGTCTCTCTCTCGCAGGCGCGCTCTCTCTCTCTCACAGGCGTGCTGTCTCTCTCTCTCTCTCTCGCAGGCGCGCTGTCTCTCTCTCTCTCTCGCAGGCGCGCTCGCTCCCTCTCTCTCGCAGGCGCGCTCTCTCTCTCTCTCCGCAGCCGTCTCTCTCTCTCTCGCAGCACGCTCTCTCTCTCTCTCTCGCAGGCGCGCCCTCTCTCTCTCTCGCAGGCGCTGTCTCTCTCTCTCGCAGGCGAGCTGTCTCTCTCTCTCTCGCAGGCGCTGTGCTCTCTCTCTCTCGCAGGCGCGCTGTCTCTCTTCGCAGGCGCGCTCTCTCTCTCTCACAGACGTGTGCTCTCTCTCTCTCTCTCGCAGGCGCGCTGTCTCTCTCTTCTCTCGCAGGCGCTCGCTCTCTCTCTCTCTCGCAGGCGCTCTCTCTCTCTCTTCGCAGGCGCGCGTCTCCTCTCTCTCTCGCAGGCGCGCCTCTCTCTCTCTCGCAGGCGCTCTCTCTCTCTCTCTCGCAGGCGCGCTGTCTCTCTCTCGCAGGCGCGCTGTCTCTCTCTCTCTCGCAGGCGCGCTGTCTCTCTCTCGCAGGCGCGCTCTCTCTCTCTCGCAGGCGTGCTGTCTCTCTCTCTCTCGCAGGCGCGCTGTCTCTCTCTCTCTCTCGCAGGCGCTCTCGCTCTCTCTCTCTCTCGCAGGCACGCTCTCTCTCTCTCTCTCGCAGGCGCGCTCTCTCTCTCTCTCGCAGGCGCGCTGTCTCTCTCGCAGGCGCGCTGTCTCTCTCTCTCTCGCAGGCGCGCTGTCTCTCTCTCGCAGGCGCGCTCTCTCTCTCTCACAGACATGCTGTCTCTCTCTCTCTCTCTCGCAGGCGCGCTGTCTCTCTGTCTCTCTCGCAGGCGCGCTGTCTCTCTTCTCTCTCGCAGGCGCGCTGTCTCTCCTCTCTCTCGCAGGCGCGCTCTCTCTCTCTCTCTCTCGCAGGCGCGCTCTCTCTCTCTCTCTCTCTCGCAGGCACGCTCTCTCTCTCTCGCAGGTGCGTCGCTCTCTCTCTCTCTCGCAGGCGCGCTGTCTCTCTCTTCTCGCAGGCGCTCTCGCTCTCTCTCTCTCGCAGGCGCGCTCTCTCTCTCTCTCGCAGGCGCGCTGTCTCTCTCTCGCAGGCGCGCTGTCTCTCTCTCTCTCGCAGGCGCGCTGTCTCTCTCTCGCAGGCGCGCTCTCTCTCTCTCGCAGGCGCGCTGTCTCTCTCTCTCTCTCGCAGGCGCGCTCTCTCTCTCTCGCAGGCGCGCTGTCTTCTCTCTCTCTCTCGCAGGCGCGCTCTCTCTCTCCTCTCGCAGGCGCTCTCTCTCTCTCTCTCTCGCAGCACGCTCTCTCTTCTCTCTCGCAGGCGCCGTCTCTCTCTCTCTCGCAGGCGCGCTCTCTCTCTCTCTCTCGCAGGCGCACTCTCTCTCTCTCTCGCAGGCGCGCTGTCTCTCTCTCTCGCAGGCGCGCTGTCTCTCTCTCTCTCGCAGGCGCGCTGTCTCTCTCTCGCAGGCGCGCTCTCTCTCTCTCGCAGGCGTGCTGTCTCTCTCTCTCTCTCTCGCAGGCGCGCTGTCTCTCTCTTCTCTCGCAGGCGCTCTCGCTCTCTCTCTCTCTCGCAGGCACGCTCTCTCTCTCTCTCTCGCAGGCGCGCTCTCTCTCTCTCTCGCAGGCGCGCTGTCTCTCTCTCTCGCAGGCGCGCTGTCTCTCTCTCTCTCGCAGGAGCGCTGTCTCTCTCTCGCAGGCGCGCTCTCTCTCTCTCGCAGGCGCGCTGTCTCTCTCTCTCTCTCTCGCAGGCGCGCTGTCTCTCTCTTCTCTCGCAGGCGCTCTCGCTCTCTCTCTCTCTCGCAGGCCGCTCTCTCTCTCTCTCTCGCAGGCCGCTCTCTCTCTCTCTCGCAGGCGCGTCTCTCTTTCTCTCGCAGGCGCGCTCTCTCTCTCTCTCTCGCAGGCGCGCTGTCTCTCTCTCTCGCAGCGCTGTCTCTCTCTCTCGCAGGCGCGCTGTCTCTCTCTCTCGCAGGCGCGCTGTCTCTCTCGCAGGCGCGCTCTCTCTCTCTCGCAGGCGTGCTGTCTCTCTCTCTCTCGCAGGCGCGCTGTCTCTCTCTCTCTCTCGCACGCGCGCTGTCTCCCTCTCGCAGGCGCGCTGTCTCTCTCTCTCTCTCGCAGGCGCGCTGTCTCTCTCTCTCTCGCAGGCGCGCTGTCTCTCTCTCTCTCGCAGGCGCGCTGTCTCTCTCTCGCAGGCGCGCTGTCTCTCTCTCGCAGGAGCGCTGTCTCTCTCTCTCTCGCAGGCGCGCTGTCTCTCTCTCGCAGGCGCGCTCTCTCTCTCTCACAGACGTGCTGTCTCTCTCTCTCTCTCTCGCAGGCGCGCTGTCTCTCTCTCTCTCTCGCAGGCGCGCTGTCTCTCTCTCTCTCTCGCAGGCGCGCTGTCTCTCTCTCTCTCTCGCAGGCGCGCTGTCTCTCTCTCTCGCAGGCGCGCTGTCTCTCTCGCAGGGCGCTGTCTCTCCTCCTCGCAGGCGCTGTCTCTCTCTCGCAGGCACGCTGTCTCTCTCTCTCTCTCGCAGGCGCGCTGTCTCTCTCTCTCTCTCGCAGGCATGCTCTCTCTCTCTCTCTCGCAGGAGCGCCATCTCTCTCTCGCTCGCAGGCGCGCTGTCTCTCTCTCGCAGGCAGGCTGTCTCTCTCTCTCTCTCGCAGGCGCGCTCTCTCTCTCTCTCTCGCAGGCGCGCTCTCTCTCTTCCTCTCGCAGGCGCTCTTCTCTCTCGCAGGCGCGTCGCTCTCTCTCTCTCTCGCAGGCGCGCTGTCTCTCTCTCTCTCTCGCAGGCGCTCTCGCTCTCTCTCTCTCTCGCAGGCGCGCTCTCTCTCTCTCTCTCGCAGGCGCGCTGTCTCTCTCTCTCGCAGGCGCGCTGTCTCTCTCTCTCTCGCAGGCGCGCTGTCTCTCTCTCTCTCGCAGGCGCGCTGTCTCTCTCTCGCAGGCGCGCTCTCTCTCTCTCACAGACGTGCTGTCTCTCTCTCTCTCTCTCGCAGGCGCGCTGTCTCTCTCTCTCTCTCGCAGGCGCTCTCGCTCTCTCTCTCTCTCGCAGGCGCGCTCTCTCTCTCTCTCTCGCAGGCACCGTCTCTCTCTCTCTCTCGCAGGCGCGCTCTCTCTCTCTCTCTCGCAGGCGCGCTCTCTCTCTCTCTCGCAGGCGCGCTGTCTCTCTCTCTCGCAGGAGCGCTGTCTCTCTCTCTCTCGCAGGCGCGCTGTCTCTCTCTCTCTCGCAGGAGCGCTGTCTCTCTCTCGCAGGCGCGCTCTCTCTCTCTCGCAGGCGTGCTGTCTCTCTCTCTCTCTCTCGCAGGCGCGCTGTCTCTCTCTCTCTCTCGCAGGCGCGCTGCTCTCTCTCTCTCTCGCAGGCGCGCTCTCTCTCTCTCTCTCGCAGGCGCCGTCTCTCTCTCTCTCTCGCAGGCGCGCTCTCTCTCTCTCTCTCGCAGGCGCACTCTCTCTCTCTCTCGCAGGCGCGCTGTCTCTCTCTCTCGCAGGCGCGCTGTCTCTCTCTCTCTCGCAGGCGCGCTGTCTCTCTCTCGCAGGCGCGCTCTCTCTCTCTCGCAGGCGTGCTGTCTCTCTCTCTCTCTCTCGCAGGCGCGCTGTCTCTCTCTCTCTCTCGCAGGCGCTCTCGCTCTCTCTCTCTCTCGCAGGCGCGCTCTCTCTCTCTCTCTCGCAGGCGCACTCTCTCTCTCTCTCGCAGGCGCGCTGTCTCTCTCCTCGCGCGCACGCGTCTCTCTCCTCTCTCGCAGGCGCGCTGTCTCTCTCCTCTGCAGGCGCGCTGTCTCTCTCTCGCAGCAGCGCGCTCTCTCTCTCTCGCAGGCATGCTGTCTCTCTCTCTCTCTCTCTCGCAGGCGCGCTGTCTCTCTCTCTCTCTCGCAGGCGCGCTGTCTCTCTCTCTCTCTCGCAGGCGCGCTGTCTCTCTCTCTCTCTCGCAGGCGCGCTGTCTCTCTCTCTCTCTCGCAGGCGCGCTGTCTCTCTTCTCTCTCGCAGGCGCGCTGTCTCTCTCTTGCAGGCGCGCTCTCTCTCTCTCTCGCAGGCACTCTCTCTCTCTCTCTCGCAGGCGCGCTCGCTCTCTCTCGCAGTGCGCTCTCTCTCTCGCAGGCGCGCTGTCTCTCTCTCTCGCAGGCGCGCTCTCTCTCTCTCTCGCAGGCGCGCTGTCTCTCTCTCTCTCTCGCAGGCGCGCTGTCTCTCTTCTCTCTCGCAGGCGCGCTGTCTCTCGCAGGCGCGCTGTCTCTCTCGCAGGCGCGCTGTCTCTCTCTCTCTCTCGCAGGCGCGCTGTCTCTCTCCTCTCGCAGGCGCGCTCTCTCTCTCTCTCCAGGCGTGCTGTCTCTCTCTCTCGCAGGCGCGCTGTCTCCTCTTCTCGCAGGCGCGCTGTCTCTTCTCTGCAGGGCGCTGTCTCTCTCTCTCTCTCGCAGGCGCGCTTCCTCCTCTCTCGCAGGCGCGCTCTCCTCTCTCTCTCTCTCGCAGGCACGCTGTCTCTCTCTCTCTCGCAGGCGCGCTCTTCTCTCTCTCTCTCGCAGGCGCGCTGTCTCTCTCTCTCGCAGGAGCGCTGTCTCTCTCTCTCGCAGGCGCGCTGTCTCTCTCTCTTGCAGGCGCGCTGTCTCTCTCTCTCTCGCAGGCGCGCTCTCTCTCTCGCAGGCGCGCTCTCTCTCTCTCTCTCGCCGGCGCTCTCTCTCCTCTCTCTCCCTTCTCGCAGGCGCGCTGTCTCTCTCTCTCTTGTCTCTCTCTATCCTCGCAGGAGCGCTTGTCTCTCTCTCGCACGGAGCGCTCTCTCTCCCTCCACAGAACGTGCGGTCTCTCTCTCTCGCTCTCGCAGGCCGAACTGTCTCTTCTCTGTTTTCTTGCGGAGGCTCTCCTCGCTCCCTCTCTCTCTCCGCAGGCACGCTCTCTCTGTCTCTCTCATCAGGTCGCACTCTCGCTCTCTCCTCGACAGCGCACTGTCTCTCATCCTCTCGCAGGAGCGCTGTCCTCTCTCTCCTCTCGTCATCGCGGCTCGCTGTCCTCCTCTCTCTCAGGGGGCGCGCTCTCTCTCTTTCCACAGACATGCTGTCCCCTCTCTTCCCTCGCTCTTACGCGAGGCCGCGCTTGTCTCTCGTCTCTTCCTCCGCACGCAGCGGGTTGTCTCTCCTGTCCTCTCTCGCCAGGCGCGCTGTCTCTCCCTCTCTCCTCACAGGCGGGCTCTCTCTCTCTCTCTCTCGCAGGGCGCGCTCTCCTCTCTCTCTCTCTCTCGCAGGCACCTCTGTTTTTTTCCTCTCGCATTTGCGATCGCTCTCTCTCTCTCTCGCAGGGCGCGCTTGTCTCTCTCTGTTTCTTGCATCGCTCCTCGCTCCCTCTCATCTCATCGCAGCACGCTCTACTCTGTCTCTCTCGCAAGGCTCACTCTCCCTCTCTCTCTCTCTCGCAGGCCACTGTCTCTCCTCTCGCAGGAGCGCTGTCTCTCTCTATCTCGCAGAAGCGCTGTCCCCTCTCCGCGTCTTCGCATATCGCTGTCCTTTCTCTCGCAGGGGCGCGCTCCTTCTCTCTCTCACAGACCGTGCTGTCTCTCTTCTCTCCTTCGCAGGGCGCACTGTCCTCTCTGTTTCTTCAGGCGCTCTCGCTCCCTCTCTCTCTCGTCTCTCTCTCTCTCGCAGGCGGCTCGCTCTCTCTCTCTCTCGCTCTCGCAGGCGCGCTGTCTCTCTCTCTCTCGCAGGCGCGCTGTCTCTCTCTCCCTTTCGCAGGCGCGCTGTCCCTCTCTCTCTCGCAGGCACTGTCTTCTCTCTCTCTCTCGCAGGCGCGCTGTCTCTCTCTCTCTCTCGCAGGCGCGCTGTCTCTCTCTCTCTAGGCGTGCTCTCTCTCTCTCCTCTCTCGCAGGAGCGCTGTCCTCTCTCTCTCTCCCTGTCGCAGTGCGCTCACTCTCCTCTCTCTCTCTTGCAGCGCGCTGTCTCTCTCTCTCGCAGGCGCTCTCCTCGTCTCTGTCTCTCACAGGCATGCTGTCTCTCTCTCTCTCTCTCGCAGGCGCGCTGTCTCTCTCTCCCTTGCAGGCACGCTTTCTCTCTCTCCCTTTTGCAGGCGCGCTGTCTCTCTCTCTCTCACAGGCGCACTGTCTCTCTCTCTCCCGCATCTGCGCGCACTCCCTGCCTCTCCCTCTCGCTCTCCCTCTCTCGTAGACGCACGTGCTCCCTCCCTTTCCCTCTCTCACTGGCGTGCGCGCTCCCTCCCTCTCCCTCTCTCGCAGACGCGCGCACTCCCTCCCTCTCCCTCTCCCTCTCTCGCAGGCGTGCGCTCCCTCCTTCTCCCTCTCACGCAGTTGCGCGCGCTCTCTCTCCCTCGCAGGTGCTCGCTCTCTCTTCCTCTCGCAGGTGCGCTCACACTCTCTCTTCCTCTCACAGGCGCGCTCGCTCTCTCTCTCTCTCCCTCGCAGACGCGCACTTTGTCTCTCACTCTCTCCTTCTCACAGGCGCGCTCGCTCTCTCTCTCCCTCTCACAGGCGCGCACTCTCTGTGTCTCTCTCTCTCCCTCTCGCAGTCGCGCTCGCTCTCTCTCTCTCTTGCAGGCGTGCGCTCTGTCTCTCTCGCTCGCAGGCGCGCTGTCTCTCTCTCTCTCGCAGGTGCGCTGTCTCTCTCTCGCAGGCACGCGCACTCCCTTCCTCTCCCTCTCTCGCAGGCGCACTGTTTCTCACAGGCGCGCTGTCTCTCTGTCTCTCTCGCAGGTGCGCTGTCTCTCCCTCTCTCTCGCAGGCATTCTCTCTCTCTTTTGCAGGTGCTGTCTCTCTCTCTCTCTCTTGCAGGCGCACTGTCTCTCTGTCTCTCTCGCGGGTGCGCTGTCTCTCTCTCTCTCGCGGGTGCGCTGTCTCTCTCTCTCTCGCGCGCGCACTCCCTCCCTCTCCCTGTCCCTGTCCCGCAGGCGCGCGCGCTCCCTTCCTCTCCCTCTCCCGCAGGCGCGCGCGCTCCCTTCCTCTCCCTCTCCCGCAGGCACGCGCGCTCCCACCCTCTCCCTCTCCCGCAGGCGCGCGCGCGCTCCCTCCCTCTCCCCCTCCCGCAGGCGTGCATGCTCCCTCCCTCTCCCTCTCCCTCCAGGCGCGCACGCGCTCCCTCCCTCTCCTCTCCCCTCTCTCCCGCAGGCGGCACGCTCTCCCTCTCCCTCTCCCCCTCCCCCTCCCGCAGGCGTGCATGCTCCCTCCCTCTCCCTCTCCCCCTCCGACAGGCGCGCACGCACCCCTCCCTCTCCCCTCCGCAGGCTCGCGCACCCCCCTCCTCCCTCCATCCCGCAGGCGCGCGCGCTCCCTCCCTCTCCCTCTCCCTCTGACAGGCGCGCGCACTCCCTCCCTCTCCCTCTCCGACAGGCGCGCGCACTCCCTCCCTCTCCCGCAGGCGCGCAGCTCCCTCCCTCTCCCTCTCCCCCTCCGACAGGGCGCGCGCTCCCTCCCTCTCCCTCTCCCCCCCCCGCAGGCGCGCATCTCACTCCTCTCCCTCTCCCCCTCCCCCTCCGACAGGCGCGCGCGCGCTCCCTCCCTCTCCCTCTCCCGCAGGCCGCAAGCTCCCTCCTCTCCCTCTCACAGGCGCGCTCCCTCCCTCTCCCTCTCCCCCTCCCGCAGGCGCGCATGCTCCCTCCCTCTCCCTCTCCCCCTCCGCAGGCGTGCAGCTCCCTCCCTCCCTCCCCCTCAAGCAGGCTGCATCTCCCCCCCTCCCTCTCCCCTCCCGCAGCATGCAGCTCATCCCTCTCCTCTCCCACTCCCCAGTCCCTCTCCTCTCCTCTCCGCAGGCCAGCTCCCTCCCTCTCCCTCTCCCCCTCCCACAGCGCATGCTCCCTCCCTCTCCCTCTCCCCCCCCCCGCAGGCGCGCATGCTCCCTCCCTCTCCCACTCCCCCTCCCCCTCCCGCATGCGCGCATCCTCCCTCCCTCTTCCCCTCTCCCTCCTCCCGCAGACGCGCATGCTCCCTCCCTCTCCCTCTCCCCTCCCGCAGGCGTGCACGCTCCCTCCCTCTCCCTCCCCCCCCCCACACCCCCCCCCCCCCCCCCTCCCGCAGACGCGCACGCTCCCTCCCTCTCCCTCCCCCCTCCCGCAGGCGCACTGCATGCTCCCTCCCTCTCCCTCTCTCCCCCCCGCAGCGCGCACGCTCCCTCCCTCCCCCCCCTCCCCCTCCCGCAGGCGTGCAGCTCCCTCCCTCTCCCTCTCCCCCCACGCATCCCTCCCTCTCCCCTCCCCCTCCCGCAGGCGCACCCTCCCTCTCCCTCCCCCCTCCCGCAGCCCCCCCCTCCGCACACCTCCCTCTCCTCTCCCTTTCCCCCTCCGCAGGCGGCACGCTCCCTCCCTCTCCCTCTCTCCGCAGGCGCGCGCGCACTCCCTCCCTCTCCCTCTCACAGGCGCGCTCACTCTCCCTCTCCCTCGCAGACGCGCGCACTCCCTCCCTCTCCCTCTCTCGCAGGCGCGCGCGCCCCTCCCTCTCTCTCTCCCTCTCCAGGCACGCTCGCTCCATCCCTCTCCCCCCCCGCAGCACGCGCATCCCTCCCTCTCCCTCTCCCCCTCCCGCAGGCGTGCGCACTCCCTCCCTCTCCCTCTCCCCCTCCCGCAGGCGCGTGCGCACTCCCTCCCTCTCCCTCTCCCCCTCCCGCAGGCGCGCGCGCGCTCCCTCCCTCTCCGTCTCCCTCTCTCGCAGGCGTGCGCTCCCTCCTTCTCCCTCTCACGCAGTTGCGCGCGCTCTCTCTCCCTCTCGCAGCTGCACACTCTCTCTCTCTCCCCCTCGCAGGCGCGCACTCTCTCTCTCTCTCTTGCAGGCGCCTCACTCTCTCTCTTCCTCTCACAGGCGGGCTCACTCTCTCTCTCTCCCTTGCAGGTGCGCACTCTCTCTCGCAGGCGCGCGCGCTCTCTCTCTCACAGGAGCGCTGTCTATCTCTCTCTCTCTCGCAGGCAGCTCTCTCTCTCTCTCTCGCAGGCACGCTGTCTCTCTCTCGCAGGCACTCTCTCTCTCTCTCTCTCGCAGGCGCACTCTCTGTCCCTCTCACAGGCGTGCGCTCTCTCTTCCTCTTGCAGCCGCACGCTCTCTCTCTCCATCTCGCAGGCGCGCTCGCTCTCTCTCTCCCTCTCACAGGTGCGCTCGCTCTCTCTCTCCCTCTCGCAGCTGTGCACTCTCTCCCTCTCTCTCTATCGCCCTCTCGCAGGCGCGCTCGCTCTCTCTCTCTCTCTCTCGCAGGCATGCGCTCTCTCTCCCTCTTGCAGGTGCACACTCTCTCTCTCTCCCTCTCGCAGGCGCGCTCGCTCTCTCTCTGTCGCAGGCGCGCATGCTCCCTCCCTCTCCCTCTCCCCCTCCCGCAGGCGCGCACGCACTCCCTCCCTCTCCCTCTCCCGCAGGCGCGCGCACTCCCTCCCTCTCCCTCAGTCGCGCCCGCTCCTTCCCTCTCCTTTCTTGCAGGCGCGCGCGCTCCCTCCCTCTCCATCAGGCGTGTGCTCTCCCTCCCTCTCCCACAGGCGCGTGCGCGCTCCCTCCCTCTCCCTGTCCCTGTCCCGCAGGCGCGCGCGCTCCCTTCCTCTTCCTCTCCCTCTCCCGCAGGCGCGCACGCTCCCACCCTCATCCCTCTCCCGCAGGCGCGCCGCGCTCCCATCCCTCTCCCTCTCCCCCTCCCGCAGGCGCGCACGGCTCCCTCCCTCTCCCTCTCCCCTCCCCCTCCTGCAGGCGCGCACGCTCCCTCCCTTTCCCTCTCCCGCAGGCGCCACAAGCTCCCTCCCTCTCCCCCTCCCACAGCGCGCACGCTCGCCCTCTCTCTCCCCCCTCCCCAGGCGTGCACGCTCACCCCTCTTCCCTCTCCCGCAGGCGCGTGCGCTCCCTCCCTCTCCCTCTCCCGCAGCGTGCATGCTCACACACTCCCTCTCCCTCTCCCCCTCCCGCAGGCGCGCATGCTCCCTCCCTCTCCCTCTCCCTCTCCCCCTCCAGCGCGCGCGCACTCCCTCCCTCTCCCTCTCCCTCCCGCGGCGCGCGCGCGCTCCCTCCTCTCCCGCAGCGCGCGCGCTCCCTCCCTCTCCCTTCCCGCGCGCGCGCGCTCCCTCCCTCTCCCCCCTCCCGCGCGCGCGCGCTCCCTCCCTCTCCCTCTCCCGCAGGCGCGCGCGCGCTCCCTCCCTCTCCCTCTCCCCCTCCCGCAGGCGCGCCGCTCCTCCCGCAGCGCGCGCGCTCCCACCCCTCTCTCCCCTCCCGCAGGCGTGCGCGCGCTCCCCCCTCCCCTCTCCCCCTCCCCCTCCCCCCCTCCCGCATGCCGCGCGCGCCGCTCCCCCCTCTCTCCCCCTCCCGCAGGCGCGCACGCTCCCTCCCTCTCCCTCTCCCGCAGGCGCGCGCGCTCCCACCCTCTCCCCTCCCGCAGGCGTGCGCGCGCTCCCTCCCTCTCCCTCTCCCCCTCCCGCAGGCGCGCGCGCGCTCCCTCCCTCTCCCTCTCCCCCTCCCCCTCCCGCAGGCGCCGCGCGCTCCCTCCCTCTCCCTCTCCCCCTCCCGCAGGCGCGCGCGCGCTCCCTCCCTCTCCCTCTCCTTCTCCCGCAGGCGCGCGCGCGCTCCCTCCCTCTCCCTCTCCCGCAGGCGCGCACGCTCCCTCCCTCTCCCTCTCTCTTTCGCAGGCACGCTCTGTCTCTTTCTCTCGCAGGCGCGCTGTCTGTCTCTCTCTCTCGCAGGCGCGCTGTCTCTCTCTCCCTCCCTCTCGCAGGCGCGCTCTGTCTCTCTCGCAGGCGCGCTGTCTCTCTCTCTCTCTCGCAGGCGCGCTCTCTCTCTCGCAGGCGTGTCTCTCTCTCTCTCTCGCAGGCGTGCTTTCTCTCTCTCGCAGGCGCGCTGTCTCTCTCTCTCTCTCGCAGGCGCCTCTCTCTCTCTCTCGCAGGAGCGCTGTCTCTCTCTCTCTCGCAGGCGTGCTGTCTCTCTCTCTCTCTCGCAGGAGCGCTGTCTCTCTCTCTCTCTCTCTCTCGAGCGCGCTCTTCTCTCTCTCTCTCTCTCCCTCGCAGGCGCGCTGTCTCTCTCTCCCTCGCAGGCGCGCTGTCTCTCTCTCTCCCTCGCAGGCGCGCTGTCTCTCTCTCCCTCGCAGGCGCGCTGTCTCTCTCTCCCTCGCAGGCGCGCTGTCTCTCTCTCCCTCGCAGGCGCGCTGTCTCTCTCTCCCTCGCAGGCGCGCTGTCTCTCTCTCCCTCGCAGGCGCGCTGTCTCTCTCTCCCTCGCAGGCGCGCTGTCTCTCTCTCCCTCGCAGGCGCGCTGTCTCTCTCTCCCTCGCAGGCGCGCTGTCTCTCTCTCCCTCGCAGGCGCGCTGTCTCTCTCTCCCTCGCAGGCGCGCTGTCTCTCTCTCCCTCGCAGGCGCGCTGTCTCTCTCTCTCCCGCATCTGCGAGCACTCCCTGCCTCTCCCTCTCGCTCTCCCTCTCTCATAGACGCACATGCTCCCTCCCTTTCCCTCTCTCGCTGGCGTGCGCGCTCCCTTCCTCTCCCACTCTCGCAGGCCCACGTGCTACCTCCCTCTCCCTCTCCGTCTCCCACTCTCGCAGGCGCGCGCGCTCCCTTCCTCTCCCTCTCCCTCTCCCGCAGGCGCGCACTCCCTCCCTCTCCACTCCGCAGGCCGCCGCACCCTCCCTCTCCTCTCCCGCAGGCCCGCACTCCTCCCTCCCCTCTCCGCAGGCGCGCGCACTCCCTCCCTCTCCTCGCCGCAATCGCGCGCACTCCCTCCCTCTCCCCTCCGCAGGCCCCCACTCCCTCCCTCTCCCTCTGCCGCAGCGCGCACGCACTCCCTCCCTCTCCCTCTCCGCAGGCCGCGCGCACTCCCTCCCTCTCCCTCTGCCGCAGGCGCGCGCACTCCTCCCTCTCCCTCTGCCGCAGGCGCCGCACTCCCTCCCTCTCCCCCTCTCGCAGGCCGCTCACTTCCCCTCCCTCTCCCTCATCGCAGGCCGCCCCTCCCCTCCCTCTCGCGCAGGCGCCACTCCCTCCCTCTCTCTCGCAGGCGCGCGTCCCCCCCCTCTCTCTCATCCCGGCGCACATCCCTCCCTCCCTCTGCCGCAGGCGCGCGCACTCCTCCCTCTCCCTCTCCGCAGGCGCGCACGGTCCCTCCCTCTCCCTCTCCAGCAGGCGCGCGCAATCCAGTCCCTCTCCCTCTGCACGCAGGCGCGCGCACTCCCTCCCCTCCCTCTCGCAGGACACTGTCTCCCTCCCATCTCAGCCGCATGCGCGCGCACTCCCAACGAAACATCCCTCCCTCTCCCTCTGCCGCAGGCGCGCGCACTCCCTCCCTCTCCCTCTGCCGCAGGCGCGCGCACTCCCTCCCTCTCCCTCTGCCGCAGGCGCGCGCACTCCCTCCCTCTCCCTCTGCCGCAGGCGCGCGCACTCCCTCCCTCTCCCTCTGCCGCAGGCGCGCGCACTCCCTCCCTCTCCCTCTGCCGCAGGCGCGCGCACTCCCTCCCTCTCGTTCTCCCGCAGGCGCGCACGCTCCCTCCCTCTCCCTCAGGCGCGCGCCCTCCCTTCCTCTCCCTCTTCCGCAGGCGCGCGCCCGCTGTCGCCCTCTCCCTCTCCCACAGGCGCGCGTGTGCTCCCTCCCTCTCCCTCTCTCGCAGGTCCACGCGCTACCTCCCTCTCCGTCTCCCACTCTCGCAGGCGCGCGCGCTCCCTCCCTCTCCCGCAGGCGATTGCGCTCCCTCCCTCTCCCGCAGGTGCGCGCACTCCCTCCCTCCCACTCCCTCTCTCGCAGGCCCACGTGCTACCTCCCTCTCCGTCTCCCACTCTCGCAGGCGCGCATGCTCCCTTTCTCTCCCTCTCCCTCTCCCGCAGGCGTGCGTCGCCCCCTCCCTCCCTCTCCCTCTCCCGCAGGCGCGCGCTCCCTCCCTCTCCCTCTCCTGCAGGCGTGCGCCACTCCCTCCCTCTCTCTCTCTCCCGCAAGCTCTCCCTCCCTCCCTCCCTCTGCCGCAGTCGCGCGCACTCCCTCCCTCTCACTCTCCTGCAGACGTGCACACTCCCTCCCTCTCCATCTCCCGCAGGCGCGCGCGCTCCCTCCCTCTCCCTCTCCCCTTCCCGCAGGCGCGTGCGCGCTGCCTCCCCCTCCCTCTCCCGCTGGCGCGCACACGCCCGCTCCCTTCTTCTCCCTCTCCCCCAGGCGCGTGCGCTCCCTCCCTCTCCCTCTCTCGCAGGCACGCGCGCTCCCTCCCTCCCCCTCTCCTGCAGGCGCGCGCACTCCCCTCCCCTCCCCTCTCTCGCAGCCGCGCACATTCCCTCCCTCTCCCCTCCCCTCTCGCTCTCCCTCTCTCGCAGGCACGCGCGCTCCCTCCCTCCCCCTCTCCTGCAGGCGCGCGCACTCCCTCCCTCTCCCTCTCTCGCAGCCGCGCACATTCCCTCCCTCTCCCTCTCCCTCTGTCGCAGGCGCGCGCGCTCCCTCCCTCTCCCTCTCCTGCAGGCGCGTGCGCTCTGTCCGTTTCTCTCTCTCGCATCCACATGCGCTCCCTCCCTCCCTCTCCTTCCCCCTCTCCCGAGGCGTACGCGGTCCCTCCCTCTCCCTCTCCCTCTCCCGCAGGCGCGCGTGCTCCCTCCCTCTCCCTCTCCCGCAGGCGCGCGCGGTCCCTAACTCTCCCTCTCCCCTTCCCGCAGGCGCGTGCGCGCTGCCTCCCTCTCCCTCTCCCACAGGCGTGCGCGCTCCCTCCCTCTCCCCTTCCCGCAGGCGTGTGCGCGCTGCCTCCCCCTCCCTCTCCCACTGGCGCGCACACGCCCGCTCCCTTCCTCTCCCTCAGGCGCGTGCGCTCCCTCCCTCTCTCGCAGGCACGCGCGCTCCCTCTCTCTCCGTCTCCCTCTCCCGCAGGCATGCTCGCTCCCTCCCTCCCCCTCTCCTGCAGGCGCGCGCACTCCCTCCCTCTTCCTCTCCCTCTCTCGTAGCCGCGCACATTCCCTCCCTCTCCCTCTCGCTCTCGCTCTCCCTCTGTCGCAGGCTTGCGCGCTCCCTCCCTCTCCCTCTCCTGCAGGCACGCGCGTTCCATCCGTTTCTCTCTCTCGCAGGCACACGCGCTCCCTCCCTCCCTCCCTCTCCTTCCCCCTCTCCCGAGGTGCGCGCGGTCCCTCCCTCTCCCGCAGGCGCGTGCGCTCCCTCCCTCTCCCTTTCCCGCAGGCATGCGTGCGCGCTGCCTCCCTCTCCCTCTCCCGCAGGCATGCGCGCGCGCTGCCTCCCTCTCCCTCTCCCGCAGGCGCGCGTGCTCCCTCCCTCTCCCTCTCCCGCAGGCGCGCGCGCTCCCTAACTCTCTCTCCCTCTCCCCTTCCCGCAGGCACGTGCGCGCTCCCTCCCTCTCCCGCTCTCGCAGGCATGCGCGCCTCCCTCTCTCTCCCTCTCCCGCAGGCGCGCACGCTCCCTCCCTCTCCCTCTCCTGCAGGCGCGCGCGCTCCCTCCCTCTCCCTCTCCCTCTGTCGCAGCCGCGCACATTCCCTCCCTCTCCCTCTTGCTCTCCCTCTCTCATAGGCGCGCGCGCTCCCTTCCTCTCCCTCTCTCGCTGGCGCGCGCGCTCCCTCCCTCCCCATCTCTCGCAGGTGCGCGCGCTCCCTCCCTCTCCGTCTCTCACAGGCACGCACGCTCCCTCCCTCTCCCTCTCCCGCAGGCGCACGCTCTCCCTCCCTCTCCCGCAGGCGCGCACGCTCCCTCCTTCTCTCTCTCTCTCTCGCAGGCGCATGCACTCCCTTGCTCTCCCTCTCCCTCTCCCGCAGCGCGTGCGCTCCCTCCCTCTCCCTCTTCTGCAGGCGCGCACGCTCCCTCCATCCCCCTCTCCACAGGCGCGCACGCTCCCTCCTTCCCCCTCTCCGACAGGCCGCGCGCGCTCCTCCCTCTCCCTCTCCCGCAGGCGCGCCGCGCTCCCTTCCTCTCTCCCTCTCCCGCAGGCGCGCGCACTCCTCCCTCTCCCACAGGCGCACCCGCTCCCTCCCTCTCCCGCAGGCGCGCACGCTCCCTCCCTCTCCCTCTCCCTCTCCTGCAGGCGCGCACGCGTTCTCTCCCTCTCCCTCTCCCGCAGCTGCGTGTGCTCCCTCCCTCTCCCTCAGGCGCGCGTGCTTCCTCCCTCTCCCGCAGGCGTGCGTGCTCCCCCTCCCTCTCCTGCAGCTGCACGCACTCCCTCCTCTCCCTCTCCCTCTCTCGCAGGCGCGCGCACTCCCTCCCTCTCCTCTCTCGCAGGCGCACGCGCTCCCTCCCTCTCCCTCTCTCACAGGCGCGCGCGCTCCTTCCCTCTTCCTCTCTCACAAGCACGCGCGCTCCTTCCCTCTCCCTCTCTCGCAGGCGCGCGCACTCCCTCCCTCTCCCTTTCTCACAGGCCTGCGCGCTCCCTCCGTCTCCATCTCCCTCTCTCGCAGGCGCGCGCGTTCCCTCCCTCCCTCTCCTCTCTTGCAGGCACGCGCGCTCCCTCCCTCTCCTCTCTCACAGGCACGCGCGCTCCCTCCCTCTCCTCTTCCACAGGCCTGCGCGCTCCCTCCCTCCCTCTCCTCTCTTGCAGGCACGCGCGCTCCCTCCCTCTCCTCTCTCACAGGCACGCGCGCTCCCTCCCTCTCCTCTCTCGCAGGCACGCGCGCTCCCTCCCTCTCCTCTCTCGCAGGCACGCGCACTCCCTCCCTCTCCTCTCTCGCAGGCACGCGCGCTCCGTCCCTCTCCCTCTCTCGCAGGCACGCGCACTCCCTCTCTTTCCCTCTCTCACAGGCCCGCGCGCTCCGTCCGTCTCCGTCTCCCTCTCTCGCAGGCGCGCACGCTCGTTGCCTCTCAGACACCCTGTATCTCGCAGGCGCGCTCTCTCTCTATCACAGGGGCGCTCTCTCTTGCAGGCACGCTCTCTCTCTATTCCATGTAATTAAACTTTTCAGAGCAGTGTATGTCAAACTTTTTCAAAGGCCTTACTGAAGTACGTATAGACTATAGATTATGGACGAAAAGAGAATGGTTTAGGTTAGATGGTCATTGCTTTTTCCTAATTGGTCGGCGCAACATCGAAGGCCGAAGGGCCTGTTCTGCGCTGTCATGTTCTATGTCTACCGCCCTGCCCTCATCAACCTTCCTGGTCAATTCATCAAAGAACTCTAACAAATTTGTAGAGCATGATTTGTGCATGCTGATTACTCCTAATACAGACGATACAAAGATATGTAGTGGAACAGGTAGTACTGAGGAAGCAGGAGACTGCAGAAGGACTTGGACAGGTTAGGAGAGTTGGCAAAGATGTGACAGATAGAATACAATGTGGAAAAGCATGAGGTTATGCATTTGGAAGAAGGAATGGAGGCATAGACTATTTTCTAAATAGGTAAAACAGGAGCACAAAGGGAGTTGGGAGTCCCTTTAAGGTTAATGTACAGATTCAGTCAGCAGTTAGGAAGGCAAACGCAATGTTAGCATTCATTTCGAGAGGGCTAAAATACAAAAGCAGGGATGTACTTCTGAGGCTGTATGAGACAGTGCTTAGACCCCATTTGGAGTATTGTGAGCAGTTTTGGACCCCGTATCTGAAGAAGGATGTACTGGCTTTAGAAAGAGTCCAGAGGAGGTTCACAAGAATGTTCCCTGGAATGAAGGGCTTGTCATTTGAGGAATGGTTGAGGACTCTGGGTCTGTATTGGTTAGAGTTTAGAAGGATTAGGGGGATCTTATTGAAACATACTGTGAGGCCCGAATACAGTAAATGTAGAGAGGATGTTTCCATTAGTAGGAAAAACTAGAACCAGAAGGCATAACCTCAGGCCAAAGAGATGTTCCTTTAAAATAGAGATGAGGTCCTCTTTCTTCGGCCAGAGAGTGGTGAATTTGTGGAACTTTTTGCTGGGTCATTGAGTGTCTTTAAGACAGAGATAGATAGATTCTTGATTAATAAGGGGATCAGGTTTAATGAAAAAAAGGCAGGAGAATAGGGATGAGAAAAATATCAGCCATGATTGAATGGTGGAGCAAACGCGGTGGGCCAACTGGCCTAATTCTGCTCCCATGTCTTAGGGTTTGATTAGACCACATCTTTACAAATGCCTATATATCTTGTCCCTCTGAATCCTCCCTAGGAACTTTCCCACCTCAGATGATGCAAATATCTCAGCCCTCAATTTCTTCTCAGTCTCACAGTGTTCTTGGGAATACCTGGTCAGGACCAGGAGATTTATCCACCTCCATACATTTCAATAGGCCTATCAGTTCCTCCACCATGGAAATTGTAGCGAATGGGGGCAGACCATGCAAAGCTCCATTGATCTCAGATGGGATTCTCCGGTTTTGAGATGGCCAGAGAATCCAACCCAGGAACTGTACATTTTTTAAATAACTTTAGAGCAACCAAAGAATGCTACCCTCTGTATACATACTTATACTGAATAAGCTGCTATTGATTCACCTGTGTTGAATGTCTTTAGATATGCCACCAGTTTCATAACAAACATATTAATAATACTTTGAGATGACTATTAGAATTAACAATAAAAGTCCAATCGTAGGCAGATAGAAATTGATCTTTGGGTATGGTGCAAAAAGGCTCCTCATTATCCACAGCACTTGCCATCCATTTCCATTGCGATCAATATAATTTATTATCCAATAACACCACATGAATTCCTACGTCTAGTTCTTTCAAAATTTAAGCTATACACGCAAGATTTTTTAAAAAGTGACCAGATAAAGAATTCTATGTAGCTTCCTAAAGTTGGAAAGGAATTGATCTTAGAATACTTTTACCTCCCAGTCTTTGAGCACTGAATCATTGCTGAGATTCTCATTCATTTCAGACTTCTCATTCTTTGTGACAACCATGAATCCTGGTTCCTTCACTGACTCTCCAGTTTCATTCCCGTACACATCAGGAGACCACTGTACAAAGAAGACATACAGATGTTCGGCCCTGCAAAGCAAATAATTCCAACTGAATAAATATGAACACTTTCTTGATTGGTCAATACAGCATCAGATACCAGAGGTATACTGCATAGGTATTAAGGAGAACAGTTATAGATGGTTGGCTGGATGAGGTTGCAGTCTAAGAGCAGGAAGTGATAGGATGAGTGGAAACAAAGTTCAGTATACCTCTCTGGGACTAACAGGAACAAGATGCACACCATTTCAATTTCATTTTATTATTTTTACATGCAGTACATTCTCGGAGGAGGAACAGTCTAATAACTTATGTTAATGAAATTTTGTTGTGTCCATATCTAGAACTTTTAATCAATAATTTGAAAATGTATGTTGATGAGTTGGTATCTTATGACAATGATAGTCAATGGATTGCATAATAATCCTTCATTCAGTATACCTGTGTTGCCATCCAAACTTATTACTTTAAATACCATAGATGTGACTGGGCCAACACCCAGTCAGTGGATTTCCAGCCACAAAATCACCACTTTGACCAAACTTCTTCAACACAGTTTCTCTTTTATTTAAATTATGCTTCTCTCCCTGTACATTCTTATGAAGGCTAAATTGTAACGAAACATTGTTAATACAGTTTGACTGAATGGCCAATCAAAAAATTTGGATTCTTAAAGATATAGAAAAGTACAAACTAGGTGCAGGAGAAAGCCATTCGGTCCTTGAAGCCTGCATCACCATTCAATATGTTCATAGCTGATCACGCACTTCCATAATCTCATTCCCGCTTCCTGTCCATACCTCTTGGTCCCTTTAGCCGCAAAGGCCACGTCTAGCTCCCTCTTGAACTGTTCTAATGAACTGGCCCCAACAGTGTTCCGTCTTGGAGAATTTCACAGAATCACAATTAAGAACAAAAGAGAACAAAGAAAATTACAGCACAGGAACAGGACCTTTGGCTCTCGAAACCTGCACTGACCATGCTGCCCAACTGAATTAAAACTGCCATCTTCTGGGAACCATTTCCCTCTATGCCCCATCTTAAATCATGTAATTGTCTAGACATTTTTTAAGAGACAAAATTGGACTGTCTCTATTTCTAACTCTGACAGCTTGTTCCAGACCCTCACCACCCCCTCTGAACCCGGTTGTATCTCTCCTCTTTCATCTTAAACCTACGTCCTCTAGTTTTAGACTCTCGTATCTTTGGGAAAAGATATTGACTATCCAGCTGATTTGTGCCCCTCGTTGTTTAATGGACTTCTAAGATCACCCCTCAGCCTCCTATGTTCCAAAAAAAAATCTCAGTCGATCCAGCCTCTCCTTATAACTCCAACTATCAAGTCCCAGTAGCATCCTAATAAATTTTTTCTGCACTCTCTCTAGTTTAATAATATCCTTTCTATGATAGGGTGACCAGAATTGTACACTATTCCAAGTGTGGCCTTACCAATGTCTTGTACAACTTCAACATGATGTCACAAATCCTGTATTCAGTGTTCTGATCAAGGAAACCAAGCATGCTGAATGCCTTCTTCACCACTCTGTCCATCTGTGACTCCACTTTCAAGGAGCTATGAACATGCATCCCTAGATCTCTCTGTTCTGTAACTCTCCCCAGTGCCCTGCCACTAACTAAATAAGTCCTGTCCTGGTTGAATCTACCAAAATGCATCACCTCATTTTTCTAAATTAAACTCCATCTGCCATTTGTCAGTTTACTGGCCCAATCGATCAAGATCCCGTTGCAATCCGAGATAACCTTCCTACTTGTCCACTATGCCACTAATCTTGGTGTCATCTGCAAATGTACACACCGTGTCTCCTATATTCTCATCTAAATCATTAATATAAATGACGAACAACAGTGGACCCAGCACCAATCCCTGAGGCACAGGTCCCCAGTATAAAAAACAACCCACTCTGTCTTCTGTTACCAAGCCAATTTTGTATTTGTTTAGCTACCTCACCCTACATCTTGTGACATTTAACCTTATGCAACAACCTACCACGCAGTATCTTGTCAAAAGCCTTGCTAAAGTCCATGTAGACAACATCAACCGCACTGCCCTCATCTACTTTCTTGGTTACCTCTTCAAAAAATGCAATCAAATTTGTAAGACATGATTTCCCACTCAAAAGCCATGCTGACTGTTCCTAATCAGTCCCTAATCCCTTGCATCTCTAAATGCCTGTAGATCCTGTTTTTCAAAATACCTTCCAACAACTTACCCACCACAGATGTGAAGCTCAGGCTTTTCCCTGAGCCTGTTTAGTCAAAGGCACAACATTTGCCATCCTCCAATCTTCAGACATCTCACCTGTGGCTGTCTATGATTCAAATATTTCTGCTAGGAGACCCACAATTTTCTCCCTAGCCTCCCACAGGGTCTTGGGAATTCACTTCATCAGGTCCCTAGATTTATTCACCTTGATGCACTTTGAGACTTCCAGCACTTCTTTCTCTGTTATCTGTACACTCCTCAAGACATCACTATTTATTTCCCCAAGTTCCTTCACATCCATGCTTTTCTCAACAGTCAATACTGATGAGAAATGGTTCATTTAGGATCTCACCCATTCTTGTGGATCCGCACATAGATGACCTTGTTGATCCTTAAGAGGCCCTATTCTCTCCCTAGTTACTCTTTTGCATTTATATACTTGTAGAAGGACTTTGAATTCCCCTTGCCTTATCTGCCAAAACAATCTCGTGTCCACTTTTAGTCCTCCTGATTTTGGAAGCTCCTGCCTGATACCATGTGAATGGCTTATTCGAGTGTGACCCTGAGTTCTAGACTTCTCCAACATTGGGAATACTCTTCCTGTATCTAGCCTGTCCAGTCTCATTAGGATTCTGTATGTTTCTATTAGATCCCCTCTCATTCATGGGGCGACATGGTGGCACAGTGCTGCCTCATAGCGCCAAGGACCCAGGTTCGATCCCCAGTTTGGGTCACTGCCTGTGCGGAGGCTCCACATTCTCCCTATTTCCCCCCAGTATAGGGAAATAATTCTGAGTTATCAAATCCTTGAACAAAACTTACCTATTTGGAAAGCACAATGCTAGAACCATTACTGATAATTCATGCCATGGTTTAGCACTTTAAAAGTGGTCCTAAGAATTTGCATATGTATTCACCAGGTGTTTTGAGTCATAAGAGAGATCATAGAACAGAATCCCTACAGTATAGGAGGCCATTCAGCCCATCAAGTCTGTACTGAACACAATCCCACCTAGACCCTAGCCCCATAATCCCATGTTACCTTGCTAATCCTCCTGACACTAGGTTCAATTTACCATGGCCAATCCACTGAACCTGCATGTCTTTGAACTGTGGGAGAAAACCAGAGCACCTGGAGGAAAGCTACGCAGACACAGTGAGAAACTTCACACAGACAGTGACCCAAGGTGGGATTTGAATCTGGGCGCTGTGAGCCAATAGTGCTAAGCACTAAACCACCGTACCGTCCAAATCTACTGTGATACTTGGGCCTTCCACGGTGTTAGGTTAACTTACCTTTCCTGTGGTATTGCAAACCAGTACTCATGTTTCCTGTCCCTCTGGGCATACTGCTGCATGGTAGCACTTGCAATAGATACAAATGTCTTCCTCATGGGCTTCCCAACTCTCAAACACAAGAATTTGTGAGATCGATGCCGCCTCTTCTCTTTTAGTGTGACACCACCTGAGATTCAATTTCAAAAGCACAAAATTAATCTCTTTGATTTTAAATTCAAATTCCTGTTTGAGATATATAGCAATATGTAAAAGTATAACATGAAGCATTTTGATGAGAGGCAATATAGCAAAATATATATACCACATTCAAGACAGTGTGAGAACAGAAACATTCCAAATTCAGTAGTAATTTTCAAAAATGAATTGGATATGTATTACAGATGTAACTAAAAGTGAATACTGGTCCTTAGGAAGATGAGGCTAATAGTGGGGAATGCAAAAATGGCTGAAACACTAAATCAATAAATCAATATTTTACCTCAGTTTTAACAATGGAGGACACGGGTAACAGAACATCCCAGTAACAGAAAATGCAGAGGTTATGGAAAGGAGAGAACTTAAAACAATCATCATTGGGAAAATCTACTTGGCAAACTATTGGGATTGAAGGTAGGAAGTTCCCATGGCCTGATGGCTGACATACGAACAAAGAAAATTATAGTATAGAAACAGGCCCTTCGGCCTTCCAGTCCTGCATCAATCATGGTGTCCATCTGAACTAAACTCCCTCCCCTTCCGGATACCGTATTCCTCTATTCCCATCCTACACGCATATTTGGCCACACACCACTTAAAAGTCACTGTCATACCTGTTTCCACTATCTGCCCCGGCAGTGAGTTCCAGGCACGACCACCCTCTGTGTAAAAAATTTGCCTCGTACATCTTCCTTAAACCTTTTCCCTCATACTTTAAATCTATGCCCTCTAGTAATTGACTTTTTTACCCTGGGCAACTCTGTCCATGTCCCTCATAATCTTGTAGACTTCTATCAGGTCATCCCTCAACCTCCATCATTCTAGGGAGAACAAACCAAGTTTCTCATAACTAACACGCTCCTTACCTACCAACATCGTGGTAAATCTTTTCTATACCCTCTTCAAAGCTTCCACATCCTTCTGGTACTGCGGCAACCAAAATTAAAAACCATATTCCAAGTACAGTCCAACTAAGGTTGTATAAAGCTGCAACATGACTTGCTAATTTACGCATCCTAGGATCTTAAAGGTGGATGGTTACAATATTCTAAAATTTCCTGGGCATGGGAAAGGTTCTAGAAGATTGGAAAATGCTTTTTTAACACCCTTATTCAAAAAGGGAGGAAGGCAAAATGTAGGAAACTGTAGGCCAATTAGTTTAACGTTGATAAATCGGGATTTTTACCCATTTTAAACAAGTAATAACATTTAGAAAGTCAAAATACAATCCAACAGAGTTAGCTAAGTTTTATGAAGGTTAAATCCTGTCTGACTAATTTGCTTGAGTTCTTTGGTGATATAACAAGCAAGATGAATAATCGAGATCTTGTAGATGTAGTATATCTGGACTGCCAGAAGGTATTTAATAAAGTGCCACACAAAAAGTTAGCACACAAGGTTAGTTCACATGATATAAGGGGTAATTTATTAGCCTGGATAGAGCATTGGCTAACCAACAGAAAGCAGAGAGTCAGGATAAGTGTGTCTTCTTCTGGTTGGCAAGATGTAGCTAATTATTTACAATCTATATTATTGACTAAGATGCAGGGATAGTTGGTACCAAAGCCAAATTTGCAGATGGCACTAAAATAGCTGGGATAGTAAATTGTGATAATGAATAAAGAAATTTACAAATGGACATGGATACGTTAAGTGAATGGGGCAAAATTTGATGGAGTTTAATAGGGATAAGTGTGAGGTTATCCATTGTGATAGGCAAAATACATTCAGTTACCTGAATGGAGAGAAACTTGGGGATTGGGTGTCCTCCTTCATGAATTGCAGAAAACTTATGTACAGGTTTAGAAGGTAATACGGAAGGCACATTCTATCTTGGCATTTATTGCAAAAGGAATAGAATATAAAAGTAGCATTGCTGCATTAATGAGACCACATTTAGAATATCGTGTACAGTTTTGGTCCTCATTCTTGAGAGTTGATATAGTTACATTGGAGGCAGTTCAAAGGAGGTTCACTAGCTTGATTCCAGAGATGAGGGGTTTGGTTTACGAAGATAGATTGGGCGCTTTAGGTCTATACTACTTGGAGTTTAGACAAATGAGAGATCTAATTAAGGTATACAAGACAATGAGGGGCATTAATAAAGTAGACATGGAAAGCATGTTTCCCATTTGTAGGGCAATCTAAACAAAAGATCATAGTTTTAAGACAAGCGGTGGCAGTTGAGGAGAAATTACTTCTCAAAGAGTTTTGAGTCTGTGGAATTCACTGCCATGGAGCATAATGGATGCCAGAACGTTGAGTAAGTTTAAGGAAAAGGTGGATAGATTTCTTATTAGTAAGGGTTTGAAGGTCTATGTGAACAAGCAAGAAGGTGGAGCTGAGGCCAATACTACATGTGGAGCAGTTAAATAAGGACTAGGAGCAGAAGTAGGCCAAATTGCCTATTCCTTATGTTCTTATGCATTTAACAGGGCCAAGCTTGCAGAGCTAAGAGAAACAGGAGATTGTGATTAACAACTTCCTCAGCTGTCATATTCTATGAATTTTTTGACAAATATACATTGACTATAACAAAGTGCAACTATGTTTCATAAAGGTTGTTGTGAAATACGTACATGTGATGTTAAAAAGCTGATTTTGTAAGATTCACTGAGCTATGCAAAATTGAACATTCTCAGCTGGTAACAGTGAATGATTGGAGGAAAGGTTGGTTACAGTGGGAACAGGATATAGCAGTAAGTGATGTCTTTCATGACAAATGAGTTCAGATATGCTATCTTGCTCAGATTGTCAATCTTCCTGGAACGGCTGGGAACCTCCTGGAATCAGCATCAATCTCCTGGTAGCTACTGAAAACAATCCAGGATGTTTTAAAAATTTCAAGCACATTAGTTAATGATTCATATAAAGAACAAAAACCAGGAACAGCCTTTTGGCCCATCAACCTGCGCTGACACTTTACTAAACTGAGGCCTTCAGCCTCTACCCAGCATTGTCCCTTTACTCCCTGCCCATTCATGTACCTGTCAATCTGTCACTTAAACGTTGCTATTCATTGCAAGTGATTCTCCCACTTTCCTTGGCAGTGCATTCCAGGCAATTACCACCCTCTGTGTAAAAACCTTGCCTCTTACATCTCCTTTAAACTTTCTCCAATTTACCTCAAACCTATGTCCCCTAGTAATTGACATTTCTATTACCAGA
Organism: Sphyrna mokarran; assembly: GCA_024679065.1. Taxonomy (NCBI): domain Eukaryota; kingdom Metazoa; phylum Chordata; class Chondrichthyes; order Carcharhiniformes; family Carcharhinidae; genus Sphyrna; species Sphyrna mokarran. The sequence goes on along the minus strand of JAGIQG010000007.1, from coordinate 111,600,273 downwards.
AGAGTAGGGGGTTTTAGTTCAGTCAGGCAGCATGGTTGGTGCAGACTTGGAGTGCCGAAGGACCAATTCCTGTGATATAATTTTCTCTTTTTTTGTTCTTTATGTACTCCAAACAACAAAAGTCCCAGAACTGATCTCTGTGTAACACCTCTTGTGTTCCTCCCATTCAAAAAAAAAGCACCCCTCTATGAATACCCTCCGTCTTCTACAGTCAAGCAGTTCTGCATCACCTTGCCAGCTCTCCTCTGACTCCGTCAGGTAACTTCAGCTTTTGTACCTGTCTACTATTACGTACCTTGTCAAAGGTTTAACTGAGGAGCTGCACAGTAGCACAGTGGTTAGCACTGCTGCCTCACAGTATTAGGGACCACAGATCCATTCCCAGCTCGGGTCACTGTCTTTGTAGAGCTTGCATAATCTCCCCGTGTCTGCATGGGTTTCCTCCAGGTGCTCTGGTTTCATCCCACAACCTAAAAGATGTTAGGTGGACTGGCCATGCCAAGTTCTTCCTCAGTGTCGTCAAACAGGCGCCAGAGTGTGGCGGCTAGGGGATTTTCATAGTAACTTCATTATGTAAGCCTATTTGTGATTAATAAACTTTCAAATCTATGAATGCAATATCCCTCATCTATCATCTTTGTCAGTTCCTCGAAAAACTCAATCAAGTTAGTGAGGCATCTCCTTCACAAAACCATGGTATCGCTAATAAGTCCATTTGTTTCTAAATGTGAGTAAATCCTGTCCCTAAGAATCTTTTCTAATAATTTCCCTACCACTGATGTAGGACTCACTGGTCTATAATTTCCTGGATTATCTTTGCTGCCCTTCTTAAACAATGGAACAACATTGGCTATCCTCCAGTCTTCTGGAACTTTACCTGTAGCCAATTCAGTCAAAACCCTAACAATTTCTGTCCTTGCCTCCCTCAGTATTCTGAGGTAGATCTCATCAGACCCTGGGGGCCTATCTACTTTGATGCTTTTTAATATGCTGAATACCTTCTCCTTTTGTTATTGACTTGAGAATATCTACACACCTTCCCTTTTTTTCAAAGCCTCCACATCCTTCTTGTAGTGTGGCAACCAGAACTGCACACAAGATTCCAAATGTGGGCAAACCAAATATCTATACAGCTGCCACATGACCTGCCAGTTTTTATATGTTATGTCCCAACAGATGAAGGGAAACATGCCATATGCCTTCTTGATCACCTCATCCATTTGTGATGCACTTTCAGAGACTTATGGACCCGTACAGTGAGATTCCTCTGTATGTTAATTAATGCTTCTAAGGATTCTGCTATTTGTTTGATACTTCCCTCCTGCATTAGACCTTCCAAAATGCAACATCTTGCGTTTGTCCAAACTAAATTCCATCTGCTATTTCTCTGCCCAAGTGTCCAGCCTATCTATATCCTGCTAATATCCACTGGTAATCCTCTGTCGCATCTGCAGCTACTCCAACTTTGCATCATCTGTAAACCTACTAATCAGGACAAGGCCACCTACGTTCTCCTCCAAATCATTTATAAATATCACAAATAACAATGGCCCCAGCGCTGATCCCTGTGGAACACCAATGATCACAGATCTCCAGTCAGAAAAACATCCTTCCATACTACTCTCTGTCTTCTATGACCAAGCCAGTCCTATCATCCATCTGGCTTCACCTTCTGCATCAGACTGCTATGGGGGATCTTGTCAAAGACTTTGCTGAAGTTCATTTAGATAGCATCCACCACCAAGTCATCCTCATAAATCTCAATCAAGTTTGTGAGACAAGACCAAGGCTATATTTTTCCAAATGTGAGTAAATCCTGTCCCTAAGAATTTTCTCCAATAATTTCCCTATCACTGATGTAAAGATCACTGGCCTTTAATTTCTAGCATTATCACTGTTGCCCTTCTTAAATAAAGAAACAACATTGGTTATTCTCTAGTGCTCTAAGATCTCTGTTGGCAGCATAGTGGCACAGTGGTTAGTATTGCTGCCTCACAGCACACCAGGCTCAATTCGACCTTGGGTGACAGTATGTGTGGAGTTTTCATGTTCTCCCCATATTTTGGGGAGATGATCTTATGAATCCTTATAATCTGTAGGAAGTGCGTGAGAAATGGTGTGATGTGCTTCAGCAACTTCTAGTGATTAAATACAAAATAAATCTCTAACACCCTAAAATCAGCATGTAACAATTTACCTAATGAAGTGAACAAATTTATTAAATTATTAACAAACCTAATAAATGTCAATTCTAACTATTAACTATTCTTGAATAAAATACGATTCCAGAGATATGCTGTTCCAATAAATATAATTCTCACTCATTGTCAAAAAGTAGAATTTAATTACTCTTTAAATTACAATCAGGTTGTGTGTCTTCTGGAATATTTTGGACCTTCTCTGTTGATTCTTCTGCCTGGGACTTCTTTCTTCTTTGGTAGCTTTGCTATCTAGATGATACTTTCTCTAAGACATAGATAAAGCTCCAAGAGCCAACAATTCTCTCTCATAGAATCACAGAGTCTTTCAATGCGGATCGAGGTCATTCTGCCCATCAAGTCTGCAACGACCACAATGCAACCGAGGGCCTATCTCCATAACCCCAGGCATTTACCCTAGCTAGTCGCTCTGACACTAAAAGGCAATTTATCATGGCCAATCCATCTAACCCACACATCTTTGGACTGTGGGAAGAAACCGGAGCACCCAAAGGAAATCCATGCAGACATGGTGGGAATGTGAAAACTCCACACGGACAGTGACCCGAAGCCGGGAATCAAACCCGGGTCCCTGGCGCTGTAAGCTATTACCTCTGACACGTGTTCCCTCTTTTTGTCCCACTGTCCCCCTTTTTTAATACCTGCGATGACGTATCAATACTTCCCACAATAAGATTGCTTCCAGGTTATCAAAACCATCAGATTTAATTGAATAGGTTTTGGTTCAATTTTAAAATTTCAAAATGTTAAACCATTGCTTGGCCTTTCGATACAAATATTTCACCTTGGGACTCTATATGTACTTGTTTTTTTTGATTCTCTAAGCACAGAAAAATCACTACTTTTTAAAGGGACCTTGCAATGCTTTCTCCCTAACATTTTATAAATACCAATTTACAGTTACTCTATATAACTTTGCAACACTATGCTCTCATATTTAGTTGCAGAGAACAGTACACAAATAACAGAACAGCAACCATTTTGTTGCTGGACGTGGTGCTGATTTTCTCAGTAGGATTTCGGAGAGCTCCTCATCCTATAAGAGAATCTAGCACTTCCATAGGAAGTGGGCAAGCAGCAAAGCCATATTCTTAGAGATACAGTGCAAGCAAATGGCCTCTGACTGGACATAGCTTCAACTTGCTGCAACATTGTAACCATAGCAGTAGTATCACAGCCCATAACCATCAGAAGAGAAATTGCCACAGTATATGCCAGCTGAAGAGCAAAACTTGAGGCAGTTCTCAGGTCCCCAAACTGTGTATGTGTTCAGAGATCATCCTTTAGTTAGCCATCCATGTGTGGGGGCAAGGGTGGGGAGAAACTGGAATCTGGGCTAGGAAGGATGCAAGAATTCAAAGCAATGGAGACTGAGGGGAGGCCTGACAGAAGGCTATAAAATTATGAGAAGCATACTTGGGTAGACAATCTGAGTATTTTCACTAATTTTAAAATGTCTAACACTTGGGCGCATGCACTTAATGTGAAAGAGGGAGCAGGTGAGGGGAGTTCAAAGGGAGATGTCAGAGTTGTAGGTGCAGCCAAGGGTGGAGACAGATAAGAAAGGGACATTTCTTATCTAAAAGCATTCTAGATAAGCACATGAATATGCAAGCGATATATATGGACCAAGGAGAGGCAAAAGGGATTATTTTAATCTGGTGTCATGTTCAATACAACATTGTGGACCAAAGGGCCTGTTCCTGTGCTGCGCTGTTCTATGTGTCTCTTTTGCCTTCTTTATTATCCACTGCACTGCACACTTACTTTCAGTGACAGATGCACGGGAATACCAAGATCCCTGCGGTACCAAACTAGTCACTGCCTGCCAATCTAAAAAAGACTCATTTTTGTCAATTCTTTACTTCTTCTCTGCCAACCAGCCTTCTGTCCACCTCAAGACAATGCCTGCAATCTCACGCACTTTAACTTTACTTAGTAGCCTGCTACATGAGATCTTGTCAAAAGCCTCCTGAAAGTCTAAATAATCCATGTTGACTGGTTTTCCTCCATCAACTCTACTCATTACATCTTCAAAGAATTCCAATAGGTTCATCAAGTATGATGTCCCTTTTGCAAATCCATGCTGACTTTGTCTGATTTCATTTGAGTTATCAAATTATGATAATGGATTCAAGCAACTTCCCCAGAACAGACATTGAGCTCACAGTCTACAATTCTCTGTTTTCTCTCTACCCTCCTTTTTGAATAGCGGGCTTACATTAACAATCCCCAAATTTATAGAATCCAGTCCAGAGAATTTTGGAAAATAACTACTAATAGATCTACTATTCTCAGGCTAATTCCTTCAGTACTTTGGGATAAAAATTATCAGGCCTTGAAGATTTTTCCACCTTCAATTTCACCTATTTCCCCAAAACAATTTCTCTTCTAATGCTGATTACCTTCAGCTCCTCATTAAAATACGTTTCTCTCAGAACTTCTGCTACATTATTCATGTCTTCCTTTATGAAGCAAAGTAAAAATTTAATTCTTCAGCTATTTCTTTGTTCCTGTTTCTGACTGTAAAGGACATACATTCCTTTTGACAAAACGTTTTCTCTCTTTACATACCTCTAGAAACTTTTACAGTCAGTTTTTATGTTCCCTGATAGAATTATTTCATACTCTATTTTCCTCATCTTAATCAATCCCTTGGTCCTCCTTTGCTGAATTTTAAACTGCTCCTAATCCTCAGGTCTATTGCTTTTTTTTTGCCAATTTATATATGTCTTCCTTGAATCTAATATAATCTTTAATTTCTCTCATTAGCCATGGGTTGCCCACAATTCCCTTATCACTCTTGCGGTAAAAAATACAAAAAAAACTTCTGGAATTCACCTATTTGTTCCTTAAATTCCTGCCATTGCCTGTCCACTGTTTTTCCTTTTAGTAACGTTTCCCAGTCCATCGTGGTCCATCCATGTCTCATATCATCACAGTTACCTTCATTGAGATTCAGGACCTTGATTTAGAATCACCTATATCACTATCGATCTGGACAAAGAATATTATGGTCCCTCATCCCCAAAGGTTCTTTCACAACTAGATTGTCAACTAATCCTTTCTAATTGTACAATACCCAGTCTAAGATGGCCTGTTCCCTTGTTGGTTCCTGAACATACTGGTGCAGAAAACCATCCCAATACACTCCAGATATTCCTCTATGTACTGTGACTAATTTGACTCTCGCAATCTATATGCAGATTGAAGTCACACATAGTCATACAACAAAGAACAAAGAACAAAACAGCACGGGAAACAGGCCAACGAGCCTGCACCACCACCCTGGTGTTCCCACCTCTACCCGCGATCCATGTCCATGTTCATAGATCTATGGATTAAAAACCAAATTTGAGTCAATTTAGGGAGAATTTGTTTTGTCAATCAGCCTAAGAGCACATCTTTGGGATGTGGGAGGAAACCGGAGCACCCGGAGAAAACCCACGCAAGCACAGGGAGAATGCGCAAACTCCACAGACACAGGCCCAAATCCATGTATCTGCACAGCACAGCGATAGTCACTGAGCTGTCGTGTTGCCCATCAAATGGTCCAGGTCAAGCGTACACTAACGACGTGAAGCACTAAGACAATCTCGAAAAAGATGCAAGAGCAGCCCTCTCACGACCCATTGCATTTATGCCCCTCGTTAGACAACAAGGTGGACCAAAGCACCTGTAGAATAAAAACAAGTACATCAATATCATCATCTACTTACACACTTCCCAGGGACTCCCAAGGCTCATGATCCCTATTTTAAATCAGTTTTCTATACCCCTCCATTCCCATTCTGTTCATGTGCCCATCTAAGTATTTCTTAAATAACTCCAGACTACCTGCCTCCACCACTTTACTTGGCAGCACATTCCATACCCCCACCACCCTCTGTGTGAAAAAACTCCCTCTAACATCCAAATTATACCTTACCCCCTTCACCCTAAGCCCGTGACCCCTCGTGCTATTCGAGTCCATCCTAGGAAAAAGCTTAACCCTGTTTACTCTATCTATACCCCTCATAATCTTGTGCACCTCTATTAGATCTCCTCTAAGTCTATGTCTTTCTAAGGAAAACAGTCCCAATTTGCCTAACCTCTCCTCGTAACTCAGACCTTCCATACCAGGCAGCATCCTGGTAAACCTCCTCTGCACTCTCTCCAGAGTCTCCACGTCCTTCCGGTAGTAAGGCGACCGGAACTGGACGCAGTATTCCAAATGAGGTCTAACCAACGTTTTATACAACTGTAACATTAAAGGCCAGCTCTTGTACTCTATACCCCTTCCTATAAAGGCTAGCATACTATATGCTTTCTTCACAACCTTTTCCACTTGCTCTGCCACCTTCAGAGACTTGTTCACTTGCCCCCCCAGGTCCCTCTGTTCCTATACTCTTGATAGGTCTACCCTTTATCATATACCTCCCCCTACATTCTTTCTCCCAAAATGCATCACCTCACATTTATCAGGATTGAATTCCATCTGCCATCTGTCTGCCCAAGCTACCAGCCTATCTATGTCCTGCTGTATCACCTGACAATGCTCCTCATTATCCTCAAGTCCAGCCATCTTTGTATCATCTGCAAACTTGCTGATCACTCCACTTACTCCCTCTTCCAAGTCATTAATATATATTACAAATAGGTCCCAGTACTGAGCCCTGCGGCACACCACTAATGACCGACATCCAGCTAGAGAAACACCCTTCCACTATTACTCTCTGTCTCCTATTACCAAGCCAGTTGCTTATCTATCTAGCTACCTGTCCTTGTATCCCATTAGCCTTGACCTTCTCGACTAACCTCCCACGAGAGACTTTGTCAAACACCTTACTAAAATCCTTATAGACGACATCAACAGCTCGCCCTTCATCCACCGTTTTTGTCACCTCCTCAAAAAAATTCTACCAGATTTGTAAGGTACGACCTCCCCTTAACAAATCCATGCTGCGTATCCCTAATCAGATCGCAACACTCTAAGTGCCTATACATCCTATCTCTAAGAATCCCCTCCAACAGCTTCCCTACCACTGACGTCAAACTCACCGGCCTATAATTTCCAGGGTTATCCCTACTACCTTTTTAAACAACGGTACAACATTAGCTATTCTCCAGTCCTCTGGGACCTCACCTGTGTCCAAGGAAGAGACAAAGATTTGCGTCACAGGCCCAGCAATTTCACCTCGCACCTCCCTAAGCAGCCTGGGATAAATGCCATCAGGCCCCAGAGATTTATCAGTTTTAATGTTACTTAGAAGCTCTAACACTTCCTCCCTCGGTATGGATATTTCCCTCAACTGGTCCACAGCTCCCTCAGAGACAGGAGCTGTCAACAAGCCCCTCTCCTTCGTGAATACCGACGCAAAGTATTCATTCAGGATCTCCGCCATTCCCTCGGGCTCTAAGCACAGTTCCCCTCCTCTGTCCCTAAGACGTCCGATTTTTCCTCTAACCACCCTTTTATTCCTAACATAGGAGTAAAAAGCCTTTGGGTTTTCCTTAATCCTATCCGCCAAAATCATTTCATGCCCCCTTTTTGCCCTTCTAACTCCCTGTTTGAGCTCCCTCCTACTCTCTCAATATTCCTTCAATGCTGTCTCAGTTCCCAGCTGCTTCGACCTATCATAAGCTTCTCTTTTCTTCCTAACCAACTCCTCAATATCCCTAGTAATCCACAGCTCTCTAATCCTACCTTTCCCATCTTTCCTCTTGGCCGGCACGTACTTATCTTGCAACATTTTCAGTATTCCCTTGAAAGAGTCCCACATATCTAGCGTGGACTTACCCAAGAACAACCGTTCCCAATCAGTTTCCCTAAGTTCCTGCCTAATCCGACCGTAGTTAGCCTTCCCCCAATTCAGAACCCTGCCCCTAGGGCAACAAGCATCCTTTTCCATCTGTATCCTAAAATAGACAGAATTGTGGTCACTGTTAGTCACATGTTCCCCTACTACAACATCAACCACCGGCCCTGGCTTATCACTCAGAACTAAATACAAAATAGCCCCTTCTCTAGTATAGATGTTCCTTTAACACATGCATCTTTGATTTCCTATCTGATGATATTCCCAACATTACCACTACAGTCTGGTGGTCTGTATACCACCCCTACAAATATTTTTTGCCCCTTTATGCTTCTTAATTCAACCCGCACAGATTCCACATCATGTGTGCTGGTATCAGTCCTCAATATCACATCAATATCTTCTTTAATCAATAATGCAACTCTAATACCTTTTCCTTTCTGTTTGTCCTTCCGAAACATTGAATAGCCTTAATAAAGTTCCCTTCCTTGGCCATCTCGGAACCATGCCTTCACAATGCAAACTATGTCATATCCCCATTACATCTATCTGCACAACTAATTCATCAATTTTTTTAATGCTCTGAGTGTTCAAATAGAAAAGGTGAGCACTTATGTTTCTTCTCCCATTCCTACTATTTGTTTACTCTGAACTTATCAGACTCTGGCTCTTGGTTTCTCTGTCTATCACTTTTCCTTATTCTCCTTACTGTCTTTTCTTTTCGTTCTTAATTTCCCCTGCTCTGAATCCTTATAAAGTTTCCCACACCCTACCATATTAACTTAAACACTCCCCAACCACTTTAACAAGTACTCTCCCAAGAACATCAGTCCCAGTGCTGCCCAGGTGTAACCCATCCAGTTGTACAGGTTCCATCTCCCCTGGAACTGTTCCCAAGGCTTCAAGAATCTGAAAGCCTCCCTCTCCCATCACCTTTTCAGCCACGTATTTATCCTATGCATCCTGCTGTTTCTACTCTAACTAGCATGTAGTATAGGTATTGATTCTAAGATCTGAGATTCTGTTTTTCAGCTTGTTTCCTAGTTCCCTATATTTTACTTTTAAGTCCTTATCCTTTTTTTTAAACCTATGTTGTTTGTACTAATGTGTACCACAACTACTGGCTGTTCAGCCTCCCCCCTTTGGAATGTCTTGCAGCTACTCCCAATGCAACTTTTATATAGCAATTCTATATTTTCTCTAAATTCCACAGTCTTCCTGTGGCATAAAACAATTTCCTGCTCATGGAAAATGATGATTTAAAATTAACACTTGAAAACTGACTACTGTGGAGTTGTGTGAACCCTCTCACATTTCTCTTCCTGCAAGTCACCAGAGGAATGAGTGAGAACTTGCAACTTTTAAAATCAGGAATGAGATGGATTGGAAGTTAGGATAAAACTTGGAACTTTTCATTCTTTTCATTAAAAGGACAGAAATGTAACACAAGATAGAACATTGCACAAGAAGAGGCAAAAAAGAGAATCTGGTACTTTTCATTCTAAAAATAAGACATATAATTGGATTGCACTTCCAAGTTTCCCAAATGTTTAATGGGCACATTCTTAGTGTGAATCAAAAAAAATTGCAATACTCCTGTATGTTCTATTTTATCATCTAAAATACAGTAATTTTATTAGTTTAATATACCTTCTATAGGTTCCTCTGCAGCTTTGACAGTTTTCTGTTTAACATCTTTGTTGATGGATTGTTGTTGGTGCATTGTTTCCCTCTGTTCCTTAGTCTGTTGCATGGCGTGGCTCTTCCAGAGTTTTCGGAGCTCCTCCACCTCATTCTCAGAATCCTGAACATGCATTTCTCCTGGTTTCTTGGACTGATCAGTGTTCTCTTTCTTACATGTTCCTGAGGTATCTGAAGGAAGTGCATTTTGAGTTGTTTTGCACTCTATATTGAATCCCTCAGCTTCAGCAACTTTGGGCTCAGGAGTCAAATTATAACTAAGTGTGGGATGTTGCACATTCTCATCTTGATGTGCAACACTACTATGATCATCAGTGCTGTGTTCATTCAGAGATTTTTCCATAGTTTTGTTCCCATTTTGCTTCATTTCAATAAGCTTATCACCTAAATCATCACTATCGTGAGTCAATGGACTAGCTTGATCAGACATTTTAGCCTCCAATGACTCTACAGATGAAGGTTCCATAGCAGGCTGGTTTATAGTTTGCACAGACTCCAAAGAGGCTTCTGATGATTTATCTTGTCTAAGCTCATCAGAGGAGACCAGCTCCTCTCGTATAGGGGAGAGTTCTGATTCAGTGAATACATCTTCAGATAAGGATTCTTCAGTGCTTTGGGGAGCTGTACTGGTGCTGTCATTTCCTGCATCTTGCAGTTTAGAATCAACCTCATCTCTATTACTTTTCGCTCTTCGATTTAACTGGTTCACATCTTTAACTGATCCAGAACATTCTAGTTCTCTGGTGGAAAGGAACAAAAAGTAAAAAGTCAAATTCAGGTGTGGCTTTAATCTTGCATTTTCTGTGTTTGTACTCTTAACAAACTGTATGCATTTCACTATTATCTCAAATTATTTACAGCACAAATGCATCATAATTCTTTCTGAACACTATTGCCTTTATTTAATTTCCTATCCTGAAAGTTTTGAATTACTCACGTGTTGCACAATTTATGATTCACAATTTTTGTATAAAAACTGACTTGGCCAAATGGCCAGCAACAACAACAATAGCAATATTGGCTGTAACAGCAATTGTGACAATGAGAGTTGAGCATGCTTGGAACTTTGGTCATTAATCACAGATGGAGGTTAGAAGCCTGCTGCAAGTCGTGATCTGTCATGTGAGCCGTGACCAGGCACTTCCTGTGTTGACCAAATAAGGATAGTTGCTTAGGCTGTGCTAAACATGACAGAGCCATTGTTGCCTTATATGACGAGGCTATGTAATTTACATGCAACTTAGTAGAAACATTTGGGAGTTGTTTGTGAATAATTCCACTGGCTATAATTGAAAATTGTTTTGGGATTTGATGGCATTGTTGGCAGAGTATCACAGAACTTTCTGGAAGAACATGAGAAGGTTACGATAAAGCTGTGATTTAAACCTTTCTCTCCAATAATGAATTGAGACTCACCATTGCAAGTAAGCCTGTGAAGAATATTTTCGGAGAAGATAAAGAACCACAAGGGAAGACCTGCAGTGGGAATGGATTGACCAGTTTGCTCAAATTGTGGTCATATTTGTTTTCAGTGAAAAGTTTAGTGTTAATGTTAGAGTCAAAGAGATAAAATGAAATTAAAATCCTGTGACAGTTCTAAATTTATGAGTTTGGTACCTAAAGTGAAAGTTTTGTTAGGTGAATAAGTTTAAGGGAAGAGGTTTATGTTTACAGTTAGATAACACTGAAAAACCAACATTGAGTCATAGAGAGTCCAAGTCATACAGCATAGAAACTTGTCTTTTGGCCCAACTTATCTATATCAATCTATACTAAAGAGATAGATTCAGAACAGATCTAGCAGTTTAAAACTGGATACCATAAACTGTTGTAAGGCATCAGCAACAAAAAAAATCCTTCTACACCCTTATCCAGCTCATTTACAAAAATGACAAACCAGTGTTTTGTATAGCTGCAACAAACTTCTGCATGCTTATACTCGTCTTCTAGATACAAAGGCCAGCGTTCCATTAGCCGCCTTGATTATTTTCTGCACTCGTTTATGGCTTTTTAAAGATCTATGCACTTGAAGCCCCAAGTCTCTTTGGACATCTGCTATATTTAACTTCATACCATCTGGAATGTACTCTGATCTATCCTTTTTCAATCCAAAATGGATCACTTTACACCTACTTAGATTGAAATCCATCTGCCACGGTTTGAAAATGGCGTGAAGCAGTATTTGGCCAAGCGGTCATAAGGGTATAAGGGCCTATTTGGGCTGTAGTGTTCTATGTTCTATAAATGAGCTGGATGAGGGCATAGAAAGATGGGTTAGTAAATTTGCAGGTGACAGTAAAGTCGATGGAATTGTGGACAGTGCAGAAGGATGTTGCAGGTTACTGAGGGACATAGCATAGCTGGGCTGAGAGGTGGTAAATGGAGTTTAATGCAGAAAAGTGTGAGGTGATTCACTTTGGAAGGAGTATCAGGAATACACAGTACTGGGCTAATGTAAGACATTTGGTAGCGTGGATGAGCAGAGAGCTCTAAGTGTCCATGTGCATTGATCCCTGAAAGTTGGCACCCAGTTGATAGGGTTGTTAAGGCGGCGTACAGTACGTTAGCTTTTTTTTGGTAGAGGGATTGAGTTTTGGAGCCATGAAGTCATGTTGCAGCTGTACAAAATTCTGGTTTGGCCACACTTGGAGTATTGCATACAGTTCGGGTTGCCACATTACAGGAAGGATGTGGAAGCGTTGGAAAGGGTGCAGAGGAGATTTACTAGGATGATGTCTGGTATGGTGGGGTAGATTTTATGAAAAGCAGAAGGACTTGAGGCTGTTTTCATTAGAGAGAAGAAGGTTAAGAGGTGACTTAGAGATATCAAAGATGATCAGAGGATTAGATAGGGTGGACAGTGAGAGACTTTTTCCTCAGATGGTGATGGCTAACAGGAGGGGACATAGCTTTAAATTAAGGGGTGATATATAGGACAGAAGTCAGAACATAGAACATTACAGCGCAGAACAGGCCCTTCGGCCCTCGATGTTGCGCCGACCAATTACGAAAAAGCGATGACCCTCTAACCTAAACCATTCCCTTTTCATCCATAAACCTATCCACGGACCTCTTAAACACCCCCAAACGTGGCGCATCTACAACTGCAGCAGGCAGGGCATTCCATACCCTTACCACACTTTGGGTAAAGAACCTACCTCTGACATCCATCCTATAACTACCACCCCTTAATTTAAAGCTATGTCCCCTCGTGCTAGCTTTCTCCATCCGAGGGAAAAGGCTATCACTGTCCACCCTATCTAAACCTCTGATCATCTTATATGTTTCAATAAGGTCTCCTCTTAGCCGCCTTCTTTCTAACGAAAACAACCTCAAATCCCTCAGCCTCTCTTCATAAGACCTGCCCTCCATACCAGGCAACATCCTGGTAAACCTCCTCTGTACCCTCTCCAATGCCTCCACATCTTTCTTATAATGTGGGGACCAGAACTGCACACAATACTCCAAGTGCGGCCGCACTAGAGTTTTGTACAGTTGCAACATGACTTTGCGGCTCCGAAATTCAATCCCCCTACCAATAAAAGCTAAGACTCCATATGCCTTCTTAACAACCTTATCGACTTGACTGCCTACTTTCAGGGATCTATGCACATATACACCAAGATCCCTCTGTTCATCAACACTATTAAGAATCCTACCATTAGCCCTATACTCTACACATCTATTATTCCTGCCAAAGTGCATTACCTCACACTTTTCCACATTAAACTCCATTTGCCACCTCTCGGCCCAGCTCTGCAACTTGTCCAAGTCTCTCTGCAAACTATCACCCCCCTCTTCACTATCTACCACTCCTCCGACTTTGGTGTCATCCGCAAATTTACTAATCCATCCTTCTATACCCTCATCCAGATCATTTATAAAAATTACAAACAACAGTGGCCCCAAAACAGATCCCTGAGGTACACCACTTGTAACCGAACTCCATGATGAATAATTTCCATCAACCACCACCCTCTGTCTTCTATCTGCTAGCCAATTCTTAGTCCTAATTTTTGCAGGAAAGACACGTGCCGGTAAGGAGGAAGGATGGGAAAGGTAGGATTAGAGAACCGTGGGTTACTAGGGATGTTGGGGACTTGGTCAGGAAGAAGTGGGAGGCGTACGTTAGATCCAGGCAATTGGGGACAGAGGCAGCGCTTGAAAAATATAGAGTGTAGACGGGATCTTAAAAGGGGTGTCAGAAAGACAAAAAGGGGCCACGAAATGGCTTTGGCAGGTAGGATTAAGGAAAATCCTAAGGCATTTTACTCCTATGTAAGGAGCAAAAGGATGGTTAGAGGGAAGATTGGACCTCTCAGGGACAGAGGAGGGGAACTATGCTTAGAGCCTGAGGGAATGGGGGAGATCCTGAATGAATACTTTGCGTCGGTATTCACTCAGGAGAGGGGCCTGATGTCTGATGCCGGCTTTGAGGATTTTGAGGACCCATTAAAGGAAATAATCATTACGAGGAACGAAGTGTTGGGGCTTTTAGGTAGCATAAAGACTTATAAAGCCCCGGGGCCTGATGGTATTTATCCCAGGCTGCTAAGGGAGGTGAGAGATGACATTGCTGGGCCTCTGACGCAAATCTTTGTCTCTTCTTTGGACACAGGTGAGGTCCCAGAGGACTGGAGGATTGCAAATGTAGTACCGTTGTTTAAAAAGGGTCAGAGGGATAACCCAGGGAACTATAGGCCGGTGAGCTTGACTTCAGTTATAGGTAAGCTAATGGAGAGGATCCTCAGGGACAGGATGTATGAGCATCTGGAGCGCTGCGATCAGATCAGGGATACGCAGCATGGCTTCGTTAAGGGGAGGTCGTGCCTTACGAATCTAGTGGAATTTTTTGAAGAGGTGACAAAAACGGTTGATGAAGGACAAGCTGTTGATGTCGTCTACTTGGATTTCAGTAAGGCGTTTGACAAGGTTCCCCATGGTAGGCTGATAAAAAAGGTGAAGGCGCATGGGATACAGGGCCAGTTATGTAGATGGGTTGAGAACTGGCTTGGGAGGAGGAGACAGTGGGTAGTAGTGGAAGGCTCTTTTTCCAACTGGAAAAAGTCAGTCACTAGTGGTGTGCCACAGGGCTCAGTACTAGGACCTCTTCTATTTGTGATTTACATAAATGACTTGGAAGAGGGGGTAGGTGGTGTGATCAGCAAATTTGCTGATGACACTAAGATGCTTGGATTGGTGGGGACTGAGGAGCAGTGCCAGGCAATACAACAGGACATAGATAGGCTGATAGACTGGGCAGATAGATGGCAAATGGAATTTAATCCGGATAAATGCGAGGTGATGCATTTTGGCTGGAATAACGTAGAGGGGACTTATAGGATAAAAGGTAAAACTATCCGGAGTATAGAGACGCAGAGAGACCTGGGGGTGCAGGTTCACAAGTCTCTGAAGGTGTCAGTACAGGTGGAGAAAGTGATAAAGAAAGCGTATGGTATGTTAGCCTTCATAGGAAGGGGTATAGAATACAAGAGTAGGAGTCTGATGTTGCAAGTGTATAGAACGTTGGTTAGGCCTCACTTGGAGTACTGCGTCCAGTTCTGGTCGCCGTACTACCGGAAGGATGTGGAGGCCCTGGAGAGAGTGCAGAGGAGATTTACCAGGATGCTGCCTGGTATGAAGGGCTGTCTTACGAGGAAAGATTGAACACACTGGGGTTGTTTTCCCTTGAAAGACGTCGGCTGAGAGGGGATCTATTAGAGGTATGTAAGATTATGAGGGGTATAGATAGAGTAAATGGTGGTAAGCTTTTACCACCATTAGAATCGGATAGAACGAGGGGTCACGGCCTTAGGGTGAGGGGGGCTATGTATAAGACGAATATTCAACGGCATTTTTTCACACAAAGGGTAGTGGGGGTGTGGAATGCGCTACCAAGTGGGGTGGTGGGAGCAGGCACGCTAGAGTTGTTTAAGGGTCTCTTGGACAGCCACATGAGCGGTCTGCACATAGAGGGATATAGGAGGACTGTTTAAATACTTTAATTGTTTCCACAGGCTATTCGGTCCACCTTGTTGACCAACAAGGTGCATGCATTCGGCAGGTCGTGCGAGGGCTGCTCTTGGATGTTACTTCAGGAGTGGCCTAGTGCTTCATGTCGTTAGTGTATGCTTAAACTGGACCATCAGATGGGCAACATGACAGCTCAGAGACTATCGCTGTTGCTGTGCAGACACATGGATTTGGGCCTGTGTCTGCGGAAGTTTGCGCGTTCTCCCCGTGGTTGCGTGGGTTTTCTCCGGGTGCTCCGGTTTCCTCCCACATCCCAAAAATGTGCTCTTAGGCTGATTGGGTAACAAATTGTCCCTATATTGGTCTCTATATGTCATTAAGACGTTAGGACGGCGGCGCGGGCTCGTTGGGCCGAAGGGCCTGTTTCCTGTGCTGTGTTGTTCTTTGTTCTTTGTTTGTTCTTTGTCCAATTAGCTAAATCACCCTCAATCCCATACATCTGCATTTTCTGCAGAAGCGTTCCATGGGGAACCTTATCAAACGCCTTACTAAAGTCCATATATACCACATCAACTGCCTTACCCCCATCCACCTCTTTGGTCACTTTTTCAAAAAACTCAGTAAGGTTAGTAAGGCATGACCTACCCTTCACAAAACCACGCTGACTATCCCCAATCAATTCATTTCTCTCTAAATAACTATCAATCCTATCCCTAATAATTCTTTCCAATACTTTGCCCACAACAGAAGTAAGACTCACCGGTCTATAATTCCCTGGAAAGTCTCTATTCCCCTTCTTGAACAATGGGACAACATTCACTATCCTCCAGTCTTCCGGCACTATACCTGTAACCAACGACGACCTGAAGATCAGAGCCAGAGGCTCTGCAATCGCCTCTCTTGCCTCCCAGAGAATCCTAGGGTAAATCCCGTCCGGCCCAGGGGACTTATCTATTTTCAAACCCTCAAGAATATCTAGCACCTCCTCCTTATCTACTTCAATACTTTCCAGTTTACAACCCTGTATCCCAGTGTTCTCCACAACTACATTTACGTCTCCCTGTGTGAATACCGAAGAGAAATATTTGTTCAGTGCCTCTCCAATCTCTTCAGGCTCCACGCATAACTTCCCACTGCTGTCTCTGACTGGCCCTAATCTTGCCCTAACCAATCTTCTATTCTTAACATATCTAAAGAAAGCTTTAGGATTCTCCTTGATCCTATCAGCCAAAGTCTTCTCGTGTCCTCTTTTTGCTCTTCTTAACTCACTCTTTAGCTCCCTCCTGGCTAATCTATAACTTGATGTAGAGATGCCGGCGTTGGACTGGGGTAGTAAGAACTCAGTAAGAATCTAGCAACAGCAATTTTAAATCCAACCAATTTATTTGATAGTAAATCTGCGAGCTTTCGACTTTCATCTTCGTCAGGCAAATGCAGTGTTCTGGTCCAGACCAGAACACTGCATTTGCCTGACGAAGACGAAAGTCGAAAGTAAATCTGCGAGCTATCAAATAAATCATTTGGATTTAAAATTGGTGTTGCTAGATTCTTACTGAGTTCTAATCTATAACTTTCCAGTGCACTAACTGAGCCTTCAAGCCTCATCCTGACATAAGCCTCCTTTTTCAGAGGTAGGTTCTTTACTCAGAAGGTAGGAAGGGCATGGAATGTGCTGACTGCAACAATAGTGGACTCGCCAACATTAAGGGCATTTAAATGGTCATTCGATAACATAGATAATATTGAAATATGTAAGTTAGATGAGCTTTAGATTAGTTTTCACAGGTCGGCACAACATCGAAGGCCGAAGGGCCTGTATTGTGCTGTAATGTTCTATGTTTAACTCATTACAGAACAATCTTTGGACCTGAGGTAACTGTGTGAAGTTTGTATGTTCTTCCAATGTCTACATAGGTTTCCTCTAGGTGCTCCATCCACAGACCAAAGATGCGCAGGTTAGGTGGAGTAGCTATATTAAATGCAAGGGGTTATGAGGATACAGAGGATTGCTAGGTAAATAGTCCAACAGTAGCACTAACACCTGTGCTCCAGAACTAGCCAAGCCTTTCCAGAAAAGCTCCTACACTGACATCTATCTGATGATGTGGAAATTGCCGAGGGAAGTCCTATCCACAAAAAACAGGATAAATCCAATTCACGAATTATCATCCCAACAACAGACTCCCAATCATCAGCGAAGCGATGGACATCGTAACTGACAGTGCTATCTAGCAGCACTTACACAACATTGACGCTGAGTTTGGATTCTGTCAGGGACACTCAGTTTCAGACCTCATTACATGTAACTCTGGTGCAAACATAAACAAAGCAGCTTATTTCAAGAAATGAAATGAGAACAAACTGCTTTTGACTTGAAGATGGTTTTGGATAGCTATTACAGCAGGCCTGGAGCGGGAGGTCTCTTTTGTTCATTCATTCATAGGATGTAGGCATCATTGGCTGGGCCAGCATTTATTGCCCATCCCTGAGAACACTTAAGAGTCAACCACATTGCAGTGGGTCTGGAGTCATACGCAGGCCAGATCGGATGAAGACATCAGATTTCCTTCGTTGAAGGACTTTAGTGAAATGGGTGGGTTTTTCTGACAATCGACAATGGTCGTCAGTAGATTCTTAATTTCTGATTTTTTTAATTGAATTCAAATACCACCATCCGCCACGGTAGGATTTGAACACAGGTCCGCAGAGCACTATCCTGGGTCTCTGGATTAATAGATTAATCATAATATCACTGCACTAGTGCTTCCTTGATTACTGGGTAAGATGCTCTTTTATAGAGTTGGTGTAGACCGAGTGGGCCAAATAGTCTCTTTCTGCACTAGAGATGCAATTCTGTAGTTGGAGTTGTTGGATCATCTCAGCCCCAGGATATTGCTACAGAAGCCCTTGAAGGTCAAAGTCTGAAAACACAAATTACTTTTATGTGAGATAACGAGTGTTTTTTTAATTATTGAGATCCAACATGTGTTATTGTAATTTGAGAGTTTCACTACTTAATACAGAGAAATATAGAAAATAGAACATTTGAGTCTGCTCTGTCATTTGTTATGATCACAATCGATCATCCCATCTGTTTCTTCTTTCCCCTCCCCTATCATTTGATACTTTTATCCCCAAAAGCAATATCTAACTCCTTCATTAAAACATACAATGTTTTGGCCTCAGTTGCTTTCTGTGCTAGAGACTTTATTACTTTGTTAAAATTTTGCTTGTATTTACCAACAAAATTTACAACAATTTGAAAGATAAATATGTAAGTTACAGTGATGATATTTCACATTACTAGCTCCAAAATGAAAGCTAATTCCACAATGGCAATCTTGGTATGTTGGGAAATGAAAAGGTGAAAAAAAATTCTAAATATGGTAAAGCATAAGAATCACAGAGTTATACAGCATGACCCAACTCATCCTAAACTGATCTAGTCCCATTTGTCTACATTTGGTTCACATCCTTTAAATCTTTTCTATCCCTGTCCTTGACTAAATGTCTTTTAAACAAAATAAATTTTTAGAGTTGAATGGCATTCTTTAATACAATGATTTTGTATTGATATTATGATTTTGTAATGATAGTTAAATCTCAGTATCATGGATATGGGTAGTTAGATACACAATATTACATAAATATGGGCAGCACAGTGGTTAGCAATGCTGCCTTAAAGCGCTAGATCCCCAGGTTTAATTCCAGCCTTGGATCACTATGTGGAGTTTTCACATTCTCCCCGTGTCTATGTGGGTTTCTTCTGGATGTGCCGGTTTCCTTCCACCATCCAAAGATGCGCGCGTTAGGTTAACTGGCCATGCTAATTTGACCCTAGTGTCAAGGGGATTAGCAGGGTAAATGTGTGGGGTTACGGGGAATAGGGTCTGGGTGGGATTGTGATTAATATGGACTCATGGGCTGAATGGCCTCCTTCTGTACAGTAAGCATTCCATGATTCATGTTGTAATTCAGTCCTCAGCTGATTGACAACTCTGGACATCACTATAAAAGTTAATCTTTTAAAAATGAATGATTTCATAAATTTTGATCAAAAATGGGGCTTCCAAAAGAAGCAAGTCTTCAGGTATTTAACTCTGTCAGTAATAGTTCAAATAATATCAGAAACTCCAAATAGCAATTTCATTTTTGCATTAGGATAAAAAGCACTTTGCTAAAAGGATAGGGAATTTGTCACCAATTCCTGTGAATTCCAATATATATGGTTCATTACAAATGGAGGTCCATACTGTTGCTTGAAAAAGATTGTAAACATTAAATCTTACGGAGGCAAAGATTCTTTGATTTTACTGTCCAGAATGTCACTGTACATGGCTGCTGAAAGGACCTCTTCCATGGGACACATGATGCCATATTCCTCACAGCCATGTTCTTTTATTAGAGGATCATGTTTGTGAGGATCAAACATGATGTTGTTGGGAGTCACTAGAAGTACACCACTGACTGCTCCCTGTAATAAAAAAAGAAAGATAAATTTAAATCTCTCATATTCTACAGTATTTTTGTGTTACAGCAGATAAGAAAGACACTTTCAAGCATTGTTCCTGCATGTTTCTTAATAGTGAGTCACTACAGATGCCTTTGTAGACACCATTGAAATGCGAAGTTACCCGAGCTTGTAGCACTCAGGTTGTTAGGTTATTAGATTGAGAATTCAAAACATCTTCCTGACAAGGTCATATCAAATAATGATATTTAATCTACTGGCTGGAAATCCAAGACTAGTATTTCAAATTTAAATAAGGGCAATTACGGGTGCATGAAAGCAGAACCAGCAAAAGTGAATTGACAAATTAGGTTAAGGGATAGATGGGGATATTTCAGAATAGACATATTCTAATGAACACAAAAATTCCAAGGGGAGGACCCATAGTCAGTGGTTAACCAAAAAGGTAACCAAAAAGACGGCATCAAATTTACAGGAAAGGCAAAGATGGATGGCAGAACAGAAGATTGGACAGAAAAAATATCAAAGACTAAAAGATTAATAAGGGAAAAATTACAGTACATGTGAAAGGTATCTAGAAATATAAAATCAGATAGTAAGAGAAAAAGTTAACAAATTTAATGTTGATCCTTTAGAGTCCAGGAATCAATAATGGAAAATAAGGAACACATATTGAACATGTATTTTGTATTAATCTTCAGGATAGAATTTAAAAATAATATTCTAGAAATGGCTGTAAATGGAATGGAGGGAAGAATCCAGGAAAATATCATCACCAGGGAAATAGTAGAACATGTTGAAGCTGTGTGCTGACAAATCCCTGAGTTGTGATGCATTTTATCCTTAGATTGCTGGTAAGTTCTTTGATGAGTTGGTTTAATTTTCCAAAGTTCTCTAGATTCATAGAAATATTGAAAAAAAGAAAACATGAGCAGGAGACCATTTGGTCCTCCAAGTCTGCTCTGCCATTCATTATGATCATGCTGATCATCCAACTCAATATCCTGATCCTACCATCCACCACCAATCCAACCAAAACCTCCTCCCCACTGCCATGTTCTTTGATCTCCTTCGCCTCAAGTGCTATAACAAATTGTGTTCAAAGTTTCATTCAATGTTTCAGCACCACCTACCTTCTGTGGTAGCAAATTTCTATGAAATCCCACTACATTCTTCTGATCTCTAGCATATAAGATCCTAATCGACTCAAATCTCTCTTCATAAGTCACTTCCGCCATCCCAAAAATGGTAAACTGCTGTATGTGGATGCTTAACTTCAGCGACTGGAGACACCCAAGTCTCATTGCATATTCTCCTCTCCTAATTTATGGCCTTTCAGATAATAATCTGCCTTCTATTTTTGCTCCCAAAGTGGATAGTCTCACATTCATCTAAATTATGTGTCTGCCAATCATTTGCCCACACACAACCTGTCCAAATAACACTGAACGATCTTTGCATCCTCCTCACAGCTCATGATCCCACTCAGCTTTAATTTGGAGAGATTAAATTTAATTCCTTCATCTAAATCTTTAATATATAGTGAATAGCTCGATCCCAGCACTGATCCCTGCGGTACCTCACTAACCATTGCCTTCCATTTGGAAAAAGACCAGTTTATTCCTCCTTTTTGTTTCCTGTTTGCTGAACAGTTTTCTATCCATCTCAACATATCATCCTCAATCCCCTGGGCTTTAATTTTACACGTTAATCTCTTACTTGGGATTTTGTCAAAAATCTTCTGAAAATGCAAATAAACGACATTCACTGACTCCTCCTCATCAATTCCTCAGCCTCAAAAAGTTCCAGTAGACTTGTTGAGCACAATTTCCCTTTCATTAATCCATACTGACCTTGTCCAATTCTGCCATTGTTTTTCAAGTGTTTTGCTATAAAATTTTTGATAATGGATTTTAGATATTTCCCCACTATCAACTTTAGGCTTACTGGTCTATAATTTCCTGTTTTTGGTCTAACTCCCTTATGAAGTAGGATGGACAATTTCTGGGAAAGTCCCATTGGATTGGAAAATAGCAAGTTCAAAAAGCAAGGGAGACAGAAAACAGGAAATTACAGGCTAGTTAGCTTAATATTTACCACAAGGAAAATGTTAGAAACTATTATAAAAGATGTTATTCAAAGTAATCAGGTAGAGTCAATATACATTTGTGAAATGTTTAATCTATTTCAAGTTCTGTGAAGTAATATGTGCTGAGAAAAAAAGGGAACTAGTGGATGTACTATACTTAGATTTCCAGAAGGTATTTTATAAGGAGTCACATCAAGGAAAATGAAAGCTCATGGTATAGGGAATAACATTTTGGCATGGATAGAAGATTAGCTAGATAACAGGAAGTAGAAAGTAGACATCAAAGGGTCTTTTTCTGCTTCACAAGATGCAACAAGTGATGTGCCGCAGGGATCAGTGCTGGGGTTAACTAGTGTCAGGCGACCAGCATGGGATGAGGGCCTGGGTGGGTTGTGATCAGTGCAAACTTGATGGGCTGAATGGCCTCTTTCTACACTGTAGGATTCTATGATTCTATTAACTATTAATAGAATTGCCTTAAACCCAATCACTTGAAGACTGGAACCGTGGCCAAAGGTAGGGGATTCCCACACTGAACTGAATAGATTACAAGAGAGAATATACTTGCAATGACTATGTTTGAATCAGAGGTAATGTGACAGAGCCACACTGTTTACTTCTCTTTTTTTCTGCAGTATGAGGACAAGTAGCTGAGATGCTAACAAAAGAAAACAAAGGTAGGGTTCCTCCTTCATCTCTCTCCAACATACCTTGCAACCTTTCAAACCTGGAACCACCTAGGTCACCAGAAGGACAACCAAATCAGTCAGTATATCTTTAAATTGCACCCACAAGGTTAACAACAGGACTAGTAAATTTACCCTGAAGCTAGCCAAATCAACACGCTAGGACTACATACTCCTTCTATTTCTCTGGGATCTAATTCCATTAATCTGTTTTTCCCACTCTATAATCTCTGAGTGCTTGCACGTGGAAGTTGGAAGATTTTCTTGCATCTAAGTAAAATAATAAAATATCTTCCAACTTCAGAAACCTTCAGGGAGTAAGGTGTGTAGATCTGAAACATGACATTGCGTCTAATCAGCATACATTCAAACTCATTAAAGACACATGTAGGACTGGTACCAAGATGCATTTTTTCAAAGAATAACCAATTGTGGAGTAGACCTCCAGACAATATTGTGGAGTGATGTACTTTGGAATCATGTCAACAGTAAACTTCAAAGGTACTTGAGTATATACATGAAAAAAAATAATAACTTGTAAGGCTTTTGGGAGAGAGTCGGCAAGTGAGATTAATTTGACAGATCTTTAAAGATGCACTTTAAACCAATTGACCTATACCATATCACTGTGACCTTGGTTGAGGTTGGAATCAAATTCAATTAGATAAGGTGAGACTATTTATAATAATAGTTACATTAACTGTTTTATATTTTTTGAATCCATGAACCATGAGTGTCCATAACATTACCAATTAACATCATGGAAATAATATTAGTTGAGTAATAAAAATCAGGTGAGGGAAATCTGAAAGGCTCTTATTACATGCTCAGGAAGTAATGAACTTCAGAGACCAGGGATGGAATTTGACCAATCAAGTGGAGATGGCTTTGGCTTTGGCCATGCAAGGGTAACTGTAAAAAAAGACACACTGATAACTTGGTGTCATTCTGCCTCCTGGATTTTTAAGGGGCAGGTTAATAGCACGGACAGAAGCTACTGTTGGTGAAACACAGAGCCAATTAAAAACCAATGAAAAGTGTTTTTCAGGCAATGATTCCTTCTCAAAGGCAACATGACAAACTAATGACAACGAGCGTGCAATGAGAAAGTATCAACAGCTCAACATTCTGTCAATGCAACAGTATAAAGCAGAAACCAGCATTCAGTAGGCTAATATAAGGCTAGTGCTGGTTGGAGCCAGTTCTTGAAGTAAACGAAGGTGGAGTGGTAGATAGGGAAGAGGGGTGTTATAGTTTGCAGAGGGACTTAGACAAGTTGCAGAGCTGGGCCGAGAGGTGCCAAATGGAGTTTAATGTGGAAAAGTGTGAGGTAATGCACTATGGCAGAAATAATAAATGTGTAGAGTATAGGGCTAATGGTAGGATTCGTAGTAGTCTTGATGAACAGAGGGATCTTGGTGTGTATGTGCATAGATCCCTGAAAGTAGGCAGTCAAGTCGAGAAGGTTGTTAAGAAGGCATATGGAGTCTTAGCTTTTATTGGTAGGGGGATTGAATTTTGGAGCCGCAACGTCATGTTGCACCTGTACAAAACTCTAGTGCGGCCGCACTTGGAGTATTGTGTGCAGTTCTGGTCCCCGCATTATAAGAAAGATGTGGAGGCTTTGGAGAGGGTACAGAGGAGGTTTACCAGGATGTTGCCTGGTATGGAGGGCAGGTCTTATGAGGAGAGGCTGAGGGATTTGAGGTTGTATTTGTTAGAAAGGAGGCGGCTAAGAGGGGACCTAATCGAAACATATAAGATGATTAGAGGTTTAGATAGGGTGGACAGTGATAGCCTTTTTCCTAGGATGGAAAAAGCTAGCACGAGGGTACACAGCTTTAAATTAAGGGGTGATAGTTATAGGACGGATATCAGAGGCAGGTTCTTTACCCAAAGGGTGGTTCGGGAGTGAAATGCCCTGCCTGCAGCGGTTGTAGATGCGCCAAGTTTGGTGGCGTTTAAGAGGTTAGTTGATAAGTATATGGAAGAGAATGGAATGGTTTAGTTTGGAGGGGCATTGCTTTTTATATTGGTCGGCGCAACATCGAAGGCCGAAGGGCCTGTTCTGTGCTGTAATGTTCTATGTTCTATGTTCTAAATAATTTGCCTAGTTCACATTATGGAAATAGCACTCTTTCCTCTCTATTTTATTGAAAGGTCACATAATCATACAATCAAAGGATCATACAGCACAGGACAGGCCCTTCAGTCCATTGAATCCACATCAACACATTAGAAAACCTCTATTCCACCCAATTCCATTTACCAGCACTTGCCCTATAGCCCTGAATGTTATAATGTACCAAGTGCTCAAGCCAGATACCTTTAAAACACCCTTTCAGGCAGTGCATTTCAGACCGTCATCCCCTCTGTGTAAAAAAAAGTTTTCCTCACATCCCCCCTCAAATCCTGCTACTCCTCACTTGGAATGTATGTCCCTTCATGACTGACCCTTGCAAGACAAAACACCAGGAACAGGAAACAGCAGAAATGTGAGAGAAAATACTGGGAAGGTGAGTGAAAGTGCCAGAAATGGAAGAAAATACACTGGCAGTGGGAGTTAGAATCGAACAGTCTGTTACAGGAACTGACTACTGACACAAGAACAGACCTCTTATTGTCATCAGGGACATATAATGAAGAATAGGTCTTCGTGTAGACACTCCTGGACTTGGTAAAATAGGGATTAATATCCACATATATAAAACAAACACTTGGGGAAAAAACACCAAGGTGACTGTACAACAGGCAAATGAGGTGAAAACTTCAGTGCCAAGGATTAGAATGTATTGGCACCAACTTTGTTTTCCTTATTTTATGACAAATATGTTTCACCAGCAAGATCACCATTTACTCCCCATCCCAAACTGCATTTGAGGTGGTGTGGAGAATTGTCTTCCTGAACTGCGATACCCATCTGAGGTTGTGTTATACACACAAGTTTTAGGAAGGGATCTCAAGGACTTTGATCTAGCAACAGTGAAGTAATGGTCATATAATTCCAGCTCAGGGTGGTGAGTAGCTTGCAGAGGAACATGCAGGTGGTGATGTTCCCAAGCATGTGCTGTCCTTGGCTGGTAGAGGTTGCGGGCTTGGAATGTGCTGTCGAAGGAGCCACAGTGAGTTGTTGGGAAAGCATCTTGTATATGGTATAGATGATATAGTGTTCGAGAAGTCAGTGTTTAAGATGTTGGATAGGGGATCATTCCAGTGCACTGCTTTGACCTGGATGGCATCAAATATTTTGCTTTTGGATTCATGCTCATCTAGGCAAATGGCAAGTATTTGATCTTGGAACATAGAATATAGAACATAATAGCGCAGTACAGGCCCTTTAGCCTTCGATGTTGTGCTGACCTGTGAAATGAATCTAAAGCCCATCTAACCTACACTATTCCAATATCATCCATGTGCTTATCCAATGATCCTTTAAATGCCCTTAATGTTGAGAGTCCACTACTATTGCAGGCAGGGCATTGCCCTTACTACTCTGAATAAAGAACCTACCTCTGACATCTGTTCTATATCTCTCAAGTCTCAATTTAAAGCTATGTCAAATCGTGTTAGCCATCAGCATTCGAGGTGAAAGGTTCACACTGTCCACCCTATTAATCCTCTGATCACCTTGTATGCCTCTATTAAGTTGCCTCTTAATTACCTTCTCTCTAACAAAAACAGCCTCAAGTCACAGCCTCTCCTCATAAGACCTTTCCAACATACTAGGCAACATCCTGATAAATCTCCTCTGCACCCTTTCCAATACTTCCACTTCCTCCCTGTAATGTGGCAACCAGAACTGTACGCAATACTCCAAGTGCAGCCACACCAGAGTTTTATACAGCCACAACATGACAGCACAGCTCCGAAACCCAATCCCTCTACCAATGAAAGCTAAGACACCTTACGCCCTATTAACAAACTCTATCAACCTGGGTGCCAACTTTCAGGGATCTATGCACATGGACATCGAGATCTCTCTGCTCATCCACATTACTAAATATCTTACCATTAGCTCAGTAATTCAGTATTCCTGTTACTCCTTTCAAAGTGAATCACTTCACATTTATCCGCATTAAACTCCATTTGCCACCTCTCAGCCCAGCTTTGCAGCTTATCTATCTCCCTCTGTAACCTGCAACATCCTTCCGCACTGTCCACAATTCCACAAACTTTAGCGTCATTTGCAAATTTACTAACCCATACTTCTATGCCCTCATCCAACTCATTTATAGAACATAGAACACTACAGCACAAACAGGACCTTCGGCCCACAAGTTGTGCCAATCATATCCATATCTACCAGGCCTTAGAACTATCTGTAACTCCCAATCCCATTAAATCCCATGTACTCATCCAGAAGTCTTTTAAAAGACCCCAGCGAGTTCGCCTCCACCACTACTGACGGTAGCCAATTCCACTCACTCACCACCCTCTGAGTGAACTCACCACCCTCTGACTGAAAATGACAAACAGCAGTGGCCCCAAAACAGATCCTTGCAGAACACCAGTAGTAACTGAGTTCCAGGATGAGCATTTCCCATCAACCACCACCACCCTCTATCTTCTTTCAGCTAACCAATTTCTGATCCAAACCACAAAATCACCCTCAATCCCATGCTTCCATATTTTCTGCAATAGTCTACCATGGGGAACTTTATCAAAAGCTTTATTGAAATCCACATACACCACATTAACTGCTTTATCCTCAGCTACCTCTTTGTTCACCTCCTCAAAGATTCAATAAGGTTTGTGAGGCATGACCTACACTTCACAAAACCATATTGACTATCCTTAATCAAATTGTTCCTTTCTAGATTATTGTAAATCCTAGCTCTTATAATCCTTTCCAAAACTTTGCCCATAATAGAAGTAAGACTCACTGGTCTATGATTACCAGGGTTGTCTCTACTCCCCTTCTTGAGCAAGGGGACAACACTTACTATCCTCCAGTCTTCTGGCACTATTCCTGTAGACAATGATGACACAAAAGATAAACCAAAGGCTCTGCAATCTCCTCCCTAGCTTCCCAGAGAATCCTAGGATAAGTCCCATCCAACCCAGGGGAGTTATCTATTTTCACCCTTTCCAGAATTACTGACACCTCCTCCTTATGAACCTCAATTCAGTCTAGTTTAATAGCCTGTATCTCAGTACTCTCCTCAACAACATTGTCTTTTTCCTGTGTGAATATTGACGAAAAATATTCATTTAGCGTCTCTCCTAGCTGTTTGGACTCCACACACAATTTCTCACAGTCCTTGACTGGGTCTAATCTTATCCTAGTCATTCTTTTATTCCTGACATAACTATAGAAAGCTTTAGGGGTTTTTCTTAATCCTACCTGCCAAAAACTTCTCATGTCCCTTCCTGGCTCTTCTTAGCTCTCTCTTTAGATCCTTCTTGGTTAACTTGCCACTCTCAAGCGCTCTAACTGAGCTTTCAAGTCTCAGCTTTACATAAGAGATTGGAGAGGCACTGAACAAATATTTCTCTTCGGTATTCACGCAGGGAGATGTAAATGTAGTTGTGGAGGACACTGGGATACAGGGTTGCAAACTCGAAAGTATTGAAGTAGATAAGGAGGATGTGCTAGTTATTCTTGAGGGTTTGAAGTTAG
Source organism: Sphyrna mokarran (assembly GCA_024679065.1). Classification (NCBI taxonomy): domain Eukaryota; kingdom Metazoa; phylum Chordata; class Chondrichthyes; order Carcharhiniformes; family Carcharhinidae; genus Sphyrna; species Sphyrna mokarran. The sequence goes on along the minus strand of JAGIQG010000007.1, from coordinate 111,571,716 downwards.
ATAAGTCCCCTGGGCCGGATGGGATTTACCCTAGGATTCTCTGGGAGGCGAGAGAGGAGATTGCAGAACCTCTGGCTCTGATCTTCAGGTCGTCGTTGGTTACGGGTATAGTGTCGGAAGACTGGAGGATAGCGAACGTGGTCCCATTGTTCAAGAAGGGGAATAGAGACTTTCCAGGGAATTATAGGCCAGTGAGTCTTACTTCTGTTGTGGGCAAAGTATTGGAGAGAATTATTAGGGATAGGATTTATAGTTATTTAGAGAGAAATGAATTGATTGGGGATAGTCAGCATGGTTTTGTGGAGGGTAGGTCGTGCCTTACTAACCTTATTGAGTTTTTTGAAAAAGTGACCAAAGAGGTGGATGGGGTTAAGGCAGTTGATGTGGTATATATGGACTTTAGTAAGGCGTTCGATAAGGTGGCCCATGGAAGGCTTCTGCAGAAAATGCAGATGTATGGGATTGAGGGTGATTTAGCTAATTGGATTAGGAATTGTCTAGCAGATAGAAGACAGAGGGTGGTGGTTGATGGAAGATATTCATCGTGGAGTTCGGTTACAAGTGGTGTACCTCAGGGATCTGTTTTGGGGCCCCTGTTGTTTGTAATTTTTATAAAAGATCTGGATGAGGGTATTGAAGGATGGATTAGTAAATTTGCGGATGACACCAAAGTCGGAGGAGTGGTAGATAGTGAAGAGGGGTGTTCTAGTTTGCAGAGAGACTTGGATAAGTTGCAGAGCTGGACCAAGAGGTGGCAAATGGAGTTTAATGTGGAAAAGTGTGAGGTAATTCACTTTGGCAGGAATAACAAACGTGTAGAGTATAGGGCTAATGGTAGGACTCTTAATAGTGTTGATGAACAGGGGGATCTTGGTGTACATGTATATAGATCCCCGAAAGTTGGCAATCAAGTTGATAAGGTTGTTAAGAAGGCATATGGAGTCTTAGCTTTTATTGGTAGGGGGATTGAATTTCGGAGCCGCAACGTCATGTTGCAACTGTACAAAACTCTAGAGCGGCCGCACTTGGAGTATTGTGTGCAGTTCTGGTCCCCACATTATAAGAAAGATGTGGAGGCATTGGAGAGGGTACAGAGGAGGTTTACCAGGATGTTGCCTGGTATGGAGGGCAGGTCTTATGAGGAGAGGCTTAGGGATTTGAGGTTGTTTTCGTTAGAAAGGAGGCGGCTAAGAGGAGACCTTATCGAAACATATAAGATGATTAGAGGTTTAGATAGGGTGGACAGTGATAGCCTTTTTCCTAGGATGGAGAAAGCTAGCACGAGGGGACATAGCTTTAAATTAAGGGGTGGTAGTTATAGGACGGATATCAGAGGTAGATTCTTTACCCAGAGGATGGTTAGGGTATGGAATGCCCCGCCTGCGGCAGTTGTAGGTGCACCAAGTTTGGTGGCCTTTAAGAGGTTAGTAGATAAGTTTATGGACGAAAAAGGAATGGTTTAGTTTGGACATCATTGCTTTTTCCTAATTGGTCGGCGCAACATCAAAGGCCAAAGGGCCTGTTCTGCGCTGTAATGTTCTATGTTCTATAAGTCTCCTTCCTCTTCACAAGAGATTCAACTTCTTTAGTAAGCCACGGTTCACTCGCTCGACCACTTCCTCCCTATCCGACAGGTACATATTTCTCAAGGACACACAGTAGCTGTTCCTTGAACAAGCTCCCATTTCAAATTGTGCCCATCCCCTGCAGATTTCTTCCCCATCCTATGCATCCTACATCTCACCTAATCATATCATAATTTTCTTTTCCCCTGCTATAACTCTTGTCCTTCAGTATATATCTATCCCATTCCAATGCTAAAGTGAACATAATTGAATTGTGGTCACTATCACCAAAGTGCTCACCCACCTCCAAATCTAACACCTGGCCTGGTTCATTACCCAGTACCAAATCCAATGTGGCCTTGCCTCTTGTTCGTTTATCCACATACCACGTCAGGAAACCCTGCACTCATTGGACAAAAACTGACCTATCCAAAGTATTCGAACTATAGCTTTTCCAGTCAAAGTTAAAATCCCCCATAATAACTACCCTGTTATTTTTGCTCCTTCGACTGACAAAGAGCACAGCCTCGAAAGCTTGTGAGTTTACTATCAAATAAATCTGTTGGACTTAAACCTGGTGTTGTCAGACTTCTTACTGTGTTTACCCCAGTCTAACACCAACATCTCTATGTTATGACTTTCGCTCCTATCCAGGATCATCTTTACAATCCTTTCCTCTACAACTCTGGAGCTTTGCGGAGGCCTGTAGAAAACTCTCAACAAGATGACCTCTCCTTTCTTGTTTCTAACCTTAGCCCACGCTACCTCAGTGGATGAGTTCTCATGAAATGTCCTTTCTGCCACCGTAATACTGTCCTTGATTAACAATGCCACATCTCCCCCTCTTTTACCACCTTCCCTGATCTCACGGAAATGTCTAAACCCTGGAACCTGCAACAACCATTTCTGTCCCTGCTCAACCCATATCTCCAAAATGGCCACAACATCCAAGTCCCAGATACTAACCCACACTGTAGTTTATCCACCTTATTCCAGATGCTCTGGAGTTGAAGTAGACACACCTTAAACAACCTTCGTGTCTACTGGTACATTCCTGCAACATTGAAACTTATTCATGACTTCACTACTCATGTCATCCTGCATACTGTGCAGGAAGGTTTTTTGACTCAGTATGTAGATAGGCCAACTAGAGGTGAGGCTACATTGGATTTGGTGCTGGGCAATGAGCCAGACCAGGTGTTAGGCTTGGAAGTTAGTGAACATTTTGGTGATAGTGACCACAATTCGGTTACGTTCCCCTTAGTGATGGACAGGGATAGGCATGAAGCTGGGGGCTGTAGTTATAGCTGGGGGAAGGGTAATTATGAGGCCATCAGGAGAGAATTAGGGTGCTTAGATTGGACTAGGGAACTACAGGGACTGGGAACATCTGGAATGTGGTGCTTATTCAAGGAGCAGCTGCTGAGAGTCCTTGATAAGTATGTCCCTGTCAGGCAGGGAGGAAATGGACGAGTAAGAGAGCCTTGGTGTACGAAAAGAGTTGATTTGCTGGTTAAGAAGAAAAGGAGGCTTATGTCAGGATGAGGCTTGAAGGCTCAGGTAGTGCAATGGATAGCTATAGATTAGCTAGGAAGGAGGTAAAAAGTGAATTGAGGAGAGCTAAGAGGGGACACGAGAAGATGTTGGCTGATAGGATTAAGGAGAATCCGAAAGCTTTCTTTCGATATGTTAAGAATAGAAGATTGGTTAGGGCAAGATTAGGGCCAGTCATAGACAGCCGTGGGAAGTTGTGCGTGGAGCCTGAAGAGATTGGTGAGGCACTGAATAAATATTTCTCTTCGGTATTCACGCAGAGTGCTGGAAATGTAGCTGTGGAGAGCACTGAGGTACAGGGTTGCCAATTGGGGAGTATTGTAGTAGATAGGGAGGATGTGTTAGAAATTCTCGAGGGTTTGAAGTTGGATAAGTCCCCTGGGCCGGACGGGATTTACCCTAGGATTCTCTGGGAGGCAAGAGATGAGATTGCAGAGCCTCTGGCTCTGATCTTCAGGTCCTCGTTGGTTACGGGTGTGGTTCCGGAGGACTGGAGGATGGCGAATGTGGTCCCATTGTTTAAGAAGGGGAATAGAGACCTTCCTGGGAATTATAGGCCAGTGAGTCTTACTTCTGTGGTGGGCAAGGTATTGGAGAGAATTATTAGGGATAGGATTTATAGTTATTTGGAGAGAAATGAATTGATTGGGGATAGTCAGCATGGTTTCGTGAAGGGTATGTCATGCCTTACTAACCTCATTGAGTTTTTTGAGAAAGTGACCAGAGAGGTGGATGGGGGTAAGGCGGTTGATGTAGTATATATGGACTGTAGTAAGGCTTTTGATAAGGTGGCCCATGGAAGACTTCTACAGAAAATGCAGATGTGTGGAATAGAGGGTGATTTAGCTATTGGATTAGAAATTGGCTGGCAGATAGAAGACAGAGGGTGGTGGTTGATGGGAGATATTCATCGTGGAGTTCGGTGACGAGTGGTGTGCCTCAGGGGTCTGTTTTTGGGGCCCCTGCTGTTTGTAATTTTTATAAATGATCTGGATGAGGGTATTGAGGGATGGATCAGTAAATTTGCAGATGATACTAAAGTTGGTGGTGTGGTAGATAGTGAAGAGGGGTGTTTTAGTTTACAGATTGACTTGGACAAGTTGCAGAGCTGGGCCGAGAGGTGGCAAATGGAGTTTAATGTGGAAAAGTGTGAGGTAATGCACTTTGGCAGGAACAATAAATGTGTAGAGTATAGGGCTAATGGTAGCGCTCTTAATAGTGTTGAGGAACAGAAGGATCTTGGTGTATGTGTCAATAGATCCCTGAAAGTAGGCAGTCAAGTGGATAAAGTTGTTAAGAAGTCTTATGGAGTCTTAGCTTTTATTGGTAGGGGGATTGAATTTAGGAGCCGCAGCATCATGTTGCAGCTGTACAAAACTCTAGTGCGGCCGCACTTGGAGTATTGTGTGCAGTTCTGGTCGCCACATTATAAAAAAGATGTGGAGGCATTGGAGAGGGTACAGAGGAGGTTTACCAGGATGTTGCCTGGTATGGAGGGCAGGTCCTATGAAGAGAGGTTGAAGGATTTGAGGCTGTTTTCGTTAGAAAGGAGGCGGATAAGGGGGGATCTTATTGAAACATATAAGATAATTAGAGGTTTGGATAGGGTGGACAGTGATAGCCTTTTTCCTAGGATGGAAAAAGCTAGCACGAGGGGACACAACTTTAAATTAAGGGGTATGATTTATAGGACGGATATCAGAGGTAGGTTCTTTACTCAAAGAGTGATTAGGGAGTGGAATGCCCTGCCTGCAGCTGTTGTGGATGCGCCAAGTTTGTTGGCGTTTAAGAGGTTAGTTGATAAGTATATGGATGAGAAGGGAATGGTTTAGTTAGGAGGGGCATTGCTTTTTATTTTGGTCGGCACAACATCGAGGGCCGAAGGGCCTGTTCTGTGCTGTATTGTTCTATGTTCTATGTTCTATGTTCTACTGGATCAACAATCCAGATTCCCATCCCCTGCTGAATTAGTTAAAACACTCCTGAAGGGCATCAGCAAATTTCCCCCTCAGGATATTGGTACCCCTTTGGTCCAGGTGTAGGCCATCCCGTTTGTAGAAGTCCCATATACCCCAGAATGAACCCCATTATCCAAATATCTGATCTTTCCCTTCTACACCATTGCTGTAGCCACATGTTAAATTGTGCCACATTGTGAATGGAATCGGCTGCCGTCGGTGGTGGTCGAGGCGAACTCGCTGAGGTCTTTTAAAAGACTTCTGGATGAGTATATGGGATCCAATGGGATTGGGGGTTATAGATAGGTCTATGGCTGGGTAGGTTTTGATGTGTTCGGCACAACTTGTGGGCCGAGGGGCCTGTTGTGCCGTAGTGTTCTATGTTCTATGTTCAGCTGCTCTCTCTATCTCCCTATTTCTCTCCTCACTAGCTCATGGCACAGGTAACAAACCAGAGATAGCAACTCTGTTTGTTCTAGCTCTAAGCTTCCATTCTAACTCCCTGAATTTCTGCCTTACATCTCTATCTCCTTTCCTACCTATGTCATTGGTGCCTAAGTGGATCACAACTGGTCCCCTTCTCCCTTAAGGATCTCGAAAACACGATCCAAGACATCACAGATCCTGACACCTGGGAGATAACACACCAACTGCAAGTCTCTTTTGTTCCCACAGTATCTTCTATCTATCCCTCTAACTATGGACTCCCCAGTAATTAATGCTTTATACCTTCCCTTCTTTCCCTTCTGAGCAACAGGGACAAACTCTGTGCCAGAGACCTGTACCCCAATGGTTTAGCCCTGCTAAGTTGTCCTCCCAACAGTATACTTGTACAGAGGAATCACTGCACAGACTGCTTCTTATCCCTTTTAACAGTTATCCAAGTATCCTCATTTCTAGGAATATGAACCTTCCTGTAGTTTTTATCTATTCCTGTCTCTGCCTTCCGAATGATCCTGAGTTCATCCAGTTCCATAGGTTGAGGGAGCTGGGACTCTTCTCACTGGAGAGACGTAGGTTGAGAGGCGACCTGATAGAGGTTTATAAAATGTTGAGAGGAATAGATAGGGTGGACTCTCAGAGACTATTTCCCTGCGCTGAAATGGTCACTACGAGAGGACACAGATTTAAGGTGCAGGGAAGCAAATACAAAGGAGATGTCAGGGGTAGGTTTTTCACTCAGAGAGTGGTGAGTGAATGGAACCGACTGCTGTCGGAGGTTGTTGAGGCAAACTCACTGGGGTCTTTGAAGAGACTTCTGGATGAGTATATGGAAACGAATAGGATAGGGGGTTATAGATAGGTCTGTGGATTGGTAGATGTGATCGGCGCAACTCGTGGGCTGAAGGGCCTGTTTGTGCTGTATTGTTCTATGTTCCAGCTCCAGTCCCCTAACACTCCTTCAAGGAGCTGGAATTGGGTGCACCTCCTAGAGGTATACTCAGCTGGGGCACTAATGGTATCCCTCACCTTAACATCCCATAGGAGGAACATTGCACTGCCTGCATTGACATCCTAGTTAACTTACCTTACTAAGAAACAAAAGAGAAAAGAAGAAAAGAGAAAAAAGCTCATCTACTCTCACACTGGGTTTTTTTTAGGTTAGAGGAAGAGGATGAGAGACACTGAATGTGTAGTGTCTCGTGTTTCCTCCCCGTTCAAATTTATTAGGCAAACAAAAACTACAAACCGTCCCAGGTCTCTCTGTGACCTACTTCTGGTCTCCGACTATTTAGAAAAAAAACTGTAAAAAGTAAGTGAAAGTAAACTTACCTTCAGCTCTCCCCTCAAAAATCTTGCATCCAAAGCATTTATATGACAAATTCATAGAACAATACAGCACAAACAGGCCCTTTGGCCCACAAGTTGCGCCAATCACATCTACCAATCCACAGACCTATCTATAACCCCCTATCCTATTTGTTTCCATATACTCATCCAGAAGTCTTTTAAAAGACCCCAGTGAGTTTGCCTCAACAACCTCCAACAGCAGCCAATTCCATTCACTCACCACCCTCAGTGAAAAACTTACCCCTAACATCCCCTCTGTATTTGCTTCCCTGCACCTTAAATCTGTGTCCTCTCGTAGTGACCAGTTCAGCTCGGGGAAATAGTCTCTGAGAGTCCATCCTATCTATTCCTCTCAACATTTTATAAACCTCTATCAGGTCGCCTCTCAACCTACGTCTCTCCAGTGAGAAGAGTTCCAGCTCCCTCAACCTATCTTCATAAGGCCTGCCTCCCAATCCAGGCAGCATCCTTGTAAATCTTCTCAGCATTCTCTCAATAGCCTCTACGTCCTTCCTATAGTGAGGTGACCAGAACTGTGCACAATACTCCAACTGGGGTCTGACAGGAGTCTTATAGAGCTGCATCATTACTTCCTGACTCCTAAACTCTATTCCTCAATTAATGAAGGCCAGTACACCGTACGCCTTCTTGAACAGTTCCTCCACCTGCAAGGCTGATTTAAGAGTCCTATAGATTCAGACCCCGAGATCCTTCTGCTCTACAACACAGCTAAGACTCCTACCCCTTATATTGTACTCCTTCATCCCATTATTCCTGCCAAAATGGACCACTACACATTTATCTGCGTTGAAGTCCATCTGCCACTTCTCCGCCCAATCTTGCATCCTATGTCCCGCTGCAACTTTTGACATCCCTCCAGACCATCCACAACACCACCGACCTTTGTATCGTCAGTGAATTTACTAACCCATCCCTCCAATTCATCATCCAGGTCATTTATGAAAATGACAAACAGCAGGGGTCCCAGAACAGATCCCTGGGGCACTCCACTGGTTACCGACCTCCATGCAGAACAAGACCTATCCACAACCACTCTCTGCCTTCTGCCGGCAAGCCAGTTCTGGATCCACGAGGCCAAAGCCCCTTGGATCCCATGCCCTCTCACCTTCTCCAGAAGCCTTGCACGGGGGACCTTATCAAACGCCTTGCTAAAGTCCATGTACACTACGTCCACCGCTCTTCCTTCGTCAACGTGTTCAGTCACATTTTCGAAGAACTCAACTAGGCTCGTAAGGCATGACCTGCCCTTGACAAAACCATGCTGACTATTACTAATCAGTCCAAACTTCTCCAAATGTTCATAAATCTTATCCCTCAGAAGCCTCTCCATCAGCTTACCAACCACTGAAGTCAGACTCACCGGTCAGTAATTTCCTGGACTATCCCTGTTCCCTTTTCTTAAGGATAGGAACCACATCCACAATCCTCCAATCCTCCGGAACCTCTCCCGTTTCCATGGACGACGCAAAGATCATCGCCAGGGGCTCTGCAACCACTTCCCTCACCTCCCACAATAACCTGGGGTACATCCCATCCAGTCCCAGCGACTTGTCTATCTTGATAGAATTTAACAGGTCTAACACATCCTCTTTCCTAACATCCACATACTCAATCTTTTCCATATGCCTCAAACCTGCAGTACAATCTCCCAGTTCACTTTCCACCGTGAATACCGAGGCAAAGTACTCGTTAAGCACCTCTGCCATTTCTTCCGGATTCACACAGACTTTTCCCCCTTCACCTTTTATAGGCCCTATCCCTTCTCTTCTCATCCTTTTACTTTTCACATATTTGTAGAAGGCCTTGGGATTCTCCTTAATCTTACCTGCCAAGGCCTTCTCATGACCCCTTCTAGTTCTCCTAATTTCCTTTTTAAGCTCCCTTCTACACACCTTATACTCCTCTAGATCCTTAACATCTCCTAGCTCTCTGAACCTTTTATACACCTTTCTTTTCTTCCTAACTAGGTTTACCACAACCTTCGTGCACCACAGTTCCCACGTCCTTCCAAAACCTCCTTGACTCCTTGGAACGTTGTCTTGCAGAGCCCCAGAGAAACATTCCTTGAATATCCGCCACTTTCCTTCTGCACTCTTCTCCAAGAATGCCTCCTTCCAGTTCATACGTCCAATTACCTGCCTAATGTTTTCATATTTCCCCTTACTCCAGACAAACACCTTCCTAGCCTGCCTGATTCTACCTCTCTCCTTTGCTATCGTGAGAGATAGAATTATGATCTCCATTCCCAAGATGCTCACCTACCGTGAGATCCACGGAAATTCAATTAAGCTTCTGCTCAACATTCCTACACAAGATGTTATTAGTGAGGGAGTCAATGACAGTAATGCTGCTAAATGTCAAGGGGAGATGGTTAGATTCTTTTTTACTGGAGATGGTCATTGACTGGCACTTCTGTGAACCCATGTTACCTTGTCATTTATCAGCCCAAGCCTAAAGGTCTTGTTGCATAAGAATTTGAACTCTTTTAGCATCAGAAGAGTTGTGATTGATACAAAACAATGTGCTATCATTAGTGAAATCCCCATTTATGATGGAGGAAAGATCATTAATGAAGCAGTTGAAGATGGATGGACCTAGGACACTACCCAAAGAAACCCCTGCAGTAATGTCCTGGGACGGGAGGTGACTGACCTCCAACGACCACAATCATTTGTGGATAACTCTCCAATGTATTCACATCCTTCTTATATTGTGGAACTCAGGACTGTACACAATAATCCACCCGTGGTCTAATTAATAATTTACATAAGTTCAACATAATCACTTTGCCACCACAACAGCAAAGTGGTTATGCTGAACTTATATAAGTTACTAAGTTATAAGTTATGCTCTATGCCCTTATTAATAAAACCTATAACACAATATGTTTTATTAACTGTTCTTTCTATCTTCCCTTCTACCTTCAATGATCGATGCACATATACACCCAAGTCCTGTTGTTCCAGAATTCCCTTTATGATTTTACCCTTTATTTTATATTATTTCTCCATGTTCTTCTGACCAAAATTCATTACCTTAATTTCTCTCATCTGCCGCCAATCTGTCCTACCCACCAACGTCTTCCAAGTTTTGTATCATCTGTAAACATTGAAATTGTCTTGTGAACACCAAGATCTAGTCATTGATATACACGAGGAAAAATACCACCACCTGAGGAGCATCACCACAGACTTTCCTTCAGCCTGAGTCTTATCTATTTATCATTACTAGATAGATATATAAACAAACGGGGAATAGAAGTATTTAAGTGATTAAATGGTTTAGATAGGACACAAGCTTAAAAGCCAAAAAAGTTTCTAACTAGCCATTCTGCCCATGCCTCTCGTAATCTTGTAGACTTCCCTCAGGTTTCCCCTCAACTCTGTCGCTCCTGTGAGAACAAACTAAGTTTCTTCAATCTCTCCACGTAGCTAATGCCCTCTATATCAGGCAACATGCTGGTAAATCTTTTCTGTACCCTCTCCAAAGCCTCCACATCCTTCTGGTAATGTGGCAAACAGAATTGAACACTATATTCCAAATGCAGTCTAATTAAGGTTCTAAAAAGCTGCAACATGACTTGCCAATTTTTAAACTCAATGCCTTGGCAGATGAAGGCAAGCATGCCGTATGCCTTTTTGATTGCCTTCTCCATCTGCATTGCCACTTTCAGTGACCTGTGTACCTGTAAACCCAGATCCCTTTGTCTATCAATACTCTTAAGGCTCTGCCATTTAATGTATATTTCCTATTTGTCTTAGACCTTCCAAAATGCATTACCTCACATTTACTCGGAGTAATCTCCAGCTGCCACCTCTCCGCCCAAGTCTTCAACTGATCTATATCCTGCTGTGTTCTCTGATAGTCCTCGTAGCTATCTACAAATCCACCAACCTTTATGTTGTCTGCAAACTTACTAATCAATCCAATGATATTTTCCACCAAATCATTTATATATATTACAAACAGCACTGATTCCTGAGGAACACCACTTGTCACAGCCCTCCATTTAGAAACGCATCCTTCCACTTCTACCCTCTGTTTTCTTTTACTGAGCTAGTTCTGTATACACATTGCCAGCTCACCCCGATCCCATTTGACTTCACCTTCTGCACCAGTCTGCCATGAGGGACCTTGTCAAAAGCCTTACTGAAGTCCATGTAGACAACATTAATGTTCACAGTAGGATTTGGGCCTGCAGTGAACAGGCCCTTAATTCTCACTAAATCTCGCCCATTAACTCCGTTTCTCTCTCCAGTCGCTGCCAGACCCGTTAGCTTGTCTGGCAATTTATTATTTTATTTCTGATTTTCAGTATTGGCTGCTGTATTGCCTGCATTACAAATTGCACCTGAAAAGGACTTAATTGTCTGTTTTGGGGATCTGGGTTTGAATCTCGCCATGCGAAATGGTGGAATTTGAATTCAATAAAAAATATGTCTGGAATTAAGAATCTACTGATGACCATGAAACCCATTGTCGATTGTCGGGAAAACCATCTGGTTTCCTTTAGAGAAGGAAATCTGCCTTACCTGGTCTGATGTACATATGACTCCAGAACCACACCAATGTGGTTGACTCTCAACTGCCCTTGGGCAACTAGGAAACATCCACTGCCCTACCCTCATCAATCACCTTCATCACTTCCTCGAAAAACTCGATCAAGTTCATGAGACATGACCTCCCCTTCACAAAACATATTGCCTCTCACTAATATGTCCACTTATTTCCAAGTGGACATAGTAGGAAGCTGAGAACACAGTGTTGAGGATAATCGTGGAGGAGATGTTGTTGCCTATCTTTACTGATTGTGGTTCGAGAGTTCGGAAGTTCAGGATCCACGCAGGCAAGTGCCGAGACTCAGGCCATAGAATTGAAGATGAGTTTCGTGGGAATAATGGTGTTGAAGGCTGAGCAGTAGTCAATAAATAGAGTCTGACATAGGTGTCCTTGTTACCTAGGTGTTCTAAGGTTGAGTGCAGGACTAGGGAGATGATGTTTGCTGTGGACCTTCCACAGCGACAGGCAAACTGTAGTGGACCCAGGTAGTCCCAGAACACTAAGTTTTCATGTGACAGTCCTGCCATTCCCAGGAATCAGTCTGGTAAACCTTCACTGCATTGCCTCTATAGCAAGAGCATTCTTCCTCAGATAAGGACACCAAAACTGCACACAATACTCCAGATATGACCACACCAACATCCAATACAATTGCAGTAAAACATCCCTCTACCAAGACTCAAATCCTCTTTCTATGAAGGCCAAAATACTATTTGCCTTCTTTACTGCCTGCTATATCTATGTACATACTTTCAGCGACTCATCACAAGGACACCATGGTCTCAATGAGTTTCCAACTCTCTCAATTTATAGCCATTCAATAATCTGTCTTCCTATTATTGCTACCAAAGTGGATAATCTCACATTAACCACATCATACTGCATCTTCCATGCAAATACCCACACAGTCTGTCCAAATCATGCTGAAGCATCTCTGCATCCTCCTCATAGCTCACTCTCCCATTAAACTTTTTATCATCTACAAATTTACGGATAATATATTTAGTTCCCTTTTCCAAATCATTAATACATAATGTGAACAGTTGGGGTCCTAGCACAGATCCCAGCGGAACCCCACTAGACACTGACAGCCAAGCAGCAAAAGAAAGAAGTCAAGCTTGAGAAGTTCATTTTGAGAGTCAGTGAAGATTTTATAGTGGATTATAAAATACTGAGGCAATCCTAATGATAATGTTGCTCTTAAAAAAAGAACACAACTGATCACAAAGTATGAGGCAAACATACATAATTTCTGTTTAATCAACACCCAGGAATTCTTTGTTAGCAGGATCTAGCCTGTGAAAACTACTTCTGACAACTCACTGTTCAGAGTGGACTTTAATGTACAATAACAACAGAAATGTTACACATAAATATCTTCCCTCCATGTAAGTAATGTTAAGGAGATAATAAAACATGATAAATCTCAACATAAAACTGGTGAAGGCAGTGCATTCTGCCATATAATCAGTCTTTGGGATTGCTCGAAAGCGTGACCCTTCAGTGGAACTCAACAAGACCATAGGGTCATAGAGTCAACTGCACAGAAAGGGCCCTTCGGCCAATCGAGCCTGCACTGACAACAACTAATATTAAAGGCGTGCTAATCCCATTTTCCTGCACTTGTCCCGTATCCTTAAATGTTATGATATTTCAAGTGCTTATCCAAATATCTTTTTTGAAAGTTGGAAGGTTTCCAATCTCCACTAACATCTTAGGGTGTGCATTCCAGATTTCTACAACCCTCTCAGTGAAAAAGCTTTTTCTGAAATCCTCTCTGAATCCCCTGCCCCTTACACAGGCCTGATTACTGGAATGGCACAACTGACATATGAAGAAACTGGATCAACTGAGCTTGTAGTCACTGGAATTTAGTAGAATGAGAGGGAATCTCATAGAAATATATAAAATCCTGACTGATCCGGACAGGCTACATGCTGGAAAATGCTCCCGATGTTGGGGAAGTCCAGAACCCTGAGGCATAGTCTAAGAATAAGGGGTAAGCTGTTCAGGAATGAGATTCTTTTCTATAGAATTATGAATCTATGGAATTCTCTATCACAGAAAGCTGCTGTGGCCTGTTCATTGGATTATGTTCAAGAGGGGGCGGGATGTGGCTCTTGCAGCTAAAGGGATCAAGGAGTATGGAGAGAAAGCGGGAGTGGGATACTCAAACTGCATGATTATATTGAATGGCGGTACAGGCTTAAGGGCCAAATGGCCGAATCTTGTACTTATTTTCTATGCCCTTCCATGATAGACCACTCAACAAAGAGAAATAGCTGCTTCCTACTCATCTTGTCCATACCCTTCATAATCTTATACACCTCAATCGTGTACCCCTTTAGCCTTCTCTGCTCTAAAGAGAACAAACTCTTTATCCAATCTCTCTTTGTAATTCAAATGCTCCATCCCAGGCAACATCCCAGTGAACCTCCTTTGTACGTTCTCTCATGTTATCACATCCTTCCTATGTGAGGTGATCAGAACTGCATACACTATTCCAGCTGTGCCTAACCAATGTTTGTACAACTCCAACATGATCTCCAGAGTCAGCCCTTTGTACTCTGTACCACAACTGATAAAAGCAAGTGTCTCATATGCCTTCTCAAATTGTCATATTCGCATATTTGGCTGACTTCAGGAATCAGTGAAGAAATACCTCAAGATCCATCATTCCTCTGAGCTTTCCAGTGTCCTGCCATTCATTAAATACTGCTTCATTTCTTCTTCTAAAGTGCATCATCTCACCCTTATTAGGGTTAAATGCCATCTGCCACTGCTCTGCCCATCTGACCAACCATCTACATGTGGGCAGCAAGGTGGCAGCACACTGTTATCTCACAGAACTCAGTAAGAATTTAGCAACACCAATTTATAATCCAACCGATTTATTTGATAGTAAAAAAGCGAGCTTTCAACACTCTGTGTCTTCCTCAGGCAAATGCAGTGTTCTGGTGGAAGACACAGAGTGTTGAAAGCTCGCTTTTTTACTATCAAATAAATCGGTTGGATTATAAATTGGTGTTGCTAAATTCTTACTGAGTTCTTACCACCCCAATCCAACGCCGGCATCTGTATATCATCTCACAGAACCACAGACCCAGGTTCAATTCCAGCTTTGGGTGACTGTGTGGAATTTGCATGCTGTTCCCATATCTGCATGAGTTTCCTTCTGGTGCTCTGGTTTCCTTCCACACTTCAAAGATGGGTTAGGTTAATTGGCATGCTAAATTGTCTCTTAGTGTTTGACAGACTACATGGCAAATACGTAAGGTTAGAGGGATAGTACCTGGGTGGGATTGTTGTCAGCGTAGAGACTCATTGGGCCAAATGGCCTCTTTCTGCACTGTACAGATTCTGTGATTCTCTATATCTTGCTATGACAAAGAACAAAGAAGAACAAAACAGCACGGGAAACAGGCCCTTCGGCCCAACGAGCCCGCGCCGCCACCCCGATGTTCCCACGTCTACCCGTGATCCCTGTCTATGTTTATAGATCTATGGATTAAAAACCAAATTTGAGACAATTTAGGGAGAATTTGTTTTGCCAATTCGCCTAAGAGCACATCTTTGGGATGTGGGAAGAAACCAGAGCACCCGGAGAAAACCCACGCAAGCACAGGGAGAATATGCAAACTCCCACAAACACAGGCCCAAATCCATGTATTTGCACAGCACAGCGATAGTCACTGAGCTGTCGTGTTGCCCATCAAATGATCCAGGTCAAGCGTACACTAACGACGTGAAGCACTAGGATACTCTTGAAAAAAAAATCCAAGAGCAGCCCTCTCATGACCCATCGCGTGTATGCCCCTCGTTAGACAACAAGGTGGATCAAAGCACCTGTAGGATAAAAACAAGTACATCAATATCATCATCTATTTACACACTTCCCAGGGACTCCCAAGGCTCATGATCCCTATTTTAAATCAGTTTTCTATACCCCTCCATTCCCATTCTGTTCATGTGCCCATCTAAGTATTTCTTAAATAACTCCAGAGTACCTGCCTCCACCACTTTACTTGGCAGCACATTCCATACCCCCACCACCCTCTGTGTGAAAAAACTCCCTCTAGCATCCAAATTATACCTTACCCCCTCATCCTAAGCCCGTGACCCCTCGTGCTATTCGAGTCCATCCTAGGAAAAAGCTTAACCCTGTTTACTCTATCTATACCCCTCATAATCTTGTACACCTCTATTAGATCTCCTCTAAGTCTACGTCTTTCTAAGGAAAACAGTCCCAATTTGCCTAACCTCTCCTCGTAACTCAGACCTTCCATACCAGGCAGCATCCTGGTAAACCTCCTCTACACTCTCTCCAGAGTCTCCACGTCCTTCCGGTAGTAAGGCGACCAGAACTGGACGCAGTATTCCAAATGAGGTCTAACCAACGTTTTATACAACTGCAACATTAAAGGCCAGCTCTTGTACTCTATACCCCTTCTTATAAAGGCTAGCATACTATATGCTTTCTTCACAACCTTCTCCACTTGCTCTGCCACCTTCAGAGACTTGTTCACCTGCACCCCCAGTCCCTCTGCGTTTCTATACTCTTAATAGGTCTACCCTTTATCATATACCTCCCCACTACATTCTTTCTCCCGAAATGCATCACCTCACATTTATCAGGATTGAATTCCATCTGCCATCTGTCTGCCCAAGCTACCAGCCTATGTCCTGCTGCATCGCCTGACAATGCTCCTCACTATCTGCAAATGCAGCCATCTTTGTATCGTCTGCAAACTTGCTGATCACTCCACTTACTCCCTCTTCCAAGTCATTTATATATATTACAAATAGAACAGGTCCCAGTACTGAGCCCTGCGGCACACCACTAGTGACCAACCTCCAGCTAGAGAAACACCCTTCCACTATTACTCTCTGTCTCCTATTACCAAGCCAGTTACTTATCCATCTAGCTACCTGTTCTTGTATCCCATTAGCCTTGACCTTCTCAACTAACCTCCCACGAGGGACTTCGTCAAACGCCTTACTAAAATCCATATAGACGACATCAACGTCTCGCCCTTCGTCCACCGTTTTCGTCACCTCCTCAAAAAATTCTACCAGATTTGTAAGGCATGACCTCCCCTTAACAAATCCATGTTGCGTATCCTTAATCAGATCGCAACGCTCTAAGTGCCTATACATCCTAACTCTAAGAATCCCCTCCAACAGTTTCCCTACCACTGACGTCAAACTCACTGGTCTATAATTCCCAGAGTTATCCCTACTACCCTTTTTAAACAATGGTACAACATTCGCTATTCTCCAGTCCTCTGGGACCTCACCTGTGTTCAAAGAAGAGACAAAGATTTGCGTCAGAGGCCCAGCAATTTCACCTCCTTAAGCAGCTTAGGATAAATGCCATCAGGACCCGGAGATTTATCTGTTTTAATGCTACCTAAAAGCTCTAACACTTCGTCCCTCGGTATGGATGTTTCCCTCAACTGGTCCACAGCTCCCTCAGAGACAGGAGCTGTCAACAAGCCCCTCTCCTTCGTGAATACCGATGCAAAGTATTCATTCAGGATCTCCGCCATTCCCTCAGGCTCTAAACACAGTTCCCCTCCTCTGTCCCTAAGAGGTCCGATTTTTCCTCTAACCACCCTTTTATTCCTAACATAGGAATAAAAAGCCTTTGGATTTTCCTTAATCCTATCCGCCAAAATCATTTCATTGCCTCTTTTTGCCCTTTTAACTCCCCATTTGAGCTCCCTCCTACTCTCTCTATATTCCTCCAATGCTGCCTCCGTTCCCAGCTGCTTTGACCTATCATACGCCTCTCTTTTCTTCCTAACCAACTCCTCAATAACCATAACCATCTTCTTCACTGTTCTGTTTTTATTTGGGTAAGTGGAGAAAATATTTTTTAAGAAACAGAACAGTCCTCCCAGTTCCACATGCTGCTCCATCATTCAATTAGGTAAATTGATCCTCGTGTCACAGGGTAAAGATATGGAGTTATGGGAATATGGCCTGTGTCAGATTGTGATTGGTACAGACTCGATGGGCAGAATGGCCTCCTTCTGTATTGTAGGGTTTCTACGATTGCAGGTAAAACAGATGAGTTAAGGGCAATGGTTGACACGTGGAATTGTAATACAGTAGCCATCAGACAGATGTGGTTAAAGGAGGGGCAAGATTGCATTCCAAGATATAGAATATTCCTATGCTGACAGGAATCTCTCAAGTTCAGTCAGATGACGAACTTCTGGATTTGGTCATGCCTTGGTTGCTGGAGGTCCAGAACATCAGGAAGGGATGTCAGCTACACTCCCCAGGTTAACAGACAGAATGGAGGATTCATGCGAGTCAACCAGGTCAACACTGCGAGGGCGGTGATCACAATGGGGACCTTGGTGTAAGACTTCAGTCCTGTACTGGTGCAGGGCATGAAATCCAAGATGCAGGTACTTCTGGGTACCCCAGAGTATTTGAGGAAGTGGCCCTGGAAACAGTAGGTCCATTAGTGGTCATTTTCCAAAATTCTTTGGATTCTGGACTGGTTCCTGCAGATTGGAGGGAAGCAAATGTAAGCCCGCTATTCAAAAAGGAAGATAGGGAAAAAACAGGGAAGAATAGAGCAATGAGCCAAACAGAGGAAGTTGCTTGAGTCCATTAAGAAGGGTTTCATAACTCAGCGTTTGGAACTCAATGATATAATCAAAGTCAACATGGATTTACAGAAAGGGAAATCATGTTTGATGAACCTGTTTGATTTTGATTTGATTTATTTTGTCACATGCATTAGCATAGAGTGAAAAGTATTGCATGCTATACAAAATATACTGTTCATAGAGAAGGAAAGGAGAGAGTACAGAATGTAGTGTTACAGTCAAAGCTATTTGAATCTACTGGAATTCTTTGAGGATATAATTAGTAGAGTTGTTGGAGGAGAACCAGTCGAAGGATTGGGTTATTTAGTCTTTCAGAAGGCTTTGAACAAAGTCTCACATGAAAGACTACTGTGTAATGTTAAAACAGATGGGATTACAGGTAATATCTTGAGATGGATAGAAAGCTGGTTTGCAGATAGAAAGCAAAGAACCATAGAACCATAGAAAATTACAGTTCAGAAACAAGCCTTTTGGCCCTTCTTGTCCGTGCCAAACCATTTTTTGCCTAGTCCTACTGACCTGCACTTGAACCATATCCCTCCCACCCCTCTCATCCATGAACCTTTCCAAGCTTTTCTTAAATGTTAAAAGTGACCCCACATTTACCACTTTATCTGGCAGTTCATTCCACACTCCCACCACTCATGTTCCCTTTAAACTTTTCTCCTTTCCCACCCTTAACCCATACCCTCTAGTTTTTTTTCTCCCCTAACTCAGTGGAAAAAGCATGCTTGCATTCACTGTATCTATACATCAAAATCTTATACATCTCTTTCAAATCTCCCCTCATTCTTCTACACTCCAGGGAATAAAGTCCTAACTATTCAATCTCTCTCTGTAACTCAGCTTCTCAAGTCCCAGCAACATCCTTCTGTACCTTTTCCACACTTTTTCAACCTTATTTACATCCTTCCTGTAACTAGAAGACCAAAACTGTACGCAACACTCTAAATTCGGCTTCACCAATGCCTTATATAACCTTACCATAACACTCCAACTTTTATATTCGATACTCTGATTTATAAAGGCCAATGTACCAAAAGCACTCTTTACAACCCTAACCACCTGTGATGTCACTTTTAGGGAATTCTGTACCTGTACTCCCAGATATTTCTGTTCAACTGCACTCTGCAGAGTCCTACTATTTATCCTGTATGCTCTACTTTGCTTTATCCTTCCAAAGTGCAATACCTCACAGTTGTCTACGTTAAATTACATTTGCCAATTTTAGCCCATTTTTCTAGTTGGTCCAAATCCCTCTGCAAGCTTTGAAAACCTTCTTCACTGTCCAAAGAGTTTGCATTACTGGGTCCTTTTCTGATTGCAGTCAGTGGGGTTCCACAGGGATCTGTGCTAGGAATTGTTCACATCATATATTAATGATCTGGAAGAAGAAACTGAATATGTTACCTCCAAATTTGTAGATGACACGAAGTTGGGCAGGAGGGTGAGCTGTGAGGAGGATGTGGACAAGCTGTGCAGACATATGCATAGCAGGAATACTATATTGTGAATAGATGTGAGGTTATTCACTTTGGTAGCAATAATAGGAATGGGTGTACATTGAGAGATGGATACTCAGCAAGACCTTAGTGTCCTCATGGATCTGTCACTGGAAGTAAGCATGCAGGTACACCAGGCAGTAAAGACAGCAAATGGTATGTTGGCCTTCATAGAGAGAGGATTCTGTGCTTAGGCCCCAACATTGTTTATTAATTATTTGGAAATCTCAACGAAACTTATGAACTTCAAGTTGCAGATGATACAAAGTTGGGAGGAAGGGTGAGCTATGAGGAGGATGCAAAGGTACTTTAGTGTGATTTGGATAGGCTAAGTGAGTAGACATATGCATGATATATACCGTATAATGTGAATAAGCGTGACGTTATTCGTTTTGGAGTCCCATGCGTCTTCAAAATTGCTAACGTAATACCTCTGTTTAAGAAGGGAGGGGGCAAAAGATGGGACATTACAGGCCAATTAGCCTGACGCCGATCATTGTGAAGATTTTAGATCCATTATTAAGGATGAAATTTCGGAATACTTCGGAGTGCATGGAAAATAGGGCAAAGACAGCATGGTTTCATCAAAGGGAGGTCATGCCTGACAAATCTTAGAATTCTTTGAGGAGGTAACAAGCAAGTAAGTCAAAGGAGAGCCACTGGATGTTATCTACTTGGGTTTCCAGAAGGTCTTCAACAAGGTGTTTCAGCAAGAGACTGCCGAATAAGATTAGATTCCACAGAGATAAGATACCAGCATGGATAGAAGATTGGCTGACTGGCAGAAGGCAGAAAGTGGGCTAAAAGGGTTCTTTTTAGATGGCAGTGATCACTAGTGGAGTTCTGTAAGAGGTCAGTGTTGGGACCATAATTTTTCACTTTACCATCAATGATCTAGATGCAGAAACTGAGAGCATTGTAGCTAAGTTTTCAGATGATACAAAGATAGGTAGGGAGGACAGCTAGTACTGAAGAGGCAGGAAGGCTAGACAAAGACTTAGAACATAGAACATAGAACATTACAGCACAGAACAGGCCCTTCAGCCTTCGATGTTGCGCCGACCAATATAAAAAGCAATGCCCCTCCAAACTAAACCATTCCCTTCTCTTCCATATACTTATCAACTAACCTCTAAAACGCCACCAAACTTGGCGCATCTACAACTGCTGCAGGCAGGGCATTCCACTCCCGAACCACCCTTTGGGTAAAGAACCTGCCTCTGATATCTGTCCTATAACTATCACCCCTTAATTTAAAGCTGTGTCCCTCGTGCTAGCTTTCTCCATCCTAGGAAAAAGGCTATCACTGTCCACCCTATCTAAACCTCTAATCATCTTATATGTTTCGATAAGGTCCCCTCTTAGCCGCCTCCTTTCTAACGAATACAACCTCAAATCCCTCAGCCTCTCCTCATAAGACCTGCCCTCCATACCAGGCAACATCCTGTTAAACCTCCTCTGTACCCTCTCCAATGCCTCCACATCTTTCTTATAATGTGGGGACCAGAACTGCACACAATACTCCAAGTGCGGCCGCACTAGAGTTTTGTACAGTTGCAACATGACGTTGTGGTTCCAAAATTCAATCCCTCTACCAATAAAAGCCAAGACTCCATATGCCTTCCTAACAACCTTTTCGACCTGACTGCCTACTTTCAGGGATCTATGCACATACACACCAAGATCCCTCTGTTCATCTAGACTACTAAGAATCCTAGCATTTGCCCTATACTCTACACATTTATTATTTCTGCCATAGTGCATTACCTCACACTTTTCCACATTAAACTCCATTTGCCACCTCTCGGCCCAGCTCTGCAACTTGGACAAGTTAGGAAAGTGGACAAAGAAGGGATAGATGGGAAAGTGTGAGATTTTGTACTTTGGTAGGAAGAATAGAGGTGTAGAGTATTTTTAAATTGAGGAGAGAATTCAGAAATTGGAAGCGCAAAGGGGTTTAGGAATCCTAGTTCAGGGTTCACTTAAGGTTAACTTACAGGTTGAGTTGGTAGTTAGGAAGGCAAATACAATCTTCGCGTTCATTTCAAGAGGACTAAAAACAAAAGTAGGGATGTACTGCTAAAGCTTTATAAGGCTCTGGTCAGATCACAGTGTAGGTATTCTCAGAGTGCTATTAGGATAGGTGATGGCCTTGTGGTATTATTGCTAGACTATTAAACCAGAAACTCAATTAATGTTCTAGGGATTCAGGTTTAAATACCACCACAGCATTGAATTCAATAAAAATATTTGGAATTAAGAATCTCCTGATTACCACAAAACCATTGTTGACTGTTGGAGAAACCCATCTGGTTCGCTAACCTACTTTAGGGAAGAAAATCTGCTGTTCTTATGTGGTCTATTCTACACGTGACTCCAGAGACACAGCAATGTGGTTGACTCTGAACTGCCCTCTGAAATGACCTAGCAAGCTACTCACTTCAACAGTAACTAGGGATGGGCAAAAAAAGCTGGCCAGCTGGCGACACCCATGTCCCACGAATGAATAAATAAGTTCCCAGAGTCTTTTGAGCCAGTGACAATGGATAAACGGCGATATATTTCCACGTTTGTACACTCGTGGCTTGGTGTCATTGTCATTTCCGGTACCTTGGTTGCAAGGTGATGCATTTTGGTAGATGCAATTCAGGTAGGGACTTTAAAATAAATGGCAGAACCATCAAAAGCATAGATACAAGAGAGATCTGGGAGTCCAAATCCATAGCTCCTTAAAAGTAACAGCACAGGTGGAAAAGGTGGTGAAGAAAGCATATGGCATGCTTGCCTTCATCGGATGGGGCATCAAGTATAAAAGTTGGCAAATTATGCATCAGTTATACAAAATGTTAGTTAGGCCATATCTGGAATACAGTGTCCAACTCTGGTTGTCACACGACCAGAAGAATGTGGAGGCTTTTCAGGGAGTACAGAAAAGATTTACCAGGATGTTGCCTAGTATGGAGGGTATTAAATAATAGAGCACAGGAAACAGGCCCTTTGGCCCTCCAAATGTATTAGCTATAATGAAAGATTGAATAAACTGGGATTGTTCCACCTGGAAAGGAAAGGAGGTGTTAGAAGTTTATAAAATTATGAATAGAATACATAAGGTGAACAATTGGAAACTTTTCTCCCCCCAGGGCAGAAATGACAATTATAAGGATGCACAAGTTCAATGCAGGGAGAGAGAGAGAGAGAGAGAGAGTGGCCAAAGGACATGTTCCTGTGCTATACTGTTCTTTGTTGATGCTGGGTGCTCCCCCATTCCTAGTCATTTTTTCTGCGGTGGTATCAGACAATGAAGTATTTTTCTAGATAATTTCAGAGGGCAGGTAAGAGTCAACCACATTGCTGTTACATGGAGGCTAGATAAGGACAGCAGATTTTCTTCTCAAGAACCATTTGGGATTTCTAAAACAGTTACTATTGGTTTTCAATCCCAAATTTATTAATTGAATTTAAAATTCACCAGCTGCCATGGTGGGATTTGAACCCATGCCCCAAGAGCATTAGCCTGGGCTTCTGGATTATTAGTCGAGTGATATTCCTGCCACACCATCTTAAATATTATCAGTCTATTGAGGAGTTTAAGAAACTATTTTGTTTCCTGGATTACTCTGGAAGAGCACTGTAAGCCCTGTAAAGAAAAGATGAAACAACCAACACATTCCCTTTCTATGAGGCTACGATCGTGTTAGCCGATTGTGACTCCAGTGAACACAACTCCATTTCCCATTCAACATTTTTGAGAGTCCTGGATCCAAACCCCAAAGATATATTATGAAATCAGTCTATAGAAACCCCAACAATTTTTAAAATTTTGGCACAAATATGAAGATAGGATCTTCACTCCATTGAGAGATTAGGGATTTTTTAAATCAAAATGAACTTTATCAATAACAGTTTAAATATAACTCCTTAACAAAGGAAACAATAAATCGAACAATTAAAATGATTTAAAAAATAAATGTTTGCATTGGCTTAATGTGTAAGATGTGATTGAATTTTTGTATGTATGTCGCACATGTCAGGTAATGGGAAAATCTCAAGCAGTAATAAAATTAGCACTCCAGAAACCTAATAGAAACATCATTAAGGGTTAACAAACAGTTATTCCCACTCTGTTTTAGGTAGGGATCCCACACAATCAATTTGGATCCTCGTAAAAAGATTCTTCAAATGACTACATGGATATTAAGCATGCTGGTATTATTACTGCTTCAGATTTTTCTTGACCTGATGTGTGACATGTACAGCAAAATTCAACCACATCTTACTCATTAGGCCAATAAAAATGTTTTCGTATTTTCACTTGAGCTTTTATTAGCTCTAACTAGGGTGGCACTGCTACCTCAGCACCAGAGATCAGGGTTCAATTCCCAGCTTGGGTCACTGTCTATGTGGAGTTTGCATGTTCTCCCCAAATCTGCATGAGTTTCCTGCGGGTGCTCCAATGTTCTCCCACAGCCCAAAGATGTGTATGTTAGGTGGATTTGTCATGCTAAATTGTCTCTTAGTGTTGGGGGTCTAGCTAGGGTAAATGCACGAAGATATGGGTCTTGAGTCAGGTGGGATTGCAGTGTGTGCAGGCTCAATGGGCCGAACGACCTTCTTCTGCACAGTAGGATTCTATGATTTTAAATGACCTCCCACTGGAACTTCATGCATTACCTGCCATATCACCTTTCTATAACCCCCCGGCAATACAACTTGAATCTCTGCCCATTTTTCATCTGTCTGAATGTATAAAGTTCTGCACTTCCTCATTAAGACATTATTTCTAATGTTATAACACTGTGATATACACTCAGATTCTACTTCTGTGCGTGCTTTTTGATGTAACTGCTGTGTCTCTTTTTGTTGTAATTCTGCCAATATTCCTGAACTAAAAACATCCTTTTTGTCCTCCACCTGTTCTTGTTCTTTATCAACCATTTGGTCAAAGATTGTTCCTGATAACTCAGCCTTAGCCTCTTTATATTGCTCCTTGATTTCTCCTCCTCCTGTCTCAACCTGTGCCTTTGTGATCTTGTTACCACACAATCGAGAAACATGCCAGGATATCCGACAACACCTCAGTTATTTCCAACTACTAAAGGCATCACTCACACCTGAGATCCAGCTATATATCCAGGATAAATTATATCTCTGAAAAAGGAAATTTCTCTCTTAGTCCTACTGTCACTTCACCAGACTCTCTATGTTACATAACAGAACACACAAATTCACCACAAATTTCACATATTACTACCTTTGCCAGCAATATTTCTTCTTCACCTTTCAAAAGATCGGATACCTACTCATCAACCAACTTCTGAACAGGTCGTACATTCTTTTATCTCTTTTCAGCTTCAATTATGGTTTCCTTTGCCAATTTAACAAACCCCACTGGGTTATATTTTACCACGTCAATCCTCCCAATACTAAAATATATCAATAGCATGCTATCATTGTAAACAGCTGTCCCAATGACAGTGGTTAGCACTACAGCTTCACAGTGCCAGGGACCTTGGTTCTAACCTCAGATCACTGTCTATCACAGAGGTTTACAGCATGGAAACAGGCCCTTCAGTCTGTTTCTGGTCAATCAATTTATCAATGCTGCTCAGATTTTTCCAACTGCCTTTGTTTGGCTCATATCCCTCTATTATCAATCTTACCCCTATAACTGTCTAACAGTTTTTTAAAAGATGAAAAAAGGGAGCAGCTGGAGGAAACTAGCAGATAGAAGAGAGAGGGTGGTGGTTGATGGGAGATATTCATCGTGGAGTTCAGTTACAAGTGGTGTACCTCAGGGATCTGTTTTGGGGCCCCTGCTGTTTGTAATTTTTATAAATGATCTGGATGAGGGTATTGAAGGATGGATTAGTAAAATTGCGGATGACACCAAAGTCGGAGGAGTGGTAGATAGTGAAGAGGGGTGTTCTAGTTTGCAGAGAGACTTGGACAAGTTGCAGAGCTGGGCCGAGAGGTGGCAAATGGAGTTTAATGCGGAAAAGTGTGAGGTAATTCACTTTGGCAGGAATAACAAATGTGTAGAGTGTAGGGCAAATGGTAGGACTCTTAATAGTATTGAAGAACAGAGGGATCTTGGTGTATATGTGCATAGATCCCTGAAAGTTGGCAATCAAGTCAATAAGGTTGTTAAGAAGACATACGGAGTCTTAGCTTTTATTGGTAGGGGGATTGAATTTCGGAGCCGCAACGTCATGTTGCAACTGTACAAAACTCTAGTGCGGCAGCACTTGGAGTATTGTGTGCAGTTCTGGTCCCCACATTATAAGAAAGATGTGGAGGCATTGGAGAGGGTACAGAGGAGGTTTACCTGGATGTTGCCTGGTATGGAGGGCAGGTCTTATGAAGAGAGGCTGAGGGATTTGAGGTTGTTTTCGTTAGAAAGGAGGCGGCTAAGAGGGGACCTAATCGAAACATATAAGATGATTAGAGGTTTAGATAGGGTGGACAGTGATAGCCTTTTCCTAGGATGGAGAAAGCAAGCACGAGGGGACACAGCTTTAAATTAAGGGGTGGTAGTTATAGGACGGATGTCAGAGGTAGGTTCTTTACCCAGAGGGTGGTACGGGTATGGAATGCCCTGCCTGCTGCAGTTGTAGATGCTCCAAGTTTGGTGGTGTTTAAGAGGTTAGTAGATAAGTTTATGGATGAAAAGGGAATGGTTTAGGTTAGAGGGTCATTGCTTTTTCATAATTGGTCGGCGCAACATCGAAGGCCGAAGGGCCTGTTCTGCGCTGTAATGTTCTATATTCTATGAAACCCACACAGATACAGGGAGAATACGCAGACTCCACAGAGACAGTGACCCAAGATGGGAATCAGACTCAGGTGCCCGGTGCTGTAAGACAGCAGTGCTAACCACTGTGCTGTACAGGTCATTCCTTCATTCTGTCAATGATTATTGCAGCATTTGTTAGATACAACAGTGAAATAAAACCATACTAAAAGAAACAATCGAAAGCAAATTTACAATATCCCAAACAAAGATCAGCCAATAGTGTTAATCAGTGTTGGTCTGTCTAATGCTTGCCTATCCTAATTTTCTGAAATCCTGCTACCCTACTAACTGCAGCATGATTACAGAGGATTGCTTACTTTCAGTGAGGGGGACTACAGATGACCTTGCAGGGTAGTAGCTGTGTCTGTCTTTACTCATAATGGGAGGAAACCAATGCTCAGTTGGAGCACTCAAAAACATTTGACTAATAATTAATACAGATAAGCCACAAAATATTTTAAAATGCTGCAGCACCTAATATTTCTCACCCCACTCCTCTATCCTGGTAAATGATTCCATCATCACAAGTTGGCTTTTTGCCCAAATGGTCATTCCAAACATCAAAGACAGAAAATCTACTCATTCCACATCTTACTTGAAAGCAACTCCTGAGCAACAAAATTATGGGAAAATTTGCATAACACACTATCTGAACAGACAAGGAAACACTAAAATAGACAGATTAAATGAAAGTCAGAATAATTACCTTCCCATCAGTTACATATCTGCATGTAATTTTGAGAAATTTTTCAGTGAAGGCTTCCTCTTCCTCAGATGTGGACGATACCACTCTCGCAGGTCGAATGCAGCTGTGTGCTGGTGAGCAAGTTGAATCTTTGTGGTGAGCATGTTCCACA
Source organism: Sphyrna mokarran (assembly GCA_024679065.1). Taxonomy (NCBI): domain Eukaryota; kingdom Metazoa; phylum Chordata; class Chondrichthyes; order Carcharhiniformes; family Carcharhinidae; genus Sphyrna; species Sphyrna mokarran. The sequence goes on along the minus strand of JAGIQG010000007.1, from coordinate 111,544,489 downwards.
TCCTGAAATCACACAAATTTCATAGATTGACACTGAATCTTGGGAGTAGGCAGATATACAATATGTAAATCTAATCTTATACCAACCAGCAATCATAGCCAGACTAAATACCAAGAGACCATAAATGGAAAGTTATGCTGAGGGAGAACCTCATCATAAATTTGATATTCTTCAATTTAATTCTTTCTAATTTATGATCTGATCCAACTGGCAGCTGCCATGCATTCATAATGCCAGTAAGATAGGGACATGGAACATAAAACATTACAATGCAGTACAAGCCCTCGATGTTGTGCCGACCAATAGAATAAATCTAATGACCCTCTAACCTAAACTATTCCAATGCTATCCTTATGCCTATCCACTGACCACTTGAACGCCCTTAAATTGGCAAGTCCACAACTGCTGCAAGCAGGGTATTCCACGCCCTTACTATCCTGAGTAAAGAGCCTAACTCTGACATCTGTCCTATAAATTACCACCCCTTAATTTAAAGCTATGTCCCCTCATTTTAGCCATCACCATCTAAGGAAAAAGGCTCTCACTATCTAACCCTCTGATTATCTTGTATGCCTCAATTAGGTCACCTCTCAACCTTCTTCTTTCTAACAAAAACAACCTCAAGTCCCTCAGCCTTTCTTCATACGACCTTCCCACCATACCAGTCAACATTCTGGTAAACGTTCTCTACACCCTTTCCACATTCTTCTTATAATGCAGCAACCAGAACTGTATGCAATACTCCAAGTGCGGCTGCACCAGAGTTTTGTAAAGCTGCAATATGACCCCATGGCTCCGAAATTCAATCCCTCTACTATAGGATGAAGAAGAGAGAAGAAAGAGCAAGGTGAGGGGAAATGAGAACACAAGAAATGGAGTAGCAGTAGGCCCTTGCAATAGGCCCTGTTCTGCCATTGAATAACATCATGGCTGATCATCAGGGCATATCTCCCTTGCAATCCCCAAATCCGCTGATTTCCTTAGCACTCAAAAATGTCATTTTGGACTTAATACTTAATGAGTAAAGATCAACAGCACCGAGTGACAAAGAGTTTGACTCTTCACTTCGTCTGAGTGAAGACATTTCTCAGCATCTCAGTTCCTATTTTGACTTGATGAGTCTGCAGTTTTAGATTCTGCAGTCAAGTAAATAAACTTATCAAGAATTTTACATATGTCAATGAGATCACTTCTTATTCTTCTAATTATTAGAGAATATAGGCCCTACTGGTAGGGCCTACTGTGACTGTCAGCGTGACCCTAGGGTGGTATGCTACCTCCCTGGTGTTAGAGTCCAGAATGTCATGGAATGGCTGCCAGGCATTCTGACTTGGGAGGGTGATAAGACAGAGGTCCTGGTACATCTTGGTATCAATAACATAGATAGAAAGAGGGATGAGGTCTTGCATCAAGAATTCAGGGAGTTAGGCAGTAGATAAAAAGCAAGACCTCTTGGTTTGTAATCTTGAGATTACTCCCAGTGCCAACTGCCAGCGAGCACAGAAATAGGAGTATACTGCAGATCAGGACATGGCTTAAGAATTGGTGCAGGAGGGAGGTTTTAGATTCCTGGATCACGGGGACCATTTTTGGGGAAAGGTGGGACCTATACAAATGAGACAATCTACATCTGAACCAGAATGGGACTAACATCATTGTTGATGTTTCACTAGTGCAGTTGGGAGGAGTTTTGGCTGGGAGAGAGGACACAGGCTGTTAGCAGAATAAGGGGATGGAATTATACAGCAAAACAATTAAGTTAGAGAGAGTACAAGTGTATTAAGTTTCAAGGGATTAAGGCTAAGCTGGATGGCCTCTATTTTAATGCCTGAAGCATTGCAGGTAAAACGGATAAGTTGAGAGTAATGACTGATACATGGAAGTGTGATTTGGTAACCATCACAAGAGATATGGATGAAGGAAGGACATGATTGGCAACTCAACATTCAAGGATACATTGTCTTTGGATAAGACAGGGGAGGAAAGAAGAGGAAAAGTCAGTATTATCAGCTAATGACACAGTTAATAGAATAAAGAAGAGATGATATCTTGGAGAGAGCAATTTAGCATGGCCAATCCTTCCTAACACACACATCTTTGGACTATGGGAGGAAATTTTGGCTAATGTTCAGTTAAAGAGTAATGTTCAGTTAAGAGTTTTAAGTTAGGTGAAAGAGTTGTAATGTTGCAACTGTTATGAACTGAATACCTGAAGTATTATATAAAGGGAAGATTGTTAAAAGAAACTGAGTCAACCCCTATCTTTGGTTGTCACATTATACTGTAATGTTTGGAAAGAAGTTACTTTGCAACTGAATAATAATTCTCTATAAAGAATACCAACAATTCTAATAGAACAATCTTGGATAATATTGGATATAATAGACTTGGGTCTTGCGGTAGAGCAACATACCACTCCTTTTATACGTTCATAATAAATCGTCCAACTGTAAGATGAATTCAAAACTCTGGTACGTTTCATAGATTTATAGATGTTTATAGCAGAGAAAGAACCCTTTTGGTGTACTGTGTCCATGTTAGTCAACGAAGATCTGACATCTAATCCCATTTTGCAGCGCTTGGCCCATAGTCCTAAAGGTTATGGTAAGATAAGTGAGTATGTAAATACTTAAATGTTACAAAAGTTCCTGACTCAACCACCCTTTCAAGTAGTGAGTTCCAGACTCCTACCCGATTTTCGATGAAAAAGTTTCTCAACTAGTGAATGGCAGATGGAGTTTAATTTAGATAAATGCGAGGTGATGCATTTTGGTACACTGAACCAAGGGAGGGCTTAATTAATGGTAGGGCATTACAGAACAAAAAGATCTAGGGATACAGGTTCATAGCTTCTTGAAAGTGGAGTCATAGGTAGACAGAGTGGTGAAGAAGGCATTCAGCATGTTTGGTTTCATTGGTCAGAACATTTAATACAGGAGCTGGGACGTCTTGTTGAAGTTGTACAAGACATTGGTAAGGCAGGCCACACTTGGAATACAGTTCTGGACACCCTATTATAGAAAGGATATTATTAAACTAGAAAGAATGCAGAAGAGATTTACTAGGATGCTATCAGGACTTAATCAGGTCTGAGTTATAAGGAAAGACTGGATTGACTGGGACTTTTTTCTCTGCAGCGTAGAAGGTTAAGGGGTGATCTTAGAGGTCTATAAAATAATGAGGGGCATATATCAATCGCATAGTCAATTAGTGTTTACCCAAAACTCTGGTCTAAAATTAGTGGGCATAGATTTAAGATGAGAGGGGAGAAAGACAAAAGAGTTCAAAGGGACAATTTTTTTCACACAGAAGGCAGTGAGTGTCTAGAACAAGCTGCCAGAAGTAATACTTGAGGCCGGCACGATTTTGTCTTTGAAAAAGCGTTTAGGCAGTTACATGGGTAAGATGGGTATAGAGGGATATGTGCCAATGTGGGCAAATGAGACTAGCTTAGGGGTTTAAAAAAAGGGCAGCATGGACAAGTTGGGCTGAAGGGCCTGTTTCCATGCTGTAAACCTCTGTGACTCTATGACAACTCCCCTTGCAGCCTTCTACTTTTTGTCTTAAATCCATGCCCATGGTTATTGACTCCCTCCAGTAATGGAAAAAGTGCCCTTGTATCCACTCCAACTACGTCTCTCATAATATTTTACACTTCTATCAGACTGTCCTCAACCTTTTGCTGGTCCAAAGCAAATAGCCTGAGTCTATCCAATTTTCCCTCATAACCTTGACTCTTCAGCCCAAGTAGCATCCCGGTAAAGCTCCTCTGCATCCTCTCCAATGAAATCACATCCTCTCTATAACGCGATGACCAGAACTGTATACAATACTGCAGTATTGTATGCAGTGTTTTGCACAGTTCTAGCATGACTTCCCTGCTCTTATAATCTATGCCTCAGTTAATAAAGGCAAGTATCCCATATGCCTTCGTGACCACCCTATCTGATAGCCCTGCCATCTTCAGGGATCTGTGGATATGCACTCCAAATTCCCTCTGATCTTCAGTATTTACCAAAGGTCCTACCATTCAAAGTGTGATCCTTTGCCTAATTAGATCTCTCCAGGTTTGTTACTTCACATTCCCTGATTGAATTCCATTTGCCACTGCTTTGTCCACCTGACCAGTCCACTTATATTGTCCAGCAGTCTAAGGCTGTTTACCACCATACCAATATTCATGTACTTATGAATTTCTTGATCATACCTCTATATTTAAGTCCAAATTATTAATGTACACCCCTAATAGAAAACATCCAACAACAGAAAACAAGCCCTGTTGCACCCCACCGGAAACACAGAAACATCCCTCTCCCAACACCTCTGCTTCCTGTCCCTTAGCCACATTTGAATCCAATGTATCATTTTACCTTGGATCGCATGAGCCTTTCTTGAAAAGTCTATCACGTGGAGCTTATTCACATATCTTGCTAAAGTCCACAGACAATATTAATTCATCATCTTCATCAGGGTTAGCTCCTCAAAAATTCAAGTAAGTTTGTCAAACACAACTTTCCCTTAACAAATCCATGCTGACTATCCCCAATTAACCCATGTCAATCTGAATGCAGATGCATCCTCTCCCTCAGAACTCTTTCTAGTATCTTGCCCATCACGACGGTTAGACTGACTGGCAGACAATTTCCTGGTCTATCCCGACTTCCTTTTTAATAACGGGAAACAATATTAACTGTCCTCTAATCTTCTGGCACCTCACCTGTGGCCAGAGAGAATATGAAATGACTGTCAGTGCTCCTGATTTCTCCTCCCTCAACACCCTAGAATACATCTTATTTGGGCCTGCAGACTTATACAATTTTACAGTAGCTAAGCCTGCCAATACCTCCTCTTCAGACAAGTGTTTGGTAATGCATTTTGGAAGATTTAATGCATACAGGAATTATACAGTAAATGATAGAACCCTTAGCAGTATTGACAGGCAGAGAGATCTAGGCATACATGTCCACTGATCACTGAAAGTGGTAATGCAGGTGGATAAGGTCATCAAAAAGACATACGGCATGCTTGTCTTCATCAGTAGGAGCAGTGAGTTTAAAAACTGACAGTTCAATCTGGAGCTGTACAGAATCTTAGGTAGGTCTCATTTTGGGTATTGTGCACAATTCTAGTTGCCACACTAGGTGCTATGGAGAGGATACAGAAGAGGTTTACAAGGACATTGCCTGGTCTGAAGAGTATTAGCTATGAGAAAAAGTTGGATAAACTCTATTTGTTGTCACTGGAACAATGAAGGTTGAAGGGTGACCTGATGAAGGTTTACCAGATTATGAATGGCATGGACAGAGTGGATAGTCAGATGCTCTTTCTTAGGGTAGAAAAGTCAAGTACTAGGCAACATGGGTTTAAGATACATAGTGAAAAGTTTACAGGAGATGTGCAAGGTGAGTTTTTTTTACACCGAAAGTGGTGAATGTTTGGAACGTGCCACCTGGGGAGGTAATGGGAGCAGGTATGATAGCAGCATTTAAGGTGCATTTACACAAACACATGAATAGGATTGGACTGGAAGGACACAAACTCTAAGCGCATAAGGTTTTAGTTTAGTTGGTATCATGATTGGCACAGATTGGAGGGCCAAAGGGCCTGTTCCTGTACTGTTCTTTGTTTTTTGTTCTGCGTTAATTTTCTCTATAATATTACACACTCATTCACACTAATGTCTATACCTGTGTCATCCTTTCTCATTATGAAGACCCGTCTGTGTGGACTTTGCATATTCTCCCCTTGTCTGCAACTTCAGGTGCTCTGGTTTCCTCCCACACTCCAAAGATTTGCAGGTTTCGTTGAATGGCTATGATAAATTGTTCCTTAGTGTCAGGGGACTAGCTAGGTTAAATATATGGTGTCACGGAGATAAGGCCTGAGTGGAATTGTTGCCAGCACAGGCTCGATGAACCAAATGACCTCTTTTTGCACTGCAGGGATGCTATGATTCAATGCAAAGTATTCACTGAGGACTGCACTCACATCTTCTCGGTTGACATATACATTACCTATAAGATCCCAAATCAGTCCTAATCTTTCCCTAATTACTCTCTTACTCTTTATATATTTAAAGAACATAGAACATAGAACATTACAGCACAGAACAGGCCCTTCGGCCTTCGATGTTGCGCCGACCAATATAAAAAGCAATGCCCCTCCAAACTAAACCATTCCCTTCTCTTCCATATACTTATCAACTAACCTCTTAAACGCCACCAAACTTGGCGCATCTACAACTGCTGCAGGCAGGGCATTCCACTCCCGAACCACCCTTTGGGTAAAGAACCTACCACTGATATCCGTCCTATAACTATCACCCCTTAATTTAAAGCTGTGTCCCCTCGTGCTAGCTTTCTCCATCCTAGGAAAAAGGCTATCACTGTGCACCCTATCTAAACCTCTAATCATCTTATATGTTTCGATCAGGTCCCCTCTTAGCCTCCTCCTTTCTAACGAAAACAACCTCAAATCCCTCAGCCTCTCCTCATAAGACCTGCCCTCATACCAGGCAACATCCTGGTAAACCTCCTCTGTACCCTCTCCAATGCCTCCACATCTTTCTTATAATGTGGGGACCAGAACTGCACACAATACTCCAAGTGCGACCGCACTAGAGTTTTGTACAGTTGCAACATGACGTTGCGGCTCCGAAATTCAATCCCCCTACCAATAAAGCTAAGACTCCATATGCCTTCTTAACAACCTTCTCGACTTGACTGCCTACTTTCAGGGATCTATGCACATACACACGAAGATCCCTCTGTTCATCTAGACTACTAAGAATCCTACCATTTGCCCTATACTCTACACATTTATTATTTCTGCCATAGTGCATTACCTCACACTTTACCACATTAAACTCCATTTGCCACCTCTCGGCCCAGCTCTGCAACTTGTCCAAGTCTCTCTGCAAACTAGAACACCCCTCTTCACTATCTACCACTCCACCGACTTTAGTGTCATCCGCAAATTTACTAATCCATCCTTCAATACCCTCATCCAGATCATTTATAAAAATTACAAACAGCAGGGGCCCCAAAACAGACCCCTGAGGTACACCACTTGTAACCAAACTCCACGATGAATATCTCCCATCAACCACCACCCTCTGTCTTCTATCTGCTAGCCAATTCCTAATCCAATTAACTAAATCACCCTCTATCCCATACATCTGCATTTTCTGCAGAAGTCTTCCATGGGCCACCTTATCAAACACCTTACTAAAGTCCATAAACCTCCAGAACCTCTCTGGGTTTCCTTTATTCAACCCACCAATGCGGTTTTGTGCACTCTTAGCTTTCCTAGTTTCTTTTGTTATGTATTGTATTGTAAAGTGATGCACCTTTGTGTGATTAATCAAATGATGTGATGTAATATTACCAGAAGGATTTGGAGGTTTTTAACTCTCCTCCATGTTAGACTTCAGTCAGCTAACACCTTGTAAATAAAGTTGCATTGATTTGTTTAACTAATTCATCCTTTTTCCTTGTTGTCAAATCAGTCAGAAACCATTACAAATACACAAGGAAAATCTGCACAGGATTAGTTTTAATTGACTGGATTTTGAAGATTTTCTTTTAAACTGCGACTTCACCTGATACAGAGCATTGATGTTAGGATGGCAAAAGAAAAAATTCAGCAATTTTGCAAAAGGCTGAAACACTGTCCACTGCAAGAAAAACTATGGATAGCCTTCAAAAACAAAGTTTGCTTAGTGTTTAGTAGGGCTGGGTGGATCCTCACGCTCATTAAAGAGAGAAGAGAGAGAGAAAGAGAACATGTGCATTCTACAAAGGAAAACAGCTATTCCAAATTAAAAAAAAAGGGCAAACAGGAATTACAAATAAAGTCTTCTTGTTTAGGGAACAGAAATATGATGGCCTATCAAGAAGTAGTTTCAAAAAATGTTTTTCCAAAACTACGAATCCAACCAAAACAAAAGAAATAACAGAGAAAAAAAGAGGAAAATTTAAGAAAAGTACAGCAATTTAATAAGTGAAGGACAAAGAGCCCCATAAAGTTGAAAATGTTGAAACATGCTTGACCAAATAAGGCTTTTAGCAATTCTTCTTGTCAGGTAAGAGAATCAAATGTCAGTCCCTATCTCTAGAGCTAAGTCCAAGTCCAGTCTCTACACTGTAGCAATAAATCTCTGTACATTTAATGTGGAGTAGTTATTGTGTTTTTTTTATTCTTACTTAGTTGGAGGCTTATACTGTTCAGAATAAAGTTGCAATTTTAGACTGAATTCGGGTCACGTCTCTGACTCACTTATTCAGTCACACTTCTTGTCCATAAAACAAGGGTTTTTTTTACGGCAACAATTGGCATCCTTAGGTGGGATGTGAAGTTAAAATCGGTCTCACCTTGTGTCCAATCCACAGCGTGACAGGGTAACAGTCTGTCTCGGGTGGAGAATGGGCAAAAAGAAATTCCACTGACACAGGCAGGGGTGTCATACAACGGTTTAGTCATTGGGTGGCGCCAATAGATTACTGTTAGCTCTCTAGCAACACAATAGTTTTTATTCACAATTGCAAATCGTGGATTCAGCACACACTGATTTCACTGCATAGGATTCAGGTCTGTTAGTAAATCAGGGTTTGGTTACACACCAGAACGAACAGGAGTCTCACTGAAAATTTATTTTCATTCAATTAGGGCAGCATGGTAGCACAGTGCTTCACAGCTCCAGGGACCTGGATTCGATTCCCAGCTCAGGTCACTGTGTGGAGTCTGCGCGTTCTCCTTGCGTCTGTATGGGTTTCCTCTAGGTGCTCTGGTTTCCTCCCACAGTCCAAAGATGTGCTAAAATTGCCCCTTAGTGTCCTGGGATGTTTAGGTTAGAGGGATGAGCGGGTAAATGTGTAGGGATATGGGGATAGGGACTGGTGGGATTGTGGTCAGTGCAGACTCGATGGGCTGAAGGGCTTTTTTCTGCATTGTAGGATTATATGATTCAATTGAGCAGAAATCTGTTTCTCTTTAAAGGAAACAAGGAATCTCACAGAATTACCTTACTATTGAGTCTATGCATTCTAGACAATGAACCAGAATGGGCTAGGTCTTTGAGATAATTCCTGAAATGAAAATGGCAAGACTGGCAGCAGCATGCAGAAAATTTTGTAAGAATAGAGAATGCAGGGCAATATTTCTGGGAAGATGCACTTCATAAGCTCGGGAAATTAATTACCAAAATTACCGAGTATAACAGCAGCTGCCTGTTTAGTTGAGCTTCACAACATCAGATTGAAGTCCAACAACTTTATTTGATAGCAAAAGCCACCAAGTAAACCTGTTGAACTTTAACCTGGTGTTGTAAGGCTTCTTACTGTGTTTACCCCAGTTCAACGCCAGCATCTCCACATTATAGTTGAGCTTGCTCAGAAAGAAGAAATCAGGAGGGAGAAGCAGAAAGAAACCGCAAATATAGACAGGAAGTAAGGGAACTAAAGTAAGTTTTTCAGTTATGTCTTGACCAGAGAGTGGAAGTAGTTGAAAAATGTGAGAAAGATTGGAAATTGTCAAATGGGAGGTGGAGCACTGCTATCAGCAGTGACACTGTCACTATTCCAGGACAGTTTGAAAGGCAGTGCAATTTGGTGTTTCAGAACAAAACTACATATAGGTGGAACCAAATACAATGCAAGGGCAGTTTCCACACTTGATTCAAGAGCGTGATGACTTGCAGATGATTCTAAATATTATGGTTAAGGCAAAACAGAGTGGGTGATATTTGCCAGCAAACCACTTTAAAGCAGGAAGTGATAAATAGCCTTAAGAATCAATTGGAGTGGAGAAGGATTATCATTTCAGCCACAAAGGTGGTAAATTGAGAGGTAATAGCACAGCTGATTTGTTTGAAGTAAAGAGGGAACCATGCCAGTATAGAAAATAGGAGGATATGGATAATCAAAATTAAGAGACCTCGTATTAACCCCCATCTGGCTCTGTATTCAGCTCAGACTGAGGCTCCAGTTAAAGCTTCATCCCCACTGGCCACTACCCAGCCCTTGCCTACAAACTATGTTAAAACTGAACGGATAGTGGAGAAGGGGAAGGCTAAATACAGCACTAAGTTAGGAGCTTCGGACCCGAGGACAATAGCTAAGGGAATCCCACCCAGTATTGCACACTGAGAAGACACTATATATTCTTTTGGCACATTGAATGGCAGGAAATGAAGGGACGATGCCAATGTTTAAACCCTGATAAAGTCAAACACTGTGATTGCTGGAATCTGAAACAGAAACAGAAAATGTTGGAAAATCTCAGCAGGTTTGACAACATGTGGAGAGAGAACAGAACCAATGTTTCGAGTCAGGGTGACCCTTCGTCAGAACCGAAGACAAGAAAAATCAGACAAGATTTATACTATGGTGGGGGGTGGGGGAGGACTATAAATGAAAGGAATAGCATAGTCAAAAAGACTATGGGAATGTAAATGGTCATGATAAAGGCTGAGAATAGTGCTAATAACATCCATTAACAGATCAGAAAGTGTAAATGGCAGAACAAAGGTGCAAAGTGCAAAACAAAATGGAAATCAAGATAGAACATAGAACATAGAACATAGAACAATACAGCACAGAACAGGCCCTTCGGCCTTCGATGTTGTGCCGACCAAAATAAAAAGCAATGCCCCTCCTAACTAAACCATTCCCTTCTCATCCATATACTTATCAACTAACCTCTTAAACGCCACCAAACTTGGCGCATCTACAACAGCTGCAGGCAGGGCATTCCACTCCCTAATCACTCTTTGAGTAAAGAACCTACCTCTGATATCCGTCCTATAACTCATACCCCTTAATTTAAAGTTGTGTCCCCTCGTGCTAGCTTTTTCCATCCTAGGAAAAAGGCTACCACTGTCCACCCTATCCAAACCTCTAATTATCTTATATGTTTCAATAAGATTTTAGAAGTGGAAAAATAAAAATAAGAACATAAGGTAATAAAAATGGGCAAATAAGATGAAGAGAAGAAATGAAATAAAATAAATGGAAATAGGGTGAAGGTCGAGGGGAAAGTTCATGCTGTGAAGTTGATGAACTCGAATGTTCAGTCCAAAAGACTTTTGAGTTCTTCCAGTTAACATTGGGCTTCCCTTGAAAATTGTAAAAGCCTAAGGATGGATATTTGGATAGGAGAGTAGGGTGGTTGAAATAGCCTCATCTCTTCTCAGGATGTAAAATATTATGTGAACCACTGCATTGTTTGTGCTCAGAACGATTCAGAAAGAGATGCAAACAAAGGGGAATTAAGAACAATTGCCCAGTACAGAGTCCCTGTAGGAAGTTACAATAGGTTATATAGGTCTTCTACCATCCATGAGAGGGATTTAAAAATTTATGCTGGTAATCATTGACACTTTTTCCAAATAGGTTGAAGCTTTCCCAAGCAGAAACAAAACAGCAACCAGAAGAGCTGAGATTTTAATCCATCACAGGGCAATCTTACTCGCTCACCACACTGGTCAATCGGACAGTGTGCTGGTAAGATTGGGTGAGAGGTGAAAAATTGGCCTTTACTGGGCCAATTTGATGTAAAGTACTGGGAACGTTAATCACTGATAGGGAAATTATTGGAAAAGATTCTTAGGGACAGGATGGACTCACATCTGGAAGAAAACAGACTTATTAGCGATAGGCAGCGTGGTTTTGTGAAGGAAAGGTCATGTCTCACAAACGTGGACTCAGAGGAAAGCAACATAAAAAACAGGCCTTTCAGCCTTTTTTTTAAAATAAACCATGAAGCTCGTTTCAAATGCTCACATTTGGCCCATATCCCTCTAAAGCTATCCTATCCTTGTAATTGTCTAAATACTTTTTAAAAGACAAAATTGTACATGCCTCAACTACTACCTTTGACAGCTCATTCAAAACACACACCACCCTCTGTGTGAAAAAAATTGCCCCCCGGATCCTTTTGTATCATTCCCCTCTCATCTTAAACTTATGCACTCTAACAAAGAAAATTACAGCACAGGAACAGGCCCTTTGACCCTCCAAGCCTGCACTGACTATGCTGCCTGACTTAACTACAACCCTCTACCCTTCCGGAACCATATCCCTCTATTTTCATCCCATTTGTGTGTTTGTCCAGATGCTCCTGAAAAAAACGCTATCATATTTACTTCCATTACTACTCCCAGCAGCGAATTCCAAGCACCCACCACCCTCTGTGTAAAAACAAAACTTGCCTTGTACATCTCCCTTCAACTTTGCCATTTGTACCTTAAACCTGTGCCTCCAGTAACTGACTCTTCCACCTTGGGAAAAACCTTTAACTATCCACTCTGTCCATGCCCCTCATAATCTTGTAGACTTTTGTCAGGTCGCCCCTCAACTCCATTGTTCCAGTGAGAACAAACCAAGTTTCTCCAACCTCTCCTTATTGCTAATGCCCTCCATACCAGGCACCATCCTGGTGAATCTTTTGTGTACCCACTCCAAAACCTCCACATTTTTCTGGTAGTATGGCAACCAGAATTGAATACTATATTCCAAGTGCGGCCTAACTAAGGTTCTATAAAGCTGCAATATGTCTTGCCAATTTTTAAACTCATTGCACCCGCCGAAGGAGGCAAGCATGCTCCATGCCTTCTTGATCACCTGTATTGTCACTTTCAGTGAACTGTATACTTGTATATCCAGAACCCTCTGCGTATCAATACTCTTGAGTGTTCTGCCACTTAATATATATTTCTGATCTGTATTAGACCTTCCAAAATGCATTACCTCACATTTTTCTGGATTAAACTCATCTGCCAAGTCTCCAACTGATCCATATCCTGCTGTACCATCTGATGGTCCTCATCGCTATCCACAAATCCATTGTAGAACCATAGAAAATTACAGCTCAGAAACAGACCTTTTGGCCCTTCTTGTCTGTGCCGAACCACTTTTTGCCTAGTTCCATTGACCTGCCCTTGAACTCTCCACACCCTCCACTTCCCTCTCATCCATGAGCCTGTCCAAGGTTTTCTTAAATGTTAGAAGTTAAAATGTTAATTAAATTCTTAAATGTTAAATGTTAAAAGCATTTACCATATTATTCAGCAGCTCATTCCACACTCCAACCACTCTCTGCGTGAAGAAGCCTCCCATAATATTCCCATTAAACTTTTCTCCTTTCACCCTTAACCCATGCCCTTTGTTTTTTTCTCCCCTAGCCTCAGTGGAAAAAGCCTGCTTGCATTCACTCTATCTATACCCATCAAAATCTTATACACCTCAATCAAATCTCCCCTCATTCTTCTACACTCCAGGAATTAAAGTCCTAATCCTAATCATTCTTGGTGTCGTTTGCAAACTTTCTAATCAAATCATTTTCCTCCAAATCATTTATATATATTACAAACAGCAAAAGGTCCCAGCATTAATCCCTGAGGAACGCCACTTGTCACAGCTCTCCATTCAGAAATACACCCTTCAACTTCTACCCTCTGTATTCTACGACTGACCCAGTTCTGTATCCACCTTGCTGGCTCACCTCTGATCCTATGTGACTTCACCTTCTGCACCAGTCTGCCATGACAGACTTTGTCAAAGGCCTTACTGAAGTCCATGTAGACAACATCCACTCCCCTACCTTAATCAATCATCTTCGTCACTTCCTCCAAAACCTGATCAAGTTAGTGAGACATGATCTCCCCTTCATAAAACCATGTTGCCTCTTGCTAGTCCATCCACTTATTTCCAAGTGGCAGTAAATCCTATCTCGAAGAATCCTCTTCAATAATTTGCCTGAGTGATGTAAGGCTCTCGGGCCTGTAATTACCTGGATTATTCTTGCTATCCTTTTTAAACAAAGGAACAACATTGGTTATTTTCCAATCCCCTGCAACCTCTCCTGTAGCCAGTGAGGATACGAAGATTTCTCTCAAGGCCCCAGGAATTTCCTCCTTTGCCTCTCTCAGTATTTTGGGCTGTATTCCATCAGGCCCTGGGTGACTTGTCTACCTTAATGTTTCTCGAGTACCCCGATATCTCCTCCTTTTGGATATTTTTCTAGTTTTTTTCTGGTTTTAATTTTTTTTCTAATTTTAGATTCCCTACCTTTGGGAAAAGATGTTGACTATCTAACTGATCGATGCCCCTCATTATTTTATAGACCTCCGTAAGATCACTCCAAAGTCTCCTATGCTTCAGGGAAAATGTCCCAGTCTATCGAGTCTCTCCTTATATCTCAAGCCATCAAGTCCCAATAACATCCTAGTAAATCTTTTCTGCACTCTTTCTAGTTTAATAATATCCTTCCTATAAAGGGTGACCAGAATTGCACACAGTATTCCAAGTGTGGCCTTACCAACATCTTGTTCAACTTCAACAAGATGTCCCAACCGCTATATTCAATGTTCCAGGCAATGAAACCTGCTGAATGCCTTCTTCACCATTCTGTCCATCTGTGACTCCACTTTCAAGGAGCAATGAATCTGTATCTCTCAATCTCTTTGTTCTGTAAATCTCCCCCAACACCCTACCATTAACTAAGTCCTTCCCTGGCTCAATCTATCAAAATGCATCACGTCACATTTATCTAAATTAAACTCCATCTGCCATTCGTCAGCCCACTGGCCCAATTCAGCAAGATCCCCGCTGCCATCCTAGATAATCTTTTTCACTGTCTTCCAGTTTGGAAAACAACCCTCCATAACCACTCTGTCTTCTGTCATCAAGCCAATTTTTTATCCATTTGGTTATCTCGCCCTGGACCCCATGAAATTTAACTTTACGTAACAACATATCATGCGGTACCTTGTGAAAGGTCTTGCTGAAGTCTATGTAGACAACATAAAGTACACTACTCTCATCTATCTTTTTGGTTATCCCTTCAAAAAATGCAATCAAATTCATGAGACACGATTTCCACACACAAAGCTATGCTGACTATCCCTATTCTCATCCACCTCCTTGTCCTCTGCCTGCTATCCTGCACCCGTGCCTGCCTTCCTTCCTTCCCACACATCTCCCTCCCCCAGCCTTGCACAGTCTTCCTTGTTTTCATCAAGTCTCCAGGATGAACTTCTGTCCATTGAAGTGACAAATGCATGAGCTGGCCACAGAGTATATTTAAAAGATCAACCTGGAATGGAGCTGGAGGTCACAAGCATTCAACACAACAGGTGCAGTGCAATAGAGAGAATTTCAAAATGTGTTTATGCCGGTGTGTTTCTGATCCTTTGACTCCCATATAATCTCATTTTCCAGTCTACTACCAAACCTGCCATGTGGATTGGCAGAATTCCGCCCTTCATATTCACTTGGATAGAATGACCCAATTCAATATCGGGACCCATTGAAAATCCTTAGGAAGGTAGGATTATTTTATGATTGACCAATGGCAGGAGATTGGGGAGTGGCAGTTGAAGGGAGAAGATCAGATGATGATTTCTTCACTCACTAAAAAGTCATGTAATAATCAAGAGTGAAAAGCTTGTATCAGATTGACACAATTGTTTCAGCCTGTAATTTGTTTTGCTGACTAAGTGTTATAATTTTACGATGCAGTTATATTGTGAAATTGGTATTAATGTGATTGCATTTAAAATGGGATAATTGGGGAATGTTGCAAAGATCACCCTCTCCACCCTCTCTCCACCCAGGACTTTGCCGCAACCTTTGTCTGAACAAAGTGCTGCTGCCAGCAGGAAATCTGGCATTAGTAGCATCTATCAGGTGGGATTCAACCATTAGCATTTAAAAATAGGCACAGCATAAATAGGCAAACCTCATGTTAATAAATGCTAACATACCAGCAAACCTGTCTTTACAGAGATCAGGGTGCCATTTTTAAATGCTCATAAACATTCTTATTTTGATTGACAGGTTGGATCAATTTCACTTCCTGTTTTCTAACTTGCCTTTGGGAACCAAACCAAATACTTGAGATGCATTCAACCATGAAGGTAAAGAGAAACAAAGCTCCTGCATAAATTTAACCTATCAAAGGCTATGTAAAGGTACAAGGGAATGAAAGTAAAGGTACTGGGCCATGAAACTGAATGAACACAGTTTTTCATAGCACATGAACTTTCCATAAAAATCAGAATCTAGAAGAAAAAGTGTTAAAAGATGGGGCTAAGTGAGCAAGTCTGATGAAATGAAGAGGTTCTTGAGGCTTAATGGATTGTATCAACAATGAACAACCTGACCTGCTCTGGAACAATCAGAGCATTTCAAGGTGGTTAAACTACACCTGCTAGGCATTCAGGTTACAAAAGAACCCCCCTCCCCACCAGTGAAACTGACATTTTCTGTCTGTCAAGGGGCTTCAAAGAATCTTCTCATACTTGGAACTTGTCAGAGAGCAGAGAGAGAGAGAGAGAGAGCGACCTTCTGTAGCATAGCATGCTGCTGTGATTTTGAAGCATACCAGGAGGCCAGAGCATCTGGATTCAAACCCAGTAATAGCATGCTAATTACATTTTCTGCATATTAATTAGGTTTCTGTCTGCTTTAGACAGGATCCTGATGAAGGATAGTGGGGCAGTCGAATTACCATGGATTTGAGGCCTGTCAGAACTTTTTAACCCTGAATTCTGATTCAACATGCCAGTGGTGATCCTGCTTTCATTAAATGTGAATGGAGAATCACCCCCTTAATGCCTTGGATGTGTTAAAAATGACAGAATTCAAGGGTGCTGAATTTAGAACATAGAATAGTACAGCACAGTACAGGCCCTTCGACCCTTGATGTTGTGCCAAGATTTGTCCGAAACCAAGATCAAGCTATCCCACTCCCTATCATTCTGGTGTGCTCCAATAACCGCTTGAAAGGTCCAAATGTGTCCAACTCCATTATCGCAGCATACAGTATATTCCACACTCTAACCACTCACTGAGTAAAGAATCTACCTCAGACATCCCTCCTATATCTCCTACTATGAACCTAGTAGTTATGCCCCCTTATTACAGCTACATCCACCCAAGGAAATAGTCTCTAAATGTCCACTCTATCCCACTCATCATCTTATAAATATCTATTAAGTCGCTTTTCATCTTCCTTCGTCCTAAAGAGAAAAGCTCCAGCTCCCTCAGCCTTTCCTCATAAGACTTACCCTCCAAACCAGGCAGCATCCTGGTAAATCTCTGCACTCTCTCCAATGTTTCCACATCCTTCTTATAGTGAGGTAACAAGAACTGTGCACACTATTCCAAATGAGGTCTCATCAAGGTCCTGGACAGCATAACCTCACAGCTCCTAAACTTAAACCCCTTGTTAATAAATGCTATAGGCGTTCTTCACGGCTCTATCCACTTGAGTGGCAACTTTCAGAGATTTGTGGTTATGAACCCCAAGATCTGTCTGTTCCTCCACATTCCTCAGAACTCTTCCATTGACCCTGTAATTTGCATTCAAATTTGTTCTAACAAAATGAATCAGCTTGCACTTAACAGGGTTAAACTCCATCTGCCACATGTCAGCCCAGCTCTGCATTCTATCAATGTCTCTCTGCAGCCTGCAAGAGCCCTCCATCTCATACATTACTCCACCAATCTTGGTGTCATCAGCAAATTTACTGACCCACCCTTCAGCCCCTCCTCCAAGTCATTGATAAAAATCACAAACAGCAGAGGACCCAGCATTGATTCCTGTGGTACAGCGCTGGTAACTGATCTCCAGTCTGAAAATTTTCCATCCATCGCTACCCTCTGTCTTCTATGAGATAGCCAGTTACTTATCCAATCAGCCAAATTTCCCTCTATCCCACACCTCCTTACTTTCTTAATGAGCTGATCACGGGGAACCTTATCAAACACCTTACTAAAATCCATGCATATGACATTAACTGCTCTATCTTCATCTACATACTTAGTTACTTACTCAAAGAGTTTAATCAATTTGTGAGGCAAGACTTACCCTTCACGAATCTGTACTGACTATCACAGATTAAGCTGCATCTTTCCAAATGGTCATAAATCCTATCCCCAGAACCTTTTCCATTAACTTACCGATCAAAGTAAACTGACCGGCCTATAATTACCAGGATCATTTCTATTTCCTTTCTTGAACAGAGGAACAACATTCACCATTCTCCAGTCATCTGGCATTATCCCTATAGACAATGAGGACCCAAAAAATCAAAACCAAAGGCTCTACAATCTCATTCCTTGCTCCCAAAGAATCCTAGGATATATTCCAACTGACCCAGGTGACTTAACGACCCTCAGGTTATTCAAAATTGCTAATACATCTTCCCTCAGAAGATCTACCTCCTCCAGCCTATCATCCTTTATCATACTCTCATCCTCAAAAAACATGGCTCCTCTTCTTAGAGCATAGAACATAGAACATTATAGCGCAGAACAGGCCCTTCGGCCTTCGATGTTGCGCTGACCAATTATGGAAAAAGCAATGACCCTCCAAACTAAACCATTCCCTTCTCTTCCATAAACTTATCAACTAACCTCTGAAACGCCACCAAACTTGGCGCATCTACAACTGCCGCAGGCAGGGCATTCCACTCCCTAACCACCCCCTGGGTAAAGAACCTACCTCTGATATCCGTCCTATAACTATCACCCCTTAATTTAAAGCTGTGTCCCCTCGTGCTAGCTTTCTCCATCCTAGGAAAAAGGCTATCACTGTCCACCCTATCTAGACCTCTAATCATCTTATATGTTTCGATAAGGTCTCCTCTTAGCCGCCTCCTTTCTAACGAAAACAACCTCAAATCCCTCAGCCTCTCCTCATAAGACCTGCTTGGTAAACACTGAAGAGAAGTATTCATTCAACAACTCACCTATCTCTTCTGACTTCATGCACAAGTTCCCACTACTATCCTTGACCGGCCCCAACCTCACCTAGTCATTCTTTTATTTCTCACGTAAGAGTAAAAAGCTTTGGGGTTTTCTTTTATTGGACCCTGCAAAGATTTCTCATGACCTCTCCTGGGTCTCCTAAGCCCTTTTTTTTTATAGCTCATTCCTTGCTACCTTGTAACCCTTAAATGATCCAACTGAACCTTGTTTTCTCATCCTTACATACGCTTCCTTTTACTTCTTGACAAGACATTCAACCTCTTTTGTGAACCATGGTTCCCTCACTTGGCCATTTCCTTCCTGCCTGACAGGGACACACCTATCAAGGACACGCAATATTTGTTCCTTGAATAAGCTCCACTTTTCATTTGTGCCTTTCCCTGACACCACAGGATGGCAAGTGGGTGATCAATTTAAAACACAGGAACTTTCAGTGCAGTACAGGCCCTTCGGCCCTTGATGTTGTGCTGATCTGTGAAACCAATCTGAAGCCCGTCTAATCTACATTATTCCAATATCATCTATATGTTTCTCCAATGGCCATTTAAATTCCTTAATGTCAGCAAGTCCACAACTGTTGCAGTAGTGCATTCCACACTCTTACAACTGAGTAAAGAACCTAACTCTGACATCTGTCCTATGTGTATCACCCCTTAATTTAAAACTATCTTCCCTCGTGCTGGCCATCTCCATCCAGGAAGAAGGTTCACATTGTCCACCCTATCTAATTCTCTGATCATTTTATATTCCTCTGTTAAGTCATCTCTTGATCTTCTTCTCTCTAACGAAAACAGCCTCAAGTCCCTCAGCCTTTCCTCATAAAACCTTCCTACCAAGCAACATCTTGGTAAATTTCTTCTGCACCCTTTCTACTGCTTCCACATCCTTCCTATAATGCAGCGACCAGAACTGTGAGCAATAAGCAGGCATCTTGACAGATACATGAATAGGCAGAGAACAGAGGGATACAGAGTGCATAGAGCCAAAGGCCTTTGTTTAGAAAGGCAGAGACTTGGTGGGCTGACGAGCCTGTTCCTGTGTTGTACTGTTATTAGCATTTAGGGCAGGTCTAAAAACATTCATTCCCCAGTTAATAACTTAACAACTAAAGAGATACTAACTAGATTCTAAATGAAGGATTAAAGGTTTTTTCAATAATGATGGGCATCTGAGACCTGTTGCTTGCACTTCTTGCATGATGCAGGAATCTATGGACACCATGTGTCTTGGGGGAAATCACATGTAGTAGTGCCCCCACAGGCTCGAGCTCAGAATTTCTGAGTTTGAGAGGCATCTGGAGTCACTGAGAACAGAGAGAGAGTGAGTTTTCTGGGCTGTACATTTCAGAACCTGATTACTTCAAAGATAGTAAGTATTCAGGATAATAGGTCAACAACTGAAAAAATAGGAAGAGGTAGGAAATGGAGGAAAATTCAGGAAAATTTTGCCACTCAAAAACCAATACTAAGCTTTGAAAACTGGTTAAGTGATGACACATTAAAGGAGTACATTCAAAACCATGGCAAGAAGTCTCACAACATCAGGTTAAAGTCCAACAGGTTTATTTAGTAGCAAAAGCCACTAGCTTTTGGAGCGCTGCTCCTTCATCAGGT
This sequence comes from Sphyrna mokarran, assembly GCA_024679065.1. Lineage (NCBI taxonomy): Eukaryota > Metazoa > Chordata > Chondrichthyes > Carcharhiniformes > Carcharhinidae > Sphyrna > Sphyrna mokarran. The sequence continues at coordinate 111,524,103 of JAGIQG010000007.1, read as the reverse complement.
GAATGGGAGTTCTGTTCACAAACAGGGCATATAAAGACACAAACTCAATTTACAAAATAATGGTTGGAATGTGTGCCTTTGCAGAAAATTTAGGTGTCTCCTGTTTTGTGAATAGAGCTCCCGCTCACCTGACAAAGAAGTGGGCAATGCTCCAAAAGCTAATGGCTTTTGCTACCAAATAAATTTGTTGGAATTTAACCTGGTGTTGTGAGACTTCTTACTGTGTTTACCCCAGTCCAATGCTGGCATCTCCACATCATAAAACCCATGGCACCAGTAGGCAAATACTTCAGATTAACCGGTATTTATAACTGTTCTTGATAGTTTACTCTGTTCATTGATGATCAAAAACAATTAAAAAAAATCAGATCCTACTTCACTTCTATTTCCCAGTTCCAATGAAATATGGAAGGTGGCACATTAGCAACATATAAGGCTTTTCTCTCTGTGGGTATTTGGGGTGAAGGGATCAAAAGGTTCTGGGGAGAAAGCAGGATTAGGCTATTGAGTTGGACAATCAGTCATGATCATGATGAACGGCAAGCAAGCTTGAAAAGCTGAATGGCCTCATGTTCCTATCTTCTATGTTTCCAGACCTACTGAGCACTTCTAGCAGTTTCTTCATTTTGTTTCCCATTCTATTTCAGTCTTTTTCAAAAACACTGTTAGAGATGCGTCTGAACCATTTGTGTTGTGGGACATCCAGCCCTATCATCCACCAACTGCTTCCAATGCTACACAGTGATACAGTACAGGTACACAGGTCACCATTGCAGGTGGAAAAAATAGTCAGGAAGCTTGCTTGCCTTTATTGGACAGGGTATTGAGTTTAAAAATTGGCAAGTCATGTTGATGCTTTATAGAATCTTGGTGAGGCCCCATTTGGAATATAGTGTTCAATTCTGATCACCTCACTACCAGAAAAATGTGTACGCTTTGGAGACAGGATAGAAAAGATTTACCAAGATGTTGCCTGGTATGGAGGGCATTAACTATGAGGAGAGGTTGAAGAAACTTGATTTGTTCTCACTGGAGGAGTGGAGGTTGAGGGGAGACCTGATAGAAGTCTACAAGATTATGAGAGGTATGGAGAGTTTGGATAGTCAGAAGCTTTTTCACAGGTGGAAGACTCAATTACTAGGGAGCATGGGTTTAAGGGTGTGAGGGGCAAGGTTTAAAAGAAATGCATGAGGCAGAGATTTTTTTTTTTACACGGAGAGTGGTGGGTACCTGGAACTTGTTGCTGGGGGAGGTAGTGAAAGCAAGGGAGATAGTGAAAGCGGACACAGTAGTGACTTTTAAGGGTCCTCTTGACAAGTACATGAATGAGATGGAAATAAATGGATATGATCCCCAGAAGTATAGGGGGTTTTAGTTAAATCAAGCAGCATGGTCAGTACAAGCTTGGAGGGCTGAAGGGCCTGTTCCTATGCTGTAATTTTCTGTGTTCTTCGTTCGAACAACAGCCAATATTTCCAAGATTAAAGTTTTCAGGAAAATTAGCCTTCAGAACTGCATTGCACATATTCCCAAAAATCCTTATAATGATTTTATTTTAAATCTCCACACCATAGCGAAGCCTCATGTTGAGACTGTGAACAAAAGTTGGCATGTTGCTGCAGAAAAGCAGTTAGAATTAGACTTTTTAGTCTCACATCATACAAAATCCCAAGTGCACACCAGTTCATTTTGATTGGAAATGGAATTATTACTGTTCAGTGATACTGATACTTACTGAGTCATCTCTCAAGAGTCCTGAGTCCCTTCAAATAACTTTCAAAATAACTTTGGTCTGAAAAAACCAAATTCTACTCAACATAACTTCTTTATTCCTATTCTGCAGCCATTATGAAAGCATACAAAGTAGAAAAATAGAAGTGAGATAACAATGTCAGGAGCACATGACCACAGACAGTGAATTAAAGGCATTAAATCTAGACAGCAATTATTAATAAATATGAAAATTGTACAATGCTGCATACTTGTACGTATGCTAATATTTTGAACAAATATCTCAAAGGAGCAGTAGTTGGGCACAAAAAAATGACTGGCTTATTTTTGTGTTATTAAATTCTTTCAGTCGAGCTGGATTTTGGTGGTGGTTATGCTTCAAAAGAGCCTCTGTCACTGTATCTTCTAGTCCTTCCTCACTCTGATTTTTCTACAACTGCATGATGTGGTATTGAATCTGACATTCCAAATTCTTTGGGTAAAGAGTTTCCTTTAACTCTTCATTATCAGGACTCTCTAAAATTAATGTCTGTGGTTTGGAAACCCCCACAACTGGAAAACCCTCTCTACGTCAACTATTTTGAATTCCCTCAATGAGCAAAGAACAAAGAAAATTACTGCACAGGAACAGGCCCTTCAGCTCTCCAAGCTTGCACCAACCATGCTGCCTGACTTAATTAAAACCCTCTACACTTCTGGGGACCATATCCCTTTATTTCCATCTCATTCATGTACTTATTAAGAACCCCTTTAAAGTCACTACGGTTTCCACTTTCACCACCTCCCCCAGCAATGAGTTCCAGGCACCCACCTCACTCTGTAAAAAATCTGCCTTGTACATCTCTTTTAAAACTTGCCCCTCGCAACTTAAGCCATTGCCCCCTAATAATTGATTCTTCCATCCTGAGAAACTTCCGACTATCTACTCTGTCCATGCCTCTCATAATCTTGTAGACTTCCATCAGGTCTCCTTGCAATCTCTGTTGCTCTAATGAGAGCAAACCATGATTCTCCAACCTCTCCTCATTGCTAATGCCCTCCATAACAGGCAACATCCTGGTAAATCTTGTTTGTATCCTCTCCAAAGCCTCCACATCTTTCTGGTAGCATGGCAACCAGACTTGAACACTATATTCCAAGTGCGGCCTCAGTAAGATCCTATAAAGCATCAACATGACTTGCCAATTTCTAAACTCAATACCCTGGCCAATGAAGGCAAGCATCGAACCATCGTTAAAGATCTATCATGATGGTGAGATACTGGCATTGGACTGGGGTACAGACAGTAAGAAGTCTCACAACACCAGATTAAAATCCAACAGGCTTATTTGGTAGCAAATGCCACTAGCTTTCGGAGCGCTGCTCCTTCACCAGGTGATACTCAACTGTTGGACTTTAATGTGGTATTGAGAGACGTCTCACAGGGAAAGACCTATCAACCAGATGACTTCAATCTTCTCCTGTGAGAGGATAGAGCCCCATCCTGTTCAGTCTTTCCCAATAGTTGCACACTCTTCATGCTTTAGAAGCATAGAATCATAGAAACTTACAGTACAGAAGGAGGCCCTTCAGCTCATCGAGTCTGCACCGACCACAATCCCACTCAGGCCCATTTCCCCCCAATGCATACATGTTTTACCCACTAATCCTCTCTAACTTAACATGGCCAATGCACCTAATGCGCACATCTTTGGACTGTGGGAGGAAACCGGAGCACCCAGAGGAAACCCACGCAGACACAAGAACACGCAAACTCCACACAGACAGTCATCCAAGCCGGGAATCAAACCTAGATCCCTGGAACTGTGAAGCAGCAGTGCTAACCACTGTGCTAGCATGCTGCCCCAAATACTTTTCCCTGGTTCTTCGTTTTTTTTAACAATAATATGGAAAACTCAAGTAGCATAATATTCCAAGCTGCTACAAGTTAACATAATTTTTGAGTTACCTTTTTTTTAAGCAACTGAGCCTTCATGCTTTGCTTGCACTTTTCATGACTGTGAACCTGCATTGCTACTTTTAATGAATTGCAGACATGTACTTCTAGATCCCATTGTGTCTCTGACCTATTTACACTCCGATGTACCAAGCAATAAATAGCAAGCCTCCTAAATGCCCCTACCAAAATCAATGTCTTATACTGGTTAATTTGCTATTTGCTGACCAATCTCTTTGCCATGATAATTTAACTTTACAAGCACTGAATCTCATTCTTTCAGAAGTTGATGTTGGAGACTTAAAAACCGTGTGAGGAACCATAGCATCCAGAGGAAACCCAAGTAACCATTAGGAGAACATGCAAACTCCACACAGTCAAGGCTGAATTGAACCTGGCACTATGAATTAACTGTCATAACCCAGGTGATAACGACTCCTTTTAGTCCTTCAGCTTCAAGACACCATCTGTCATTGTCTCCACCACCTCTTTGACCCTATTTTGGAAACCCGATTCAGAGAGTAAAATCCTCCAGTCAGGCTTGGTAAGCATTCACTTATGTGAAAAGCTCCTTAATTTCTTGAGAGAAATCTTTGTATCCTCACTAGTTACAAGGGAGGTCCAGAGGATTGGAAAATAGCCAATGTTGTTCTTTTGTTTAAAAAGAGTGGCAAGAATAATCCAGGTATTTACAGCCTATTGAGCCTTACATCAGTCGTAGGGAAATTATTGGAGAGGATTCTTCCAGACAGGATTTATTCCCACTTGGAAATAAGTAGGCATATTAATGAGAGGCAACATAGTTTTGTGAAGGGGAGGTCATGCCTTTCTAACTTGATCGAGTTTTGAGAAGTAACGAAGATGATTGATGAGAATAGGGCAGTGGATGTTGGACTTCAGTAAGGAACTTGACAAGGTTTCTCATGGCAGACTAGTGTAGAAGGTGAAGTTGCACGGGATCAGATGCAAGTTGGCAACGTGGATACAAAACTGCCTCGGTCAAATAAGAGGGTAGCAGTGGAAGGATATGTTTCTGAATGGAGGGCTGTGACAAGTGGCGTTCCTCAGGATCAATGCTGGGACCTTTGCTGTTTGAAATGTATATATAAATGATTTGGAGGAAAATGTAATGGGTTTGATTAGTAAGTTTGTAGACGACACAAAGGTTGGTGAATTTGCGGATAGCAATGAGGACCACCAGATGATACACAGGATATAGATCAGTTGGAGATTTGGGCACAGACATGGCAGAAGGAGTTTAATCCTGGCAAATTGGAAGGTCTAATAAGAATAGGAAATATACAGTAAATGGCAGAACCCTTAACAGTATTGATAGGCAAAGGGATCTGGGTACACAGGTCACTTAAAGTGGCAATGCAGGTGGAGGAGGTAGTCAAGAAGGCATATGACATGCTTGGCTTCATTGGCAAGAGCACTGAGTTTAAAAATTGGCAAATCATGTTGCAGCTTTATAGAATCTTAGTGAGGCTGCACTTGGAATAGAATGTTCAATTCTGGTCACCACACTACCAGAAAGATATGGAGACTTTGAAGAGGATACAGAAAAGATGTACCAGGATGTTGTCTGGTATGAAAGGCATTAGCTATGAGGAGAGGTTGGAGAAACTTGATTTATTCTTGGTGGAACGATGAAGGTTGGGAGCAACCAGACAGAAATCTACAAGATTATGAGGGGCATGGACAGAGTGGATTGTCAGAAGCTTTTTCCCAGAATGGCAGAGTCAGTAACCAGGGGGCACAGGTTTAAGGTGTGAGGGGCAAGGTTTAAAGGAGATGCAAGAGATAGATTTTTTCTTTTCACACACTGGTGGGTACCTGGAACTTGCTGCTGGGGGAGGTAATGAAAGCAAATACAATAGTGGCTTTTAAGGGATGTCTTGACAAATACATGTATAGAGGAATATGCTTCCCAGAAGGGTAGGGGGGTTTTAATTAAGTCAGTATGGTTGATGCAGACTTGGAGGGTCAAAGGGCCTTTTCCTGTGCTGTAATTTTCTTTGTTCTTTTTGCTCTTGCTCAGCTACAAGAAACCACTGATTGGATTTATTATTGTCATGCGTATTAACATATTGTGAAAAGTATTGTTTCTTACACGCTATACAGACAGAACATACCGTTCATAGAGAAGGAAACAAGACAGTGCGGAATGTAGTGTTATAATCAGAGCTAGGGTATACAGAAAGATCAACTTAATGCAAGATAAATCCATGTAAAAGTCTGACAGCAATAGGGAAGAAGCTGTTCTCGAGTCGGTTGGTACACGACCTTAGTCTTTTCTCTGAAGGAAGAAGGTGGAAGAGAGAATGTCCAGAGTGCATGGGGTCCTTAATTATGCTGGCTGCTTTGCTGAGGCAGTGGGAAGTGTAGGCAGAGTCAATGGATGGGAGGCTAGTTTGCTGGTTTGGGCTACATTCATGACCTTTTGTAGTTTCTTGCTGTCTTGGTATGGTTCCTACTCTGCCAAGCTGTGATACAACCAGAAAGAATGCTTTCTATGGTCAATCTGTAAAAGTTGGAAAGGGTCGTAGCTGATATGCCAAATTTCCTTAGTTTTCTGAGAAAGTAGAGGCGTTGGTGGGCTTTCTTAACTATAGTATCAGCATGCGGGGGGGGAATCAGGACAGGTTTTAGGCAACCTGGAAATCCTAAAAACATGAAGCTCTTGATCCTTAATAATTCGGCCCCATTGATGTGGACAGGGAATGTTCTCCTTTAAGCTTCTTGAAGTTGATGACAATCTCCTTCGTTTGGTTGACATTGAGGGAGAGATTATTGTTGGCACACCATTTCATCAGATTTTCCATTTCATTCCTGTACTCTGTCTCATCATTGTTTGAGATCCAACCCACTACAGTGATGTCATCAGCAAACTTGGAAAATCAAATTGGAGGGGTATTTGGCCACACAGGCACAGAGTATAGTAGGGTGCTGAGAACACAGCCTTATGGGGCACTGGTATTGAGGATTATTATGGAGGAGGTGTTGTTGCCCCTCTTTACCATTGCCTGGATCAAACAAAAACCTGTAAAAATTTTATGGGCAACTAGTTTTTTTTGTTATTTCGTAAGACATAGACATTGTTGGCTTGGCCAACATTTATTTTGGCAATTCCTAATTATGTTAGAGAATGAAAGATTTAGTGAGAGAGAAGAACTGAGGGAGATCAATATTAGTAGAGAAATTGTGCTGAGAAAATTGAGAGCATTGAAGGTGGATAAATCCCCAGGACCTGATAATCTACATCCCAGAGTACTAAAGGAAGTGGCTCTAGAAATAGTGAATGCATTGGTAGTCATCTTCAAGGATTCTATAGACTACGAAACAGTCCCTGCAAATTGGAAGGTAGCTAACATCACTCCAATATTCAAAAAGGGAGATAGAGAGAAAACAGGGAATTATAGACCAGCAAGCCTAACATCGATAGTGGGAAAAATTTTCGAATCCATTATCAGGGACTTTATAATGCAGCATTTAGAAAGTAGTGGCAGATTAGACAGAGTCAGCATGGATTTTTGAAGGGGAAATTATGCTTGACAAATCTGTTGGAATTCTTTGAAGACATAACTAATAGAGTTGACAAAGGGGAGTCAGTCGATATATTTGGAATTTCAAAAAGTATTTGAAAAGTTCCACCTAAGTCATTATTGTGCAAGATTAAAGTGTATGGGACTAGGGGAAGTGTATTGAGATAACAGAAAACTGGTTGGCAGAGAGGAAACAAAGAGTAGGAATTAATGGGTGCTTTTCAAATTAGCAAGGAGTAACTAGTGGGGTGCTAGGGATCAGTGCTAGGACCTTAGTTATTCACAACATATAATGATTTGGATAAGAGAACAAAATGTAATATCTCAAAGTTTGCAGATGATACCAGGAACTGTAACGAGGATGCAGAGATCATTCAGAGTTCGGTGAGTGGGCTAGTCAATGGCAGATGCAGTACAATTTGGATAAGTGTGAGGTTATTCATTTTGGGAGCAAAAACAAGCAGCAGATTACTTCCTGGATGGCTGAAAATTAGGAGGAAAGTGAGAGTAGGATCTGGGTGTCCTTGTGCACCAATCACTGAAGGTAAGCAATCAGGCAGTAAAAAAGGCAAATGATACATTGGCTTTCACTGAAAGAGGTTTTGATTATAAATACATGCAGGAGGGATGTTCCCGATGGTAGGGTGCCCAGAACCGGGGCGGGGGGTCACAGTATGAGGATGCAGGGTAGACAGATGGGGATGAGGAGACATTTCTTCACCCAAAGAATGGTGAGTCTTGGAATTCATTATCACAGGAAGTAAGTATCATCGAATCCCTATAGTGCAGGTGGTCATTCAGCCCATCAAGTCTGCACTGACAACAATCCCATCTAAGCGCTATCTCCATAACGCCACATAAATCCCTTGGCACTAAAGGGAAATCCCACCCACACATTTTCCCCTTAACACCCAAGTATTTACCCAGCTAATTCCCCCTAACCTACACATCTTGGGATACTAAGGGGCAATTTAGCATGGACAATCTACCTAACCTGCACAATGTACTTAACCTAGTGTGTGGGAGGAAACCAGAGCACCAAGAGAAAACCCATGCAAACACAGGAAGAATATACAAACTCCACACTGTGAAGACAGGTCCCTGGCGCTGTGAGGCAGCAGTGCTAACCATCATGCCACCTTGCCGCCCAAGTAGTTGAATGTATTTGAGAGACAGCTAGATAGAGCACTTGGGGCAAATGGGATCAAAAGTTATGGGGAGAAAGCAGGATTAAGCTATTGAATTGGATGATCAGCCGCAATCTTGTTGAATGATGGAGCAGCTTCGAAGAAACGAATGGCCTCCTCCGGTGCCTATGTTTCTATGTGCCCCAGGTGGTAGTGGTGAGCTGCCTTCTTGAACCATTACAGTCCATATGGTGTAGATACATCCACAGTGCTGTTAAGTGAATGCCAAACAGCATTTCTTCTTTTCTGATCCTGATTCTCCCTTGAGAACCAGTTTTGTACGAAGTGATACGTGTCAACCACAATAGGTTTCAGTGAAACAGCTATGCGTAAACTGTGACAACACAAGATGAGGAATGAGAAAAGCAATGTATTTTTACAAAGGGAGATTCAATGAGTAGCATGAGGTGGGCACTGGGACTAGTTCAGGAACAAGAAGCATCTATTATTGAAATGGGGCAGGTTGCACTTCGACAGGACTGGAACAGGTGTCCTTGGTTGAGGTGGGGCCAAATGTTCACTACTGTGTTGGGGGGAAGATTTACATTAAATTGTCAGGAGGATGGGCAACGGCATATTGAAATAGAACAGAAGAAGGTGTATAAAGTGAGAATATTGGATAATGTTTGTGAAGAAAGTTATTAGGGTAGGTGGTGGTTCAGTGGAACTGTCACTAGACTAATAATCCAGAAACCCAGGGTAATGTCCAGGTTCAAATGACGGATGGTGAAAATTAAACTCAATAAAACATCCGGATTCAGATGTTGAAATGATGACCACGAAAATAAAAATCTATCTGGTTTACTAATATCAAAGAACAACATAGCACAGAAAACAAGCCCTTTGGCCTTTTCAAGTCTGAGCTGCCCAATGTCCTTTATGGATGGAAACCTGACATTCTTACCTGATCTGGCCTACATGTGACTCCATACCATTGTAAATACTTTGCCTATTTCTTCTTCTGTTTGTTTAGGAAACCTGTGCTGGACAACCCAGCGGTTAGCACTGCTGTCTCACTGTGCCAGAGTTCCGGGTTTATTTCCAGTTTTGGGGGACTAACTGTGGAACTTACACATTCTCCATGTGTCTGTGTGGATTTCCTGCTGATGCTCCAGTTTCCTCTCACAGTCCAAAGAATAAAGAAAAGTACAGCACAGGAATAGGCCCTTCAACTCTTCAATCATGGTGCTCCAACTAAATTTAAAAAATAAAATTTGATTTGATCCATATCCTTTGTTTGATCCATATCCCTTTATTCCCTTCCTATTCATGTACCAATCCAGATGTCTCTTAAATGTTCCTAATGTGCCTGCTTTCATCACCTCCTCTGGAAGCACGTTCCAGACACCCACCACTCTGCATGACACACATCCACCGCTCATCTCCCTTAAACTTACTCCCTCTCATCTTGAACCTGTGTCTCTTTGCAATTGACATTGACACCTTGGGAATAAGCCTCTGACTACCTGATTGTGGGTGAATGGACGGTGAGGTGATTGTTGAGGGCTCAGACCCAAAACCAGCACAGGTTTTCTAAATAAACAGAAGAAGAAATAGGGAAAGTATTTACCAGCCTTTTGCAGCAAGGAGTTACACCACCTGTTGCTTCTAAAAATTAATTCACCCATTTGGACAGTTAGGAAACCAGACTGCTCTTGGAGGCTGACAATTGATTTTGGGAATTATGTAAAAATGATTCCATTAACAGAGCCAACAGTCACTAACAGTGCCTAAATCATGATGAAACATAATGCACAGGCAAGATCAGTAATGGGTTTTGTTCTATTCCTTTACATCAGCACTGTCAGCATAAATTCACATTTACATTTCAAAACCAATAAAACCATGGACTTGTTTGCTCCAAGGGTTTCATAATTCTCCATCAATTTTCCATTGGAGCTTAGCCACAGATTAGAGAGCTTTTCACAGCTTGACTGTTTAATTCATAGAACATAGAACATTACAGCACAGAACAGGCCCTTCGGCCTTCGATGTTGCGCCGACCAATATAAAAAGCAATGCCCCTCCAAACTAAACCATTCCCTTCTCTTCCATATACTTATCAACTAACCTCTTAAACGCCACCAAACTTGGCGCATCTACAACTGCTGCAGGCAGGGCATTCCACTCCCGAACCACCCTTTGGGTAAAGAACCCGCCTCTGATATCCGTCCTATAACTATCACCCCTTAATTTAAAGCTGTGTCCCCTCGTGCTAGCTTTCTCCATCCTAGGAAAAAGGCTATCACTGCCACCCTATCTAAACCTCTAATCATCTTATATGCTTCAATAAGATCCCCTCTTAGCCGCCTCCTTTCTAACGAAAACAACCTCAAATCCTTCAACCTCTCTTCATAGGACCTGCCCTCCATACCAGGCAACATCATGGTAAACCTCCTCTGTACCCTCTCCAATGCCTCCACATCTTTCTTATAATATGGAGACCAGAACTGCACACAATACTCCAAGTGCGGCCGCACTAGAGTTTTGTACAGTTGCAACATGAAGTTGCGGCTCCGAAATTCAATCCCCCTACCAATAAAAGCTAAGACTCCATATGCCTTCTTAACAACTTTATCCACTTGACTGCCTACTTTCAGGGATCTACTGACACATACACCAAGATCCTTCTGTTCCTCAACACTATTAAGAGCCCTACCATTAGCCCTATACTCTACACGTTTATTGTTCCTGCCAAAGTGCATTACCTCACACTTTTCCACATTAAACTCCATTTGCCACCTCTCGGCCAGCTCTGCAACTTGTCCAAGTCTCTCTGCAAACTATAACACCCCTCTTCACTATCTACCACTCCACCGAATTTAGTGTCATCTGCAAATTTACTAATCCATCCCTCAATACCCTCATCCAGATCATTTATAAAAATTACAAACAGCAGGGGCCCCAAAACAGACCCCGAGGTACACCACTTGTCACCGAACTCCAAGATGAATATCTCCCATCAACCACCACCCTCTGTCTTCTACCTGCTAGCCAATTCCTAACCCAATTAGCTAAATCACCCTCTATCCCATACATCTGCATTTTCTGCAGAAGTCTTCCATGGGCCACCTTATCAAACGCCTTATCAAATTCAGTACGTAGATGGTCTTCTGCTTTAAACAAGCAACAGAAATGAACATCTTCAAATGCTGGATGAATTGTTAACTTTACTTACATCTTTACAATATAATGATGCAAATAATGAAGCCTAAGGTGGTGTACTTGGGGACAGTGGCAACGCACGGGAAGTGCAAAATTGAACAAAAGTGCATTGAATCAATTATGTGGTTGTCCCTCCCAGAAAATGTAAATTCACTCCGATTACTTTTAGGATTGGTGTGGTATTGTAAGAATCATATTGATTGTTATGCCACTAAACTTGCTCCAATATCAAATTGTTATAGAAGAATGCTCTGACAGTTGTCCAAGCAACACAAATAAGCTGTTTTAGAACGAAAACAGCTTTAGCCACAACACCAGCATTATAAGTGCCGAATCTTGAACTCCCATTCACATTAGAAGCTGAAACAACAGATTCAACTATTTCAGCAGTGCTTTTGCAGCAACATCACAGGAAACTTGGATTGGTGGCTTATGCCTCTAGATTTTTGACCTCAGTTGAGCAGGGATTATGTGAAAGGCATGGGTTCTTAATTTTTTGTGTGGTGCAGTATTTTTCATACATAATTTGCCTTAATCTATGAACAATCTTAACGGAACACATTCCCATTCAATTGTTATTAGATTGACCGATTAAAGATGGTTCAGTTAGATTCAGAAAGAATGGTGGACTTCAATATTTCAGGGTAAAGATATCGGGGTTAAACGAACAACAGTGCTCACATTTTTAGCTGACAGTTTACAGTGGCAAGCCTCATGAGTGTTAAATTGTGGAACAAATAATCCCAAGGGAACATTTGTTCCCAAACAACAGGGAAAAGGTCCCTACATTCCAATTCTGCTAGATCAAGAACTATATCTGACATACCTGCACAAAGAGAAGCCTCTTAACAGGTTTTGAATATTCCTGCTAATGGATCCTCTATGGTAGAGGATGGTAATAGAATGTAAAAATGTGGAATATATGTGGAGGATCACCATGAATACCTCTCATTGAATTAGCTTTAAAATTACCTATGGGAATGGATGCTCAAGCAGCTAAATGGGTAGCTGTGGCTTACGTGGTTAGTCATTGTAATAAGTTTTCACCACCTGTAGATGTACCATCAGACAGCATGTACGTCTGCAGCAGCTGCATTAACTTCTTGCCATTCGGGGAAGCTAGAGATTTTGTTTCAGCAGACAGAAAATCTCCATTTCACTGTCCTTACTAAATTACATTTTACAAATTGCCCAAGGATGGGAACGTGGGATTGTTAAGGCACATCATGTAACCTCTCTTGTCAAGAATTTTCAAGGAGATGAACTGACAAACCAAGGTGCTCAAGAGAACTATGGGAGACTCCAGTGGCTACTGTTACTGTTAGTCAGGTTAGAACATAGAACATAGAACACTACAGCACAAACAGGCCCTTCGGCCCACAAGTTGTGCCAAACACATCAAAACCTACCCAGCCATAGACCTATCGATAACCCCCAATCCCATTGGATCCCATATACTCATCCAGAAGTCTTTTAAAAGACCCCAGCGAGTTCACCTCGACCACCACCAACGGCAGCCGATTCCATTCACTCACCACCCTCTGAGTGAAAACTTTCCCCTAGCATCCCCTCTGTACTTGCTTCCCTGCACCTTAAATCTGTGCCCTCTCGTCGCGACCATTTCAGCCCTGGGAAATAGTCTCTGAGAGTCCACCCTATCTAATCCTCTCAACATCTTGTAAACCTCTATCAGGTCGCATCTCAACCTTCGTCTCTCCAGGGAGAACAGTCCCAGCTCCCTCAACCTGTCTTCATAAGGCATGCCTCCCAATCCAGGCAACATCCTCGTAAATCTTCTCTGCACCCTTTCAATAGCTTCCACGTCCTTCCTATAGTGAGGCAACCAGAACTGCGCACAGTGCTCCAAGTGTGGTCTGACAAGGGTCCTATAAAGCTGCAGCATTACCTCCTGACTCCTGAACTCAATCCCTCGATGAATGAAGGCCAGTACACCGTAAGCTTTCTTAACCACATCCTCCACCTGGGAGGCCGATTTGAGAGTCTTATGGATCCGGACCCCAAGATCCCTCTGCTCTTCCACACAGCTAAGACTCCTACCTTTGATAGTGTACTCATTCATCCCGTTGGAGCTGCCAAAATGGACCACAACACATTTATCCGCGTAGAAGTCCACCTGCCACTTCTCTGCCCAGTCTTGCATCCTGTCGATGTCATGCTGCAACTTCTGACATCCCTCCCGACCATCCACAACACCACCGACCTTCGTGTCATCGGCGAACTTACTCACCCATCCCTCCACTTCCTCATCCAGGTCATTTATGAAAATGACAAACAGCAAGGGTCCTAGAACAGATCCCTGGGGCACTCCACTGGTGACGACCTCCATGCAGAAAAAGAGCCATCCACAACCACCCTCTGCCTTCTGCAGGCAAGCCAGTTCTGGATCCACAAGGCCAAAGCCCCTTGGATCCCATGCCCTCTCACCTTCTCAAGAAGTATTGCATGTGGGACCTTGTCAAATGCCTTGCTGAAGTCCATGTACACCACGTCCACTGCTCTTCCTTCGTCAATGTGTTCAGTCACATTTTCGAAGAACTCAATTAAGCTCGTAATGCACGACCTGCCTTTTACAAAACCATGCTGACTATTTCTAATCAACCTAAAATTCTCCAAATGCTCGTAAATCTTGTCCCTCAGAAGCCTCTCCATCAGCTTACCAACCACTGAGGTCAGACTCACCTGTCGGTAATTTCCAGGACTATCCCTGTTCCCTTTCTTGAAAATAGGGACCACATCCGCAATCCTCCAATCCTCTGGAACCTCTCCCGCCTCCATCGACGACGCAAAGATCATTGCCAGGGGCTCTGCAATGACATCCTTCACCTCCCACAATAACCTGGGGGTACATCCCATCTGATCCCGGAGACTTGTCTATCTTGATAGCAATTAAAAGTTCTAACACATCCGCTTCCTTAATATCTACATACTCAATCTTTTCAGTCTGCCGCAAACTTGTAGTGCATCCTCCCAGATCACTTTCCACCGTGAATACTGAGGCAGAGTACTCATTAAGCACCTCTGCCATTTCTTCCGGTTCCATACAGACTTTTCCCCCTTCACCTTTTATAGGCCCTATCCCTTCTCTTCTCATCCTTTTACTTTTCACATATTTGTAGAAGGCCTTGGGATTCTCCTTAATCCTACCAGCCAAGGCCTTCTCATGACCCCTTCTAGCTTTCCTAATTTCCTTTTTAAGCTCTCTTCTATAAGCCTTATACTTCTCTAGATCCCCAACATCTCCTCGCTCTTTGGACCTTTTATACACCTTTCTTTTCTTCCTGACTAGGTTCACCACAGCCTTCATGTACCACGGTTCCCGCGTTCTACCAAAACCTCCTTGTCTCACCGGAACGTTGTCGTGCAAAGCTCCAGACAAGCATTCCTTGAATATCTGCCACCTTCCTTCTGTGCTTTTCCCCAAGAACACCTCCTTCCAGTTTATTCGCCTCAACATCTGCCTGATGTCTTCATATTTCCCCTTATTCCAGACAAACACCTTCCTAGCCTGCCTGATCCTATCCTTTTCCAATGCAAGGGTGAAGGAGATAGAATTATGATCTCCATCCCCAAGATGCTCTCCTACCGAGAGATCCATCACCTGTCCTGGTTCATTAGCTAGTACCAGGTCCAGTACAGCCTCTCCTCTCGTAGGCTTGTCCACGTGCTGTGTCAGGAAACCCTTCTGAACACACCTAACAAACTCCTCCCCATCCAAACCCCTTACCCTTGGGATATTCCAGTCAATGTTTGGGAAATTGAAGTCTCCCATCACAACAACTCTGTTATTTCTACATCTCTCCAGTATCTGTTTCGCTATCTGCACCTGAACTTCCCTGTCACTATTGGGCGGCCTATAGAATATACCCAGCAACGTCACCGACCCTTTGCTATTCCTAACTTCCGCCCACAGAGACTCCGTAGACATTCCCTCCTCGGTATCCACCTTCTCTGCAGCCATGACACTGTCCCTGATCAACAGTGCCACTCCACCACCTCTTTTGCCTCCCTCCCTGTCCTTCCTGAAGGATCTGAATCCCGGGACCTGTAGTACCCAGTCCTGTCCCTGAGACATCCAAGTCTCTGTAATGGCCACCACATCACAATCCCAAGCAGCAATCCACGCCCTAAGTTCATCCACCTTATTTACTACACTCCTGGCATTAAAATAGACACAGCTCAGTCCCTCAGACTGGACATTTCCCTTCTCCCCCACTCGTCTAACCTGCCTCTCATCTTGCCTAAAGTCCTTCCCTACCTGGGAGCTAACTTCCTTGCTCCCAGTCTCCACATCACTATTCCCTCCCCCTAACCTTTCTAGTTTAAAGCCCCCCTTTAAAGTCTAGTTTAAAGGTTAATACAGGAGGATCTTAAACAGGCTCAGTGTAGTGATGATGATTTAAAACAATTACAAGAGAGAACACATTCCACTTTCTCCGCCAAATGAAAAAAATTACAGTTTCATAATGGGCCTTTTGTTAAGAATGGACAATATGTAGTGCCAACCCAAGATCATAATCAAATTGTTTACCAATGCCATTATATACAGGGTCATCAGGGAACAGGAACAACTATTAGATGAATTGAAGGATTATGTTCGTGCCTAATATGGACATGCATGTAAAGAAGCATGTAGACAATGGTTTCATATGTGCTCAAAAAAATCTGCAAGTAAAAGAGGAATTGAGGCATACAAGACCAGTTGAAGGACCATGGATTGATACAAATATATTATATTGGTCCTTTACCACCATATCATGGGGGAATTACATATATCCTAATGATTATTGACACTTACAGTAAATGGGTCGAAGCATCCTCTACTTAAATTAATACAATTAAAGTGACTGCCAGTACTCTAGTACAACGGGTGTTTACTAGGTGGGGACTTCCATGTAGTATTAAATCAGTCCCAAATTTATTGTCAATAAACAATAAATCAGTCATTTATTGTTCAAGTAATGAAACAGGAAGTTGTACTGGTTGTTGAGCAGTGTTGCCACTAGTAACTGGACAATCTTCAAACAGTGCGTATGATGATTCCTGCTCAACAGAGCATTTAGAATCAGATTGTTTCTAATGCCCTCCTTGCTTGGTTTGCCAATTAGTATTCATTGTTGTGGTGCATAGCTAGTATTTCTGACACATATTGTCTTCGTACATAGACAATGTCTTCAGATATATGTCCTTTTCAAGGCCCAGATGCCCATAATCATACACGTATGCTGTTCGAAATAGATGTCTAAGTTGGTTGCTAGATGAGATGTCCATACAAATAAGACATATTAAAGAGTCCAACTTACCCTCTCAGCACCTTCTTTGGTACATGGCACTTCTAAATCTGAATTTAAATTTTATTCTACTACCTCATCTTCCTCAATTATATTGTCTGAATACTTTGGACCTAAAATGATTAATAACAACAAATTTTAAGAGTTGCACGATGGCACAGTGATTAGCATTGCTGCCTCACAGTGTGAGGGATCCGGGTTCAATTCTGGCTTCAGTTGACTGTGCAAAGTTTGCACATTCTTCCAGTGTCTGCATGGGTTTCCTCTGCCTGCTCTGATTTCCTCCCACACTCCAAAGATGTGCAGAACTGGACATGCTAAACTGTCCCTAAGCATCAGTGGGATTAGCAGAATACAGAGACATGTTAAAACAATTAGTCAAATTATTAAACACAAGACAATTGAAGAAGGGAAGGAGAAAAATAGAACTTTATGTAGTTTTTATGGGAACTGGATGATGGAGCAACTTAGACAGAATTTAGAACAGACTATTCAGGGAAGTTCCTTCTTATATCAGTAATGTACATTTAGATCATTTAAGTCATAGGCAAACACATTCTAATGCGTGCTGTAATGGGGACAGGGTCTGGGTAGGATTGTTGTTGGTGCAGACTCAATGGGCCGAATGACCTCCTTCTTGCACCGTAGTGATTCTATTCTATGAAATATGAACTAGGTAATATAAAAATGTTCATTCTCAACTGATACCAATTGTAATGGATTGCACTAAAATTCATTTACCAAACTGGCATCCTTCTCATTCTCAACTAAGGGAATTATATTTTTTAAATACAGAGATTGTTAAATCAGGAAGTAACAGGTGAGGAGCAGAAATGGTCTGGTGGTTTAAAGAGTCACCAGAGAAGGGAGTTAATTATTGAGTTAGTAATGGACTACAGTGTAGGAGTATCCATAGTTAACATTTTCAATTTGTTAAGTGTAGATATTAAATTCTAACATTAACCCAGCAGATTAAGTAATGACTGAGTTAAGTAATAACGATCAGGATGCAGCATCAGAATTTCAATTGCTACAAATAGAACAGCACAGTGGTGAGCACTGTTGTCTCTCAGCACCGGACACCCAGGTTCAATTCCAGCCTTTGGTGACTGTCTGGGTGGAGTTTTGCACATTCTCCAAGAGTTTGTGTGGGTTTCTTCTGGGTACTCTGGTTTGCTCCCAAATGCTCCAGTTTCCTCCCAAAGTCGAAGGACGTGCAGGTTAGTTGGGTTGACCATGTTAAAATTGACCCCGCATGTCAGCAGGATTAGCAGGGTCGATATGTTGGGTTATGAGGATAGGGCCTGGGTGGAATTGTTGTCAGTGCAGACTCAGTGGGGTGAATGGCCTCCTTCTGTACTGTAGAGATTCAATGAAAATGGTAATAAAATATATGGTAACGGTGTTAGAAGGGCATCTAAAATAATTAGTCAAATTATTAAACACAAGGCAATGGATGATGGGAAACAGCAAAATAGAACTGATTAGGGATACGCAGCATGGCTTTGTTAAGGGGAGGTCGTGCCTTACGAATCTGGTAGAATTTTTTGAGGAGGTGACGAAAACGGTGGACGAAGGGCCGTTGATGTTGTCTCTATGGATTTCGGTAAGGCGTTTGACAAAGTCCCTCATGGGAGGTTAGTTGAAAAGGTCAAGGCTAATGGGATACAAGGACAGGTAGCTAGATGGATAAGTAACTGGCTTCGTAATAGGAGACAGAGAGTAATAGTAGAAGGGTGTTTTTCTAGCTGGAGGTCGGTCACTAGTGGTGTGCCGCAGGGCTCAGTACTGGGACCTCTTCTATTTGTAATATATATAAATAACTTGGAAGAGGAGTAAGTGGAGTGATCAGCAATTTTGCAGATGATACAAAGATGGCTGAACTTGCGGATAGTGAGGAGCATTGTCAGGCGATGCAGCAGGACATAGACAGGCTGGTAGCTTGGGCAGACAGATGGCAGATGGAATTTAATCCTGATAAATGTGAGGTGATGCATTTTCAGAGAAAGAATGTAGGGGGGGGGGCAGTTTATGATAAAGGGTAGACCTATTAAGAGTATAGAAATGCAGAGGGACCTGGGGGTGCAGGTGCACAAGTCTCTGAAGGTGACAGAGCAAGTGGAGAAGGTTGTGAAGAAAGCATATGGTATGCTAGCCTTTATAGGAAGGGGTATAGAGTACAAGAGCTGGCCTTTAATGTTGCAGTTATATAAAACATTGGTTAGACCTCATTTGGAATACTGCGTCCAGTTCTGGTCACCTTACTACCGGAAGGACATGGAGACTCTGGAGAGAGTGCAGAGGAGGTTTACCAGGATGCTGCCTGGTATGGAAGGTCTGAGTTACGAGGAGAAGTTAGGCAAATTGGGGCTGTTTTCCTTAAAAAGACGTAGACTTAGAGGAGATCTAATAGAGATGTACAAGACTATGAGGGGTATAGATAGAGTAAACAAGGTTAAGCTGTTTCCTAGGACGGACTCAAATAGCACGAGGGGTCACGGGCTCAGGGTGAGGAGGTAAGGTATAATTTGGATGCTAGAGGGGGTTTTTTCACACAGAGGGTGGTGGGGGTATGGAATGCACTGCCAAGTAAAGTGGTGGAGGCAGGTACTCTGGAGTTATTTAAGAAATACTTAGATGGACACATGAACAGAATGGGAATGGAGGGGTATAAAAAACTGATTTAAAATAGGGATCATGAGCCTCGAGAGTTTCCTGGGAAGTGTGTAAATAGATGATGATATTGATGTACTTGTTTTTATCCTACAGGTGCTTTGGTCCACCTTGTTGTCTAACGAGGGGCATACATGCGATGGGTCATGAGAGTGCTGCTCTCAGATTTTTTTTTTGAGAGTATTCTAGTTCTTCATGTCGTTGACCTGGATCATTTGATGGCCAACACCACAGCTCAGTGACTCTCGCTGTGCTGTGCAGATACATGGATTTGGGCCTGTGTCTGTGGGAGTTTGCGCATTCTCCCCGTGCTTGCGTGGGTTTTCTCTGGGTGCTCCGGTTTCCTCCCACATCCCAAAAATGTGCTCTTAGGCTAATTGGCAAAACAAATTCTCCCTCAATTGTCTGAAATTTGTTTTTTAATCCATAGATCTATAAACATAGACAGGGATCATGGGTAGAGGTGGGAACATTGGGGTGGTGGCATAGCCTCGTTGGGCTGAAGGCCCTGTTTCCCGTGCTGTTTTGTTCTTTGTATCAGTAATGTACATTTAGATTATTTAAGTCACGGACAAGGACATTTTAACATGTCCCAATATCAGTTTCAATGATTGGCCAAGGTTTGGTTTGAGAGTAATTGAGTTAAATGTTACATAAGGTTTTAGGATTAATAATAGGGATTCCAATGGGTACAATGAAATGCAAAGTATCAGAGGTTCAAAACATTGGTATCAATATGGATGCTATATGATAATATTTGACCTTATGTTATAGAAAGAGAAAATTTTGGTGGCTGTTACTTTGATTTTTGGCATCCCTTTAAAGAATTATTTGCCCATGTCGCATACATTCAAATGAACAAGCATATTGTTAATTTGAAGTTTATAAAATCTAAAGTGTAAATGGAAATTAGAGGTCACGATATGGATATCACTAAGTAGCTGATAAAGAAATGGGTGAGTGTTGCATTACTTTTTTATTAGAGCTCCATATTTTGAGAATGGTTTAATTTGTAATATCAGCCACAGTATTTTATATACTTTCCCCAAAAATTCCAACAAGATGGGGTTATATCGAATGAGTTGACATACATCAAAGCCAACGATCTCTATTAAATGTAACAGACTACTTTAGATGAATATTTTGAGCAATGTAATATTATCAACCTATTATTTGTAAAGACATTAAAACACATTAAGCTACTACCTACGAAATTTTTATTCAAGTGAAACAAACTGCTGAGGACATTGATCAGGATATTAGTTATAAAGGAAATGAGATGGTGGCATGATTTTTGGAATTCAGGTTCCAGCGTATAAATTCATCCTTTAATGTCTCATGTTGCAGTACTGATTATTTTATATACTTTGATTTACTTGATACTACTTACTGTTCAGTTTGTAAAATGGAAAAGAGAAATAACCCATCAGTTGAATGTGGAAGTGTTGTTAAAAAAAAAATGAGAATTTTGTTAATTGTAAATGTAACATTTGTAATATGTTAATAGTTTGGCTGATTTCTTGCCACCTGTTTGAGAAGAAGTTTGGTTATGGTCTGTGATCCACTTTTTTAGAAAGATAGGCATAGAATCATAGAATCCTACAATGCAGAAGGAGGCCATTTGCCTATTGAGTCTGCACAGACCACAATCCCACTCAGCCCCTATCCCATAATCCAATGCATTTATCCTAGCTAAGGGGCAATTTACCCTGACACTAAGGGACAATTTAGCTAACCTGCACATCTTTAGATTATGGGAAAAAACCGGAGAACCTGGAGGAAACCCACACAGACACAGGGAGAATGTGCAAACTCCACAGACAGTGGCTCAAGCCACGTTTCAGATGCACCATTAAACTGAAGCTCAGTCTGTAATCTCAGGTGGATGTAGCCGATCTCAGACCGCTATTATAAAACAGCAGTTTAGTTCTCTTTGATGTCCTGACCAATATTTATGGCTCAACCTATATACAACCTATTCTGGATAACTAGCACTGTGAGGCAGCAGTGCTAACCACTGTGTCACCGTGACACCCAATTTTGCTTTTTTTTTGCCTCCTTTTGCTTTATACTTCAGATCAATGGAAGGAATGGTGCTCAGAAAGAAGAGTGATGACAACAATAGTGATTATAACAACAATAACTTTAATAAAGAGCAATTGTGACCATAAGTTCAGCATGCGAGGATTTTGGTCAAGTGATAATCAAAAAACTCATTGAGTTTTTTGAGAAAGTGACCAGAGAGGTGGATGGGGGTAAGGCGGTTGATGTAGTATATATGGACTTTAGTAGGGCGTTTGATAAGGTGGCCCATGGAAGACTTCTACAGAAAATGCAGATGTGTGGAATAGAGGGTGATTTAGCTAATTGGATTAGGAATTGGCTGGCAGATAGAAGACAGAGGGTGGTGGTTGATGGGAGATATTCATCGTGGAGTTGGGTGACGAGTGGTGTGCCTCAGGGGTCTGTTTTGGGGCCCCTGCTGTTTGTAATTTTTATAAATGATCTGGATGAGGTTATTGAGGGATGGATCAGTAAATTTGCAGATGATACTAAAGTTGGTGGTGTGGTAGATAGTGAAGAGGGGTGTTTTAGTTTACAGAGTGACTTGGACAAGTTGCAGAGCTTGGCCGAGAGGTGGCAAATGGAGTTTAATGTGGAAAAGTGTGAGGTAATGCACTTTGGCAGGAACAATAAATGTGTAGAGTATAGGGCTAATGGTAGGGCTCTTAATAGTGTTGAGGAACAGAAGGATTTGGTGTATGTGTCAATAGATCCCTGAAAGTAGGCAGTCAAGTGGATAAAGTTGTTAAGAAGGCTTATGGAGTCTTAGCGTTTATTGGTAGGGGGATTGAATTTAGGAGCCGCAGCAGCATGTTGCAGCTGTACAAAACTCTAGTGCGGCCGCACTTGGAGTATTGTGTGCAGTTCTGGTCGCCACATTATAAGAAAGATGTGGAGGCATTGGAGAGGGTACAGAGGAGGTTTACTAGGATGTTGCCTGGTGTGGAGGGCAGGTCCTATGAAGAGAGGTTGAAGGATTTGAGGTTGTTTTCGTTAGAAAGGAGGCGGCTAAGAAGGGATCTTATTGAAGCATATAAGATGATTAGAGGTTTAGATAGGGTGGACAGTGATAGCCTTTTTCCTAGGATGGAGAAAGCTAGCACGAGGGGACACAGCTTAAAATTAAGGGGTATGAGTTATAGGACGGATATCAGAGGTAGGTTCTTTACTCAAAGAGTGATTGGGGAGTGGAATGCCCTGCCTGCAGCTGTTGTAGATGCGCCAAGTTTGGTGGCGTTTAAGGGGTTAATTGATAAGTATATGGAAGAGAAGGGGATGGTTTAGTTTGGAGGGGCATTGCTTTTTATTTTGGTCGGCACAACATCGAAGGCCGAAGGGCCTGTTCTGTGCTGTATTGTTCTATGTTCTAAAAGCACAAAATACAACACAGGAAAGGTACTTCGGCCATTCAAGCCTGCACAGATCATGATGCCTGTGCAAACGAAAACCGTGTGCACTTCGAGTCCATATCCTTCCATTTCCATCTTATTCACGTATTCATCCAGTTGCTCCTTAAATGCCCCTATCACACTTGCTTCCACCACCTCCCAGGGCAGCGCATTCCAGACGTTCACCATCCTCTATGTAAAAACTTGCCTCACACATCTCTAAACTTTTCCCCACGCACCTTAAACCTACGTCCCCTAGTACTTGACTTTTCTTTCCTAGGAAAGAGCATCTACTATTCACTCTGTTCATGCCCTCACAATCTTGTAAACTTCTATCAAATCACCCCCTCAAGCTCCATTATTCCAATGAGAACAAACCAAGTTTATCCATTCTCTCTTCATAGCTAATACCCTCCAACCAAGCAACATTTTGGTAAATCTCCTCTGTTCCCTCTCCAAAACATCCACATTCTTCTGTCAGAATGGTGACCAGAATTGAACACTATATTCTAAATGAGGCCGAAATAAGTTTCTATACAACTGCAGCACAACCTGCCAATTTTTATTCTCAATGCCTCAACTGATAAAAGCAAGCATGCCATATGCCTTCTTGATTACCTTGTCCACTTGCGCTGCCACTTTCAGTGATCAGTGGACATGTACACCCAGATCTCTCTACTGGTCAATATTCCTAAAGGTTCTACCATTTACTGTATAATTCCTCCATACATTGCATCTTCCAAAATGCATTATCTCACTCTTGCCTTGATTAAAATCTGCCATTTCTTTGCCTTAGTCTCCAACCAATCTGTATCCTCTGACAATCCTCTTCACTATCAGCAACTCCATCAATTTATGTGTCATCTGCAAATTTCCTGATCAGACTAGCTACATTTTCCTCCAAATAATTTATATATACTATGAACAACAAAGGCTCCAGAACTGATCCCTGTGGAACACAGCTAGTCACAACTTTCCATTCAGAAAAGCACCCCTCTACTGCTTCCCTCTGTCTTCTATGGCCAAGGCAGCTCTGTACCCATCTTGTCAACTCTCCTCCAAGCCCTGGAGACTTCATCTTTTGTACCAGTCCACCACGAGGTACCCTGTCAAAGACTTTACTGAAATCGATGTACACAACATCCACTGCTTTCCCTTATTTACCATTGTCACTTGCTTGAAAATCTCGATCAAGTTAGCGAGGCATGATTTCCCCTTCACAAAACCATGCTGTCTATCACTAATAAATCCATTTGTTTCCAAATGTGAGTAAATCCTGTCCTTAAGAATCTTTTCCAATAATTTCCCTACCACTGACATAAAGTTCACCGGTCTATAACTTCCTGGTTTATCTCTGCTGCTCTTTTTAAACAATCGATCAACACTGGCCACCCTCCGGTACTCTGAAACTTCACCTGTAGCCAACGAAGAGTTCTGTCAATGAACCTATATTATGATGAACTTAGAGAAAACAAAGTTTTAACGAAACTTACAATAGCCTTAAGTATCTACTTTCTCTCAATACACTTGTAAAATCCATTAATGTTCCCTCAAGCTTCTTTTCTTCAATTTCGTGATCTCGTTGTTCTTTATTTTAATCACTTCACATTGGTGGACATGAGTCTACCCAAAACTCATTTCTCATCCCTTAAGGTATTCCTTAAAAATCAATCTCCAATCAAACTTTTGGTCATTCCCCCCCAGAACTGCTCTCATAGCTCAGTGTTCAATTTGGTTTGATAATACTTCTATGTAACACCTTAAAACATTTTACAACAATAAACATGCTACAGAAATGGATATTTCTATCCTTCTCACTCTGGAAGTTCCTTACTGTTCTTTACATTGGAGGAGTAACATGCTTTCCAACCTTCAGATTCTTACCATAGATTTTTCAAACTCAGTTTCTGAAGAGGTTGGTGACAAAGGGCTCACTGGACTCAATGATGGTGAACTCTCCACACTGGAAATGTAATCTGGATCAGGAACATAAAGAATCTGCAAGAGAAATAGAGATGAAGAAATATTTAACAACTTATTCCAAGCACAAGCTTTAAAATTTAGGGCAAGTGCTTACTTTAATGCTTTATTTAAGATCGATAATTGTATGTAACCAATACAATACGTTCCAATTAATCATTTTAGAATAATACTGCTTTGTACCTTCAAGTAGTGGGCTCCTTGATGGCACAAGAAAAGCTGTGACATGACCAGCCAATTGCAACTGGTGGGAATATACAACTGAACTTGGTGGAGGGAAAGAGGAGAATGAAAAGTCAGACTTGCTCCTCCTCATCAACATCCAAGGTCCACTGGTGCAAATGTAATTTATGGAGTTTGCAAAAGTATGTGTGGATTGGCCCAATCTCTCTTCGTAAGACAGTCCCACCATCCTCAGAATGTGTGAACTTTTGCTGCATTCCCTCAGTTGCAATAATATCCTTTCTGGGATAAAGGGATCAAAACTACACGTAGTATTCCAGGCGCAGTCTAACCAAGCTCCTACACAACTGAAGCAAAACCTCACTAATCCTGTATTCATTTCTTATGATAAATCTTGCATTCCAATTGCCTTTTTTAATAGTTTGCTGCACCTGCATTTTAGCCTTCAGTGACATATGGACAAGGACTCTGCAATAATTTAGCCACATGCTGGTATCCCACCACCAACACCCTTTATTGTGCACTAAAGGAAAAAGATGTTCCAACACTTTTAGTCTTTACCTCAGGACCTATACCAGTCTAGGTAAAGTTACAGCTTAATCCCTCATTTCCCATTATGCAAGCCTCCACTTATTCAAGAAGGTAACTCACATTCTAAAAAGTCCATGGGTAGATCTATAGACAATTTTGCATGGCCTTTATGGTCATGATAAAATATCTCCCCACTTAAGTCGGTGTCTATCTCAGCACTTTCACTGTGAGGATGTGAAAGCGTTTAATTTACACTTGAGGTTTTAGATAGCAGTAAGAAGTCTCACAACACCAGGTTAAAATCCAATGGGTTTATTTGGTATCAAAATCTACTTGTTTACTAATCTATTTATCTGACAGCTTTCAGAGCGCTTGCTGCTCCTTCAGGTGAGTGGGAGTTCTAATCACAGACAAGGCACATAAAGATACAATTTACAATATAATGGTTGAAATGTGAGTCTTTACATATAACCAAGTCACAAAAGTACAGACAATGTGAGTGGAGAGGGCATTAAGCAGAGGTTAAAGAGATGTGTATTGTCTCCAGACAGGACAGTTAGTGAGATTTTGCAAGCCCAGGCAAGTCATGGCAGTTAACTCATGGGAGTTACAAATAGTGTGACATGAATCCAAGATCCCAGTGAGGCCGTCCTCATGTGTGCGGAACTTCGCTATCAGTCTCTGCTCAGTGACTCTGCACTGTCGTGTGTCGTGAAGGCTGCCTTAGTTGTTATCAGGTTCTTAGGGCAATGCTCCAGAATATATTTGAAGGCCACAAATACCAAGACCCAGCATTGTACCCAGAGATGATGGGTTTATGGTCGGTAACTATAAAAAAACTGACAACAATAGAAGTATTGACAGAACTTTTTCACACCAAATATGACTGTCCAAAGCTTCCTACTTAATTTGAAAACATCATCGCTCTGCATCCAAAAAGTCCTGGAGGCATGTGCGACAGAAGGCATAGCATCTCTCCAGCAATATGATAGTGTTGCAGCAATCCTGCATGGGAAGCTTCACAGGTTTAAAATAAGTTATTTCTTTGGGTATAAATGGCACAATGTTTGGATGACATTACTGATGCGTGACCTGAATAAAAGCCTCTATCTCTAAAGCTCCCCAAGATCATCTGCATATTTTTGCAGTCGGGTTTGCAAGGGGCCAGCTTAGGAGCAAAATTGGAATAAATGCTCTGTAATAATTGACTAATCCCTGGAAGGATTTCAGCTCCATGGTGTTCTTGGGGTTGGCGTTTCCAAAACAGCTTTTATTTTATCCTCTACTGGATGTAACCGCTGGCTGTCAACTCAGTAACCTTAATAGGATATTTTGGCTGCTTGGAAAACAGATGTCTCCCTTTCAAGCAAACCCCCTCAAAGGAAAATCTCTACAAAACTTCTTCTAGGTTGATCAGGTGTTCCTAATCGGAGGCCCACATGACCAAAACGTTACTCGAGTATACTCCTACCTTGGGTAGCCCTAGAAGGATATATTCCCCAGTTCTTTAGAAAATGGAACAAAACTCCTAAAGAAAATAGATACAGTTGTAGAGTCCCTTATGTGTGTTGATTGCCACATACTTCCAATTGGATTCATCCAATATAAGCTGTAGCTAGTTGTCGCTCATACACAACTTGGATAACATCTTGCCATCTGTTAACTTGGTATACAGATCTTCAATCCGGGGCACAGGGTACTTAAGAGTTCAGACAGCTGATTGATGATCACTTTATAGTCCCGGCAAACTGATTTGTTATGCTTAAGAACATGCCAAGCCCAACACAAGCAACGCCCACTTTCCAAATTGCACATGTCTCAACATACCCAAGCTTTTGAGGCACTCTAGTTCAGTTTTCACCTTCTCCAGCCAGGAACTAGCCTGGCTCTGAAGTACCTAGGTTTAGTATTGGGGTCCAAAGGGCCTTGACTCCTTCGATTTTTCCCAGGCTTCTTGAAAAACTCCAGAATATCTACTGATAACTTTGTACAGTGGGGCGGCACAGTGGTTAGTACTGCTGCCTCACAGCACCAGGGACCCGAGTTCGAATCCTGGCTTGGGTCACTGTCTATGTGCAAACCCTTCATTCTCCCTGTGCCTATGTGGGTTTCCTCTGGATGTTCCAGTTTCCTCCCACAATCCTAAAATACGCGAGTTAGGGATTGGACATGGTAAAGTGCCTCTTAGCATCAAGGGGAATAGCTAGAGTAAATGCACAGGGTTATGGGGATGACGCATGGGTGGGATTGTGGTTGGTGCAGACTTGATGGGCTGAATGGCCTCCTTCTGCATTGTAGCACTTTATGATTTTATGAAATTCTCTCTCCTCCCACGCCCGGCCTGAAGATCTCCAACCAGTTGAGTCGAAATTGCTGGAACCAATTTCTCCCCTCAAGACTTGATTCATGACCCTGTATCATGAGCAGGAGATGAGCTGATTGCTGTCTCTAAGTCATAGAACATAGAACATTACAGCGCAGAACAGGCCCTTTGGCCTTCTATGTTGCGCCGACCGTTATAAAAAGCAATGACCCTCCAAACTAAACCATTTCCTTCTCTTCCATAAACTTATCAACTAACCTCTTAAACGCCACCAAACTTGGCGCATCTACAACTGCTGCAGGCAGGGCATTCCACTCCCTAACCACCCTCTGGGTAAAGAACCTACCTCTGATATCCGTCCTATAACTATCACCCCTTAAATTAAAGCTGTGTCCCCTCGTGCTAGCTTTCTCCATCCTAGGAAAAAGGCTATCACTGTCCACCCTATCTAAACCTCTAATCATCTTATATGCTTCAATAAGGTCTCCTCTTAGCCGCCTTCTTTCTAACGAAAACAACCTCAAATCCCTCAGCCTCTCTTCATAAGACCTGCCCTCCATACCATGCAACATCCTGGTAAACCTCCTCTGTACCCTCTCCAATGCCTCCACATCTTTCTTATAATGTGGGGACCAGAACTGCACACAATACTCCAAGTGCGGCCGCACTAGAGTTTTGTAGTTGCAACATGATGTTGCGGTTCCGAAATTCAATCCCCCTACCAATAAATAAGTCATGGTGGTACCTATAATTTGTAAAGATTTCCCATATAAGAGGCTTTCGTATTTTCCTACTTCAGGATTTGGATGGCTGATAGGAGGTGCTTATAAGTCTGTTCCCCAATATCAGGGGTTGTGGCTCTCATGTATACTTCAAATTTCAAGAGATAACCATTTACTAATAATTCCACCGTAACAACTTTCACTGTTACAATATGACTCAGTCTTAGTGCCCCTGTGTAAGAAGGGATATCTTCATGGTAAGGTCAGGTACCATCCTCAATTTCTTCCTAGACAGCCTGTTCCTGAAACATCACTGTGGTTGTTTCGTTTGACAGTGCTTGCAATAATCAGTCCAGTGGTAAATGTACCTTTCTGGAGCACAGTTTTCAATACTCCATGTCAGCACTACCATTCCTTGACCGTCTAGTGGTGACTTTAGGATTCACGTAAGGAAAGAAGCCTTTTAATACCTGTTTTGCACAAGAACTTTCCATTAACGACTGATTACATGAGATACTTTCCCATAGGATAACGTGGTTGATTTATGTCCCTTGTACTTCCTGAGTCTCTCTGCTGCCTTCTCAAGCAACCAGACTTTTTCCAGCAGATGTTTTTTTTAAGTTGAAATTTGGTTTTGCCTGAAGTTTCTTTTGAATAGCTGGGTCATTTCTGCCACACACCAATGTGCCCTGTAACATTTCCTTAAAGACAGTCGAAATTCACTGTGTTCAGTTAGTTTCCGCAAATTAGCCAAGAACGGCACAGGCTTGGAGGCTGTTCCTGTGCTGTATATTTCTTTGTTAACTCAGGTGACAGCTTCCCCAGGAGTTTTGTCAGTCACGTTGAAGGAACATCACTGGAGAATTACCGGGAGCTTCAGGTCATTGGTTTTTTTTTAAAACTAGGTCTACTAGTTCATTCGAAGTTTTTGAATTGGGGGCATTCAGATAGCTTAGACTTCTTATCACACTGGAAGTTAAGACCCCGCATGCTGTTAGCAATATCAGTTTTTGCTTTTCATCTCCTTTCATATTGTTAGTACAAAAGAAACAAATGCACTTCTCCAATGTCATAGGGGTCGAGTTTCCCAAAAACAGTTATTATGCCTTTTTCTTACCAGAAAAACTCATGACGTTCATAAGGTTGCCTGGACAGAAAGATGAAGGAAGTAAAGCCTTTAATTCATTGTCGTCAATGTAGTAATTTAGCCACATGCCAGTTTCCCATCACCAACACCCTTCATCATGCACCAAAGGAAAAGATCGCTCCCTTGCTTACAATCAGGTAGTCTTCACCTCAGACCCTATAATGCCGATTCAGGTAAAGATATAGGGTGCAAACCACTTCCCTTTGGCGAGACTCTACTTGTCAATAAGACAGCTTATTTTCCACAAACCCCATTGATAATTCCCCATGGCCTTTGTGATCATCATAACAGATGTCCAAATCCCTTTGTACATCTATACTTCCTAATTTCTTATCAGTAAATACTGTGCATATCAGTTCCTCCTGCCAAAGTAGATTACTTAACATTTTCCACATTATACTCCATCTGTCATTTCTTGCCGAGTCACCAGGTCTGTCCAAGTCCATCTGTAGCCACTTTACATTGTCCTCACAACACACATTCCCGCCTAGCTTTGCATCATCTGCAAACTTGAAGACTACATTTGGTCTCCACATCAAAAGCAATGATACATATTGTAAACAGCTGGGGCTCAAGTGCAGGTGCACTAGCCACAGTCTACCAATGCAGAAAGACAGGAGCCAGAAGTCCTTTGAACATGCTCCACCATTCATTTTTATCATGGCTTATCATCAAATTCAATATCCTGATTCCTCCTTTCCCTTCCATATCCCTTAATTCCTTTAGAGCTTAGACCTATATCTAATTTCTTCTTGTTGCCCAAGGGGCAGGGTGCTGAATTGGGGGAAGGCTAACTATGGTCGGATTAGGCAGGAACTTAGGGAAACTGATTGGGAATGGTTGTTTGAGGATAAGTCCACGCTAGGCATGTGGGACACTTTCAAGGGAATACTGAAAATGTTGCAAGATAAGTATGTGCCAGCCAAGAGGAAAGATGGGAAAGGTAGGATTAGAGAGCCGTGGATTACTAGGGATATTGAGGACTTGATTAGGAAGAAAAGAGAAGCGTATGATAGGTCGAAGCAGCTGGGAACCGAAACAGCATTGAAGGAATATAGAGAGAGTAGGAGGGAGCTTAAACAGGGAGTTAGAAGGGCAAAAAGGGGGCATGAAATGATTTTGGCGGATAGGATTAAGAAAAATCCAAAGGCTTTTTACTCCTATGTTAGGAATAAAAGGGTGGTTAGAGGAAAAATCGGACCTCTTAGGGACAGAGGAGGGGAACTGTGCTTAGAGCCCGAGGGAATGGCGGAGATCCTGAATGAATACTTTGTGTCGGTATTCACGAAGGAGAGGGCTTGTTGACAGCTCCTGTCTCTGAGGGAGCTGTGGACCAGTTGAGGGAAATATCCATACCGAGGGAGGAAGTGTTAGAGCTTCTAGGTAGCATTAAAACTGATAAATCTCCAGGGCCTGATGGCATTTATCCCAGGCTGCTTAGGGAGGTGCGAGGTGAAATTGCTGGGCCTCTGACGCAAATCTTTGTCTCTTCCTTGGACACAAGTGAGACCCCAGAGGACTGGAGAATAGCTAATGTTGTACCGTTGTTTAAAAAGGGTAGTAGGGATAACCCTGGAAAATATAGGCCGGTGAGTTTGACGTCAGTGGTAGGGAAGCTGTTGGAAGGGATTCTTAGAGTTAGGATGTATAGGCACTTAGAGCGTTGCGATCTGATTAGGGAAACGCAGCATGGATTTGTTAAGGGGAGGTCGTGCCTTACAAATCTGGTAGAATTTTTTGAGGAGATGACGAAAACGATGGACGAAGGGCAAGCTGTTGATGTCGTCTATACGGATTTTAGTAAGGCATTTGACAAAATCCCTGATGGGAGGTTAGTTGAGAAGGTCAAGGCTAATGGGATACAAGGACAGGTAGCTAGATGGATAAGTAACTGGCTTGGTAATAGGAGGCAGAGAGTAATAGTGGAAGGGTGTTTCTCTAGCTGGAGGTCAGTCACTAGTGGTGTGCCGCAGGGCTCAGTACTGGGACTTCTTCTATTTGTAATATATATAAATGACTTAGAAGAGGGAGTAAGTGGAGTGATCAGCAAGTTTGCAGACGATACAAAGATGGCTGGACTTGCGGATAGTGAGGAGCATTGTCAGGCGATGCAACAGGACATAGATAGGCTGGTAGCTTGGGCAGACAGATGGCAGATGGAATTCAATCCTGATAAATGTGAGGTGATGCATTTTGGGAGAATGTAGGAGGAAGGTATATGATAAAGGGTAGACCTATTAAAAGTATAGAAACGCAGAGGGACCTGGAGGTGCAGGCGAACAAGTCTCTGAAGGTGGCTGAGCAAGTGGAGAAGGTTGTGAAGAAAGCATATAGTATGCTAGCCTTTATAGGAAGGGGTATAGAGTACAAGAGCTGGCCTTTAATGTTGCAGTTGTATAAAACGTTGGTTAGACCCCATTTGGAATACTGCGTCCAGTTCTGGTCGCCCTACTACCGGAAGGACATGGAGATTCTGGAGAGAGTGCAGAGGATGTTTACCAGGATGCTGCGGTATGGAAGGTCTGAGTTACGAGGAGAGATTAGGCAAATTGGGACTGTTTTCCTTAGAAAGACGTAGACTTAGAGGAGATCTGATAGAGGTGTACAAGATTTTGAAGGGGATAGATAGAGTAAACAAGGTTAAGCTTTTTCCTCGGATGGACTCAAATAGCACGAGGTGTCACAGGCTTAGGGTGAGGGGGGATAAGGTAGAATTTGGATGCTAGAGGGAGTTTTTTCACACAGAGGGTGGTGGGGGTATGGAATGCGCTGTCAAGTGGTGGAGGCAGGTGCTCTGGAGTTATTTAAGAAATACTTAGATGGGCACGTGAACAGAATGAGAATGGAGGGGTATAGAAAACTGATTTAAAATAGGGATCATGAGCCTTGGGAGTCCCTGGGAAGTGTGTAAATAGATGATGATATTGATGTACTTGTTTTTATCCTACAGGTGCTTTGGTCCACCTTGTTGTCTAACAAGGGGCATACACACGATGGGTCGTGAGAGGACTGCTCTTGGATTTTTCGAGAGTATCCTAGTGCTTCACGTCGTTAGTGTATGCTTGACCTGGACCATCTGATGGGCAACACGACAACTCAGTGACTATCGCTGTGCTGTGCAGATACATGGATTTGGGCCTGTGTCTGTGGGAGTTTGCGCATTCTCCCCGTGCTTGCGTGGGTTTTCTCCGGGTGCTCCGGTTTCCTCCCACATCTTAGGCTAAATGGCAAAACAAATTCTCCCTAAATTGTCTCAAATTTTGTTTTTAATCCATAGATCTATAAACATGGACAGGGATTGCGAGTAGAGGTGGGAAAATCGGGGTGGAGGCGCGGGCTTGTTGGGCCGAAGGGCCTGTTTCCCATGCTGTTTTTGTTCTTTGAAATCGGAAAAATACTTGGTCTCAACTATATTGTGGTAATGAACTCAACACATTCACTACCTGAAGAAATTTCTTCTTACATAATTTCTACAAGATTTATGCCTTATCTTCAAAATATGAACCCTAATCTGAACTCCCCCATCATTTGGAACATCCTTTGAGTCTGCCCAGTGTAACCTTGGTTGGAATTCTATACATCTATAAGAAGTTCCCCTCTCACGCTTCTAAATGCCAGATCCTAACTAATTCTAATCCTAACTAATTTAGTCTCTCCTCATATGACTGAATTGCCACACCAGCAATCAGCCTGGTAAACCTGTACTCCCTCTATACTGAGAGCATCCTTTCTCAGATAAGTACACAAAAACTGCATGCAATACTCCAGATACGGCCTCATGAACACCATATAAAATTGCAACTAGACATCCCTGTCACTGTACTTAAATCCCCTCGTATGAAGACCAACATTCCAATTTCTTTCTTTACTGTCTGCTGTACTTGCACAATTACTTTCAGTGATTGATGCAAGGACACAAATGTCCAGCTGAGTATCCACTCTCTCAGTTTATACTCATTCAAGTAATAATCTGTTTTCGTATTATTGCTATCGAAGTTGATAACTTCACATTATCCATACTATCGCATCTGCCATTTAATTCCCAGCCATTTCTTTATTCCCCATTACAAATTCTCCCGTTTCTGACTATAGCGAGTCTACGTTCATTTTTGGCAATTTTTCCTTCTCTTTACATACTGATAGAAACTTTTAATCTCTTTTTAATATTCCCTGCTAGCTTACTTTTGTAATCTATTTTTTTCCTTCTTAATCAATCCGTAGGTCCTCCTTTGCTGAATTTTAAACTGTTCCCATTCCTCGAGCCTACTGCTTTTTCTTGCCAATTTATGATTTTTTTTCCTTGAAACTGATATTCTCTCTAATTTCCCTTTTAAGATATTGTTAGCCAGAATTGCCTTCCCATCCTTGCACCAGACGAGAATAATAAAACTTCTGGAATTAAGCCACTTGTTCTTTAAATGCCTGACATTTCCTATCCACTGTCTTTCCTTTCAGTAATGTTTCCCAATTCACGCCTCATATCATCTTTACTGTTATCTTTACTGACATTCAAGACCCTGATCTCAGAATCAACTAATCACTATCCACCTTGACAAAGAATTCTACCATATTATGGTCACTCATTCCCTAGGGTTCTCCCATAACTAGATTGCCAACTAATCTTTTCTCATTACACAACAGTCAATCTAAGATGGCCTGTTTCCTTGATGGTTCCTCAACGTACTGCTTCAGAAAACCATCCCATGGTCAAAAAGTTCTTCCTTGATTAATTTAACTCACTCAATCAATAGGCAAATTAAAGTTGTCCATAATCACAGATTCTTTAACACGTGCATCTCTGATTTCCCCTTTAATGCTTCTCCCAATAATATCACTATTTGATGGTCGTGAGAATGACCCAGTTTATTTCTGTTCTGTTTTCTGTCTGTTAGCCAATCCTAAATCCATGTCAGTATCTTGACCCCCATCCCATATATGAATTTAGTTTATTGCTACATGTATTGGTATACAGTGAAAAGTACTGTTTCTTGCATACTATTTGTGGAGTTCATAGGGGAGAAGGAAAGGAGAATGTGTGGAACGTAGTGTTACAATCATAGCTAGGGTATAGAGAAAAACAACTTAATATAAAGTAGGTCCATTAAAAACTCTGATGGAAGCAAAGAAGAAGCTATTCATAAGTTGGTTGGTATATGATCTCAGACTTCTGAATCTTTTTCCCCAGTGGAAGAAGGTGGAAGGGAATGAGTCTGGGGTGCAAGCAGTATGAAGTGTAAATGGAGTCAATGGATGGAGACTGATTTATGTGATGGACTGGGCTACGTTTACAACACTACTTGGTTTCTTGTGGTCTTGGTAAAAGCAGGAAACATACTGAGCTGTGACACATCCAGAAAGAATGGTTTCTATAGTGCATCTGTAAAAATTGGTGAGTCGTAGTGGACATGCTGAATTTCCTTAGCCTCCTGAGAAAGCAAAGGATTGATGGGCTTTCCCAACTATAGCGTCAGTATGGAGGCACTAGGACAGTTTGTTGGTGATCTGGACACTTAGAAACTTGACACTCTTGACCATTTCCACTTCATTCCCCATTGATGTGGACAGGGACCTGTCCTCCACCAAGCTTACTGAAGTCAATGACTGTCTCCTTTGTTTATCGGCTATTGACAGCAACATTATTGTGATTGCAACATTCACCAGATTCTCCCTTTCCTGTACTCCATCTCATCATTGTTTGAAATTCAACCCACTATGATAGTGCCATCAGCAAACTTGAAAAACAAGTTGCAATGGAATTTGGCCACAGTCATAGGTGTATAAGGAGTACAGTAAAGAGCAGTGGACAGTCTTATGGAGCACCTGTGTTGAGGATAATCATGGAGCAGCTGTCATTGCCTATCCTTACTGATTGCAGTCTGAGGTTAGGAAGAGGGAGGAGCCGAACTCTACGCCACAGAGTTTGGAGATGAGTTTTGCAGAAATAATGGTGTTGAAGACTGAGCTGCAGTCAATAAATAGAAGAAGTTGGACTTAAGTACATTTACTATTCAGGTATTGCAGGGTTGAATGTGGGGCCATGGAGATAGCATTTGCTGTGGACCAGTTGTAGTGATAGGTGAATTGTAGTGGATTCAGGCAATCTGGAAGACCAGAATCGATTCATGCCATGACTAATCATTCGAAGCAGTTGATAATGATGGGTGTTAAAGCCCACTGGGTGATAGGAAAGCCAGGCAGCATGCCTGAATAACCTTCGGTGCAAATATGAACATTGGCTTCTTGAATCAGATAGGGACCACAGATCGGTATAAGGAGAGGTTAAATGTGTTTGTGAATATCCCAGCAGTTGGTCCATACAGGATCTGAATGCTTTTCCGGGTACCCCATCTGGGCAAGGTGCTTTCCATGGGTTGACTTTCAAGAAGGCTGATCTAACATCTGCAATGGTGACTTTGGATATCATTTCAGCCAAGGTGGAAGACATCCTCTCACATCCTCTTGCTCAAAACGTGCATGGAATGCATTGAGCTCACTGGGAAAGAGTGCATGGTTGCTGACAATTTTACATGCCTTCATCTTGTAAGACGATAAAATCTTGTAAGTCATGTTTTGCGGATCTTGCTATAGTCGGTGGGAATCTGTGTGGCTAGCCTGGGACAGAATTGTCTATTGACATCTTTAGTGGTTCTCCATAGATTGTATCTGGATCTCTTGTATAGGTCAGGGTTGCCTAACTTGAAAGATTCAGACCTGGACTTCAGCAAGTAGTAGATATCCCTGTTCATCCATAGTTTCCGATTGGAAAACACACAGATTTGCTTCTTTGGCACACAGTCTTAAAATCATAAGAACATATGGCATTTCTATCCAAACTGATCCATACCCATTAATAAGCTCATTGAAGCTAACCCCATTTGCATGCATTTGACCCATATCCCTCTAAGAACTTTTCCTACCACTCAGAGGAGTGGTAGATAGTGAAGAGGGGTGTTATAGTTTGCAGAGAGACTTGGACAAGTTGCAGAGCTGAGCCGAGAGGTGGCAAATGGAGTTTAATGCGGAAAAGTGAGAGGTAATTCACTTTGGCAGGAATAACAAATGTGTAGAGTATAGGGCTAATGGTAGGACTCTTAATAGTGTTGATGAACAGAGGGATCTTGGTGTATATGTGCATAGATCCCTGAAAGTTGGCAGTCAAGTCGATAAGGTTGTTAAGAAGGCATACGGAGTCTTAGCTTTTATTGGTAGGGGGATTGAATTTCGGAGCCGCAACGTCATGTTGCAACTGTACAAAACTCTAGTGCGGCCGCACTTGGAGTATTGTGTGCAGTTCTGGTCCCCACATTATAAGAAAGATGTGGAGACATTGGAGAGGGTACAGAGGAGGTTTACCAGGATGTTGCCTGGTATGGAGGGCAGGTCTTATGAAGAAAGGCTGAGGGAATTGAGGTTGTTTTCGCTGGAAAGAAGGCGGCTAAGAGGAGACCTTATTGAAACATATAAGATGATTAGAGGTTTAGATAGGATGGACAGTGATAGCCTTTTTCCTCGGAAGGAGAAAGCTAGTACGAGGGGACATAGCTTTAAATTAAGGGGTGGTAGTTATAGGACAGATGTCAGAAGTAGGTTCTTTACCCAGAGGGTGGTAAGGGTATGGAATGCCCTGCCTGCTGCAGTTGTAGATGCAACAAGTTTGGTGGCATTTAAGAGTTAGTAGATAAGTTTATGGATGAAAAGGGAATGGTTTAGGTTAGAGGGTCATTGCTTTTTCTTAATTGGTCGGCGCAACATTGAAGGCCGAAGGCCTGTTCTGCGCTGTAATGTTCTATGTTCTATGTTCTATATATTTGTTCAAATGCCTTTTAAATTTATCAATGTCCTGCTTCAACTATTTCCTCTGGCAGCTCATGACACATATACACCACTCTGTGTGGAAAAAGTTGCTCCTCGGGTTCCCATTTATTCTTTTCCCTTTAAACTTAAATCTATGCTCTCTAGTTCTGGATTCCCTACCCTGGGGAAAAGATGCTATTCAAGCCTTTCATGATCTTATACACCTTTATAAGTTCACCCCTTAGTCTCCTATCCTTTGAGGAAAAAGGTCCTGCCTGTCCAATCTTTTGTGATAACTCTGTCCCTTGAGTCCTGGCAATGTCCTTCTAAATCTCTTCTGCACTCTCTCCAGTTCAATAACATGTTTCCTACAGCAAGGTGAGCAAAACTGAACACAATAGTCCAGGTACGACCTCACCAACATCCTGTACAACAGCAATGAAACTTTCCAGCTTCTATACTCAATGCCCTGACTGATGAAGGTTAGTATACCAAAAGCCTTCTTCATTGCCCTGTCTACCTGTGACTTAGAGAACCACGCACCTGAACTCCAAGGTCCTTTTGTTCCATGATACTGCTTAAGGTCCTACCATTCACCATGAAAGTCCTACCTTGATTTAACTTTCCAAAATGCAGTACTTCAATCTGTATTGAACTCCATTTGCCATTTCTTGGCCCAGTTTCCTGCTGCAATTTTTGATAACCTTCCTCACTGCGTAGGATATCACTTATTTTCGTGTAATCTGCAAAGTTGCTGATCATGCCTTTTACATTCTCATCCAAACCGTTGATATACATGTTGCCAAGTTGAGTTTGTGAAATTGGAATTTGATGTTGGTAAAGATGTAAAAAAAATGCTACAGTGGGGAAGAAAACATTGCATAGTCCTTTTAAAATCTAGTGTTTTGCTTCAGTGCTTGAGGTTAAAAATACCAAGTACATACAGAGGACGAGGTGAAACATTTGTAACGAAAAAGTCAAGCAGTAGTCTAGACAAGACAAATTGTTTTTGATTAATTTAGCTTAATCAACTTAAAGCAGGCACTCAGCTACCAGAAATCTATAAAATTTGAATTTGATGGTGTTGACAACATAAGACCAATCCTATGGTAGGAATATCACACATATAGAAGAGAGCAAAAGGGGAGAAAACAAGAGACCACCAGACGAACCACCACCTCTCAAGCTTCAAGAGGGAAAGACAGCTCTCAACTCTACCAGCTTCAGATATGTCTCAAGACAGCACACCATGTAGCAAGCAAAAGGTAGCTAATCAGAAAGAACTTACAGACAGAGGAATCAACAGAGAAGCTCCAAAAGATCCCGAAAGCCATAAACCTGGTTATACTTCTGAGTGTGACTGAATTCTATTAATATATATTTTTTGGTTAATGAATGATTTTTGTATAAGTTTGAATAGCATTCGATTACCATCTTATTTTACTTGGCATGTTCCTCCTTTAGTTAAAGATCCCTGTTAGTTAAATAAATAAATTGTTAAGCGTTCATTTTAAAGCAAGTGTCAGGTATTTCTGCTAGTTAACCACGAAACATTACTGAAGAGCAGGTCACACTTTCCCACACATTTTTAACAGATTACAGGCAAGGTTGAGGGATTTGGCATTACTTCTCAAAACTTCTGCGTTGTAACACAGATAACAAATAGGTATGGGCTGAGTACTGACCCTTGAGGCACACCACCAGTCACAGGTCTCCAGTCTGAGAAGCATCCTTCCACCATTAGCCACTGCTTCCTATGATCAAGCCATTTGAATATCCAATTTACCAGCTCTCCCTGGATTGTGTGTGATTTAACCTTCCACAGCTGCCTACCATATGGAACTTTATCGAAGGCCTTACTGAAGTCCATTTAAACTGTGTCTACATTCGAGTCTTCATCCTGGATATTTCAAAAAACTCTAACAAATTGTAAGGCACAATCTCCCATCCACAGAGCCATGCTGACTACTACTAATCAAACCCTATCTTTCCAAATGCCTGTACACCTTATCCCTCAGAATTCTCTCTAGTAACCCATCATAGACAGCAGTGGGAAGTTGTGCGTGGAGCCTGAAGAGATTGGTGAGGCACTGAATAAATATTTCTCTTCGGTATTCACGCAGAGTGCTGGAAATGTAGCTATGGAGAGCACTGAGGTACAGGTTTGCAAATTGGGAAGTATTGTAGTAGATAGGGAGGATGTGTTAGAAATTCTCGAGGGTTTGAAGTTGGATAAGTCCCCTGGGCCGGACGGGATTTACCCTAGGATTCGCTGGGAGGCAAGAGAGGAGATTGCAGAGCCTCTGGCTCTGATCTTCAGGTCCTCGTTGGTTACGGTGTGGTTCCGGAGGACTGGAGGATAGCGAATGTGGTCCCATTGTTCAAGAAGGGGAAGAGAGACCTTCCAGGGAATTATAGGCCAGTGAGTCTTACTTCTGTTGTGGGCAAAGTATTGGAGAGAATTATTAGGGATAGGATTTATAGTTATGTAGAGAGAAATGAATTGATTGGGGATAGTCAGCATGGTTTCGTGAAGGGTAGGTCATGCCTTACTAACCTCATTGAGTTTTTTGAGAAAGTGACCAGAGAGGTGGATGGGGGTAAGGCGGTTGATGTAGTATATATGGACTTTAGTAATGCGTTTGATAAGGTGGCCCATGGAAGACTTCTACAGAAAATGCAGATGTGTGGAATAGAGGGTGATTTAGCTAATTGGATTAGGAATTGGCTGGCAGATAGAAGACAGAGGTGGTGGTTGATGGGAGATATTCATCGTGGAGTTCGGTGACGAGTGGTGTGCCTCCGGGGTCTGTTTTGGGGCCCCTGCTGTTTGTAATTTTTATAAATGATCTGGATGAGGGTATTGAGGGATGGATCAGTAAATTTGCAGATGACACTAAAGTCGGTGGAGTGGTAGATAGTGAAGAGGGGTGTTATAGTTTACAGAATGACTTGGACAAGTTGCAGAGCTGGGCCGAGAGGTGGCAAATGAAGTTTAATGTGGAAAAGTGTGAGGTAATGCACTTTGGCAGGAACAATAAATGTGTAGAGTATAGGGCTAATGGTAGGGCTCTTAATAGTGTTGAAGAACAGAAGGATCTTGGTGTATGTGTCAATAGATCCCTGAAAGTAGGCAGTCAAGTGGATAATGTTGTTAAGAAGGCTTATGGAGTCTTAGCTTTTATTGGTAGGGGGATTGAATTTAGGAGCCGCAGCATCATGTTGCAGCTGTACAAAACTCTAGTGCGGCCGCACTTGGAGTATTGTGTGCAGTTCTGTCGCCACATTATAAGAAAGATGTGGAGGCATTGGAGAGGGTACAGAGGAGGTTTACCAGGATGTTGCCTGGTATGGAGGGCAGGTCCTTTGAAGAGAGGTTGAAGGATTTGAGGTTGTTTTCGTTAGAAAGGAGGCGGCTAAGGGGGGATCTTATTGAAGCATATAAGATAATTAGAGGTTTGGATAGGGTGGACAGTGATAGCCTTTTTCCTAGGATGGAGAAAGCTACACGAGGGGACACAACTTTAAATTAAGGGGTATGAGTTATAGGACGGATATCAGAGGTAGGTTCTTTACTCAAAGAGTGATTAGGGAGTGGAATGCTCTGCCTGCAGCTGTTGTAGATGCGCCACGTTTGGTGGCGTTTAAGAGGTTAATTGATAAGTATATGGAAGAGAAGGGGATGGTTTAGTTTGGAGGGGCATTGCTTTTTATTTTGGTCGGCACAACATCGAAGGCCGAAGGGCCT
Source organism: Sphyrna mokarran (assembly GCA_024679065.1). Lineage (NCBI taxonomy): Eukaryota > Metazoa > Chordata > Chondrichthyes > Carcharhiniformes > Carcharhinidae > Sphyrna > Sphyrna mokarran. Next base: position 111,482,677 of record JAGIQG010000007.1, on the reverse strand, counting down.
GTTCTGTGCTGTATTGTTCTATGTTCTATAGATATTAGGCTTTCCAGTCTATAACTCTGAGGATTTTCTCCAGAAGACCCTCCAGTCTTCTGATACCTCACCCATGGCTAACAAGGATACAAATATCTCAGTCAGGGCTCCAGAAATTTCTTGTCTAGCCTTACACAATGTTCTTGGATATACCTGGTCAGGACCAGGAGATTTATCCATCTTCATCCATATTAAAACACCCGTTACCTCCTCCACTACAATGCAAACTGTCCCAGTATATCACCACTAACTTACCCAGGTTCCCAATTCTTCCACAGTAAATAGCATAGAAATATTCATCAAGAGCCTTGCCAATATCCCTTTGCATTTACCTTAAATCCTCTCAGCCAAAGCTACCTCAAGCCCCTATTTTTTGCCGTCCTGATTTCTCTTACACCTCTAGGGAATCCCCTGATTCCAGCTGCTTGTACCCGAGCTATGCCTCCTTCTAAAACCTCAATATGTTTTATCATCCAAGGACCCCTACTACTGCCAGCCTTACCCTTCACTCCAGTAGGAACATATAGACCCTGAACTCTAGCTATTTCACTTTAAAGGCCTTCCACTTGCCTGAAGTCCCTTTGCCCTCAAACAAGCTATTCCAGTGAGCCCTTGCAAGCTCCTGCCTAATTTCATCAAATTAAAACTTGCACCTGTGGACGTGTTTTGTCACTCTCCACAATGGAAAAAGCAACACAGAGAGCAAGGGAAATCCAGATTAAACTATGTTTATTTCAATGCAAGAGGCCTGACAGGCAAGGCAGATGAACTCAGATCATTGATGGGTACATGGGATTGGGATATTGTAGTAATTCCTGAAACATGGTTAGGACAAGGACAGGATGGGCAGCTCAGTGTTCCAGACTACAGATGATATAGAATAGGAGGTAAGAGAAGAGGGGGAGTTGCACTTTCGAATAGGGAAAGCATCACGGCAGTACTGAGAGGGGATATATCCAAGGCCACTGAGTCTATAAAGGTAGAACTGAGAAATAGGAAGCGGGAAATCACTTTGAAAGTATTGTATGATAGCCCCCAAATAACTGGCGGGAAATTGAGGAGCAAATACGTAAGGAGATTACAGATAGCTCCAAGAAAATTAGAGTGGTAATGGTAGGGAATTTAAGTTTCCCAACATTGACTGGGACAACCATAGTATTAGACAATTGGATAAAGAGAAATTTGTACACTGTATTCAGGAAGAATTTCTCACTCAGTATGTGGATGACCTAGAAACCATGGAAACCTTAGAAAATTACAGCTCAGAAACAGGCCTTTTGGTTCTTCTTGTCTGTGCTGAACCATTTTTTGCCTACACCCACTGACCTGCAATAAAAACCATAGAAAATTACAGCTCAGAAACAGGCCTTCTGACTACAGAGGGAGCAAAACTTGACCTCCTGTTAGGAAACAAGAAAGAGTAGGTGACAGAAGAGTTACTGAGGGATGACTTTAGAATCATAGAATCCTATACTGCAGAAGAGGCCCTTTGGCCCATCGAGTCTGCACCGACCACTATCCTACCTAGGCTCTACCCCCATATACCTACATATTATACCTACTAATCCCTCTAACCTCTGCATCCCTGGATACTAAGAGGCAATTTCTTAGCACAGCCAATCAATCTGACCTGCACATCTTTGGGACCAGTGACCGTAATTCTATTAGTTTTAAGATAGCTATAGAAAATGATAAGTCTGGCCCAAAAGTTAAAATTCTAAATCAGAACAAGGCCAATTTTGATGGCATCAGACAGGAACTTTTAACAGTTAATTGGGGGAGTCTGTGGGAAGGCAAAGGGACATCTGGTAAATGGGAGGTTTTCAAAAAGCTTTAAGGGTCCAGGGTAAGCACACTCCTCTTAGAGTGAAGGGATAGGCTGTCAGGAATAGGAAACCCTGGATAACTCAGGACATTGAGGCTCTGCTCAAGAAGAAGAAAGAGGCACATGACATGATAGGCAGCTGGGATCAAGTGAATCCCTTTAAGAACATATCGGATGTAGAAGTAGAGTTAAGAGAGAAATCAGGAGGGCAAAAAGGGAACACAAGATTATTTTGGCAGATAAGGCAAAAGGAGAATCCAAAGAGCTTCCGCAAATACATAAAGGACATAAGAATAACAAGAGAGAGATTAAGGCTGCCTCAGGAGAAGGATGTGGAAACACTGGAGAGAGTGCAGAGGAGACTTACCAAGATGCTGCCTAGTTTGGAGAGTAGGTCTTATGAGGAAAGGTTGAGGGACCTGGGGCTTTTCTCTTTAGAGCAGAGGAGCTTGACAGGCAACTTAATGGAGGTTTATAAGATGATGAGAGGAATTGATAGAGTGGACGAGCAAAGACTATTTCCTCGGGTGGGTGTCGCTGTTACTAGGGGACATAACTATAAGGTTCATGGTGGGAGATACAGGACAGATGTCTGAAATAGATTCTTCACTCAAAGTGGTTGGGGTATGGATTGCAATGCCTGCTGTGATAGTGGAGTCAGACGCTTTAGGAACACACCAGAATGACAGGGAGTGGGATAACTTGATCTTGGGTTTGGGCATAGCTCAGCACAACATCGAGGGTCGAAGGGCCTATACTGTGCTGTACTTTTCTATGTTTCTAAGGATCAACAAGGTCATCTATGTGTGGATACACAAGACAGGGATGAGATCCTAAATGGATATCTCTCATCAGTATTTACTGTCGAGAAAAGCATGTATGTTATGTTACTTGGGGAAATAAATAATGATGTCTTCAGAAATTTACATATTGCACAAGAGGTGGTACTGTAAGTCTTAAAGAGCGTCAAGGTAGGTATATCCCTGGGACCTGATGAAGTGTATTCTAGGACATTGTGGGAGGCTAGGGAGGAAATTGTAGATCCCTTGGCAGAAATATCTGAATCACTGATTGTCACAGATGACATGCGTGAAGATTGGAGAGTGGCAAATATTATGCCTTTGTTTAAAAAGAGCTGCAAGGAAAAACCTGGGAACTACAGGCCAGTGAGCCTCACATCTGTGGTGGGTAAGTTATTGGAAGGTATTTTGAGAGATAGGATCTACAGACATAAGAACTGATAAGGTTCAGTCAGCATGGCTTTGAGTGAAAATCATGCCTCACAAATTTGATTAAGATTTTTGAAGGGGTAACCAAGAAGTAGATAAGGGCAGAGCAGGTGATATTCTTATGGACTTTAGCAAAGCCTTCGATAAGGTACTGATTGTTGTATTTTATGGGATCCAGGTGAGATAGTTAAATGGATACAATAATGGCTTGATGGTAGAAGCCAGAGGGTGGTTGTAGAAGGTTGTTTTTCAAACTGGAGACCTGTGACCAGCAATGTGCTCAAGGCATTTGTCATTTATATTAATGATTTGGATATGAATATAGGAGGCATGGTTATTAAGTTTGCAGATGACACCAAGATTGGTGACACAGTGGGCAGCGAAGAAAGTTATCTCCAATTGCAATTGGATCTTGATCAATTGGGGCAATGGGCTGACAAATAGCAGATGGAGTTTAATTTGGATAAATGCAAGGTAATGCATTTTGGTAGATTGAACCAGGGCAGGACTTACTCAGTTAATGGCAGGGGAGAGTTACAGAACAAAGAGATCAAGAGGTACACGTTCATAGTTCCTTGAAAGTAGAGTTTCAGGTGGAAAAATGGTGAAGGTGGCATTCAGCATGCTTGGTTTCACAGGCCAGAACCTTGAATACAGGAGTTGGGACATCTTGTTGAAGTTGTACAAGACATTGATAAGGTCACACGTGGAATACTGTGTAAATAAAAAGGATATTATTAAACTAGAAAGAATGAAGAAAAGATTTAGGATACCACCGGGACTTGATGGTTTGAGTTGTAAGGAGAGATTGGATAGACTGGGACATTTTTCCTCTGGAGCGTAAGAGTCTGAGAGGTGATCCTAGAGGTCTATAAAATAATGAAGGCTATAAATCAGTTAGATAATCAATATCTTTTCTCAAAGATCGGGGAGTCTAATAGTAGAGGGCATAGATTTAAGATGAGGGGAGAAATACAAGAGTTTCCAGAGGGGCAACTTTTTCACACAGAGGGTGTCAAGTGCTTGGAACAAGCTGTCAGAGATAGTAGTAGAGGCAGGTACAATTTTGTCTTTTAAAAAGCATTTAGACAGTTACATGAATAAGATAGATATAGAGGCATATGGGCCAAATGCGGGCAGTTGGGACTAGCTTTGGGGTTTAAAAAGAGGGCAGCACAGACAAGTTGGGCCGAGGGGCCTGTTTCCATGCCATAAATCTCTGTGACTTGGTGTTCACAAAATTGAACAAACTATGATCACTGGTTCCAAAGTGGTCCCCACTATCACCTCAGTTATTTCCAAAGATTAGGTCAGGTTTTGCTCTTTTCTGAGTGGGGCCCTCCACATATTGCCTAAGGAAATTTTCCTGAACACAACAAATTCCACCCCATCTAATCCCTTAACGTAATGGCAGTCTCAGTCTGTTAGGAAAATTTACATCGCCAACTATGTCAATCCGATTACTCCTGCATATTTGTTCTTCTCATCCCATTGACTATTGGGGGGTCAGTAGAATAACCCGAATAATTTCACCATCCTCTTCTTTTTCCTTAGTTCCACCTACAAAATCTCATTGGATGATTTCAGTTCATCTCTGACTACTGTCGTGATGCTCCCCTTAATCAAGAATGCAACTCCCCCCTTCTCCCTTTCCTCCACTTCTGTCCCACCTAAAGCATCTGTATTCTTGAACATTAAGCTGCCAGTCCTGACCCTCCTTTAGCCATATTTCAGTTATGGATACAATATCTTAGTCCCACAGACTTATCCATACCCTGAGTTCATCAGCCTTACCTGTCAGCCCTCTGGCACTGAAATAAATGCAATTTAATCCAGTAAATTTTCACCATTCCCCACTGTGCTCTTGCCTATTATGTCTATTCAGCTGCCATTGCTAAATACTACATCTCCCTTCAGTCTCTCATTTCTTTCCCTACTGTTGAGGATCCCACACCCCAAGCCTAACCTACCTTCAAGAGACTCAACACCACTTCTTTCTTAATCTTAAAATGCCCTTCACTAATCTCACTATCCTCCATCTTTTGTAAATCCCCATGCAAAGTACTCATTCAGATGTCACGCACACCCCTTGCCTCCAAGCACAAGTTCCCTTCCTTATTCTTGAGTGGACCTATCCTCTTGCTAGTTATTCTCTTATTTTAATTATGTATAAATGCCTTGAGATTCTCTTTAACCCTACTTGCCAAAATAACAGCTCCTCCTTGCTGTCCTAATTCCCCGCTTGAGTTCTTTCCTGCTTTCTTTATATTCCTCCCTGTACGATGTTAGCTTCCTAAACCTTACGTATGCTTGTTTTTTCCCTTTTGACTAAATTCTCAACCTCCCTTGTCATCCAAGCGTCCCTTCCCTGACAATCCGTACCGTTCTTACTCACTGGAAATGCCTTTCCCGAACTCGGATCAGTAAGTCTTTAAACAACTCCCACATAGCAAATATGGGTTTGCCCGATATCAGCTGCTCTCTTATCTGTCCCAAGCTCTTTATTTTGCTGATCATGGGCACATGGTTACAGAGTGGTTAGCACTGCTCCAGAGACCAGGTTTCAATTCTGACCTTGTGTAAGTTTATGTGGAGTTTGCATGTTATTCCCATGTCTGTATGCATTTCCTCGGATGCTCCAGTTTCCTCCCACAGTCCAATTATGTGCAGGTTGGATGGATTGGCCATGCTTACTTGCCCCTTAGTTTCCCATTATGTGTAGGTTAGATGAATTGGTCACGAGAAACATGGGGCGTTACAGGGATAAGGTGGCAAGAGGGTGGGGGGGAGGAATCAAGGTAATATCCTCAGTGCAGACTTGATAGACCAAATGGCCTCTTACTGTCTGAATTCTATGACTTTCCGATGAAACTTTATCAAAAGCCTTCAGGAAGTCCAAATATACCATGTCCATTGACTCTCTGTCAATTTTTATTAGTAATATCCTGAAAACATCGTCCAAGACATTTGTCCAACTAGTTCATCAAACATGATTTCCTATTCGTAAGTTCATGATGATTATGCCCAATCAGATCATGATTGCCTGAGTGCCTATTTATCACATCCTTTACTGCTGTTGTAAGACTAACAGGTCTGTATTTCCCTATTTTCTCTTGCCCTCCCTTCTTCAATAATGGGGTGAAATTTTCTACCTTCCAGTCTTAAGAAACCATTCCAGAATTTCTAGAATTTTTGGAAGATGACCAATGCGTCCATTATTTCTATAGCAACGTCTTTCAATACTCTGGGATACATAAGATCAGTCCCAGGGAATCATCAACTTTCAGTTCAATTTCAATTTAATTTCTCCAATACAATATTCTTACTTACAATAATTTCCTTTGTTGCCACATTCTCCCTAGTTGCTTGGATCCCAACATCTGGGAAGTTTCGTGCATCTTTCTCAATGAAAATAAGCACAAAGTAATCATTTCGCTTCTCTGCCATTCTCTGTGCCCCATTATAAATTCTCCTGACTCTGCCTGTAATGGACCCACATTTGATCCAAACACTTCCTTTTTACATACCTATAAAAAATTTATATTTTTTTTGCTGGATTGCATTCATATCCTGTTCTCCCTTTATCGGTTTTTGCCTTCCTTTGCTGTATAGTTCTGGCAACATTGTAAGCCTTTTCTTTTAATCTTATACAATCCTTAACTTCCTTTATCAGCTATTGTTAAAAACAAAGAACAAAGACTTTTGACTGGCTTTTTATACCTTGAAGGGATATATAGGCAATGTATGAAGACACAATTATATTTTCACAATCTATTTCAGTCAATTAGTCTCTCATGCCGTCATAATTTTCTTTACTCAACTTTAACACACTGGTTTCAGATTGAACTTCCTCATTTTTAAATTATATATCTTTATTATATATCAGGCTCACATAAAGTAATGTAAATTTGAGGTTATGTCCACGAGGAAAATTTGAACAGGCTAGGCTCTTTCTGCTGGAAAAGTGAAGACTGAGGGCTACTTGAAGGAAGTTTATTAAGATTATGAAAGGATTATTATGAATAGGCTGGGTGTGGAGGAGGTATTTCTACATGAGGAACATATGAAAGCCAGGGATCATAAAACATAGAACAATACAGCACAAACAGGCCCTTCGGCCCACGAGTTGCGCCGATCACATCCACCAATCCACAGACCCATCTATAACCCCCTATCCTATTCGTTTCCATATACTCATCCAGAAGTCTCTTAAAAGACCCCAGTGAGTTTGCCTCAATAACCTTCAACGGCAATCGGTTCCATTCACTCACCACCCTCTGAGTGAAAAACCTACCCCTGACATCTCCTTTGTATTTGCTTCCCTGCACCTTAAATCTGTGTCCTCTCGTAGTGACCATTTCAGCTCGGGGAAATAGCCTCTGAGAGTCCACCCTATCTATTCCTCTCAACGTTTTATAAACCTCTATCAGGTCGCCTCTCAACCTACGTCTCTCCAGTGAGAAGAGTCCCATCTCCCTCAACCTATCTTCATAAGGCCTGCCTCCCAATCCAGGCAGCATCCTTGTAAATCTCCTCTGAACCCTCTCAATAGCCTCTACATCCTTCCTATAATGAGGCGACCAGAACTGCGCACAATACTCCAACTGGGGTCTAACAAGAGTCTTATAGAGCTGCATCATTACCTCCTGACTCCTAAACTCTATTCCTCGATTAATGAAGGCCAGTACACCGTACTCCTTCTTGACCACTTCCTCCATCTGTGAGGCCGATTTAAGAGTCCTATGGATCCAGACCCCCGAGATCCTTCTGCTCTTCAACACAGCTAAGACTCCTACCCCTTATATTGTATTCCTTCATCCCATTATTCCTGCCAAAATGGACCACTACACATTTATCTGCGTTGAAGTCCATCTGCCACTTCTCCGCCCAGTCTTGCATCCTGTCTATGTCCCGCTGCACCTTTTGGCATCCCTCCAGACCATCCACAACACCACCGATCTTTGTATCGTCGGCGAACTTGCTAACCCATCCCTCCACTTCCTCATCCAGGTCATTTATGAAAATGACAAACAGCAGGGGTCCCAGAACAGATCCCTGGGGCACTCCACTGGTTACCGACCTCCATGCAGAACAAGACCCATCCACAACCACTGTCTGCCTTCTGCCGGCAAGCCAGTTCTGGATCCACGAAACGTAAGACAGTTACAACTACATCCATTATGGAATTCGGGAGAAATAAATCTTCACTGTGATTTTCTTTGGAATGTAAAACTCACTAATATGGAGTAGTTAAGGTCATTAAGTGGAACTTATGTTTACACTTCACTCTGAACCCTTGTTGCTTGTGAAATTGTGATGCTGCATTTGCCTGCTTAAAAGAAAACTTTGTTTTACAAACAAGCAACATTTGATAAATGTTGAATAAATCACTTTTATATTTCAATTAACCAGATTTAACTGCAATGTAATCGTATCACTGTAAGATGAAAAATCCTAATAGGTTACTAAGATTTTTAAATCATTAGACATTAGGCTCTGATAAAACTACCAGCATTAAGTTAAATGACTTTTAAAAGCAGGCTGATGAGCTAACAAAAAAGCAGTTTACACATGAGACACAGTAAGAGATTTAAACAAGTGATTATGATTTTACACTAATAGTTTGAATGTGTTAATGCATTTTGTTTTAAAAAGGGTTATTGTTCACTTTAGCCAAAGGCAATTTGCTGTGAAACATCATGGTAAAGAGCATTAGGGCAAAGCCATATTCTAAAGAATGTTAACACCTTCAGAATATGCAAGATTTAGCAGTAGTTTTGGAAGGAGAGAACATTTAATCACATGAATAGAGTTTATTCAATCCAGATAAGATGGATGCATGCCCAGACATGGAGTCATACGTTCATGTCATTTGAGTATGACCGATACAGGAACTCGTAGGACATTCGTTTGAACTTTAGGCTAATGTCTGAGGTTACTCGGCAAAACGAGAAGTGAGTCAGTCAAGACAGTAGTTAGTTTCCAGATTCTACGGACTAATAAAATGCCATTATGCCAGATGGTAAGATGCGATTGGGTAAGTTGTATGACAAATATGATGGCTGATTTATGTATATTGAAGATGATTGATTTGAAAGCTAATGAAAGGGGAGAATAACTTATAATTGATCTGTTTTAAATTTTATATATCAGATGTCATTGGATAGGCCCAGCTGTTCTATCTCAGAGCTGACCTAACCCTTTGATGATTTCTCCTAGTTGCGGCTTAAATAAAGTTACTTAAAATCTTTAAACTGAGATACTGGCTTCGTGAGTCTTGTATTATCTAAAGTAGTATCCGGCCATCTCAGAAACCCCATCAACAATCATACAATTTCCATGTTACATATAAAGCACAAAACATTAACATAAAGCTATAAAGCCTAATACCTGGCCTGGAACAACAGATCTGGCGAACAATTTATTCAGCTGTACTAGCTCGTTAGGTGCAGTGTCAAATTTGAGTGCGATGCTATTCAAAGTATCCCTCGATTCAACCTGTCAGAGAAATCAATTCAGTTGTTGGTAATTTTAAGTAAAAGCATTCAGTCAGCATCATGTATTTTTTCAGTTTACTGTTTTTATCCACTCTTCAACTCACTCCCCGCTATAGAAATGTACTTCTTAATTTTTGGTTTAAAATAACAAAATGAAGGTAAGAAAATATTTTATAACTTTTGAAAGCAAAGCATGTGTTGGGAAATCACAGACAGATTTCCCAACACATGACAGAGAGGAAAATTTCAGGGAGGCAATAACATGTTGGTATTGTCACTGGACTAATAATCCAGAGATTCAGGACAATGCTCTGGGGACGCAGGTTCAAATCCTACCACGGCAGATGGTGAAATTAGAATTCAATTAAAAAAATTCTTGAATTAAAAGTCTAATAATCAACATTATCTAATTATAACCACAAAACCATTGTCAACTGCAGTCAAAACTCACCTGATTCACTAATGACCTTCAGGGAAGAAAATCTGCTGTCCTTACTGAGTCGATCTACATGTGACTCCAGATCCACAGCAATGTTGTTAATTTTTAACTGCTGTAAGAAATGGCCGAATAAGCCTCCAGTTCTGGGGCAATTAGGATTGGGAAATAAATGCTGGCTCAGACAGTGATGTCCACATCCCATAAAAATGCCATAGAGAGGCAGTAATGGAATGGAACACCATAAGGAAATGAGATAAGAGGCTCAGATGTCGCAAAATAGATAAGTTGTGAGGCATGTTTTATAGGAAGAACATAAGGACAAAACCCGGAGAGGTATAGGGAGGTAATTCTAAAACTCAGGGTCCAGTCACTAGTAGTGGAGTGGTTAAAATTGAGAATGCTCAGGGGGCATTCGGATATCTTTGAGGATTGTTGGACTGGAGAAGAATACCACATAAGAATACAATGTCCACAGCAAGGATTGCAAATGAGGATGAAAAGATTAAAATCTTGGCTTGATTGGGAGCCAATGTAGATCATTCAACAGAGGGATGAAAGGGGAATGGAACTTGCTGCAAAACATCAGCAGCAGAATTTTGGATGATGTTAAGTTACTGAGGGTGGAATGGGTTGGGGTAGGAACCAGCTGAGAGTTCACTGGAACAGTTAAGGTCTAGAGGTAACAAAGGCATGAATCAGGGTTTCTGCAGTAGATAAGGTAAGACAATTGCAAAGTCGAGTAATGCAGTTAATAAGCAGACTTAGTGATCTGACAAACGGGATATCAGAAATTCACACCAAGGTTTCAACTGGACTGGTTTAAGCTTAAATCTTTTGCTGGGGAGAGGAATCCAGTGGGCAGCAAGAGGAATCCAGTCAGCAGTAAGAGCAGTGTTTGGAGGAGGTACTGAAAATAATAGTTTTAGTCTTCATTAATTCAGAGGAAATGTTTGCTGATCTAGTATTGGATGTTGGATAAACAGTTTAATGATTTAGCAAATGAAACAGTTGAAACAAATGATAGCAAGGACTCGCTGGATGTTATAGCATTCATATCAAAACAATGTTTTTGGATGATGCAACTAAAAAATTCATAATGACTTTAGGAAATAGAAAATCATCACTTCCAAAACTTTCTAATTAGATTTTTTAAAGCAATAAAAATACCAAATTCAGAGCCCTGTTATACCCATCCCTTTATATCCAGCACACACTGATCTTCAAAAAGGATCAGTCATGAACTTTTGCCCAAATATTCAGAATATACTCTCACAAATACGAAGTTAAAAAATTGTGCAAAACTGCAGTATAAGTAACAATATGATGTGAGAGTTATTTTGACCTTTACGTTAGGCCAATGGACTAACTTTCAGCTACAGCAAGGTTGCTTTCTGCCACATATCCTCCCAACTATTCAATTCTTGTTCAGCAAATGGTGAAAATGCATCCATATTATTCATTCCTGAATGCCCACTTACTGACATTCTAATTGTTGCCATTAACCAGTGGGTGGCTAAAAATCAGAACTGAGCAAGAAGTGCTTCTTTTTGGTGTCAGAAAGTTAAAGCTTATTTATTAGTCACAAGTAAGGCTTACATTATATTGCAATGAAATTACATCTCCAAACTCTATGGCTTGCCTTGGCACTTCCTCTGCAACTGGATCCTGAACTTCCTAACTCTCAGACCACAATCAGTAAGGACAGACAATAACAACTCCTCCACAATCATCCTCAACAACAATGCCCCAAAGGCTGAATTCTCAGTCCCCTAGTAGTTGCCTTATATACCTATGATTGTGTGGCCAAATTCTCCTCCAACTTGATTTTCAAGTTTGCTGACAATACTACCATAGTGGGTCGGATCTCGAGCAATGACAAGAGTACAGGACTGAGATTCAGAATCTGGTGAACTGGTGTAGCAACAATAATTTCTCTTTCACCTGTCAACAAACAAAGCAGATTGTCATTGACTTCAGGAAGCCCCTGTCTACATCAACAGGAATGAAGTGAAAAGAGTCGAGACATTCAAGTTTTTAGTTGTCCACCAACAACCTGGCCTGGTCCCCCCAGCTGACACTATAGTTAAGAAATCCCACCAACATCTCTATTTTCTCAGAAATCTAAGAAAATTTGGCATTTCAGCTATGTCTCTCACTAACTTTTACAGATGCACCATAGAAAACATTCTTTGTCGGTGTATTGCAGCTTGGTATGACTACTGCTCTGCCCAAGACCACAAGAAACTATAAGGGTCGTGAATGCAGGCCAATTCATCACGCAAATCAGCCTCCCATCCATTGATCTATCAGCAAAGTAGCCAGCATAATTAAGGACCCCCCCCGCACTCCAGACATTCTCTCTTCCAGCTTCTTCCGTTGGGAAAGAGATGCAAAAGTCTAAGATCACGGATCAACTAACTCAAAAGAACAGCTTCTTCCCTGTTACCATCAGACTTTTGAATGGGTCTACCTTGCATTAAGTTGATTTTTCTCTACAGCCTAGCTATGACTGTAACACTACTTCCTGCATTCTTCGTTCCCTTCTCTATGAACAATATGCTCTGTCTGTAGAGCGCCAAATAACAATACTTTCACTATGTGTTAATATATGTGACTACAATAAATCAAATCAAATACTGTGAAATTCCTCTAGTTGCTATACTCCAGCTCCTGTGGGGTAAATGCACTTAACTAGCATGTCTTTCAGACTATGGGAGGAAACCCACGCAGATATGGGGAGAATGTGTAAATTTCACACTGACCCAAGCCAGGAATCGAACAAGGTCCCTGGTAATGTGAGGCAATAGTGCTACTGTGCCACTGATGAAGGAGTGAAATCATTTCAGGTATTAACAAAAAAGGTGGATACCGCTACTGCTAAGATTTACAATTCAACCATACGCATTTTACTGCAAAACATTTAGCACCCCTCAAAGCAGCTGAAATGGAATAGAAAATACTTTGCTGTATCAGTACAGCCAGTTAAATAAAAGCTGCTCAGCCCCTTTAACATTTGATGTGCACTGTTGTTGGTTATACAGTAAATGGCAGAACCCCTTAAGAGCATTGACAGGCAGAGGGATTTGATGTACAGGTACACAGGTCACTGAAAATGGTAATACAGGTGGAGGAGACAGTCAAGACAGCATACAGCATGCTTGCCTTCATTGGCCGGTGCACCGAATTTATAAAACTGCAACATGACTTGCCAATTTTTAGAGTCTTGATTAGGTTGCACTTGGAATACAATGTTCAATTCTGGTTGCCACACTACCAGAAGGATGTAGAAGCATTGGAGAGGGTACAGAAAAGATTTATCAGGATGTTGCCTGGTGTGGACGGCATTAGTTACGAGAGGTTAGAGAAACTTGATTTGTTCCCATTGGAACAACAGAGGTTGAGGGGTGACCTTATAGAAGTCCACAAGATTATGAGAGGCATGGACAGAGTGGATAGTCAGAAGCTTTTTCCCAGGATGCAAGAGTCAATTATGAGAGATGTAAGTTTAAGGTGCAAGGGATAAAATTTAAAGGAGTTGTTCGAGGTAAGTTTTTTTTTTACAGAGGTGATGGGCGTCTGGAATTTGCCGCCAGGAGAGGTAGTGAAAGCAGATGCAAAAGTGACTTTTAAAGGCGTCTGGACAAATCCATGAATAGGATGGGAATAGAGGGAGATGGTCCCCAGAAAAGACAGGGAATTTTAGTTCAGACAGACAGAACAATTGGTGCAAGCTTGGAAGGTTGAAGGGCCTGTTCCCATCCTGTATTTCTGTAAAATTGTAAAAATGCTAAGAGTTGTAAAATAGATGGGATGGTACCACAGTGATTAGCACTGCTGCTTCACAGCTCCACAGCTTCACTGTTTCACAGCTTCAGGGATCTGGGTTCGATTCCCGGCTTGGGTCACTGTCTGTGTGGAGTTTGCACATTTTCCTCGTGTCTGCGTGGGTCTTCTCTTCCGTACCCTCTCCTTACAATAGTGTGGCAACCCAAAATTGTACACAATATTCTAAATGAGGCCTAAAGTTATGTACAGTTACAGCATGACCCGCCAATTTTTATACTCAATAAAATGAGTATAAAATGAGTACCAATGAAGGCAAGCATGCCGTATGTCTTCTTGACTATCTTATTCTCCTGCGTTGCTACTTTCAGTGATCGGTGCACATGTGCGCCCAGATCTGTCTGCCTGTCAATACTCCTAAGGATTCTATCATTTACTATATAATTCCTATGTGCATTTGACCTTCCAAAATGCATTATCTCACACCTGACCTGATCAAATTCTATCTGCCATTTCTCTGTCCAAGTTTCCAACTGATCTATATCTTGCTGTATCTTCTGACAATCCTCTTCACTATCCATAATTTCACCAATTTTTGTATCATCTGTAAACTTATTAATGAAACCAGCTACACTTTCCTCCAAATCATTTATATATACTATGAACAACAGAGGTCCTAGAACTGATTCCTGTGGAACACTGCTAGTTATAGCCTTCTATTCAGAAAGCACTTCTCTAATAGCCATCCTCTGTCGGCTATGGCCAAACCCATTCTGTATCCATCTTGACAGCTCTCCTCTGATCCCATGTGACTTCACTTTTCATACCAGTCTGCCATCAGGAATCTTGCCAAAGGCTTTACTGAAGTCCATATATACAACATCTATTGCCTTTCCCTCATCTCTCCTGATTTCTGCCCCCAAGCCGACACTATAGTTAAGAAAGCTCACTAACGCCTCTACTTCCTCAGAAAATTAAGGAAATTTGGCATGTCAGCTATGACACACCAGCTTTTACAGGTGCACCATTGAAAGCATTCATTCTCGTTGTATCACAGCTTGGTCAGGTTCCTGCTCTGCCCAAGACTGCAAAAATCTACAAAAGGTCATGAATGTAGCCCAAACCATCACGCAAACCAGCCTCCAAATCATTGATTCTGTCTACACTTCCTGCTGCCTCAGCAAAGCAGCCAGCATAATTAGAACCTCATGCACCCCAGACATTCTTCCACCTCTTCCTTTGGGAAAAAGATACAAAAGTCTGAGGTCACATACCAACTAGTTCAAGAACAGCTTCTTCTGTGCTGCTGTCAGACTTTTGAATGGACTTCCCTTGCATTAAGTTGATCTTTTTCTACACTTTAGCTACAATGTAACACTACATTCTGCACTCTCTCATTTCCTTCTCTATGAACGGTATGTTTGTCTGTATAGCGCACAAGCAACAATACTTCTCACTGTATAGTAATACATGTGACAATAATAAATCAAGTCAAAATCTATCATCTTCACTACTTCCTCGAAAAATTCGATCAAGTTAGTGAGGCATGAACTCCCCTTCACAAAAACATACTGTCTATCACTAATAAGCCCATTTGCTTCCAAATGTGAGTAGATGCTGTCCATAAGAATCTTTTCCAATAATTTCCCTACCAATGACCAGCCTATAATTTCCTGAATTCTCCCTGCTGCCCTTCTTAAACAATGGAACAACACTGAATCTGTTCCAGTTCTCTGGAACTTCACCTGTTGCTAAGCCAATGAGAACACAGAGATTTCTGTCAAAGGCACAGCAATTTCCACTGTGCCTCCCTTAATATTCCGGGGTAGATTTCATCAGGCCCTGGGGCCTTATCTACTTTAATGATTTTTAAGATGCTCAATACTTCCTCTTTTTTGATATTGACATGACCCAGAATATCTACACACCCGATCCTAAACTCCTCATCCATCAAGTCCCTCTCTTTGGTGACTACTGAAGCATAATATTCATATAGCATCTTGCCTATTTCCTCTGGTTCCATGCATAGATTCCCTCCACTATCCTCGAGTGGACCAACCCTTTCTCTGGCTACCTTCTTGCTCTTTACATGCACAAAAAATACCTTAGGATTTCCTTAATTCCTGTTTGCCAAGGACTTTTGTGACCTCTTTTAGCCCATTCTAACTCCTTTAAAGTTCTTTCCGACATTCTTTATATTCTTCAAGGACTTCAAGTGTCCTAACCCTTTTAGACCTCATGGGTACTTCCGTTTCTTTTTGAAAAGGCTCATCATATCCATTGTTATCTAAGGTTCCTGATACTTGCCACACTCATCCTTCATCCTCACAGGTATATGCCGGTCCTGAATTCCAATCAACTGACCTTTTGAAAGACTCCCACATGTCGAATGTCGATTTAACCTCAAACAGCCTCCCCCAGTCTACACTCTCCAGACTCTGCCTAATGTTGTTGTAGCTAGTCTTCCCTCAATTTAACACCTTTGCCGGAGGACCACTCTTGTCCTTATCCATAAACACCTTAAAGCTTATGAAATTATGATCACTGTTCCTGAAGTGCTCTCCTACTTAAAAACTTTGATTATCTGGCCGGGCTCATTCCCTAATACCAGGTCTAATATGGCTCCTTCCTGAATTGTGCATTTACATACTGTTTCAAGAAATGCTCCTGGAAGCTCCTTACAAATTCTGCCCTATCCAAGTCCCAGCAGTGAGTGAGTCCCAGTCAGTATAGAGAAATTTAAAATCACTCACCACAACAATCCAGTGCTTTTCATCTTTCCAAAATTTGTCTGCATTTCTGCTCCTCTATCTCCTGCTGGCTGAGAAGGCCTGTAATAAACCCCCAATATTGTGACTGCACCCTTCCTATTCTTGAGCTCTATCCATTTTGCCTGAACCTTCTAAGGTGTCCTTCCTCAGTATAGCTGATATACTGTTATTCTTCTTAACCAGTAATACAGCTTCCCCACCCCTTTTCCATTCCCCTTTATCCTGCCTGAAATATCTAAATCCTGAATGTTTAGTGGCCAATCGTGTCCCTTTTTCAACCTAGTCTCTGTAATACCAACAACATCATAGTTCCAAATACAAATCCAAGCTCTATGTTCATCTGTCATACCTCTTGCATTGAAACAAATGCACTTCAGACTACCAGTCTTGCTGTGTTCAACAACTACTTGCTGCTTGCTCTTCCTCTTAATGTTACTGGCTTTAGCCTGTGGCCCTCCCTCAGTTATTTCTTCTGCTGACCTACTGCTCCGGTTCCCACACCCCTTCCCACCTGTAGTTTGCATATTCTCTCCATGTCTTTGTGGGTTTCCTCCGGGTGCTCCAGTTTTCTCCCACAGTCCAAAGAGTACGGATGGATTGCCCATGCTAAATTGCCCCTTAGTGTCAGCGGGACTAGCTAGGGTAAATACATGGAGTTATAGGGATAAGGCCTGGTGGGGCTGTGGTTGGTGCAGACTAAATGGGCCGAATGGCCTCTTTCTGCACCAGGATGTTCTATGATTTAAAACCCAGCAGGTAAGCAACATCTGTGGACAGAGAAACAGTTCTAAGGAGTCATATGAAATTAAAATGAAGTATCATTAAAAAAAAAAGTACTGCTTCCAATACCAATGGGAAAAGGGTCTTTGCAGAAAAAGCCCATTCACGAGACTCAAAAAACAACATTTCTCCCTTACCCGGCAAAATATTATAAAAAAGCATTTAAAAGAAATAAACTGCTTCGAGTATCAAGCCACTCAAATTTGAACTTTAATACAATTGACAAATACTGTTGAAGTTACTCCTTAACTAGATTCCATTAACAATATTAATTGCAATTGTTGTAATACTTCTGTGTGGTTATAAAATAACCCCCCCCCAAAAAAAAGCCATTAAAGATAGGTTGTTACAATATGCAAAGAATGGTTAGAACTAAATTGCACAGGTTTACCAGGCTGTAAATTTCCATTGAAGGCTTTCTTCAAAATTTCAACTGGCATAATATTTTTGAAATATTAACTGGTCCAATCGTTTACAGATTGTTTAATAAAAAAAGACAAAGTTAGGGACAGGGAACCTTTGACCTCATTTGCCATCTGAAATTCACACACTGCTTCCAATCATCACCTAAACTATCAGCAATTTACTACAGAGAGATTTCAAGAGCAGTACAGAGAGGAAAAGCAGGTGCCACTTTCTCCCAGCATTGGGAATTGCAGGGCAATTGCGTGGCATATTCCAGGGCAACAGGATTTGCAATTCAGGCTAAGGAGTGATTGCTTTTTGGGGCGACAGGGGAGCTAAAACATTTGTTCTCTCAGCAATTAAATGGATCTGCCTAATTATAAAATAATCTGAGGGTAGGTCCTTAGGATCTAGCCAGTTCTTGATCTTGCCCACACTCACCATGTATTCAATAGTCCCTTTGGGCTTCTGGAAAGACATCCGTCGTGCATCCTTTTTCTCCTGGGGCTTTTTCTGGTCAGGATCTAGAAGCAGATGAGATGACCAAGTGTGTTAGTTACAATGCTTCTCTCCCTCAACAACAAGCAACACTCTTAAACTCAATGACGAGTTTATTTGTCATGTAGTTCACACTCGTATGCAGCAGCTCTACTTACTTAATGATCATAACATGACATTTCCCTTCTCTTATTCACCAGGATCATAGTTCAGATCTTTAATCATAGAACTCAGTAGAATTCATAGAACCCTACAGTGCAGAAAAAGGCCCTTCAGCCCATTGAGACTGCACTGAAACCATTCCCAACCAGGCCCTACCCCCCCATATTGTACCCACTAAATCCCTCTAACTTATGCATCACTGGACATTAAGGGGCAATTTCTTAGCGTGGCCAATCAACCTAACCTGCACATCTTTGGAGTGTTTGAGAAAACCAGACTACTCGGAGGAAATCCACGCAAACACGAGGAGAATGCACACACACACACACACACACACACACACACACACACACACACACACAGTGACCTGAGCTGGGAATCGAACCCAGGAGCCTGGAGCTGTGAAGCAGCAGTGCTAATCACTGTGCTACTGTGCCGCCCACGAGTCTGCACTGGAATGTTGCTTTGTGTGCATTACAGTGCATAAATTGGAGGTTGGGGAGTGAGGGAGTTTTAAGGATTAATTTATTTAATAGTGATTTTCTATCTAAAGTCTATTCTTTTCTTTAACTTAGCAATTAATCAAAAGTTGTTCTTTGAGTTGGGAGAAGTTCAGCTTAGTCTAACTTTAACATTCTTAAAAATAGGTTTTTTTACTTTCAACTAGTAATTCACAAGTTGCTTGGAGCCGCAAATAGTTTATTAGATAACTAACTTCAACTGGTTTTTGGAAGCTTGCATCATAAATCATTAAAATGGACCATCTTCCATTTAGCCATCTGCACTATAATACTGCTTTGAGCTCCATTAGAGACTTAAGTTGAAGTTTTGTGAATTAGGGACTGCTGTTTTTGATTGCATTAGAACATAGAACATAGAACATTACAGCGCAGTACAGGCCCTTCGGCCCTCGATGTTGCGCCGGCCAGTGGACCCTCTAACCTAAACTATTCCAATATTATCCATATGCCTATCCACCGACATTTGAATGCCCCCAAAGTAGGCGAGTCCACAACTGCTGCAGGCAGGGCATTCCACGCCCTCACCACCCTCTGTGTAAAGAACCTGCCTCTGACATCCGTGCTGTAACTACCACCTCTTAATTTAAAGTTATGTCCCCTCGTGTTGGTCATCACCATCCGAGGAAAAAGGCTCTCACTATCCACCTATCCAGTCCTTTGAGGCGTATAAGATGATCAATTAGGTCACCGCATAACCTCCTTCTCTCTAATGAAAATAACCTCAGGTCCCTCAGCCTTTCCTCATAAGGCCTTCCCACCATACCAGGCAACATCCTGGTAAATGTCCTCTGCACCCTTTCCAATGCTTCCACATCTTTCTTATAATGCGGCGACCAGAACTGTACGCAATACTCCAAGTGCGGCCGCACCAGAGTTTTGTACAGTTGTAACATAACCTCACGGCTCCTAAATTCAATCCCTCTACCAATAAAAGCTAACACACCGTACGCCTTCTTAACAACTTTATCAACCTGGGTGCCAACTTTCAAAGAGCTATGTACTTGTACCCCAAGATCCCTCTGCTCGACAACACTATTAAGGGTCCTTCCATTAGCCCTATATTTCATATGCCTGTTATTCCTACCAAAGTGAATCACCTCACACTTATCCGTATTGAATTCCATTTGCCACCTCACGGCCCAGCTCTGCAACCTATCTATGTCCCTCTGCAAACTGTAACATCCATCCTCGCTGTCTACAACTCCCTCCACTTTGGTATTGTCAGCAAATTTACTAATCCAACCCTCTACACCCTCATCTAGGCCATTTATAAAAATGACAAACAGCAGTGTCCCCAAAACAGATCCTTGAGGTACACCACTTGTAACTGCACTCCAGGTTGAATATTTCCCATCAACCACCACCCTCTGTCTTCTATCAGCTAGCCAATTCCTAATCCAAACTGCTAAATCACCTTCAATCCCATGCATCTGCACTTTCTGCAGTAGCCTACCATGGGGAACCTTATCAAACGCTTTGCTAAAATCCATATACACTACATCAACTGCCTTACCCTTATCTACCTCTTTGGTCACCTCCTCAAAAAACTCAATAAGGTTTGTGAGGTACGACCTACCCTTCACAAAACCGTGCTGACTATCCCTAATCAATTTATTTCTCTCTAGATGCTTATAAATCCTATCCCTTATAATTCTTTCCAAGACTTTGCCCACAACAGAAGTCAGGCTCACCGGTCTATAATTTCCAGGATGGTCCCTACTCCCCTTTTTGAACAAAGGGACAACATTTGCCATCCTCCAGTCTTCTGGCACTATACCTGTAGCCAACGACAAAAAGAAGATCAAAGCCAAACGCTCTGCAATCTCCTCTCTAACCTCCCAGAGAATCCTAGGGTAAATCCCATCTGGCCCAGGGGACTTATCAATTTCCATACCCTCAAGATTCGCTAACACCTCCTCATGAACCTCAATCCTGCCCAGTCTACAACCTGGTATCGCAGTATTCTCCCTGACAACATTGTCTTTCTCCTGCGTGAATACCGACGAAAAATACTCAGTGTCTCTCCTATCTCCTCAGGCTCCACGCACAACTTCCCACTGCTATCTCTGACTGGCCCTAATCTTGCCCTAATCAATCTTTTATTATTTATATACCTTAGGTAAGATGTGCCAAGGTAAGAGTAGGTAAGAGTTTAGGTAAGAGTTTCATGAATGAGACAGTTTGTGGAGTGCAACATAGAAATTAGGAGCAAGAGTCAGCCATATGGCCCTTTGAGCCTGCTCCTCCACCATTCAATATGGTCATGGTTGGTCCTTGATCTCAGTACTATATTCCTGCTTTCTCTTCATTATCCGTGATGCTGTTAAAATCTAAAAATTTATCAATCTCTTTCTTGAATACTTTCAATGACTTGGCCTCCATAGCCTTCTGAAGCAGAGATTGCCACAAGTTCTCTAATCTTTGAGTAAAGAACCTTTTTCTCATATCAGTCCTAATGGTCCTTATATCCTGAGACTGTGTCCCTTGATTCTATACTCCTTCAACCAGGGAAAACATCCATTCTGCATCTAGACTATCCAGCCACGTTAGAACTTTATATATTTCAATCAGACCTTTTCTCTCAGAATTTCACAGTGCAGAAGAGGCCCTTCAGCCCACTGATACCACAATGACATGAGAAACATCTAACCTACCTAAATAATCCCATTTATCAATACTTGGCCCATAGCCTTCAATGTTAACATGTCCCAAGGTACATTAAAGGATATGAGGCAACACGCCTCCATCACCTTCCCAGGCAGTTGGTAACCAGTCATCAACCTCTAGGTAAAAATGTTTTTCCTCACATCCCCCCTTAACCTCCTGTCACCTTGAAACTATGTTCCTTCATGAATAAACGTTCAATTAAGGGGAACAGCTGCTCCATATCCACTCTGTCCACTCTCCTCAACCTTGTACACCTTGATCAGGTCACCCCTTAGCTTTTTTTGCTCCAACAAAAACAAACCAAGCCTATCCAACTTCTCATAATTTAAATGTTATCACCAGGATGTTATCCCAGATAACATTCTGATGAATCTCCTCTGCATCCCTCCAGCACAATCACACCATTCTTATATAGTGTTGTGACCAGAACTGCATATAGTACTATATCTGTGGTCTCACCAAAGTTTTATACAACCCTAACATGACTTCTGTGATCTATGTCTTGATTGACGAAATTAAGTGCGCCATATGCCTTTTTCACTATCTGACTAACATGTTTCATAGGCATATGGATAAACACACCAAGGTCTCTGTTCTACAAAACTGCCTAGTGTCATGCTCTTCATTGTGGGCAGCACGGCAGCACAGTGGTTAGCATTGCTGTCTCACAGCACTAGGTCCCCACGTTCAATTCTGACCTCGGGTCACCTTCTCCTTGTATCTGTGTGGGTGTCCTCCTCGTGCTCCGGTTTCCTCCCATGGTCCAAAGATGTGCAGGTTAGATGGATTGGACATGCTAAATTAACATTCATGCCATGGGGATTAGCAGAGAAAATACGTGGGGTTATGGGAATAGGGCCCGGATGAGATCATGGTCAGTACAGGCTCAATAGGCCAAATGGCCTCCTTCTGTACTGTGGGGATTCTATGATCTATAAATACCTTCCTGTCAAATTAGTCCTTCCAAAGTGTATCAGCTTATATTTTGCAGGATTACAACCCACCTGCCATTTATCTGTTCATTTGACTATCCAGATTATATGTTCTTGTAGCCTAAGACCTCACTGTTAACCACCCAGCCAATCTTCATGTCATCCATGAACTTAGTAATCATACCCCACACATTATTAATAAAGGGAGTCAGTTTTGTTGACTAAAATTTGCAGGTGTCAGGAAATAAATCCACCGGATTTATTTTGTTCGGTTTCTTCGTAACGAGGGAGGAATTTTTGGGTGCAGTAGGCTAATGAGCTCCTGATCTTGCTGACAGGTGGAAGACTATTGGCTCAGATAGTAAATGTATAATATTCTAATTGGATCCTCCAGTTTGAGTGACAAGCCAGGCAGGAGATAAGCATTCAGAAAGAATATATCTACCTCACACATGTACAGTTATGTCAGAGAGGGTAGTCGGCACGCCTCTCCTGATGCATGCATTAGCAATAAATTTTCCTTCGTTCTTTAAATACATGCTGTCTTTCATGGTCTCTATATTGGTTGAGTGAGGTCAGCTGATTTCAAGATTCCTTTTATAGTCACATTTGGAGTATTGCGTGCAGTTCTGGTCACAGAAATACCAGAAGGACTTGGAAGCTTTGATTCACCAGGATGTTGCCTGGTCTCGAGGATCTTGACCAAGAGAAGAGGTTGAATAAACAAGGATAGTTTTTAAAGGAAAGACAGAAGCTGATGGGAGACAAGATAGAATTCTACAAAATTACTGAGAGGCAAATACAGATGGATAGTCAGAGGCTTTTTTTATAAGATGGAAGTCTCAATTATAAGTAGCTACAGGTTCAAGGTGAGCAGGGGTAAGTTTAAGGGAGATGTGCAGAGATAGTTTCTCACGCAGAAAGTAGTGGATGCCTGGGACATGCTGCCAGCAGAGATGGTGCAAGCAGGCATAATAGCAACATTTAAAAGGTATCTGGATGGACACACAAATAGGAAGGGAATAGAGGGTTATGGACCGAGTAAGGTTTTTCCCCAGTTTGGTCAAAACATCATTATCAACACAGGCTTGGAGGACTGAAGGGCCTATTCTTATGCTGTACTTTTCTTTCTTTTAAGCCTGCCAACACCTCCAATACCTTGTCAGTCACCATGTCAACTTGCTCAAGAACCTCGCTGTCTCTCTCCTTGAATTCTATACCTTCATCCTTATTCTCGAGTGAAGATGGATGCGAAATACTCGCTCAACATTGTACCAATGTCCTTTGGCTCCACCCACCCCCTTGCTCCCTATTCTTTCCCTGCTTATCCTTTTATCATTGATATACTTATAGAATACCTTGGGATTTTCCCTCCCATTACTAGCCAGAGCATTCTCGTATCTCTGCTTTGCTTTCCTAAACTCCATCCTGCACTTTCTGTATTTCAGTAATGCCTCCACTGATTGTACTTGTAAAATTTGTACTTGTTAAAAGCTTTTCTTTTTTTTTCTTTTCTTTTCCATCTCATTGTATCCTGAATATCTCTGGTCAGCACAGTAAGGAGTCTCACAACACCAAGTTCTGGCTCGAGGTCCAGTGAAGTGCTGAGGTGACCGTCCTTAAATGGAAATGCACATGTCCAAGAATGCAACTGATTCTGGAAAGTAGTCCGTGGTGAATCTTATGGTAGGACGGGATGGAACTTTTTAATGTCATCACATAGTTGTTTCAGTATTGTTCATCATGAGCCCAAAGGAAGACAATGTCATCGATGTATCGAGCGTATAGCATCGGTTGAAAGTCCTGTGCAAAGAAGAGGTCTTGTTCAAACCTGTGCATGAAGATGTTGGCACATTGAAGTGCGAATTTAGTCCTCATATCTGTTCCATGTGCCTGGATGAAGAATTGGTTGTTGAAGGTGAAGATGTTGAGTCCAGGAAGAAGCCATTGAGTTGTAAAATTGCAGTTGTTAGCATTGAGTACTGAGGCAGTTGCAGCAATGCCACTGTCATGGAGGATGCTAGTGTAGAGTGCCGAGGGGTGCTCCTGGTTCAACTGCTCCATTGTGCTGAGCTTCTGTAGGAAGTCTGTAGTGTCGCAATAAAAGCTTGGGGTTCTTTGTACAATGGGTTTCAAGATGCCCTTGACTTGCTGGAAAGGTTCTTGCAAAGGATGCCATTGCCCAATACATTGGAATAGCGGAGTGTGTTTGCCTTGTGTATCTTTGGGAGGCAGTAGAGATCTCCAATGCAGGAAATACATGGGATGACAGCATGGAAGTGCTGTGAAGGTCCATATCAAAACATCTTGATCAGTCTGTTGAGTTGATGGGTGTGTTCTTTGGTCAGATCTGTGGATAATTGTAGTGTTCTGCATTGTTCAGTTGTCAGTACACTTCTTTGCAGTAATCCGTTCTGTTCAATATGACACTGCCCCCCTCCTTTGTTAACAAACCAGTAGATAATGTTGCAGTTGGTCTTGAGAGCGCGGATGGTGTTTCGTTGTGCTGGGGTGACATTCGGGGCTGTCTTGTGAGTGCGGCTAATGAACCTGGCATTAACGCACCTCCTGATGGCTTGGGCATACGTGGACAGCAGCCTTCTGGAGGAGCCCAATTCGACTCTTTCCTCTTCAGTTGCTGCACCGCGGAACTGTTCCGGTTCACTGGCTGTCTCATTGTGTTCACTATTGGCCTCTTGGGGTTTATCATAGAACTCCCGCAGCCTCATTGGCCTGATGAATTTCTCTGTGTCTGTTGTGAGACTCCTGGGGTCCATTTTGATGGTAGAGCAGAAATTGGGCCCTCAGCTGAGAACTTCAATTTCATCTGGTTGAAGTGTGTAGTCTGACAAGTTGACAATGGACGTCACTGCATTGATAGTGTTTTCTACTATGGGAAGCTTGGTTGCTGCTGGTGATGATGCAGAGTTTCTCAAGTTTCCTGTTATTGGTGTGCGCATAGATGGCATAGTTCCTTTATCTTGTATGCTTTGCAGTGTTTTGCAGCTGGTCTGTGTCCTGAACGCAAGTTGAGAATATGGATCTGAATATATCTGAATATGGATATGAATATATCTTTGTTTTGAGGATGCAGTATTTGCAGTAGAGCTGGTACATGAGGTGGTTGAGGAGCGCGAGAGATGCAATGGCAAAACCTCCCAGCCTAGTCCGTGTTATAGGTTGAAACTGAGTCCTGAGTTGTTATACACTAGATACAGCAATGACATTTTCTTTCTTTGGATTCATGGTGAACAATCACTGAAACAACTATATGATGACATCAACAAGTTTCATTCCACCATGCACTATTCTCCAGAATCAAATTCGTCACCTCAGCCTTCACTGTCCCGCAGGCCCACAGAGAATCTCATGGTGCTCCACTTCTCCAGCTTCCACCCTAAACACGTTAAAGAAGCCATTCCCTACAGATAAGCCTTCCATATACACAGGATCTGTGCAAATGAGGAGGATCACAATAGATACCTCCAGACGCTGAAAGATGCTCTCATAAGAACAGGATACGGTGCTCAACTCATCGATCGGCAGTTCCGACATGCCACAGCAAAAAACCTCACCGACCTCCTCAGAAGACGAATACGGGACACGGTGGACAGAGTATCATTCGTCATCAGTATTCCCTGGAGTGGAGAAGCTACGACATCTTCTCCAGAGCTCTCAACATGTTAACGATAAAGGCGAACATTTTGCCAAGACTATCCTCACATCCTCCTTCCTTCTTGCCTTCAAATAACTGCATGCAATCTCAAACTGTCTGCAGCAAACTATCCAGCCTTCAGGAGAACAGTGACCACAACAACACACAATCCTGCCAATAGCAATCTCTGTACGACATACCGGATCATTGACATGGATGCTATTATCTCATGTGAGAACACTATCTACCCATGTACACGGTACATACTCTTGCATCTTGGCCAATGTTGTTTACTGCACGAAAGGATGTCCCAAGGCATGGTACATTGGGGAGACCATGCAGATGCTACAACAACAGATGGATGAACACCGCCCAACAATCAGCAGGCAGGAGTGTCCTCTTCCTGTTGGGGAACACTTCAGCAGTCACAGGCATTCAGCTTCTGATCGTCGGGTAAGCATTCTCTAAGGCAGCCTTCACGACACACGGCAGCACAACGTTGCTAAGCAAAGACTGACAGCCAAGTTCTGCACATGAGGACGGCCTCAACCGGGATCTTGGGTTCATGTCACAGTATCTGTAACCCCTACAACTTGCCTGGTCTTGCAGAATCTCACTAACTGTCCTGGCGGAGACAATACACATCTCTTTAACATGTGCTTAATCCTCTCTCCACTCATATTGTCTGTACCTTTAAGGCTCGATTACGTATAAATTCCAACCATTATCTTGCAAATTGAGTTGCCCTGTTTGTCAACACAAACTTACCTGATGAAGGGTCAGTGTTCCAAAAGCTTGTGGCTTTGCTACCAAATAAACCTGTTGGACTTTAACCTGGTGTTGAAAGACTTCTTAATGTGCTGACCCTAGTCCAACACCAGCATCTCCACATCATCCATGGTCTCTCTGGTCATCCATGGTTCTCTGGCCTTGTCATTCCTTCCTACCACACCAAAAGAAAAGGTTCAACCTATGCCCTCCCCATTTCTTTTTTAAAATGTCCCACATTGTTCTTTTGTACATTTCCCACTAGAAACTGTTCTCAGAATCTGCTTTATTTTACTGAACTTTGCTTTCATAGAATCATAGAATCCTACAGTGCAGAAGGAGGACACTTGGCCCATTGAGTCTGCACTGACCACAATCCCACCCAGGCCTTAACCCTATGCATTTATCTTAGTTAGTGCTCCTGACACTAGGAGCAATTTAGCATGGCCAATCCACCTAATCCGCACATCTTTGGACTGTGCGAGGTTCCCAAGCAGACACAGGGAGAATATGCAAACTTTCTCAATTCAAAACATTTTCTATGCCACAACTGACAAAAAGAAGTGTCCTATGTGCCTTAACTATCTGGATCATCTGCTCTGCCAGTTCAAGGTAACTGTGAATAAGTTCTCTATGATCTTCTGAGCTTCCTGAAGTCCTGCCATGCATTAAATACTCCCTTACTCTAAAGTGTATCATCTAGCACTTATCATGGTTAGATATTATCTCCCAATTGTCTGCCATCTGAGCAATCCACTAATATTGTCATGTAACCTATGGCCTTCTTCAATATTAACCATTGTACTAGTCTTTGTGTCATTTGCAAATTGAGATATCATTCCCTCTACCATTCTCATTTATATCATTTATGTATAATAACAAACAATAAAAAGGACACAGCACTTTTCATAGTAATTTCATTGTAATGTTAATGAAAGTCTACTTGTGACTAATAAATAAACTTTAAATTTACCTTGTGATCTGCCACTGGACACCACAACCTTCTACCATAACCCTTTGTGTCCTATTACTAAGCCAGTTTCAGATCCATCTCGCCAATATTTCCTGAATTCCATGTCCTTCAACCTTACCAATCAGTCTTCAATGTGGGTTCTTGTCAAAGGCTTTGCCAAAATTCGTACAAAATGCATCAACTCAAATGCTTGGCTTTGTGAGTAGAAAATCACATCTCACAAATTTGACTGAGTTTTTTGAAGGGATAACAAAGCAGGAAGATGAAGACAGTGCAACTGATGTTGTCTACATGGACTTTAGCAAGACTTTTGACAAAGTAAGGCATGGCAGGTTGTTGCATAAGGTTAAATCTCACTGGATCCAGCTAAATGAATACAAAATTGGCTCCTTGACAGAAGCCAGAGGATGGTTGTAGAGGGTTGTTTTTCAAACTGGAGGCCTGTGACCAGCAGTGTGCTTCAAGGATCAGTGCTGGGTCCACCGTTATTTGTCATATATATTAATGATTTGGATGAGAATTTAAGAGGCATTGTTAGTGAGTTTGCAGATGACACGAGTGGCATAGTGGACAATGAAGAAGGTTATCTCGGATTGCAACAGGATCTTGATCAATTGAATCTAGGGACTAACGAAAGGCAGATTGAGTTTAATTTAGATAAATGCAGGGTGACTGCGATAAACGTGAGAAATTTTGGTAGACTGAACAAGAGCAGGACTTACCCAGTTAATGGCGTTGGGGAGGGTTACAGAATAAAGAGATCTAGGAGTACATGTTCATAGTTCTTTGACAGTGGATTTACAGGTGGACAGAGTGATGAAAAAGGCATTCAACATGCTTAGTTTCATTGGTCAGAATGCTGAATCGAGGAGTTCGGACATCTTGTTGAAGTTGTACAAGACATTTATAAGGCTATACTTGTGTACAGTTCTGGTCACCCTGTTATAGAAAGGATGTTATTAAGAGTGCAGAAGTGATTTACTAGGATGCTATTGAGACTTGATTGTTTGAGTTATCAGGAGAGGCTTGATAGACTGGGACTTTTTCCTCTGGAGCATAAAAGGCTGAGGAGTAACCTTATTGATGTCAATAAATTAATGAGGGGCACAGATCAATATTTTTTCCCAAAGGTAGGGGAGTCTAAAACTAGAGGGCATTCATTTAAGGTGAAAGAGGAGATATAAAAGGGTCCAGAGGAGCAATTTTTTTTTTTTTTTTTTACACAGAGGATGGTGGGTGTCTGGAACAAGATGCCAGAGATAGTAGTAGAGGCAGGTACAATTTTGTCTTTTAAAAAGCATTTAGGCAGTTAGATGGGTAAGATGGATACAGAGGGATGTAGGCCAAATACGGGCAATTGGGACCAGCTTAGGAGTTTAAAAAAAGAGCAGCATGGACAAGTTGGGCCAAAGAGCCTGTTTCCATTCTTGAAACCTCTTTGAATGACTGCACTTTGCTCATCCACTCAATCACGTTTTTGAAAAATTCTATCAAATTTGTTAAGCATGACCTTCCTCTGACAACGCCATGCTGTCTTATCCCTAATCAACCTATGCCTTTTCAAGTTAAGATTAATTCTCTCCTTCAGAATTTTCTTCAATGGTTTCCCCTACCACTGAGACTCTCTGGTCTGTGCTTTCCTGCTTCACAGCTACTACCCTCCTCAAAAGAAAAATAGAATAGCCTCCTTCAATCCTCTCACACTTTTCCCATGGCCTTAAGGAATTAACAATTTGCATCAAACCTGCTGTAATTTCCTGCCTCGTCTCCCATAGCAGCCTGGGGATGTAATTCATCCAGGCTTGGTTATCTGACGATTTCTGCCCGTCAAACTCTCCAATAGCTCCTCACTTCCTCTGTCAAACTGCTCAAACTCCAAACAGTCCCTTTTGCTGAACTCTGTGCCTATGTCCTTCTCCTGAGTTAAGACAGATGAAAAGGAATCATTTGACATCCTTCCAATGTCCTGATTGTCCTCCTGATTTCTAATGAGCCTTACTATTCCCCTTCACGTATTTAGGCAATTATTCAGCTGGGTAAGGTCATTGAATTCAATCATTTGGGATAATGAACTTTGGCTGTGAACAAGGCCATCCTGATAATGTTTAATCCATTCACTTTAAACAAAAGACTTGAACTGAACTCGTTATGACCATGTTTGGTTACTGGCTAGCTTGTGCAGTCAGGTCACGTGACAGCAACTACACTAACACAACAGCAGCTCGTCCCAGCTGCTGATGAGCAGAGTGAGCTGATAAAATTGTGAGAGAGCTGAGAAATCAGGTTTGCACCTGATTTCTCGGCTCTCGCAATATCTGGCGCAATTAACATCTCACTAATGTGTCTGGCAAGCCAGAGCTCACTTGCCTTTGTGGCTGCATTAGAAAAAAGGTTCTCTCTGGCAAGGAAAACACCCAGTCTGCTACAACATTTGTGTTGTCCTCATCAGTAGAACTGGAGGCCATTAAGACCCCCTTCCTCATGGTGATCGAGGGAAAAGGTGGAGTGTCCCTGGGGCAATGCCAGCCTGGCACCTTGGTACTGCCATGGGGCCCACTGCACACTTTGCAGGAAATCGGTGGGGGCGGGGCAGGGGGGACATATTCCCAACTAAGAAGAAATAGAGTGGAGCCATTCTACCACATCTCAACTAGTCATTTGAAAAGATATTAAAAGATATTTTAAGCAAAGAGTAGTGAACTGGGCCAAAGATCAGCCATAATCACACTATGTGGTGAAACAGATGCCAGGCACTAAAGGTCCAACTGCTTTTCCTGTGTTCTTTTAAAGCACAAAGGCTAGGTGGAGTTTTGAAAGAAAAGTTGGAGGTAACTGGGGATGGTATGGTGGGGAAAATATTATTTGCAGGAGGTGACCCTGAACCGAACAGAGTCAGAAATGGTAGTATGGGTGGTGAATAATACAATTAAGTTACTTGAGTAGCTCATGCACAAATTATGGAAGAGACTGCATCGAAAATGAGCGTGAGTGTGGGGCTATCAAGAATTTGGAGCTGAGTGGGAATTCACAGTGGTACACTGGCCTCACAGTGCCCAGCTTCAATTTCTGGCTTGGGCCCCTCCACCCCAGTCTGCATGGAACAAAGAACAAAGAAGTTTGCATGTTCTTTCTGTGTCTGCATGGGTTTCCCCTGGATGCTCCGATTTCCTCTCAGAGTCCAAAGATGTGCAGATTCGATGAATCGGTCATGCTAAATTCTCTGGGTACCCAAACAAGCGCGGGAGCATGGTTTCTAGGGGATTTTCACAATAACCTTACTGCAGTGTTAACGTAAGCCTACTTGTGATTATGTTAAACGTTAATTTGCTGCAGAGGGGAAAGAAGTGCTTTTTGGTTTTCTCCTCGGTTTCTAACTTTATAATCTTACTCTACTGCGATAGCAGATGTCACAAGGAAAAATGCTAATTGGTAAGTAGTGAATAAGATCAGCTAAGTATTTAACAATTTTCTCACTTATAGTTTCAATTTTGTGGTTTATAGTTTGTAAAGGTTATACTCAGTAGTAATGAGGAGCAGGAAAGAAGGGCCCGAGAGAATTGGATATAATCTGGTTTCAAGCATCCTCCAAAGTTTAATTCAAAGGGGGAAATTCAGGACAGGAAAGCTCCAAGCCATGCTATTCTTTTCATGCGCCACGTGGGAGGCCAGTAACATTTCCAGTGTCTGGGGCCAGGATGTGTGCAGGAAATGTCAACAGCTGCAACCCCCAGAAGCTCATGTTGTGGAGCTAGAGTGGCAGCTGGGGACACTGTGGATCATCTGCAAGGCAGAGAGCATCATGGGGATAGCATGTAGAGAGAGGTGGTCACACTACAGGCTAAGATTCTCCAGGCAAGAAGGGAATGGGTGGCCACCAGGAGGAACAAGAGGGTGAGGCAGGCAGTGTAGAAATCCCCTGTGGACATTACCCTACAAACTGATATGCCATTTTGGATACTGCTGAGCAGAACAGCCTCTCAAGGGAAACAACAACAGCCAAATCAGTTGCACCATAGTTGGTTCTGCTGCACAGGGTAGGAGTAAAAATCATGAGAACGCAATAGTTATAGGGGATTCAATTGCAAGAGGGACAGATAGCCTCAAATGAGATTCCAGGATGGAATGTTGCCTCCCTGGTGCTATGGTCAAGGATGTCTCAGAGCCAATTTTGAAGGGAGAGGGTGAACAGCCAATGGTTGTGGTCCAATAGTATATTGGAAGCAGTTTAAAATTCAGCAAAAAAGGACTAAGGAAAGGGGAAAAATAGAGTATGGAATAAGGTAGAGGGGAAGCTAAAAACTGATTATAAAAGTCCGTAGATATAAATATGTAAGGAAAAGATTGACAAAAACGAATGTAGGCCACTTGCAGCCATATTTGAATTCATCATGGGGAACAAAGAAATGGCTGAGGAACTAAACTTATCCTTTGCTCCTATCAAAGGAAGACATAAATAATATACCAGAAGTTATAAGATAATCAAGTTTTAGTGAGGAGCTGAAAGAAATCAGTATTAGAAGAAAAATGATTTTGAGTAAACTGATGGGATTAAAGATGGATAAATCACTAGTGCCTGATAATATTCCTCCCAGAGTATTTGTGTTAACCTGGAAATAAATCCACTGGTGGTCATTTTCCAAACTTTTTGGATTCTGGGCTGGATCCTACAGATTGGAGGATAGCTAATATAAATTCATTTTCAAAAAAAGGAGTTAGAGAGAAAACTAGGAATTATTTTCCAGTGAGCATAATGTCAGTACTGGGAAATTGCTGGAGTCCATTATCAAGGATATCACAGTTCTACATGTGGAAAGCAGTGATATAGATAACATGGATTTACAAAGGGAAATCATGCTTGAGGAATCTATTGGAATTCTTTGAGGTTACACCAAGTAGAGTTGACCAAGGAGAACCAGTTAATATGGTTTATTTAGACTTTCAGAAGGCTTTCGTTAAGGTCTCATATAACTGACTATGATGTGAAGTTAAAGCTCATGGGATTGCGAGTAGTGTCCTGAGATGGATAGAAATCTGGTTAGCAGACAGGAAGCAAAGAGTTGCATAAATAGGTCTTTTTTCCCAATTGACAAGCAGTGACTAGTGGGGTGTGCTGGGAGCTGTGCTAGAATCCCGACTGTTTACGTTAGATGTCATGATTTAGGAAAGGGAACTGAATGTATTATCTTTAAATTTGAAGATGATAGAAAGTTGGGTGGAAGAGTGAGTTGTGAGGAGGATGCAGGATGCTTCAGCATGATTGGACAGACTGAGCGAATGGGCATATGCATGGCAGATGCAACATAATGTGAGGTTATCCATTTTGGTAGCAAAAAACACAAAGGAAGATTATTATTTCAATGGCTATAAATTAAGAGAGGTGGAAACCAGTGAGGACTTGGTGTCCTCATATATCAGTCATCGAAAGTAAGTGGGCAGGTGCAGCAACAGTAAAGGAGGAAAATTGTATGTTGGTCTTTATAGTTAGAGCATTTGAGTTTAGGAATAGGGATGATTTACTGCAATCATACAAGGCATTACAAGGTCAGACTGGAGTATTCTGTGCAGTTTTTGTGTCATTATCAAAGGAAGGATATCCTTCAGAGGGAATGCAGCAAAGATTTACCAGGCTGACCTCTGGAATGGAAGGTTTGTTGTATGAGAGACTAAATTGGTTGAGATTACATTAATTGGAGTTTAGAAGAATGAGAAGGGGTTTCACAAAAACTTATAAAATTCTAACAGCATTAGACAGGGTCAATTCAGGAAGAATGTTCCTGATGGTGGAGAGTCCAGTGGTAAACCATTTAAGACTAATGTGATGAGAAATGTCTTCACCAAGAGAATGGTGAATCTGTAGAATTCATGGCCACAATAAGTAGTTAAGGCTAAAACATTATTTGAAGAAATGAGATACAGCTCTTGGGACTCAGGGGATAAGGAGGAGTAAGACAGATATTGAATTTGATGATCAGCCATGATCAAAATGAATAGTGGAGCAGGCTCAAACAGCTGAATGTCCTACTAGTTTCTAATTTCTATGAGACGGCTTCATTACTAATTGGAACTGCAAGAGTAGAGAAATTATGAGAGATAATGTAGTCACACATTGTTATACATTTACAAGGGTTACATGATTGCTTTGAGAGCTGATTTGGCAGTGATGTGATTGGGATGTTGCACAAGCCGCTATTTGAGTTTCACTTTGTACTCTTACAGGAAAGAGGTCCTAGAATAAATTTGTTGTTGCTAGTTTGATTGTGTCTGTGGAATGCACACATTTTCTGTTTAAATCCCACAATCCCTAACATACTTCAGACATTACAAAAATAAAATTAGAGACAAATCAGGATTTTGTTTCATTAATGTATCAGGAAAAGATCCAAAGTTAAGTAGAAGAAAAACATTGACAGTCTTTACACTTTGCATATTAGAAGACTGGGAAAAGCAACCACAGAGTTAAAGATGAAAATGCCAGTGAAAGAAGGCCAAGTAAGAAAAAACTCTCTACATGGTTTTAAAAGAGGGTTTTGTTTTTTGATCAATTCACAGGTAATGTCTGGCATATTTGAGAAGAGTGGTAGCTTTGCTATATGGATGCAGCCATTTGAAAATTAATCAAGTCACCTGCCTCCAAGGTACAAAGAACAATACAACATAGGAACACAATCTGGCCCTCAAAGCCTGTGCTGATCACGATGCCTGCCCAAACTAAAACCGTATGCAATTACGGAGTCCACATCCTTCCATCCCATCCTGTTCACGTATTTATCTAGATGTCCCTTAAATGCTGCTATCACACTTGTTCACACCACCTCCCTGGGCTGCACATTCCAGACATTCACCACCCTGTGTAAAAAAACTCACCTTGCACATCTCCTCTAAATTTTTTCCCAATGCAACTTAAACCTATGTTTCCTAGTACTTGACTTTTCTACTCTAGGAAAGAACACCTAACTATCCACCCTGTCCATGCCACTGAACCTTGTAAACCTGGATCAGATCACCTCTCAACCTCCGTTGTTCCAGTGAGAACGGATTGAGTCAAACCAACCTCTCCTCATAGTTAATGCCCTCCAGACCAGACAATATCTGATAAATCTCTTCTGAACCCTCTCCAAAGCATCCACGTCCTTCTGATAGTGTGGCAACCAGAATTGTACACAATATTCCAAATGAGGCCTAACTAAGATTCTGTACAGCTGCAGCATGACCCGACAATTTTTATACTCAATGCCCCAACTGATGAAGGCAAGCGTGCCATTTGCCTTCTTGAATACGTTATCCACCTGCGTTGCCAATTTCAGTGATCAGTTGACATATACGCCCAGATCTCTCTGTATGTCAATATTTCTAAGTGGTCGACCATTTACTGTATAATTCCTACATGCATTGGACCTTCCAATATGCATTACCTCACATCTGTCAGGATACATTAATGTAAACACAGTAAAATAAAAAAAATACTGAGCAGTCTTGGGTCACAAGTATTTGAGAAATGTTGGTTCAATTAGGACCCAGGGGCCCTTTCAATGAAAAAAAATGAACGATGGGGATTCCTATGTTGAGGATTTTCAATACTTTGTAGAAACAAATGAAATTGCAGACAATTTGCTCATACCAGCTTTTCTCACTACAATAGAAGAGGGGGAATAATAGCCATAACAATAATTATGGACAATAGTAGACATATTAATAACCAAGGGAAAAGGGTAACAGAGACAAAACAAAAAATCTGCACAATGTTTAATTGCAGGGTAGTAAGCAGCTAGTTCCAGTCACCTGGCCTTCAAATAAGAAAAGGAAAAAGATAGTCGCCACACTATCAGAAGGATGTATAGGCTTTGGAGGAGCTACAGAAAAAGGTTTACCAGGATGTTGCATTAGCTATGAGGAGAGGTTGGAGAAATTTAATTTGTTCTCACTGGAATGACGGAGGTTGAGAGGAGACTTGATAGAAGTCTACAAGATTATGAGAGGATATTATGTCTACAAGATTATGAGAGTGGATAGTCAGAAATTTTTTCCCCAGAGTGGAAGAGTCAATTACTAGTGGGCATAGTTTAAAATAAGGAGGGGCAAGGTTTAAAGGAGATGTACGAGGCAGATTTATTTATTTTAAACACAGCGGTGGGTGCCAGGAACTCATTGCCGGGGAGGAAGTGGAAGCGGATACGGTAGTAACTTTTAAGGGGCGTCTTGACAAATACATGAATAAAATGGGAACAGAGGAATACGGTCCCCAGAAGGGTCTTAGTTCAGTCGGGCCGCACGGTCAATGTAGGCTTGGAGGGCTGAAGTGCCTGTTCCTGT
Organism: Sphyrna mokarran; assembly: GCA_024679065.1. NCBI lineage: Eukaryota > Metazoa > Chordata > Chondrichthyes > Carcharhiniformes > Carcharhinidae > Sphyrna > Sphyrna mokarran. The sequence goes on along the minus strand of JAGIQG010000007.1, from coordinate 111,446,432 downwards.
GTTGTAATTTTCATTGTTCTTTGATACTATAAGTGTGGGTTGTTCATGTCTTGTGCTAGAAGAGGCCATTAAGCCAGACAGTCGGAAAGGAAAAGTTGATTTGTGTTCTAACATTCAGACACAGCTGGGATGTTTAAAAATAATTGGAAACAATATCCAGTTGATGCAATTAAAAACCCTAGGCCAAATGGACATTGTAATTAAGCAAGCAGAATCGTACAATCTACAGTGCAGAAGGAGCCCATTCAGCCCGAGGTGCAGCGACAACAATCCCACACAGGCCCTATCCCCATAACCCTACGTATTTATGCTATAATTCCCCCTGACACTAAGGGGCAATTTAGCATGGCCAATCAATCTAACCCACACATCTCTGGAACATGGGAGGAAACCAGAGCACCCAGAGGAAATCCACACAGACAGACACAGGTGTAAGGAGATTGATTTGGTTTTAAAAACTGTACTTTATAGATAATGTAACGTTAATCAACACATGCAAATGGACAGAGATAACTCCCAGATTTTTACTTGTATATACTAATTACTCACAATCAATTTTGAATTATAATTTCTTGTGTACTTTTGAATATTCTGACTGGTCTGAAAGATTTAAATCAGAATCCTATAGCTCTAGTTTTTAAATAAATCTTGAAACCACTCCATGACTTTGTCTGGCTACTTGAGAGGAATGATAATTTTAAATATAACAAGAAAAACATTGTGGCATCTGCACAACAGTTTGACGGTGAAGAAGGAATTTGCTCCAGCTGGAATAAATGTCACAGCATCTTGATTTGGAAAGTATATTCTCAATCACACTCACAGCTGGGTGCTGTTATGAATCAGTTGTAGCCAATTTAAACAGTGAAATCCAAACCTAAAGTAAAGGGGAGTGAAAAAGTAACAGGAGGACACCCCAGGTTTTTGTAACAAAAAAAGTATGTGACAGAAGTCAACAGACCCACGGGCCATGGTGTTAACCCACAATGGCTCTAAGCTGAAATGGCAAAACTCGAGGAATGGGAAGGAGAAGCGGCTTGCTCTTAAATATTTTGACTAAGCTATTGTGCAGCTATAGAATCAGTAAAAGTTAAAATGTAACCAATTAATATCTGCCTAAAGGCAATTTGAGTGTCTTAACAAGAGTTTTAGTTGTAGGTTTGAATTACAGATATAGAAGTAAATCAAGCACTGGAAATTATTTAATGTTGTTAGAGTCTTTCTTTTCAAATTGCACGTTGTGATGTACCTGCGTGCCAAATTCTACTTAGCGTCTGAAGAAAAGCTATTTCAGCAGACAGTTCATTTGATTTTAAATTACCCCAAAAAGCATGTCTATGTTGATTTGTGACAAGCAATTAACTGCAGAAATTTTAACCCAAGGTTGGAAGAATTTTAAATAAGCGTGAAAATGTTGCGAAGTTGGGTAGAGTAATTGTAGATTGAGAGGTGGAATATTAGAATTTGGTGTTTGCATTTCACTCTGACACTTAGATATCAGAGATCTATTAAATTTAAATGGGATGGTTTTGACATCCTAGACCAATCCTATTGTGGGAAATATTGATATGTCATTGCGAGTATAAAAGAAAGGGGCAATGGGACAAAGAGTGCAGAGAAACTGCCAGCTGCCAAAGCTAACAACTGTCTATCGTGAGAGTTAGAGTAATGTGAGAGGGAGCACGCGGACAGGAGCACCTCTGGCTCTCGTGGCTTCATTATGTGAAAGTACCATTTAGATTGTAAAGATACTAAAGAAGAATAAAATTCTAGACTGAAGAAATCAACATAGAGATGCAGAATATTCCGGAAGAGACAAAACCTGGTTCTAATTTCAGGAGTGACTAAATTCACTTTTGTTCATAAGTGAGAATTATAGAACATAGAACATTACAGCACAGAACAGGCCCTTCGGCCTTCGATGTTGCGCCGACCAATTAACAAAAAGCAATGACCCTCTAACCTAAACCATTTCCTTTTCATCCATAAACTTATCTACTAACCTCTTAAACGCCACCAAACTTGGCGCATCTACAACTGACGCAGGCAAGGCATTCCACTCCCGAACCACCCTCTGGGTAAAGAACTTACCTCTGACATCTGTCCTAAAACCACCACCCCTTAATTTAAAGCTATGTCCCCTCGTGCTAGCTTTCTCCATCCTAGGAAAAAGGATATCACTGTCCACCCTATCTAAACCTCTAATCATCTTATATGTTTCAATAAGGTCTCCTCTTAGTCGCCTTCTTTCCAACAAAAACAACCTCAAATCCCTCAGCCTCTCTTCATAAGATCTGCTCTTCATACCAAGCAACATCCTGGTAAACCTCCTCTGTACCCTCTCCAATGCCTCCATATCTTTCATATAATGCGCGGACCAGAATTGTACACAATACTCCAAGTGTGGCCGCACTAGACTTTTGTACAGTTGCAACATGACGTTGCGGCTCCGAAATTCAATCCCCCTACCAATAAAAGCTAAGACTCCATATGCCTTCTTAACAACCTTATCGACTTGATTGCCAACTTTCAGGGATCTATGCACATATACACCAAGATCCTCTGTTCTTCAACACTATTAAGAGTCCTACCATTAGCCCTATACTCTACACATTTGTTATTCCTGCCAAAGTGAAATACCTCACACTTTTCCACATTAAACTCCATTTGCCACCTCTCGGCCCAGCTCTGCAACTTGTCAAGTCTCTCTGCAAACTATAACACCCCTCTTCACTATCTACCACTCCACCGACTTTAGTGTCATCTGCAAATTTACTAATCCATCCTTCAATACCCTCATCCAGATCATTTATAAAAAATTACAAACAGCAGGGGCCCCAAAACAGATCCCTGAGGTACACCACTTGTAACCGAACTCCACGATGAATAACTTCCATCAACCACCACCCTCTGTCTTCTATCTGCTAGCCAATTCCTCATCCAATTAGCTAAATCACCCTCAATCCCATACATCTGCATTTTCTGATGAAACTTTCTGCAGAAGGCTTATGGGGCACCTTATCAAACGCCTTACTAAAGTCCATATATACCACATCAACTGCCCTACCCCCATCCACCTCTTTGGTCACTTTTTCAAAAAACTCAATAAGGTTAGTAAGGCACGACCTACCCTTCACAAAACCATGCTGACTATCCCCAATCAATTCATTTCTCTCTAAATAACTATAAATCCATCCCTAATAATTCTCTCCAATACTTTGCCCACAACAGAAGTAAGACTCACCGGCCTATAATTCCCCGGAAAGTCTCTCTTCCCCCTCTTGAACAATGGGACCACATTCGCTATCCTCCAGTCTTCCGGCACTATACCCGTAACCAACGACAACCTGAAGATCAGAGCCAGAGGCTCTTCAATCGCCTCTCTCGCCTCCCAGAGAATCCTAGGGTAAATCCCATCCGGCCCAGGGGACTTATCTAACTTCAAACCCTCAAGAATATCTAGCACATTCTCCTTATCTACTTCAATACTTTCCAGTTTGCAACCCTGTATCCCAGTGTTCTCCACAACTACATTTACATCTCCCTGCGTGAATACCGAAGAGAAATATTTGTTCAGTGCCTCTCCAATCTCTCCAGGCTCCACGCACAACTTCCCACTGCTGTCTCTGACTGGCCCTAATCTTTCCCTAACCAATCTTCTATTCTTAACGTATCTAAAGAAAGCTTTAGGATTCTCCTTGATCCTATCAGCCAAAGTCTTCTCGTGTCCTCTTTTAGCTCTCCTCAACTCACTCTTTAGCTCACTCCTGGCTAATCTATAGCTATCCATTGCTCTAACCGAGCCTTCAATCCTCATCCTGACATAAGCCTCCTTTTTCCTTTTAACCAGCAAATCAACTTTTTTCATACACCAAGGTTCCCTTACTCGACCATTTCCTCCTTGCCTGACAGGGACATACCTATCAAGGACTCGCAGCAGCTGCTCCTTGAATAAGCTCCACATTTCAGATGTTCCCCGTCCCTGTAGTTTCCTAGTCCAACCTATGCACCCTAATTCTCTCCTGATGGCCTCATAATTACCCTTCCCCAGCTATAACTACTGCCCCCAGCTTCATGCCTATCCCTCTCCATCACTAAGGTGAACGTAACCGAATTGTGGTCACTATCACCAAAATGTTCACCAACTTCCAAGCCTAACACCTGGTCTGGCTCATCGCCCAGCACCAAATCCAATGTAGCCTCACCTCTAGTTGGCCTATCTACATACTGAGTCAAAAAACCTTCCTGCACACTTTGTATAAAAACTGACCCCTTTATTTATTTGCCAGCATTCCACTTGAATCTTGTTTTATTTGGGAACAGTCAATAGTTAGAAGGGATTTATTTGGTTTATTAATAGTTTAGTTTGTTCACTGTTGGATAAATAAGTCGTTGTGTGTTGATTTTAGTTGCGTGTCAGGATTTATTTTTATTTAATCACTAGAAGTTGTGAAGGAGCAGGTCGCACCACTTCACACAGCTTTTACAGATTATAGGATGAGATATGTTTCTTTGGGTGTTTCACTGTTAGTTCTCGAGGCAAGGGGGGAATTACCCTGCCTTACAACAATGACAGTCTTAATTTATAGAACATTACAGCACAGAACAGGCCCTTCGGCCTTCGATGTTGCGCCGACCAATATAAAAAGCAATGCCCCTCCAAACTAAACCATTTCCCTTCTCTTCCATATACTTATCAACTAACCTCTTAAACGCCACCAAACTTGGCGCATCTACAACTGCTGCAGGCAGGCATTCCACTCCCGAACCACCCTTTGGGTAAAGAACCTGCCTCTGATATCCGTCCTATAACTATCACCCCTTAATTTAAAGCTGTGTCCCCTCGTGCTAGCTTTTTCCATCCTAGGAAAAAGGCTATCACGGTCCACCCTATCTAAACCTCTAATCATCTTATATGTTTCGATCAGGTCCCCTCTTAGCCTCCTCCTTTCTAACGAAAACAACCTCAAATCCCTCAGCCTCTTCTCATAAGACCTGCCCTCCATACCAGGCAACATCCTGGTAAACCTCCTCTGTACCCTCTCCAATGTCTCCACATCTTTCTTATAATGTTGGGGACCAGAACTGCACACAATACTCCAAGTGCGGCCGCACTAGAGTTTTGTACAGCTGCAACATGACGTTGCGGCTCCGAAATTCAATCCCTCTACCAATAAAAGCCACGACTCCATATGCCTTCCTAACAACCTTCTCGACCTGACTGCCTACTTTCAGGGATCTATGCACATACACACCAAGATCCCTCTGTTCATCTAGACTACTACGAATCCTACCATTTTCCCTATACTCTACACATTTATTATTTCTGCCATAGTGCATTACCTCACACTTTTCCACATTAAACTCCATTTGCAACCTCTCGGCCCAGCTCTGCAACTTGTCCAAGTCTCTCTGCAAACTATAACACCCCTCTTCACTATCTACCACTCCACCGACTTAGTGTCATCTGCAAATTTTACTAATCCATCCTTCAATACCCTCATCCAGATCATTTATAAAAATTACAAACAGCAGGGGCCCCAAAACAGACCCCTGAGGTACACCACTTGTCACCGAACTCCACGATGAATATCTCCCATCAACCACCACCCTCTGTCTTCTATCTGCTAGCCAAATTTGGTAGGATCAATTAAAATTTGAAACAATTATGTAAAATCTTGCATTGATTTAATCTTGGATCAAAACTTGTCAGGCTGAAAGATATATTCTTGATATAACTGGCACAATGAAAAGAAAGTTTTAGAAGTAAATTCCGAGAAAAGAATTAGTCCGAGGTCCTGATACTTGTTAGATTGAAAAAAAGAGTGATGACATAATGATGTTCATTTGAGAAATTTTATCCCACCCCTTTTGAAACTAGCAGAGACAGCTGAGGATATATTTATTTTTCCAAGATTTTAAGGTTTTGAATTGTTAGTTATGTTCAGATGAATTAGCCTATTCTGCTCCAAGCAGGGTAGATTTGCAGTAACTTTAAGATATTTTAGAATTTATTTATATTCAAGCTTGGATTATAGAACAGTACACACCTCTCGGCCCTCAACGTTGTGCCGAGCTATGTCTGAACCCAAGATCAAGCTATCCCACTTTTTATCATTCTGGTGTCCATTGTATATGGAAAAGAGGAGGATAGGAGGTTATAGGTAGGTCTGTGGATTGGTAGATGTGATCGGCGCAACTCGTGGGCTGAAGGGCCTGTTTGTGCTGTATTGTTCTATGTTCTATGGTGTGCTCTATGTGCCTATCCAATAACCGCTTGAAAATTCTTAAAGTATCCAACTCCAGTATCACAGTCGGCAGTCCATTCCACACCCCAACTCTCTCTGAGTAAAGAATCTACCTTGAACATCCCTCCTATATCTCCCATCACAAACCTTATAGTTAGGCATCCTAGTAACAGATACATCCACCTGAGGAAACAGTCTCTGAATGTCCACTCTATCTATCCCTCTTTCGTCTTACATACCTCTACTAAGTTGCTCTCATCCTTCTCCGCTCTAAAGAGAAAAGTTCTTGCTCCCTCAACCTTTCCTGATTAGACCTATCCTTCAAACTAGGCAGCATCCTAGTAAGTCTCCTCTGCACTCTCTCCAATGCTTCCACGTTCTTCTTATGGTGAGGTGACCAGAACTGCACACAATATTCCAAATGTGGTCTCACCAAGATCCTGTATAATTACATTATAACTCAAATCTTAAACTCAAACCTCCTGTTAATAAATGCCAACACACTATAAACGCTAACACACTATCAGCTTTCTTCACAGCTCTATGCAGTTCAGTGGCAACCTTCAGAGACCTGTGGATATGAACCCTAAGATCTCTGTTCCTCTACATTCCTCAGAACCCTGCTATTGACTCTGTAATCTGTATTCAAGTTTGTCCAATCAAAATGAATCACCCCGTACTTATCAGAGATAAACCCCATCTGCCGCTTTCTAGCGCAGCTCTGCAACCTAACAATGTCCCTTTGCAGCCTGCAAGAGCCCTCCACTTCATCCATTACTCCGCCAATCTTGGTGTCATCAGCAAATATACTAATCCACCATACAACCCCTCTGCCAAGTCATTGATCAAAAAAAAACTCAAATACGCAGCATGGGCAGACAAAATAATTGAACCAATTATAATATTGGTAAGTAACTGTTCACAGAACACACCACTGGTGAAAATTCTGAACATGAGAAGATTGAAAACTGTGTTGTGGGCAAGGCATTCTCAATGAGAAAGCCTGCTCCTGCCAACAAATGGATAGATTGCTATAATTAGGGACAATGGAAATAACGCAGTAAAATAGATGAACTTGGAAGGATAGAACTACATATGTGATGTCCAGGTGAAATGTGAAGAAGGGAACAGGATAGTTCTATCATAGAATCATGGAAACCCTACAGTGCAGAAAGAAGCCATTGGGCCCACTGAGTCTACACCAACCACAATCCGACTCAGGCCTCATCCCCATATCTGTACATATTTACCCTGCTAATCCCTCTAACCTACACATCTCAGGACACTAAGGGACAATTTTAGCATGGCCAATCCACCTAACCTGCACATCTTTGGACAGTGGGAGGAAACCAGATTATCCAGAGGAAACCCATGCAGACATGAGGAGAATGTACAAACTCCATACAGTGACATAAGCCGGGAATCGAACCCAGGTCCCTGGAGCCGTAAAGCAGCAGTGCAAACCACTGTGCTATTGTGCCATCTGGTAATAGAAGAGCCATAATAGCTGTTAGTTAATCAGAGTACAACAGAATTAAAAATGGGATTCATTTGATGGCAAATGAAAACAGCATAGGAGATTAAAAAAAGGCATTTAAAAGGACTCCTAAGAAAAAATATACAGTTTAGGTGGTAGGTATGGATGTAGGAACAAAGTTTTGTTTTAAAGAAGAAAGCCAACAATTCTGTTATTTGAATTTGCGGCAATTCTGGCATAGGAAAAATGTGCTGTTAGCAAGTGCCCTTAAAAATCATAGAAATCATAGAAACCCTACAGTGCAGAAAGAGGCCAATCGGCCCATTGAGTCTGTGCCGGTCACAATCCCACCCAGGCCCTACTCCCATATCCCTACATATTCTACCCACTAATCCTTCTAACCTACACATCTCAGGACACTAAGGGGCAATTTTAGCATGGCCAATCAATCTAACCCACACTGATGATGCTATTGGTGATTGCCACATGTATGAAAACTGATGCTACTTGAGACAAGAGTGAGGAATCAAATAGATTACAGCCTGGAATCAAATAAAAAGGTTTGAATTCTGTTTTAAAGATGTTATTAGGGAAACTGAACAGGATTGAGTAATTGAGAAGGTAAGAGACTGGAAATGAAACTGTAAATAGGAATTGGGATATCGAGTGCAACTCAATTTATTGGAATATTTCAACTTGGCACTTTTTCCAACAGGAAAAAGTATAGATTGGCTAGTAAATTGATAGCTTTATCTTGCTAATATTTGTGTCCTTCTCCAGGTTTTTAAGAGAACAGAATTTGATATTGAGAGTGCCACCCAAGGCAACTGAACGATATGTAGAGAGATGGGCAATGACTTTAAAATCTTTTGATAAGATCGCCTGAGAGTTAAGAAGGTGTAGGTATGATAGTGACACACTGCGCAAGCACACAGATCAAACATGTATGAAGTAACTGATATGGAGTTTTGCATGTTCTCCCTGTGTCTGTGTAGGTTTCCTCCGGGAGCTCCAGTTACCTCCCACAGTCCAAAGACATGCAGGTTAGGTGGATTAGTCATGCTAAATTGTCCCTTGGTGTCAGGGGGATTAGCAAGGTAACTGCATGGGATTATGGGGATAGGACCTAGGTGGGATTGTGGTCAGTGCAGACTTGATGGGTCGAATGGCCTCCTTCTGCACTGTAGGATTCTACGATTCTCTATGCAAGAAACTAGTCCAAAATAAACTCATTCAAGGTTTTGGCTATGCTTGCATTTATTTAAGAACAAGTCACATGCACACAAAATGATAAACAGCATGGCATAAATGTAGCCAAAGGGAAATTGGTCGCCCCAGGATTCTTACTGGGGATTTACAACAGAACATAGCATACCAGAAAGAACAACATGTTAGATACAACAGGCCAGTGCTGGTGGAGGAACGGAATAGTAAGAGAAATTACACAACTTTGCCAGCCATACAACTACACATATTTGCCAGCCTATATGTCTCCAGCACCAATTTGGAAAGGCAATAAAAATAAAACTACACCACCAACCTCATCCCAGAGAATCCTGGGAATAGATACAGATTGATTTTATAAGCGCATCCTCCCATGAAAAGGAAAACATATTGATCTACAATTACTAGCAATTTACTAGGTGGGCGGAAACAGGAGTTTGCAAATTCTCTTCGTGTCCATGTGGGTTTCCTCTGGGTGCTCCAGTTTCCTCCCACAATCCAAAGATGTGCAAGTTAAGTTGATTGGCCATGCTAAATTGCTCTTAGTGTCCTGAGATGCGCAGGTTAGAGGGATTAGTGGGTAAAATATGTAGGGATATAGGGGTAGGGCCTGGGTGGGACTGCAGTAGGTACAGTCTTGATGGGCCAAATGGCCTCCTCCTGTACCCTTGCGTTTCTATGATATGAAACATTCCTCACTAGACATTGCTGCAGATTAACAAATCATAGAGGAGGGAGCCAATGCACTGCCAGGCAGCAGTTCCAAGGGTAGGTGAGAGAATTGAGTGAAAAATTGTTTAAGAAAAAGTTAAAGATAGATAAGTGGTGCAAGATTTGGAAAGGGATCATCAACAAGTTAAAAAATCAAGAACAGAACAGTGGGCAACAGAGTGATAGTAAAGATGGGATAAGAGCGCGGTGGTCTCCAACTGCTGTGGCACGGACCTTACGAGGCAATCATACAGATAATATGTACGTGCTTGTAAATACGAGAGCAGGAAGTCAATGGATGCATCATACACAGCGAAAAACATATGAGCATCCTCAAGTCTGATGGCCACCCAACTGGTGGGGAGCAACATTAATGTTTTTACAGGTTCTTATTTACTCTGATGATTGTCCTGGAATTGTGTATGTCAGCTACCCACTGGAGGAATAGGAAGGTTATTATTTGTTTTATTGATTAAAGGTGACATCAAAATTACATTATAGAAAAGTCATTGATTCAACATGTTGGCCCTTAGTGCCAATTTGGGTGAAAATAAAAAAGGACAAAACATCTTGGTATGCATAATTTACAGGCCGCAAGCAATACTTCCAAAATGGGGCATATTATAAACTAAGGAATAACAAGGGCTTGTGAGAAAGGCACAGTGGTAATAATGGGTGATTTTAACATGAATATCGATTGGATTAATCAAATTGGCAAAGGTAGCCTTGAGGAAGATTTCATAGAGTGCATGAGGGATTGTTTCTTCGAATAATATCTTATGGAACCTAGGACGGAGCAAGCTATTTCAGATTTAGTATTACATAACAAAGAAAGGTTGATAAATAGTCTTGTTATTAGAGATCCTCACAGCATGCTAAATTTCAGATTCACATTGAGCAAGAGAAGACAAAGTGCTAAAGTTTTAGCATTGAACAGAAGGCCTGAATTATAGAGGCCTAAGGAAAGAGTTGGCCCAAGTAAACTGGAAACAGCTGAAAACAATGGCAGATGTTCCAGGAGATATTGAATACTTCTCAATTGTAGTATATTCCTGAAAGGAAGACAAATTACAAAAGAGAAATATTCCCTGGGTAGACAAGGAAGTTAAAAGAGGACATAAAGGCAAAAACAAGGGCATACCAAATTGCAAAAGCTAGTGGCAAGCTGGAGGATGGGGAGAACTTAAAAGATTCAGCAAAAGGCTACTAAATTTAGAAAAGATCTAAGATGATCTAAGAAAGGAAACTAGCAGAAAACAAAGAGAGATACCAAAAGCTTCTACAAGTGTATAAAGAGGAAGTGAATAACTAAATATTTGTCTTTTAGAGGACGATACTGGTGAGGTATTAATGGGAAACATACAGATGGCAGAAGAACTAAACCAATATTTTACCTCTGTCTTCACAATGGAGAATAATGAAGATTTAAGAACTGTAGTCAATGTAGAGGAACTTGGTGCAACAACTATCACTAGGGAGAAGGAATTGAATAAATGAATGGATTAAAAGCAGCTAAGCCTCCAGCACATGATGGCCTGCATCCTAGGATATTAGAGGTGGCAGCAGAGACAATGAATGCATTGGTTGTGATATTTCAAAATTCCTTGGATTCTGGAAAAGTCCTGATAGATTGGAGACAAATTAATGTGAGACTCCTGTTCAAAAAGGGATAGAGGCAAAAAGTAGAAAACTATAGGCCAGTTAGCTTGACCTCTTTAGTGGGGAAGTTGCTGCAATTAATCATTAAGGAGGGGATGACTGAACATTTGGAAAGACAGAGCTCAATCCACCATTGGTATCATGGTTTTATGAAGAGCAAGTCACGTTTGGCAAAGTTACTCGAGTTCTTTGAGACATAACCAGCAAGGCAGATACTGGGGGACCTATGGATGTGGTAATATCTAGACTTCCAGAACGTATTTGACAGATGCTGCATAAAAGAATGATCCAGAAGATGAGATCACAGGCAATTGAGGGTAGAGTACAAGATTGGATTGAGGATTGACTGACTGACATAAAGCAGAGGGTCAAGATAAATGGATCCTTCTCTGTTGAGTATAAAAGTATTTGTTGCAATTGTATAAAAAGTATTGGTGAAACCACATCAGAATTAGTGTGTCCAGTTCTGGTCTGTTTGTTTGAGGAAGAATGGGGTAAGTATTGAAAGCAGTTCAGAGGAGGTTCACCAAATTGATTCCGACAATGAAAGGGTTAATGGATGAGGAGAGGTCACAATAATGAGAGACGGTAGATTTAAAACTGGGATGAGGAGGAATGACTTCTTGCAGGGGGTGGTGAATTTGTGGAACGCATTGCTCAACAGCGTGGTGGAGTCAGAATCATTGAATCCACAGGATTCCTACAATACAGAAGGAGTCCATTCAGCCCATCAAGTCTGTACTGACCACAATCTCACCTAGCTTTATTCCTGAAATCCCATGCATTTATCTGCTAATTCTCCTGACACTAGGATCAATTTAACATGGTCAATCAACTTAACCCACGCATCTTTGGACTTGGAAGGAAACCAGAGCATCCAGAGGAAACCCACACAGATAATGGGAGAAAGTGCTAACTCCACACAGACAGTGGTGTGACTAGAATTGAACTTACGATCCTGACGCTGTGAGGCAGCAGTGCTAGCTACCGTACAGTGTGTCACCATGTTTTTAAGAAGATAGGTATAATTCTCATAAAAAAAAGGATTAAGGGATATGGGGAACAGATAGGAAGGTGGATTTGAGACCAGGAAGAGATCAGCCATGATCTCATTGAATGGCAGAGCAGATCGAAGGGCTGAATTTAAATTCTTCTGCTCCTAATTCCCAAGTTTCAATGTCATAGAATATTGAGCAATACAACATGGAAACAAACCCTTCGGGCCAACCCGTTCATGATACCCTCCCAATTGCCCATGTTTGGCTCATATCCCTCGAACCCTTTCCCATTCACGTTCTTATCTGAGTGTTTTTTTAAATGCTGATGTTTCTGACCCAATCACATTTTCACAGAGAGGGTGATGCATAAATGGAATGATCTGCCAGAGAATGTTGCCTCATGATGTTATATACCTCAATAAAATCACCCCTCATTCTCTTACATTCCAAGGAATAAAGTCTGACTAACAGCTCCTGCTGACTAGTCCTGACAACATCCTTCCAATTTATCAATGACTTTCCAAATAACAGGGTGACCAAACTGTACAGAAGACTACCAACTGCAGCCTCACCAACAACTTATTCACTTGCTGTATAACATAATGTTCCAACTCCTACTCTTAGTTCTCTGATTGATGAAGATCAATATGCTAAACATCTTCTTCACCATCTTGTCTACCAGTGAAACCACTTCCAACAAATTACGTACTTGTACTCCTAGGTTTCTCTGTTCTTCAACACTCTTCAGGGGCCTACTGTGCAAGTCTTACCCTTGTTTAACTTACTAAAATGCAACACTTCACACTTACACATATTGAAATCAATTTGCCAATGCTCAGCCCATTTCCCTAATTGATCAAGATATTCCTGTAATTTTGATAACCTTCTTTGCTATCAACAAAACCTCCTAATTTAGTATCATCCACAAACTTGCGGACCATGCCTTATACATTTATACAAATCATTTACGTAAGTAACAAATAACAAGGTTCCCACACTGACTCTTGAAGAAAACTACTCATCACAGGCATCCAGTCCAAGAAACAAGTATCGACCATCATCCTCTGTTTCTTATCCATTAAGCCAATTTTGAATCCAATTAGCTAGCTCTCCCTGGATCCAATGCAATCTAACCTTCCAATCTAGTTTGCCATTCGGGATCTCGTTCAAGGTCTTGCTGAAGTCCACACAGACAACATCTACTGCCCCACCTTCATCCATCCTTTTGGTTACCTCTTTGAAAAATTCTAAAAGATTCAATCCCACGCACAAAGCTCGGCTGACTATCCCTAATCAGATCTTGACTAAGCAAATCTTGGTAGATCTTGTCCCTCAGAATCCTCTCCAGTAAATTACCCACCAAAGATGTCAGGTTCACTAGCCTGTAATTCCCTAGTGGAGGCCTGGATACAGTGGATGTGGAGAGGATGTTTCACTACTCGGAAAAACTAGAATTAGAGGGCACAACCTCAAGCTAAAGGGAAGATTCTTTAAAACAAAGTTGAGGAAGAATTTCTTCAGCCAGAGAGTGATGAATCTCCAGCAAAAGGTTGTGGAGGCCAAGTCATTGAGTGTATCTAAGACAGAGAAAGATGTCTTCTTGATTAATAAGAGGGTCAGGGGTTATGGGGAAAAGCAGGAGAAAGGGGATGAGAAAAATATCAGCCATAATTGAATGGCAGAGCAGACTTAATGAGCCAAGTGGCCTAATTCTGCTCCTATGTCTTATGGTCAAATGCGACACTGGCTTATAACTTCCTGAGTTAAAAGATGGATTAGTCTCAGATTTGGAATCACAAGCTTTCTGGTGTAGAAACTTGCATTTTCTGGAGTAGAGAACTAGTAATTATCGTCTTGTCAGACCAATAATGGAACTCTGGAGCAGGATAGAATCACAGAATGATACAGCAGAATAGGTTATTCAGCTCATTGTGCTGATTGTGGTTCTCTGAAAATACTTTCTAATTGTCCCAAAACCATGTACTTTCCCGATAGCTGTGAAAATTTATCCACTTCAAATAATATTTCCTATTTACTTCCATCACTCTTTCACACAATAATTTTCTATTCAAAGAACAAAGAACAAAACTGCATGGGAAACAGGCCCTTCAGCCCAACAAGCCCGCGCCACCACCCCGATGTTCCCACCTCTACCCCGATCCCTGTCCATGTTTATACATCTATGGATTAAAAACCAAATTTGAGACAATTTAGGGAGAATTTGTTTTGGCAATTAGCCGAAGAGCACATCTTTGGGATGTGGGAGGAAACCGGAGCACCCAGAGAAAACCCACGCAAGCACGGGGAGAATGCGCAAACTCCCACAGACACAGGCCCAAATCCATGTATCTGCACGGCACAGCAATAGTCACTGAGCTGTCGTGTTGACCATCAAATGGTCCAGGTCAAGCGTACACTAACGATGTGAAGCACTAGGATACTCTCGAAAAAAATCCAAGAGCAGCCCTCTCACGACCCATCGCGTGTATGCCCCTTGTTAGACAACAAGGTGGACAAAGCACCTGTAGGGTAAAAACAAGTACATCAATATCATCATCTATTTACACACTTCCCAGGGACTCCCAAGGCTCATGATCCCTATTTTTAAATCAGTTTTCTATACCCCTCCATTCCCATTCTGTTCATGTGCCCATCTAAGTATTTCTTAAATAACTCCAGAGTGCCTGCCTCCACCACTTTACTTGGCAGCACATTCCATATCCCCACCACCCTCTGTGTGAAAAAACTCCCTCTAGCATCCAAATTATACCTTACCCCCCTCACCCTAAGCCTGTGACCCCTCATGCTATTTGAGTCCATCCTAGGAAAAAGCTTAACCTTGTTTACTCTATCTATACCCCTCATAATCTTGTACACCTCTATTAGATCTCCTCTAAGTCTACGTCTTTGTAAGGAAAACAGTCCCAATTTGCCTAACCTCTCCTCGTAATTCAGACCTTCCATACCAGGCAGCATCCTGGTAAACCTCCTCTGCACTCTCTCCAGAGTCTCCACGTCCTTCCTGTAGTAGGGCGACCAGAACTGGACACAGTATTCCAAATGAGGTCGAATCAAGTTTTATACAACTGCAACATTAAAGGCCAGCTCTTGTACTCTATACCCCTTCCTTTAAAGGCTAATATACTATATGCTTTCTTCACAACCTTCTCCACTTGCTCAGCCACCTTCAGAGACTTGTTCACCTGCACCCCCATGTCCCTCTGCATTTCTATACTCTTAATAGGTCTACCATTTATCACATACCTCCCCCCTACATTCTTCCTCCCGAAATGCATCACTTCACATTTATCAGGATTGAATTCCATCTGCCATCTGTCTGCCCAAGCTACCAGCCTATGTCCTGCTGCATCGCCTGACAATGCTCCTCACTATCCGCAAGTCCAGCCATCTTTGTATCCTCTGCAAACTTGCTGATCACTCCACTTACTCCCTCTTCCAAGTCATTTATATATATTACAAATAGAAGAGGTCCCAGTACCGAGCCCTGCGGCACAACACTAGTGACCGACCTCCAGCTAGAAAGACACCCTTCCACTATTACCGTCTGTCTCTTATTACCAAGCCAGGTACTTATCCATCTAGCTACCTGTCCATGTATCCCATTAGCCTTGACCTTCTCAACTAACCTCTCATGAGGGACTTTTCAAACGCCTTACTAAAATCCATATAGACGACATCAACGGCTCACCCTTCGTCCACCGTTTTCATCACCTCCTCAAAAATTTCTACCAGATTTGTAAGGTACGACCTCCCCTTAACAAATCCATGCTGCATATCCCTAATCAGATCGCAATGCTCTAAGTGCCTATACATCCTATCTCTAAGAATCCCCTCCAACAGCTTCCCTACCACTGACGTCAAACTCACCGGCCTATAATTTCCATGGTTATCCCTATTACCCTTTTCAAACAACGGTGCAACATTAGCTATTCTCCAGTCCTCTGGGACCTCACCTGTGTCCAAGGAAGAGACAAAGATTTGCGTCAGAGGCCCAGCAATTTCACCTTGCACCTCCCTAAGCAGCTGGGATAAATGCCATCAGGCCCCGGAGATTTATCAGTTTTAATGCTACCTAGAAGCTCTAACACTTCCTCCCTCTGTATGGATATTTCCCTCAACTGGTCCACAGATCCCTCAGAGACAGGAGCTGTCAACAAGCCCTTCTCCTTTGTGAATACCGATGCAAAGTATTCATTCAGGATCTCCGCCATTCCCTTGGGCTCTAAACACAGTTTCCCTCCTCTATCCCTAAGAGGTCCGATTTTTCCTCTAACCACCCTTTTATTCCTAACATAGGAGTAAAAAGCCTTTGGATTTTCCTTAATCCTATCCGCCAAAATCATTTCATGCCCCCTTTTTGCCCTTCTAACTCCCTGTTTGAGCTCCCTCCTACTCTCTCTATATTCCTCCAACGCTGTCTCCGTTTCCAGCTACTTTGACCTATCATGCGCTTCTCTTTTCTTCCTAACCAAGTCCTCAATATCCCTAGTAATCCACGGTTCTCTAATCCTACCTTTCCCATCTTTCCTCTTGACCGGCACATATTTATCTTGCAACATTTTCAGCATTTCCCTTGAAAGAATCCCACATGCCTCACGTGGACTTACCCTCGAACAACGGTTCCCAATCAGTTTCCATAAGTTCCTGCCTAATCCGACCGTAGTTAGCCTTCCCCCAATTCAGCAGCCTATTCATAGTAACTCACTGCATAATTTAACTTTCCTGGCCACTGTTTCCTTTATCAATTACCATAAATCTGTATTCTCTGGCTACTGGCAATTCTCACAGTAAGAAGTCTCATAACATCAAGTTAAAGTCCAACTGGTTTATTTGATAGTAATCTTTCCGAATGCTGTTCCTTCGTCAGGTGAATCGAGAGCTCTGATCGGAAACAGGGCATATAAAGGCATACACAGTTGACAGAGTACTGATTAGAATGTGAGTCTTTAAGCTAATCTGCTATTTAAGTCTTAAAAGTGCAGACAAAGTGAGTGGAGATAGCACTAAGCATAGGTTGAAGAGATGTGTATTGTCTCCAGACAGCACAGTAAGTGAGATGTTGCAAGTTCAGGCAAGTCATGATAATTCTGCCATAATAAACAATTTAGATAAATAGTCATCACAACATCACGGTTTTAAATAGTATTGTTAACCAGTTCTGATCCAAGCAGGGGAATGATTCCTTCTCTCTGGTCTTTTTTTGTAAGTGGAACTACTTTTAATCCACTGCCATTCTAATTGTCAAGCCTTGAAGTGGCTCTCTTTCCAAAGAGTGGTGCCCTAATTTGGCCTACATATTCCAGCTGGTGCCCGAACTAAATTTTCATAAAGGTTTAAGCATAACTTCTCTTTATAGAACCATAGATGCTATTAGTAATACAGTCAGTGTCATATCAGTTTATAGCACAGAAAAAGGCTCCGTTTGTCCATCATTCCGGCCAAAGAAAAAATATGTAACTATTCAAATCCCATTTGCCAGCACCTGGCCCATAACATTGCAAACTTTGGCATCGCAGCTGTACATCTAAAATTTCTTAAGTGTTCTGAGGGTCTCTCCATCATTCTTTTATAAGTCTCACAACATCAGGTTAAAGTCAACAGATTATTTGGAATCACAAGCTTTCCGAGTACTGCTCCTTCATTAAATGAGTGAACAGGAGGTTTCACAAACACAGTATATCTAGGTAAAGATATAATTAAAGACAATGGTTGGCATGTGAGTCTTTACAGGTAATCAATTCTTTACAGGTCAGACAATGTGAGTGGAGAGAGGGTTCAGTACAGATTAAAGAGATGTCTATTGTCTCAAGCCAGGATAGTCAGATTTTGCAAGCCCAGGCCAAATGTGGGAGTTGCACGGAGTGTGCCGTGAACCCAAGATCCTGGTTGAGGACATCCTCACGCGTGTGAAACTTGGTTATCAGCTTCTGCTTGGCTATTCTGCATTGTTGCGTGTCATGCAGGCCGCCTTGGAGAACTCTTACCCAAAGATCGAAAGCTGAATGCCCTTGACTACTGAAGTGTTCCCCGACAGAAAGGGAACACTCCTGCCTGGCAGATTGTCACATTATATGTAACCCCCACTATTTGGCCTGGGCTTGCAAAATCCTAGCTTGAGACAATTCACATCCCTTTAACATATGATTATTCCTCTCTCCATACATGTTTTCTGTACCTGTGAACACTTGATTACCTATAAAGGCTCGCATTCTAACCATTATTCTGCCATTGTGTCTTTGCCTATATATGCTGTATTTGTTAAACCTCCTCTCCACTTACTTGAAAAAGGAGCAATGCTCCAAAAGCTCCAAATAAACCTGTCTGAGTTTAATATGATGTCAGACTTCTTATTATATGACATAGTCGGTATGCAGACCTAGTTGGTATTGCCACATCAAAGCTACTAGCCTTTCAAGCAGCAAGTTCCAGGCTCTCACCATCCTTTGGGTGAAAAATATTTTCCTCACGTCATCTAAACTTCCTGCCCCTTACTTTAAATCTATCCCTCTAGCCATTGATTCCTTCAGCAAGGAGAAATGTTTCTTCCTGTCTATCTATGCCTCTCATTATTTTATACATCTCAATCATGTTCCCCCTCAGTTTCCTCTACTCCACAGAAAACAACTGAATTTATCAAATCTTTCTTTGTAACTAAAACTCTCCAGTCAGGCAACAGTCCAGTAAATCTCCTCTGTACAGTATCCAGAGCTATCATATTCCTCCTGTAATGTGGATTCCAGAACTGCACACAATACTCTCGTTGTGGCCTTATGGTAGAACTATATTTTATATAGTTCTCCCATAACCTCCCTGCTCTTAAACTCTATGTCTCAGTTAATAAAGGCATGCATATCATACACCACCTTGAGAGATCACACAACACCAGGTTATAATCTAACAGGTTTATTTGAAATCACAAGCTTTTGGAGTGCTGTTCCTTCATTAGATGAATTCCTGGTGTCGTGTGACCTATCATATGTAACCACTTTATCCACACGTCCTGCTGCCTTTAGGGACCACAAATAGCAAGGATCCCAAAACTGATCCCTGCAGAATCCCACTGGACAGTCTTCCATACCCCTTGGCAATCTGCCTATCCTTCTTTCCACTTAGCCAATTCTGAATTCAATTTGTCAAATTTCCTTGGATCCCATTTGTTTTCATCTGCATTATTAGTCTCCCATGTTGAAATTTATCAAAAGCCTTGAAGACAATGCAATGCATTTGACACATGCAGTCACCTCTTTGAAAAATTCAATCAAGTTGGTCAGACATGACCTCCCCTTAACAAAACCATGGTCACTGTTCTTGGTTAATCCCTACCTCTCCAAATGCAGATTAATCCTGTATCTGAGAATTACTTCCAATAGATCCCCCACCACTGAGGTTGGACTGATTGACCTATAGCTTCCTGGTTGATCCCTTCCTCCTGTTTGAGGAATGGTACCACATTCACTGATGATGATCTAGTTCTCTGGCACCTCCCCTGTAGCCAGCGAGGAATTGAAAATTATTGCCAGTGCCCCAACTATGTTCTCTCTTGCCTCACTCAACAGGCTGGGATACATTTCATCCAGCCTTGGAGATTTATCTACTGCCTGCCTGACCACTCAGAACATCTTCCCTGTTAATTTATTTAATTGCAACACAATCCTTCTCCCTGATTGCCATACCCACATTTTCTCTTTCACTATTGAACACTGACACAAAGTATTCATTTAAAATCTTACCTACATCATCCAGCCTTACACATAGATTATCTTTAATAGGCCTGACTCTTTCCTGCTTATCCTTTTACCCTTTGTTGTCCAATAAACCTTGTTAGTCTACGTTGTAAGTTAGTGATTATCCTTTATTTCTGCTAAGAATCCCCAACAAGAATTTTGTTACTTTGGGATTCAAATCCCTAAACTAGGCCAGAGTGGAATGTTCCCTTTTTGAAAGACGGAACAGCACAGTGGCGGTGGTTAGCACTGCTGTCTCGCAGCACCCAGTGAAATTCAAGCCTTGGGTGATTGCACAGAGTTTGCAAGTTCTTCCCGGGTTTGTGTTAGTTTCCTCCAGGTGCTCCGGTTTGCTCCCACAGTTCAAAGATGTGTGGGATAGAGTGGGATAGATTGAGTGCTCCTTAGTGTCCCAAAATGTGTAGATCAGGGGGATTAGTGACATAAATACAGGGGATAGGATCTGGATTGGATAATTGGAGCAAGTTGGTGCAGACTCAATACGCTGTACGGCCTGCTTCTGCATTGTAGGGATTCTGACATTAATAAACAATGTGAGTTTTTTTTTATATTAACAATTCAGCAGATTTAATGGATGTTTTCTGACACTGGTAATCAAATTATCAGATTTATTGAATCAAATTTTACCATTTACCACACCAGAAGTCAGTGACTTCAGGTCTGGGCATAATTTGCAGAATGTGGAACGCTCAGTAGTGGTTGAAGAAATTCATAAAGGATGTCAAGTTACACTCTGTCCTGTCCGTAAGATGGTTGTGACATGTGTGCACTTCACAGGCACAGTATTAAGAGGAAAGATAGAGATTAAGTTAGGATTAGCTAAGAAGTTGATCAAAGGATTCAGTCAGAGATTCAATTATACTACAAATATGATTTCCACCAATCTAAGCACTGATAATTCACAGTGACTGAATGAATCTAGATGTTTTAACAGGCTAAATCTACTGTTACAACTGTCTCTTTTCTGGGCCTCCGAGGTGGCATTTAGTAATATTAACACCATTAAATGCATCTCATACTATTAAATAGCAGCCATAACTGTTCTCATTTCCACTGCAAATACAATTTGAAACTCAATGACAGCTGATAGCAATGTCTTGTTTTTGAGACTTACACGGGGAGCATCACTAATCGTCAAGCATTTTAGTGACAATTTGCAATTAACTCATAAATATATCTCTTTCTTGTTAAAAATAACTTTTTTAAAAGCAGTAGTAACAACAGCCTATTGCACTGAAATTCATCTTCTCCCCCACCCTTAAATTCTGTGCCAATGATCATGCCTTCCACATATAGATAGAAGGGTTGGAGTCAAAGGGAAAGTGGGATAACTTCTCAGCTGTCAGCATTTATTGCTTTTCCACACACCCGCTGAAAAAAATTACAGAAGAGATAAAATATGCAAAAAATATTTAATAGCTTAACAAATTACATAAAAATAAATTCTCTATGTACCCAAACAGGTGCCTGAATGTTGCGATTAGGGGATTTATCATTCACTCCATTGCAGTATTGATGTAAATCTACTTGTGACACATAAATAAACTGTGTTCAAAATCATGAGTCTTTCTAAAGTACAGCATTGTAAACAATCCTGGTATTCTGCAACAGATAGCACAGTCTAAACAAATAGAATATGAAGATGAGGGATTGTTTTAATAATTTTCACGTAATCTAAATCAAATAGAAAAGCAAACAAACTGAAAAACAACTGCCGCGTTTCACTTCGTAAGTAATCCCTGAGCCTTGCAGTTTTGCGAACTTCCTTCTTTACAAGTGACGCGCAGGCTGAGAGTAGGACTACCTAATTGTCAATATAATACTTTTAAACAAAACATCATATTACAATAAAACATTGCAAAGACCAGTCGAGAATGTTATTAGAACAGAGGGGCGAGAATGAAAGCTGAGAGTCAGAGTGTGCCGACAATTTCAAACTCCGGCCCAAAGTTTTTCAAACTTTGTTACTTGCCCGTGGAAGTTGTTCCGAGCTGAGGTTCCTGGGTCGCGTCCGTTTCTTTAACCGAATCGAGGAAATGAACGGCCCGCAATCCGGACCATAGTCTATTCGAAGTGCCCCGCAACAACCGGACTCCTTTACCGGAAAAACTGCTAAAGTATTCCATAGTCTCTTGTCTATATTGTAGGAGGCGTGAAATGAATCAGCTGTACATGTCAACTGCCGCCATCTTCGTTCGAGGAACACCTCAACCCAATGTTTATATGGAGCAATGCAACAGCATGTGTTTTAACTAGCGTTGTACATTCAATCTCTGACCTGTTACACGCACCATATTTATCAGGTTACAAATATTTACCTGAAGGAACGAGTAAGAATTTAGGTAGCTTTTACAACACTTTTCGATTAGTTTTAAAATTATATTGAAAGTTACTAGTCATACAGGAAGTTTCCAATGTGTTCAAATTTATTATTTCTCCTGGAAATTCAATACTCTGCTTGGTGTGGAAATAAACCACAAGGAGTCATGAATCTCTGGTTTCAAGCCATTACAACCTTTCCTCCTTTAGAGCCCCTTAATTGTCCCATAGATTCACAAAAATTGCTCTCTTCTAGAGGGATAAAACCAATATTGTCATGAAAAGAAATTTATTGAATTATTGCAGTGTAGTTCTCTGGTGCCTATTGGCATCCCCAGCCCAGCAAGAGCCCCGAGATGTAGTTATCATGCACGGTCCCCAGGATGCGTATGAATACCGACAGGTAGTTGGCAAGGTGGTCACAATCTGAACATAAAGGGGGTGGAACCCCTTCCTGTTTATGATGTGCAGAGCAATGTGTGTACCATCGATAGCCTCCTGAACTTGCAGCATGCTGGTGATGGCAGTAAAGTCTTCAGCCTGGGCTTCTTGTTTGATGGGATTCTGGTCAAAATATATGTCATGCACTTCCTGGGTTTACAGAGTATCCATCATCTCTTGGATGTGCTTGTGGGTCTTGCGAAATGTCATACAGGTCCCTATTTATATCCTGGAAATGACCCAATGGTGAAATTGAACTGCCACCCTGAGCAGGTGTCCTCTTTCCCCATGAGGTATCAGGTCCACAAGGACATGGTATAACTCCACACTGTCTTGTGCTGAGGTGGAACCTTTCGTGGGACATGGCATCAACATCTGATTGCAGAACACGTGTGTCCTATACAGGCATTGTCTCCTCCTCTTCCACTCTTCTGCCTCCCCCCCTCCTCCATCTCGGTTCTCCTTCTAGCCGATGTGCAGCTGGGTCCTGACCTGGACTAATCCTGCCTGGGTTGGCTGTGCCGCAGGCAGCAAGACTGTCGATTGCCATGGCAACAATGATGATCCATGCCAGCTGTGTTGGCTCTAATCTGATATCCATGATTGCTCTCTAAACTTGAAGTCATTCCAAACTCTGTAGCCATCTGGCACCTGCTAACCAAAATCAATTACCACTCAAAAAACAATGTGATTTTAAAATTCCTCCACAGTCTTGTCCCTTCCCATCTCTGTAATCTCCTCCAGCTCCAAGAATCTGCAATATCTGCAGCCATCAAAATTTAATCACTCCTCCAATGCTGTTTGTGCCTTCAGTTGCCTAAGTTTTTTTTTGGGTGCTTTTGTCCTTTATAATGAGAAAACATTGTAGTACAAATAATGTTAGATTTTTGGAGTTCTGAAAGTCATTCCTACTGAAGACTGTGTGATTGGCAGATTGGACAAGCTGCCAAAGTCCAGCAGTTTCAGCATCTCTTTGGTATTTAGGTCCACCTCAATCATCTCCTGATCCAGAGTGGAAGCCTCTGGGACTTAGTCATCCCTCCTCTCCCATTCTTCTTCCTGCAGTTTGATGGAGTTGTCTCGGACAGGCTTATGCTGACCCATCTTGGATTCCAACTGAGAAAAGAGCTTCAGTTGCCTAAGTTCTGAACTTTGGTTTCCCCACACACTTCTCTGTCTCTATAGCTTGTATTCTTCCCTTAAAAAAACTCATTAAGCTTATGACATTCATGTCTTTGGCCATTTGAACTCATTGGTGCAATTTTCCATTCCTGAAACTTAAGTCCAGTGGTGGAAGCAGAAGTCAGTTGGTGCAGGATAGCTAACAACAGGCAATCTTGTGCTGTTCAGCTCATTAAATATTTCAGGAGAATCTTGTGGCAGGATGGGCAGGAAGAGACCCACCTCATTATCACCTCACAGTTCCAACATCCAGCTGCCATGTTTAAACCACACCAAGCAGCTGTTCAACTCACTATAGGCAAGGCCTCCAGATTCTGTGAAAGAAAATGGCAAATAAAAGGCATTTGGTTCAGTAATGCCTGTCTGGAAATTTTCCTCCAGGTAGTTGAGGAAAGGTGGGAGGACTTCCTTGTAAGGTACAGGAGCAGAAATCCCTCCCATCTGACCGTGTCAGCCTGGAAGGAGGTCACCAGGATGCTGGTGACCTCCACTGAGTATGTCAAATCTCTGTTCACTGCAATTTTATACTGTCATAGAACATCAGACAGTATAAGGTTTCAAAGCCACAAGGACATCACACACTTATTTTTATTGTCTCATAGGACGTGGGCATCCTTCTCTAGGCTAGCACTTTTGCTGCCCATCTCTAATTGTCTTGAGAACATGGTGGTGAGTTCCTTCTTAAATTGCTGCAGTCCATGTAGTTTATGCCTATGTACAGCGCTGTTGGGAAGGAAGTTCCAAGATTTTGACCCAGTGAAGGAGCAGTGATGCAGTTTCCAGTCAGGACGGTGTGTGCCTTGGAAGTACCTTGGAACACCACCAAGGAAGTGCCTTGGTGGTGTTCCTATATATCTGTTCCCTTTGTCTTCCTATGTGGTCCTGAATTGATAAGATACCGTCAAAATTTAACTCAGATACTTAGTGAGTAGCTACAGTGCATTTTATAGTTGGTACTCACTGCTGTACTGTGTCAGCAGTGGAGAGAGTGGATTTTGAAGGTTTTCGTTTTGCTGTACCCTTACTGCATACATCTCATATGCTGTATCCTTGCTATACCCTTTTCAAATTCTACTTTCCTCTCCTAAAATAAATTCTTTGTCCTCCTTTGCTGAATTTTAAAATTCTCCCAGTCCTCAGGTTTGCTACTTTTTCCAGCCAATTTATATGCCTCCTCTTTGGCTTTAACATTATCCCTGATTTCTCTTGTTAAGCTTGGACGAGTCACCTTCCCCATTTTATTCTTGTGCCAGATGCGGATTTACAGTTGTTGAAGTTCATCCATGTGTTCTTTTAATGCCATTGCTTATCCATTTATTAACCCGTAAGTATCCTTTGCCACCTTATCCTAGCCATCTCATTCCAGCAAAGTTAGCTTTCCTCAAGTTCAGGATCCTAGTCTCAGACTTAACTGTGTCACTGTCCATCTTAATGAAGAATTCTATCATATTATGGTCAGTCTTCCCCAAAGGATCTCACATCTCAAGGTTGCCAATTATCTCATTACACAATGCTCAGTCTAAGATGGCTGCTTTCTAGCTGATTCTTTGACATATTGGTCAAGAAAATCATTCCTTATACATTCTAAGAAATCCTCTTCCATCACATTGCTACCAGTTTGGTGAGTCCAATCAACATGCAGATTCAAGTCACCCATGATAACTGCTGTACCCTTACTGCACACATCTCAAATTTTCTGCTTGATGCCATCCCAAGTTCACCACTATTGTCTGGTGGTCTTTAAACAATTCCCACTAGTGGTTTTTTATCCTTTGATGTCCTGTAGCTCAAAGAACAAAACAGCACAGGAAACAGGCCCTTCGGCCAAATGAGCCCGCACCGCCACCCCGATGTTCCCATCTCTACCCTTGATCCCTGTCTATGTTTATAGATCTATGGATTAAAAACCAAATTTGAGACAATTTAGGGAGAATTTGTTTTGCCAATTAGCCTAAGAGAACAGCTTTGAGATGTGGGAGGAAACCGGAGCACCCGGAGAAAACCCACGCAAGCACGGGGAGAATGCGCAAACTCCCACAGACACAGGCCCAAATCCATGTATCTGCACAGCACAGCGATAGTCACTGAGCTGTCATGTTGCCCATCAATGGTCCAGGTCAAGCGTACACTAACGACGTGAAGCACTAGGATACTCTCGAAAAAGATCCAAGAGCAGTCCTCTCATGACCCATCACGTGTATGCCCCTCATTAGACAACAAGGTGGACCAAAGCACCTGTAGGATAAAAACAAGTACATCAATATCATCATCTATTTACACACTTCCCAGGGACTCCCAAGGCTCATGATCCCCGTTTTAAATCAGTTTTCTGTACCCCTCCATTCCCATTCTGTTCATGTGCCCATCTAAGTATTTCTTAAATAACTCCAGAGTACCTGCCTCCACCACTTTACTTGGCAGCGCATGCCATACCCCCACCACCCTCTGTGTGAAAAAACTCCCTCTAGCATCCAAATTATACCTTACCCCCCTCACCATAAGCCCGTGACCCCTCGTGCTATTTGAGTCCATCCTAGGAAAAAGCTTAACCCTGTTTACTCTATCTATACCCCTCATAATCTTGTACACCTCTATTAGATCTCCTCTAAGTCTACGTCTTTGTAAGGAAAACAGTCCCAATTTGCCTAACCTCTCCTCGTAACTCAGACCTTCCATACCAGGCAGCATCCTGGTAAACCTCCTCTGCACTCTCTCCAGAGTCTCCATGTCCTTCCGGTAGTAAGGCGACCAGAACTGGACGCAGTATTCCAAATGAGGTCTAACCAACTTTTTATACAACTGCAACATTAAAGGCCAGCTCTTGTACTCTATACCCCTTCCTATAAAGGCTAACATACTATATGCTTTCTTCACAACCTTCTCCACTTGCTCTGCCACCTTCAGAGACTTGTTCACCTGTATCCCCAGGTCCCTCTGCGTTTCTATACTCTTAATAGGTCTACCCTTTATCATATACCTCCCCCCTACATTCTTTCTCCTGAAATGCATCACTTCACATTTATCAGGATTGAATTCCATCTGCCATCTATCTGCCCAAGCTACCAGCCTATCTATGTCCTGCTGCATCGCCTGACAATGCTCCCCACTATCCGCAAGTCCAGCCACCTTTGTATCATCTGCAAACTTGCTGATCACTCCACTTACTCCCTCTTCCAAGTCATTTATATATATTACAAATAGAAGAGGTCCCAGTACCGAGCCCTGCGGCACACCAGTAGTGACCGACCTCCAGCTAGAAAAACACCCTTCCATTATTACCCTCTATCTCCTATTACCAAGCCAGTTGTTTATCCATCTAATTACCTGTCTTTGTATCCCATGAACCTTGGCCTTCTCAACTAACCTCCCATGAGGGACTTTGTCAAACGCCTTACTAAATTCCATATAGATGACATCAACAGCGCGCCCTTTGTCCACCGTTTTCGTCACCTCCTCAAAAAATTCTACCAGATTTGTAAGGCATGACCTCCCCTTAACAAATCCATGCTGCGTATCCCTAATCAGATCGCAACGTTCTAAGTACCTATACATCCTATCTCTAAGAATCCCCTCCAACAGCTTCCCTACCACTGACGTCAAACTCACCGGCCTATAATTTCCAGGGTTATCCCTACCACCCTTTTTAAACAACGGTACAACATAAGCTATTCTCCAGTCCTCTGGGACTTCACCTGTGTCCAAAGAAGAGACAAAGATTTGCATCAGAGACCCAGCAATTTCACCTCGCACCTCCCTAAGCAGCCTGGGATAAATGCCACTAGATAGTTTTAATGCTACCTAGAAGCTTTAACACTTCCTCCCTTGGTATGGATATTTCCCTCAGCTGGTCCACAGGACAGGAGCTGTCAACATGCAGATTTCACATCATCCAGGCTAATGTGTCTGAGCCTTTCAGTTGCTGTTCAGTAAAGAGTTCTGCCTCTTTGTAAACTACCTTTAGTTCTCTGATCCAACTCCATATACAATTCTCCACCAACCCCCAGTGCCACCTGTGCCCCTTTATATCAGTGACTTCTATTGAACAATTGACCTCAAATTAGGACTTAATTGAAAGGTCTGTTAACCCATTCCCAACAGTCCCCCTTCCTTGGAGAAAAAAAATTGATGAATATTGTTTCACAAAAAAAAACAAAGCACTTTGAAAAAAATATACATTCATAGAAAGATACACTCTTGCTTCATGTCTAAAAATTTCTTCAAACTAGCCCCTTAGTAAAATAATTGGATAACTGATCGTGACTATCGACCAATTAATTGTTGATATTCCCCCTTTGACCAGTACTTTGCCTAAAGCTGGCTATGTCAATCCTCAACTTTTTCTCGTTTACATTTTTTGTGGAGTGCACTTTTTCCCAGAGGCTTTTACTGTCAATGTGACACTCAATAGGTATTTTATCCGAATCCTGCAATTCCAAAATTTCTGTTAATATCTGGGACATGTAAAACGCCACATCCACTGCCTCTGCAAGGCTTAGTGTCTCGGCAGCAATATGCTTTTTACCACTCTTACTTTCTTTATTCCCAATACAAGGGACAATATTTTCCATTTTCCCTCAAAAGAAATATTATAAAATCTTCCGTGCTTGAGAACCCGTTTCATAAATTGGCATAGGATATCATAGAATCATAGAATCCTAAAGTGCAGAAAGAGGCCCTTTGGCCCATCAAGTTTCGGCACCAAACACAATCCCACCCAGGCCCTAACCCCATATTATAACCACTAATCCCTCTAATCTCCACATCCTTGGACACTAAGGGGCAATTTCTCAGCATGGCCAATCAACCTAACCCACACTTTGGATTGTGGGAGGAAACCTGGAGCACCCATGCAGACACAAGGAGAATGTGCAAACTCCACACAGACAGCGACCCGAGCCGGGAATTGAACCCCGGACTCTGGAGCTGTGAAGCAGCAGTGCTAACCACTGTGCTACTGTGCCAGCCAAAAAAACTGATGAATATTGTTTCCAATATGTCACTATAAACTATGAGTTTCAGATATCTATGATTACTCAAAAATAGGAACCTCAAAACACATTCGTGCATTTTTAGTTTGGCCAATTTTTTTTTGCTCTCAATGTCTTCTTCTGTAGGATCATTCATCTTTGTATTCAAATCTAGAACATCAAACCTAACATCTGGTCTGGTCTGTCTACATAGCCATTCATTTGCCCAATCAAACATCAAAGTTCCTCTTTTTCCCATTTTAGAAACCACTGCATCTTTTTGTGAAGCCCTTCAATGGCTAATTGCTATAGGGCTGACCCTCTCCAAATAAGATTGCTAGCGTAAAGTGATACCTGTCTCAGTCTGTCCAGTTTCCAGCCCAATACATCTGAAAGTGCGTGAAGCCTGACTTCCAACCCTGAATTCCTTCGTCAGAGATAAGAACGGCTTCAAAATCACTATTACCACCCCATAAAAAAAAATCAACATACATCATAAAGATAACAGAAAGATTTCCTTTATAGTGGCAGTAAAACATTGCAGGATCTGTTTTCAACTGACAACAGCCTAACTTAAATAAAACTGACCTTACTGAAAAACACCAAACTGTAGAACGCAATGTTTATACAAATATGCACATTTATTTAACTTCCACAGTACTTCTGTGTTAGCTGCCTCTTTGGGAGAACGGAGAAAAATATCTCTACAATAAGCTGTTACCCCTGCAATAAGGCAACTTTGGTATCTATAGATTTGCATTCCCATGCCTCTGTAGCTAACAGAGCCAAGATCTTTAAGATAACCTTTCCTGCTGTAGGTGAATCCACCTTTAAATCCTGGTCTTCTAAGTTTTCTTCAAATCTCCTTGCACAAACCTGGCCTTTGCCTTATAAGTTCCATCAGGAAGCACCTTCTCTGTGCAAATCCTATCTGGTATCTCTGGTGTACCCAAATTCACTCCAGCTATGCAGTTCTTGCTGTTTGGCATCTTTTATAACTTTTTCATCTAATTTATTGGAAAGCACCAAAATCTCACGAGTATGTGGGCTTCTAATCTAGTAGTAGTCATGGTCTTACTCGTATTCCAAGCCCTTGTCAAACTACTCCCCCTATCCTGCCTGATATCTCTTTCTGTACTACCACTATTTGCTCTTACCCTCCTGTTGTGGGATTTTCATTCTCGAAGAGTTCTTGATCTCTTCCTGGGCACACTTTCACTATTGGACTTACTGTCTGAACACACACAATGTTTCTGTGCCCTCCATTTTTGAATTTTGTGTTCCCAATCCATGGTCCTGACCTCCTCCCCTGTATTCTGTACCTTCAACCAATTTTATACTTTTCAGTAGTCTTTCCTGCTCTATTAATGAGTTGCATCCTTCCATTGACTAGACCCCTCAGGCTAGTAAATCACTTTTGTATCAGCCTTTGGCAGCTATCCTTGAGAAAAGATGGTTTGTTCTAGTTCATCAAAAGTATTGTGTTCCTCTGCAGATACCCTATTTCAGCCAGTCCTCATAGTTCTGCAACACGTGAGCTTCATATGACTCTGGTTTCTCATCATGTTTATCTGCTCTTTCTGAATTTGCATGTTTGTAATCTGTACCCACTATCTTTTACAAATGTACACTAATAGTCTAATTACCATGTTGCAAAATAATTGTTTTGCCATCGATGCCTATAACCTTTTCTGGGCCTTTCCATTCATTAAAATGATCTCTCTGTTATATACTATGTTTCTTTGCTGGAAAAAAGTGTTTGATGGCTGTACATTGTGCCTTGATGATCTGCAAAGCTGTTCAGAGACTTATGCTTCCAAAAATGCTCATCTACTTAAATGCAGTGCATTTAAATACTCAGCAAAAACGGAATTAATTGTAGTCCCTTCCCAAGCTGGAGGCTGGTCATTAAAATGGACAGAATTTTAGAATTTCTATTAAAAACTAATTGATACAGACTATAGCCCCCAACCATCTGTGATAAGTTCTTTATACGTACCATCCATGCTAAGGCTAAATCTGACTTGCAATTTGATCTATCTGCCAAAATTTTCCAGAGCAACTGACCTATTACAGCATGGTTTCTCTCACACAGCCCATTTCTAAATGGGCTTTCTGCAGCCATCTTCATGACTATGATATTCATGTTTTCACACTTATCCCTAAACTCATCATTTGTAAATTACACCCCCCCCCCAACCTCCACCGATTTTTTTAAGGAACTTTGACTATGGCCCCATTTCTGTCCATATCCATTTTTCCATGATCTGATCCATAAGTACTCTTTTCTTTACTACGTACAATGGTTGATTGACTAAATCTGGTTGCTAAATCAACAGAGTGCAAAATGAATATGTTGTTTGCTTAATCCAGATCTTGTGGTCCATGGCCATAATGTCGTTAAAGTCTTTGGCTGAAGGTAGAGTTACTATCGGTCATGAAGTGTCCTTTTGTACTTCCTACAAACCTTACACCAAACACTGGCCTGTCCTATAAACTTAGCATTGACTTCATCTCTTACCCCTGCGTCCTTTAATAAATTTTGCAGTCTCCAAGAAGATGGATGCCCAAATTGCTGATGCCATTTCAAAACAATGAGCTTTTGATCAGATAAAGTCCCATTTCCAGATGCTAATAATACTTCCGACAGTTGGTGTTATGGATAGTCTGGAGGGATGTCAGAAGTTGCAGCGTGACATAGATCGGATGCTAGACTGGGCAGAGAAGTGACAGATGGACTTCAATGCGGATAAATGTGTAGTAGTCCATTTTGGCAGGTCCCATGGGATGAAGGAGTACAATATCAAGGGTAGAACTTTTAACAGTGTTGAGACGCAGAAGGATCTTGGGGTCCAGGTCCAAAGGACTCTCAAATCGGTCTCACAGGTGGAGGATGTGGTCAAGAAGGCATATGGTGTGCTTGCCTTCATTAATAGAGGGACTGAGTTTAGGAGTTGGGAGGTAATGCTGCAACTTTATAAGACCCTTGTCAGACCTCACTTGGAGTACTGTGCACAGTTCTGGTCACCTCACTACAGGAAGGATGTGGAAGCTATTGAGAGGGTGCAGAGGAGATTTACAAGGATGTTGCCTGGATTGGATGGCATGCCTTATGAAGATAGGTTGAGGGAGCTAGGTCTCTTCTCTCTGGAGAGATGAAGGTTGAGAGGCTTATAGAGGTTTATAAGATGTTGAGAGGAATAGATAGGGTGGATTCTCAGCTGAAATGATCACTACAAGAGGACACAGGTTTAAGGTGCTGGGGAGCAGGTACAGAGGAGATGTCAGGGATAATTTTTTCACTCAGAGGGTGGGGAGTGAGTGGAATTGGCTGCTGTCGGTGGTGGTAGAGGTGAACTCGCTGGGTCTTTTAAAAGACTTCTGGATGAGTACATGGGATTTAATGGGATTGGGAGTTACAGATAGTTCTATGGCCTGGTAGGTACTGATATGATCTGTGCAACTTGTGGGCCGAAGGGCCTGTTTATGCTGTAGTGTTCTGTGTTCTATGAAATTTAGAGTCACACCAATTTACCATACCCTAGGTATTTCTGCATTCATTTTCTTGTGACATTCTCCGCATCCTTTCTCCTACTATAGATATTAAAGAGTTTTCTGTCTTCGTAATTTCTATGTTCCAATCTTCTGCCATACTTTTGTAGCCTGCTTGTGCATGGTAAAATGGTGGATAATCATGTCCTGACACTTCTACGCTGTGTTCCTCATTTTGCTGTCTCCTATTCATTTCTTTATTGATTTAGAATTTGAGTGACGTCTTTTTTCTCATCAAGAAAATCATAATTTGCAGCACTTGGCACAAATAACCACCATTTGCAACCACTGTTTTATCCTCTAGATTGTTGTTCAGTAAAGCCGATGTGTGTTCTGCTTCTTCATAAATGACCTTCAGTTCTCTGATTCAACTCCACACCAACCCCAGTGCTACTTATGGCCCCTTTAGATCAGTGACTTCTGCTGAACAACTGACATCAAATTAGAACATAGAACATAGAACATTACAGCACAGAACAGGCCCTTTGGCCTTCGATGTTGCACCGACCAATATAAAAAGCAATGCCCCTCCAAACTAAACCATTCCCTTCTCTTCCATATACTTATCAACTAACCTCTTAAACGCCACCAAACTTGGCGCATCTACAACTGCTGCAGGCAGGGCATTCCACTCCCGAACCACCCTTTGGGTAAAGAACCTGCCTCTGATATCCGTCCTATAACTATCACCCCTTAATTTAAAGCTGTGTCCCCTCGTGCTAGCTTTCTCCATCCTAGGAAAAAGGCTATCACTGTCCACCCTATCTAAACCTCTAATCATCTTATATGTTTCGATTAGGTCCCCTCTTAGCCGCCTCCTTTCTAACGAAAACAACCTCAAATCCCTCAGCCTCTCCTCATAAGACCTGCCCTCCATACCAGGCAACATCCTGGTAAACCTCCTCTGTACCCTCTCCAATGCCTCCACATCTTTCTTATAATGTGGGGACCAGAACTGCACACAATACTCCAAGTGCGGCCGCACTAGAGTTTTGTACAGTTGCAACATGACGTTGCGGCTCCGAAATTCAATCCCTCTACCAATAAAAGCCAAGACTCCATATGCCTTCCTAACAACCTTCTCGACCTGACTGCCTACTTTCAGGGATCTATGCACATACACACCAAGATCCCTCTGTTCATCTAGACCACTAAGAATCCTACCATTTGCCCTATACTCTACACATTTATTATTTCTGCCATAGTGCATTACCTCACACTTTTCCACATTAAACTCCATTTGCCACCTCTCGGCCCAGCTCTGCAACTTGTCCAAGTCCCTCTGCAAACTATAACACCCCTCTTCACTATCTACCACTCCACCGACTTTAGTGTCATCTGCAAATTTACTAATCCATCCTTCAATACCCTCATCCAGATCATTTATAAAAATTACAAACAGCAGGGGCCCCAAAACAGACCCCTGAGGTACACCACTTGTCACCGAACTCCAAGATGAATATCTCCCATCAACCACCACCCTCTGTCTTCTATCTGCTAGCCAATTCCTAACCCAATTAGCTAAATCACCCTCTATCCCATACATCTGCATTTTCTGCAGAAGTCTTCCATGGGCCACCTTATCAAACGCCTTACTAAAGTCCATATATACCACATCAACCGCCTTACCCCCATCCACCTCTTTAGTCACTTTTTCAAAAAACTCAATGAGGTTAGTAAGGCACGACCTACCCTTCACAAAACCATGCTGACTATCTCCAATCAATTCATTACTCTCTAAATAACTATAAATCCTATCCCTAATTATTCTCTCCAACACTTTGCCCACCACAGAAGTAAGACTCACTGGCCTATAATTCCCTGGAAGGTCTCTCTTCCCCTTCTTGAACAACGGGACCACATTCGCTATCCTCCAGTCCTCCGGAACCACACCCGTAACCAACGACGACCTGAAGATCAGAGCCAGAGGCTCTGCAATCTCCTCTCTTGCCTCCCAGAGAATCCTAGGGTAAATCCCGTCCGGCCCAGGGGACTTATCCAACTTCAAACCCTCGAGAATATCTAGCACATCCTCCCTATCTACTTTGATACCTTCCAGTTTGCTACCCTGTACCTCAGTGTTCTCCATAACTACATTTACATCACCCTGCGTGAATACCGAAGAGAAATATTTATTCAGTACCTCTCCAATCTCCTCAGGCTCCACGCACAACTTCCCACTGCTGTCTATGACTGGCCCTAATCTTGCCCTAACCAATCTTCTATTCTTAACATATCTAAAGAAAGCTTGGATTCTCCTTGATCATATCAGCCAAAGTCTTCTCATGTCCTCTCTTTGCTCTCCTCAATTCCCCCTTTAGCTCCCTCCTGGCTAATCTATAGCTATCCATTGCACTAACCGAGCCTTCAATCCTCATCCTGACATAAGCCTCCTTTTTCCTTTTAACCAGCAAATCAACTTTTTTCGTACACCAAGGTTCTCTTACTCGACCATTTCCTCCTTGCCTGACAGGGACATACTTATCAAGGACCCGCAGCAGCTGCTCCTTGAATAAGCTCCACATTCCAGATGTTCCCAGTCCCTGTAGTTTCCTAGTCCAATCTATGCACCCTAATTCTCTCCTGATGGCCTCATAATTACCCTTCCCCCAGCTATAACTACTGCCCCCAGCTTCATGCCTATCCCTATCCATCACTAAGGTGAACGTAACCGAATTGTGGTCACTATCACCAAAATGTTCACCAACCTCCAAGCCTAACACCTGGTCTGGCTCATTGCCCAGCACCAAATCCAATGTAGCCTCACCTCTAGTTGGCCTATCTACATACTGAGTCAAAAAACCCTCCTGCACAACTTGCTGACCCCTCTAACGAGCTAGAGCTATAGCTATTCCAATCAATATTAGTAAAGTTAAAGTCCCCCATAACAATTACCCTATTACT
Organism: Sphyrna mokarran; assembly: GCA_024679065.1. Lineage (NCBI taxonomy): Eukaryota > Metazoa > Chordata > Chondrichthyes > Carcharhiniformes > Carcharhinidae > Sphyrna > Sphyrna mokarran. Next base: position 111,410,984 of record JAGIQG010000007.1, on the reverse strand, counting down.
TTCACTCCTGACCAGAATTGACTTTGCAATCCTTTCCTCAACCTCTCTAGAACTTTTAGGAGGTCTATAAAAGACTCCCAACAGGGTGACCTCTCCTTTCCTGTTTCTAATCTCAGCCCATACTACCTCAACAGACAAGTCCTCATCAAACTTCTTCTCTGTCACTGTGATACAGTCTTTGACTAATAATGCCACTCCTCCCCCCCTTCTACCTCCTTCTCTACTCCAACTAAAGCATTTGAACCCTGGAACCTGCAACATCCATTCTTGTCCCTGCTCTACCCAAGTCTCTGAAATGGCCTTAATTAAGTCCTGAATTAGGACTTAATTGAATAAATCATTGACTAATCCTTTAACTGAGGGGACCAGCTACTCCCTATCCACCCTCTCTATGCCCCTCACAGTCTTGCACATCTCAATCAGGTCACCCCTCAATCTTCCTTGCTCCAACAAAAACAACCCAAATGTATCCTATTCATAACTTAAATGTTCCATCCAGTCAACATCTTGGTTAATCTCCTCTGCACTGCTTCCAGAGCAATCAAATCTTTGCTATAATGTGGCGACCAGAACAGCACACAGTACTCTAGCTGTGGCCTCACCAAAGTTCAATACAACTCTAGCCTGACTACCTTGCTTTTGTAATCTGTGCCTCGACTGATAAAGGCAAATATCTCATATGTTTTTCTCACTATCCACTAACACGCCCTTCTGTCTTCTGAGATCTCTGGGCAAACACACCTAGATCTCTTTGTTCCTCAGAACATCTGAGTATCATGCCATTTATTTAATACTTCCTTGTCAAATTATTCTTTTCAAAATGTATCATTTGGGAATTATGAGTGGCATGGTGGTACAATGGTCAGCACTGTTGCCTTACAGTGCTGCCAGGGACCTGGATTCCATTCCTGGCTTGCGCCACTGTCTGTGGAATTTATATATTCTTCCTCCTCCGGGTGCTCCAGTTTCCTCGCAGAATCCAAAGATGTGTGGGTGAGGTGGATTAGCTATGCTACATTGCCCCTTAGTATCAGGGGACCAGCTTGGGTAGATGCATAGGGTTATGACGGTAGGGCCAGGGTGGGTTTGTGATCAGTGCAGATTCGATGGGCCAAATGGCCTCCTTTTGCACTGTAGGATTCTATGTACCTGCTCTATGATGCTACCTCATATTTTTGAGGGTTAAATTCCATCTACCACATTTGACCCTGCCATCTATATCTTTCTGTAGCGTAAGACACTCAGCCTCACTGTGAGCCACCCAGTCAAACTTTGTGTCATACAATCATCTATGTCACTTATGTAAATGACAAATAAATAATAGGGGAACCTGCACAGGTCAATTAAATCTCCTCTCATTCTTCTGAATTCTACTGAATAAAGGCCCAGTAAACACAATCTCTCCTCATCTGGCAATCCTGCCATGCTAGGAATCAGTCTGATGAACCTTTGCTGCACTTAAAGAACAAAGAAGGAAAGAACAAAGAAATTACAGGCCCTTTGACCCTCCAAACCTGCACCAACCATGTTGCTCAACTGAACTAAAACCCCCTACCCTTCTGGAAAGAACAAAAACAAACTCCTTCTGTGGCAGAGAAAGACAACTGGAATCGCCAAGGTCCTGTAGAGTTTCAGAAAGACTTGTTCCTGCATGCAAATTCTCTTGCAATGTACATTTGACTTCCTAACTGCTTGCTGTATCTACATTCTTGCTTTCAGTGATTGGTTTACTGGACCACACATGTCCCTTTGTGTGTCAACATTTCTGCCATTCTGCTTATTCATTCAAAGTGGATAACTTCATACTCATACAATCACAGAAACCCTACAATACAAAAGCAGACCATTTGACTCAGTGAATCTGTATCGATTCTCTAATGGAGTATCCCATCCAGACCCTATCCCTGTAACCCTACATATTTACTCTGTTAATCTCCCCTAACCTCCCCTAAGGGGCAATTTTTTAGCATAGTCAATCCACCGAACTGGCACAACTTTGGATTGTGAGAGGAAACCAGAGCTTCTGGAGGAAACCTATGCAGACATGGGGAGACATGCAAACTCCATGCAGATAATCACCTAAGACCATAATTGAACCTAGGTCACTGGCGCTTTGATGCAGCAATGTTAACCACTGTGTTATTATTTATCCACATTATACGGCATCTCCACATATTTGCCCACTCACTCAACCTGTTTAAATCACTTGAAGTGGCTGAAACAATTGATCACGCTGACCCTATTTTTCAGTTGGACTTTGCGGGAAACTTGTAGTCAGTATTTTCAGATTGATTTCAGGTAGAGTGATTTCAGAACAATTCACTTTTTCCCTTTGACTGGGTCTGGAGCTTCAGGAGCTGTTGTAGTATTTACCCAAAGAGTTGATCCTTCTTGTTTTCACCCCAAGGTATTGAATAACCTTATGAGATTGAAGGCAGATAAGTCTCTAGGACCTGATGGCCTCCTAGATATTAAAGTAGGTGGCAAAGATAGTGGATGCAGTGGCTGTGATATTTCAAAACTCCTTGGATTTTGGGAAGGTCATGCTAACGTGATGGTCCTATTGAAAAAAGGAGAGTGGCACAAAGCTGGAAACAATAGGCAGGTTAGCTTGATCTCTGTGTTGATCTCTGTGTTACGAAAGTTGCTGGAATCAATCATTAAAGAAACGACTTTCCAAAGTTCAATCCATCATTGTCAACATGGCTTTATGAAGGATAAGTCATGTTTGACAAACTTGCTTGAATTCTTTGAGAACATAATGAACAAGGTGGATAATGGGGAACCCGTGGATATGGTATATTTAGGCTTCCAGGCATTGGACAAAGTGCTGCCTCAAAGAGTGATCCAGATGATGAGACTACAGGGGATTGGGAGTACAATAAAAGATTGAATTGAGAATTGGCTAATTGATTGAAAGCAGATGTTTGGGATAAATGGATCCTTTTCTGGCTAGCGAACTGTAACTAGCGGGATGCCAGAGGCATTAGTGCCCGAATCTCAAACGTTTATAATCTATATAACTTATCAGCAAGTGGGGACAGAGTGTAAGATAGCAAAGTAATACTAAAGTAGGTGGGAAAGCACGCAGTGAAGACAGATAAAGATTTTAAGGATGGATATAGATGAGCAAGGAAATGGGCCAAAATTTGGCAGATGGAGTTTAATCTGGATAAGTATGAGGTTATCCATTTTAGCCAAGAAAACAGAAAGGCAAATTATTACCTGAATGGAAAGCAGATTCAAAATGCGTCTGAGCAGCAGGATCTGGATATCTTTGTTCATGAATCGCAGAAAGTCAGTATGCAGGTATAGCGTGCAATAAAAAAAGGCAAATGGACTGTCGCCATTTATTGCAAAAAGATGGGAGTATAAAAGTATACAAGTGTGATTGCAATTGTATAGGGTGTTGGTGAGACCACGTTTGGAGTCTTGTGTTCAGTTTTAGTCTCCTTATTTGTGGAAGCATGCGGTGGCATTGGAGGCAATTCAGAGGAGGTTCACTAGAAGAACAAAGAACAAAACAGCACAGGAAACAGGCCCTTCGGCCCAACGAGCCCTCGCCGCCACCCCGATGTTCCCACCTCTACCCGCGATCCCTGTCCATGTTTATAGATCTAGATTGATTCCAGGAATGAAACAGCGCATGAAGAGAAATTGAACAGTTTGGGATTATATTCACTGGGGTTGAGAAGGGTGAGAGGAAATCTGATCAGGGTATGTAAAATTCTAAAAGGGATTGATAAAGTAAAGGAAGACCAAATGTAGGTCACTAGTGGTGTGCCGCAGGGCTCGGTACTGGGACCTCTTCTATTTGTAATATATATAAATGACTTGGAAGAGGGAGTAAGTGGAGTGATCAGCAAGTTTGCAGACGATACAAAGATGGCTGGAATTGCAGATAGTGAGGAGCATTGTCAGGCAATGCAGCAGGACATTGATAGGCAAGGCTTCTGGAGAAGGTGAGAGGGCATGGGATCCAAGGGGCTTTGGCCTCGTGGATCCAGAACTGGCTTGCCGGCAGAAGGCAGAGAGTGGTTGTGGATGGGCCTTGTTCTGCATGGAGGTTGGTAACCAGTGGAGTGCCCCAGGGATCTGTTCTGGGACCCCTGCTGTTTGTCATTTTCATAAATGACCTGGATGAGGAAGTGGAGAGGTGGGTTAGTAAGTTCGCCTATGATACTAAGGTCGGTGGTGTTGTGGATGGTCTGGAGGGATGCCAAAAGTTGCAGCGGGACATAGACAGGATGCAAGACTGTGCAGAGAAGTGGCAGAGGGACTTCAACGCGGATAAATGTGTAGTGGTCCATTTTGGCAGGAATAATGGGATGAAGGAGTACAATATAAGGGGCATTGTACAATATAAGGGGCTCTAGCTGTGTCGTAGAGCAGAAGGATCTTGGGGTCCGGGTCCATAGGACTCTTAAATCGGCCTCGTAGGTGGAGGAAGTGGTCAAGAAGGCGTACGGTGTACTGGCCTTCATTAATCGAGGAATAGAGTTTAGGAGTCAGGAGGTAATGATACAGCTCTATAAGACTCTTGTCAGACCCCAGTTGGAGTATTGTGTGCAGTTCTGGTCTCCTCATTATAGGAAGGATGTAGAAGCTATTGAGAGGGTTCAGAGGAGATTTACAAGGATGCTGCTTGGATTGGGAGGCAGGCCTTATGAAGATACGTTGAGGGAGCTGGGACTCTTCTCATTGGAGAGACATAGGTTGAGAGGCGACCTGATAGAGGTTTATAAAATGTTGAGAGGAATAGATAGGGTGGAGTCTCAGAGACTATTTCCCTGAACTGAAATGGTCAATACGAGAGGACACAGATTTAAGGTGCAGGGAAGCAAACACAAAGGAGATGTCAGGGGTAGGTTTTTCACTCAGAGGGTGGTGAGTGAATGGAACCGACTGCCGTCGGAAGTTGTTGAGGCAAACACACTGGGGTCTTTTAAAAGACTTCTGGATGAGTATATGGAAAAGAATAGGATAGGGGGTTATAGATAGGTCTGTGGATTGGTAGATATGATCGGTGCAACTTGTGGGCCGAAGGGCCTGTTTGTGCTGTATTGTTCTATGTTCTATGGTAGCTTGGGCAGATAGATGGCAGATGGAATTCAATCCTGATAAATGTGAGGTGATGCATTTCGGGAGAAAGAATGTAGTGGGGAGGTATACGATAAAGGGTAGACCTATTAAGAGTATAGAAATGCAGAGGGACCTGGGGGTGTAGGTGCACAAGTCTCTGAAAGTGGCAGAGCAGGTGGAGAAGGTTGTGAAGAAAGCATATGGTATGCTAGCCTTTATAGGGAGGGGTATACAGTACAGGAGCTGGCCTTTAATGTTGCAGTTGTATAAAACGTTAGTTAGACCTCATTTGGAATACTGCGTCCAGTTCTGGTCGCCTTACTACCGGAAGGACGTGGAGACTCTGGAGAGAGTGCAGAGGAGGTTTACCAGGATGCTGCCTGGTATGGAAGGTCTGAGTTATGAGGAGAGGCTAGGCAAATTGGGGCTTTTTTCCTTAGAAAGACGTAGACTTAGAGGAGATCTAATAGAGGTGTACAAGATTATGAGGGGTATAGATAGAGGGTTAAGCTTTTTCCTAGGATGGACTCAAATAGCACGAAGGGTCACGGGCTTAGCGTGAGGGGATAGGGGTGAGACTTCGGAGTCCCTGGGAAGTGTGTAAATAGACGATGATATTGATGTACTTGTTTTTATCCTACAGGTGCTTTGGTCCACCTTATTGTCTAACAAGGGGCATACACGCGATGGGTTGTTAGAGGGCTGCTCTTGGATTTTTCAAGAGTATCCTAGTGCTTCAGCTCATTAGCATAAGCTTGACCTGGACCATTTGATGGGCAACACGACAGCTCAGTGACAATCGCTCTGCTGTGCAGATACATGGATTTGGGCCTGTGTCTGTGGGAGTTTGCGCATTCTCCCCGTGCTTGCGTGGGTTTTCTCCAGGTGCTCCGGTTTCCTCCCATGTCTCAAAATGTGCTGTTAGGCTAATTGGCAAAACAAATTTTCCCTAAATTGTCTCAAATTTTGTTTCAATCCATAGATCTATAAACATAGATAGGGATCACAGGTAGAGGTGGGAACATCGGGGTGGGGGCGCGGGCTCGTTGGGCCGAAGGGCCTGTTTCCCATGCTGTTTTGTTCTTTGTTCTCTTTCGGTCAAGAGTCACAGGTTGAGAAGTTGTAGATTTAAAATTGAGATGAGGAGAAACTACTTCTCACAGAGGGTGGTAATTTGTGGAACTCACTGCCCCATAGCAAGGTGGAGTCTGAATCATTAAATGGTTTCAAGAAAGAGAAAGGTATGTTTCTAATTTTAAAAACAGATTAAAAAGATATGGAGAATAGGTCAGAATAGATCTGAGATCAGGAAGGCCCATTACTGTCCAGTTAAGTGCCGGAGTATCACTTAATTCGGGTCACTGAAAAAGGCAACGCAGGGTTCTCAACACTCCAGCCGTTGTCTCCATTGAATAAGGGACAGTATCTTCTAAAAACATGAATTCTTCCCGAATGTTCTTAGCTCTTGAAGATTAATCATTTTCTATGATTAAAGCATTTATGAGAAGTTACTTAATCTTCTGAAAACCCTGATAGAATCGGTCTTCACCACACTCTCAGGCAGTGCATTTCATTTTCTGCTGATTCTCTGCAATTCAGGAGAGTTGCAAGCACCTGATTGGCCAGCCACTTTCAGCAGGCAAAAATTCCATTCCCTCGGTCCTTGATCTCAACAGTCCAGCCATTGTCTGCATTTTACATACTCTATGAAGATAGGTTGAGGGAGCTGGGTCTCTTCTCCCTGGAGAGACGAAGGTTGAGAGGTGACCTAATAGAGGTTTACAAGATGTTGAGAGGAGTAGATAGGGTGGATTCTCGGAAGCTATTTCCCAGGGCTGAAATGGTCGCTACGAGAGGACATAGGTTTAAGGTGCTGGGGGGGCAAGTATAGAGGAGATGTTAGAGGTAAGTTTTTCATTCAGAGGGTGGTGAGTGAATGGAATCGGCTGCCGTCAGTGGTGGTAGAGATGAACTTGCTGGGGTCTTTTAAGAGACTTATGGATGAGTACATGGGATTTAATGGGATTGAGAGTTACAGATAGTCCTATGGCCTGGTAGGTATAGATATGATTAGCACAACTTGTGGGCCGAAAGGCCTGTTTGTGCTGTAATGTTCTATGTATATCACGTTACTGTGCATAAATCACTAGAGGTGACAGGGCAGTGTGAGAAAGCTTTTAATAATGAATTTGGGATGCTTTACAAATAGAGGCATAAAGTACAAAAGCCAGGAACTTACAATCGAGGTTTGTAAAATAGTCTGTAAAAATGGCATGCTATCTGTGTATATTTCTTCCCAATGGGAAAGAAGGAGAAAAGATGCAAAAAAGGTTATGAAATTGGTTCTTGTTGAGGGATATCCATTTACATGCATAGACTGGGCAAGCAGGAGTTACTCTCCTAAAAGTGAAGATTGTGAGGAGATTTGGTCAAGCCATTTAAAATCATGAGGGGTCTGTACACAGTAAATTGGGATTTGGGAGAGTTAAGAGCAAACAGATCCAGGGCTAGCTCTTTGAAAATGGAATCACAGATGGACAGAGAGCTGAATAAGACATTCATGTATTCGTCAGAACATTGAATACAAAAGTTGGGATATCTTATTGAAGTTGTACAAGACTTTGGTAAGGCAACACTTGGAATATTGGGTGCAGTTCTGGTCACCCTATTATAGAAAGGATATTACTAAACTAGAAAGAGCGCAGAAACGATTTACTAGGATGCTACTGGGACTTGATGGTGTGAGTTATAAGGAAAGGCTGGATAGACTGGGACTTTTTTCTCTGGAGCATGGAAGGCTGAGAGGTGATCTTATAGAGGTCTATAAAATAATGAGGGGCATATATCAGATAGATAGTCAATATTTTTTCCCAAAGGCAAGGGAGTCTAAAACTAGAGGCCATAGGTTTAAGGTGAGAGGAGAGAGATACAAAAGGGTCCAGAGGGGAAATTTTTTTTTTTTGTTACACAGAAGATGGATAGTGTCTGGAACAAGCTGTCAAAGATAATAGAGGTAGGTACAATTTTGTCTTTTAAAAAGCATTTAGATTGTTACATGGGTATAGAAGGATATAGTCCCAATTGCCCGCATTTGGTCTATCTTAAGGATTTTAATAAAAAAGGACAAGTTAGACTGAAAGGCCTGTTTCCATGCTGTAAGCCTCCATGACTTTATAAATAGAGAAAAACTGTTCCAATTTTCAGAAGGGTCAAGAACCAGAGGACACCAATTTAAGTTGTTGGCAAAAGAAGCCATGGAGACGTTAACAAAGATCATTTTTAACACAGTAGGTGCTCAGAAACTGGGATGCACTATCAGGATGTATTAGAGTCAGATTCAATCAGAAATGTCTCAGAAGGAAATTGGTTAAGTAACTGAAGAGGAAATAATTTTCAGGATTTGAGGAAAGGATATGAGAGTGGGACTAACTAATACAGGTACATACTCTGACAAGTGGCTTTCTTCTTTTCCACAAAGCAGTCACCTCATCTACATTTGGTCTCCCTCATATAAAGGAGATCACATCATAAACAGTGCTCTAAATTGACAGAAGTACAAGTAAATCATTCTTTCACTTGGGAGCATGTCACATTTAGATGATGACAAGGGAGCTGAAAGGCACAGAAAGATGCCATAGGAAAAGGAGGGTTTTTTTTTCAGAGTCTCCAGTGTGTCTTGGAGAAAATGGTACCTTTGGAATGCTGAAAGGAAAGGCCGGGGAAGATATGTTCAGTGTATGGTCCTTGTCAGACTCCAGTTGGAGTACTGTGCGCAGTTCTGGTCCCCTCACTACAAGAAGAATGTGAAAGCTATTGAGAGGTGCAGAGGAGATTTATAAGGATGTTGCCTTGATTGGGTGACGTGCCTTATGAGGATAGGTTGAGGGAGCCTAGGTCTTTTCTTCCTGGAGAGATGAAGGTTGAGAGGCGACCTGATAGAGGTTTGTAAGATGTTGAGAGGAATAGATAGGGTGGATTCTCAGAGGCTAATTCCCAGGGTTGAAATGGTCGCTACGAGAGGACACAGGTTTAAGGTGCTGTGGAGGAGGTACAGAGGGGATGTCAGGAGTAAGTTTTTCACTCAGAGAGTGGTGAGTGAGTGGAATTGGCTGCCATTGGTGGTGGTAGAAGCAAACTCGTTGGGGTCTTTTAAGAGACTTCTGGATGAGTACATGGGATTTAATGGGATTGAGGGTTATAGATAGGCCTAGTAGGTATGGGTATGATCAGAGCACTTGTGGGCTGAAGGGCCTGTTTTGCTGTAGTGTTCTATGTTCTAACATCACACTAGAGCTGTCAAAAATGGTGGAGGATGATCTTTTGTATGTGGAGGCTGGAGGGGTGGAAGGTAAAGATAAGGGGAACCTTGTCATGGCTCTCAGAGTGAAGGGAAGGGCTGAGAACAGAAGGATGTGAAATGGATTGATACAATCCTCTTACAGTCTTTTCCAGTCAATTTGTGAAATAGTAATCTTTTATCCATAGAAATATAGCATTGCCTGCAAGTGGATGGAGGTGGATCATAATGGCAGTCAGCATTTAATGCTGATTTAATGGTCACTCTGCTATTTTGACCTCACTTTGCCTGTCTGAACGTGCATTCAGCAGCACATGGGCAACTCCCATAACCTCTCCCTCTCCCTGCCCCACCAACATAATCTTATGATAGCACCATTTAATCTGAAAATGAGGTGCTTTTGATTATCTATTTGCAACTGTAGAGTGAGTGTAAGTACTATGAGTTTGAGGAGTTGACAGAAGTGACATTAGCTGGACTTTTGGAAGGAGTTGAGTGTGTGCTTGAAAGGCCCAAATGAACCATTTGCTTCTTTGCAGCATTCAGAGGACACAGAGACCATGTACATCAGGAGAGAGGATGAAGGGAACAAGAGCAATCCCATTGTGCCTTAATAGCGAGATTTCAAATTATACACAAATCCATTGATTGCACTCATGTGATAAATGTGCAACATTCCTAGCTCATTATAGAAACATAAAAGCAAAGAAAATAGGAGCAGTAGAAGATCATTTGGCTCTTTGAGTCTACTCCACCATTCATTATGATCAGGGATGATCACCAACTCAATAGCCTGATCTCCCCCTGAAACAGGTCCTCAGAGGCTGGTGTCCCTTCACCAGAGTCCCTTTATTAACAAACTTTATTCCACTCCAAGACTGTTTCTGGTACACAGTCAGAATCTAGAATGCTAGAAGACTTCACACTCCCAGCTTTATATAGGGGTAAGCCTCACTATTTGGGCAATTATGACCTTAAACAGGCTGTTCATACTTCAAGAGACCAACTCCAGGTTGAAGTCATTACATCCCTCCTCGACTAAGTCAGAGGAATCTTGGCAGTTCATGCACTTCATAGGTTTTTTTGACGTTTAAGCGGTTGTGCCAAATCCTCCTCCGATTTAGCATTCAATTTGGAAGGAGGATGTCTAAGAGGGACCCATATCTTATGACGCAAGTGCTGGAGTTCTAGTTTGGCCCCTTCCTCGTGTGGCAGAGGAGTAGCTGCAGCTTTGTCTGCAGCATTCATTTTGGACTCTGAGGTCTAAAGCAATGGAGAAGTGGAGCTGGCAGGTCTGGGAGGACTCTCCTCGGTTCTCAGCTCACAGAGAGTAGTTTGCTCCAGGTCAAACTGCAATTTTGAGGTCAGCACCTGGTCCAGATGTATTTTTTAGAATGGCCTCACTCACGCATCTTCAGTCAAATACAGCGCCCGCTCTAAACTCAATCATTCCAGGTAACTATGCTGGATTATTTGCGTAATTCTTTACTTTTTCACTAGCCTCCAATTGTTCCTCCCAACCGCTACTGAGGTCTTTGCACTGAGCTTAACATAGAACATAGAGCATTACAGCACAGTAAGGCCCTTTGGCCCTCAATGTTGTGCCGAGGTTTGTCCAAGCCCAAGATCAAGCTATTCTCTTCCTATCATGCTGGTGTGCTCCATGTGCCTATCCAACAACTGCTTCTTGTTGCTTTGCAACTTTCCCTCCCAGGTTTGGGAATAGCAAACTTAATTTTGTGCGAAGTTGTTTGCCTACGAGCAATTCTGCAAATATTATTGTTGTATGGCATGGGAATTGTCCTATAATCAAATAACCAACAGGAGAGCTTGGTTTCCATTGGTGCTGCTGCCTGTTTTTTTTTGATCCAGCTTTTAAGTCTGGACCACTGTCTCCAAGAGGCTGTTCGATGATGGATGACATGGTATTGTCTTGATATATCGAATCCCAATTGACTTCATGAATCGAGTGAACTCCTGGATGGTGAAAGCCAGACATTGTCAGAGATTAACACCTCCAGGTCCCGTGTGTCGCAAATGAGATGCAAAGTTTCTCCATCGTTAATGTCATGTTTGCCGAATGCACCCTATATACATCCATCCACTTGGCGTGGGCATCCACTATGACCAAGAACACTGAGCCCATGAATGGGCCTGCATAATCCATGTGCAGCTGAGAGTGGTCTATTTGACCATTTCCTTGGACGCTGAGGAGCTGCTGGTGGCAACTTCTTTCCTTGCTGGCATTCCTGGTCCTGACTCACAAGCGGCTCTACATTCACATCCATTTTGGGCCACTATACATAGCTCCTCACCAGCATTTTCATTTTGGTCACGCCTGGGTAGCTGTGATGAACTTGGAACAGCCACTTGTGTTCCTCCAGAGCAGTATTTCGTCTTCTACCATGAGCAGCTCTCTCATATTCCAATATGGGAGGAGTTGGAGCTGTACTGGCTTTTCTGTTCCCCTTGTCAATACTAAATGTTTAACTTTTGCAAAAACAGCATCATTTTGTGTCCAAAAACATATTATGTGCGGCCATTGGAAGGGTCTCCAGAAAATTCATAGTCATTATCGTCTGTCTACTTGGGTTACCATCAGTGATGGTAGTTTATTTAAGGCATCTACGTTTGCCACCTAGCCTCCCAGCCAGTGTTCCAACTGATAGTTATAAGTCTTCAATAATATCGCCTACTGTTGGACCTCAGCCAACGCTACCAGTGGCACCACTTTGTCCTCTGTTAATAGTCCCAGGAGTGGCTTGTGACAATCAAAATTTCCAGTCATAAGGACACTGATGAAATTTCCACATATTACCACCAATCCTTCTTTTTCAATGTGGGTGTACTTTCTTTCTGTTATAACTAAGGTCCTGAAGGCATATGCGTTTATCTCCATTTGACCATCTATGTGCTCATACTACCCTGATACCAAATAGAGACAAGTCACAGTTTGGCACTAACTGCCAAACTGTCTCAAACAGTCTCATTTCTTTCTCTTTTTGTAATTCAAGCTGTTGAATTACATGTTCAATTTGCTTCATTTGTAATTGGATTCTAGCCATTTCCAATGATTCTGACTGATTGTCAATTTCCAGTGCTAAGCTATCGCCACAATTATCTCCGCCTTCTTTACACTGTCAGATAATGTCAATAGCAATGTTTTGCCAATTCCAGAAGCTTTATTTTCATCACCTTTTGTAAACCACCCTGACTTCTTCCACCCTTGACTCTTCCCAGCCTCAAGAAGAGCCATTATTCCTTTATTTAAACCCAAGTACAACACCTGTAAAGAAAATACAAATATTCTCACCACTCGCTGTCTTTGAGTCCAATTCTCCCAAATCAATAAAGGAAAACAGATTTTAAACCTGCAAAGGGCCTTCAATTGTTATAATCCAGGACAGAAAACCAAAACTATTTTATGAAGTTGGTTTAAACCATAGTTTTACACTTTGTACTTAGCGCAGGTAAGCATAAGATGTTTTATTCCAGATATGATAAATCTAGTGGAAAATCAGGCAACTGAGTTGCTAAAGGATGCATTCCTTGGATTTTTCTTGATTGTGTGGAAACATGGTCACAAAGTCTTAGGTTAAGACAAGAGGAGAAATCAAAAAGTAACAATCAGAAAATTATCAGAAACCATTTTTGATCAGATGGTTGGAGTAGAACAAGAATAGGTGAAGTGGATATTTTTAGTTCAAGAAAGTTGGCAGTCATCAGAAAGGGGAAGGTGAATGTGAGTTTTTACCAGAATATTATCTTAAAAATAATGCCTTAAAGAGGAAATGGAGACTTTTACACATTCATGTGGATGAAAAATGAGCAGAAGTTCAAGTGGTACTGTCAGTAGAGTATAGAAAGGAGGTGTTGTGGGAATCCCATGAGGTATCAGTAAGAAGTAATTTGGGAATAAGGAAAACTCAAACTAAAATACAAGAACACTTTTATTGGCCTGAACTGATAAAGATGTGGTTAAATTTTGCCAGTCGTGTCATATGCCATATCACAGGGAAACCTCAAGCAGTGATAAAACCTTAATACCCTTAATACCCATTTCAGCATTTGAGGAACCTTTTACAAGGCTCTTAATTGATTGTGTTGGACATCACTCTAAAATGAAAAGTGGATCTAAATCTATTGACAATAATGCATGAGAGAAGACAACAAAGGAGCAGGGACTCCAATATAGTCTAGCAGGTAATGGCCACTGCAGTCAGAGCCCATGGCCTGATACACAGGACCAGGGCCCAATTCAGGAAGAAGATGAATAACCTCACTCGAGCTGCAAGGGGGAGTATTCACCCATCTCCTGCAGGTATCGGTTTCATCTGTCACACCTGGAATGTCCACCATCACCCACTCCTGGAGACTTCACACCCATCCAGCATCCGACTCCATAACATCCTACTCAAGACCTTTGGACACCACTCATCCCAATCCCTGCCTGTTGTTGCACTTTGCTGAGCCATACCACACTCTGACCAGACCCATTAGCCATCAAATTCTCAATCATTTCCTGATGTCTCCACAGGAGAAGATGGTCCACAACTGAAGGGAACAGGAAAAGATGGGTGGCGAAATCTCCAAGTTACATCTTCTGACCCATTTTGAGGAACGAGCAATGGAGTTCACAGGGAAGTCACCTGAGAAATTTGTAAATGACTGATGTCAGAGAAGTTAGGATGTTGATTCAGTTACACCTTTCTCAAGTAAATGTTGAACTGCCCAGATACTCAACCCTCCAATATGTCTTCTCATATAGGAGCAACACAGGATGAGAGCAGACCCTCCAGAGTCATGTCCACCAACGCTGTGTCCCCCAAAGCACCCTCCTCTTCTTGTGACTTCGGAGGCAAGCACTTCAGAAACCACTGACCAGTCATCATAGACATTACCTGCACCATCCACCAGCACAGAGACACCTTGGTGGGTGAAATTAGCAGAGAGCCTTCAAGGTCACTTTCTGGTGGGCACCATACAGTGCTGATGCACATCAGGTGGAAGCAGGAACATCTGAGGAATCAGGCAGGCGGAATCTGCCAGATGTTAAGGACACAGCCAGCCCCCAGCCAAGAACTGGAGGAGCGCATGCTGGAGGCATTCAATCAGCTGAAAGTCTGTTTGGAGGAGTCCTATCGACTTCTGGTGAAGGAAATGGTGCCTTCATTGCATGGAACACAGCTGACCATCTCTGTGCATCCTCAGGGTCACTTAGATACAGAAGCAGGCCACAAAAAGTTGAGACGTTTTAGAAGCACTAAGAGATCTCTGATGAAGGTGAACATTCTAATCAGGGATAGGATAGTATACACTGCGAATATTAACAATGAAAGATTATTGCATTCCACAACAGTAACTCCTCTGTCTTTCATATGTCTCCCACAGACAGCCTTGTACTCCACCCATATCCATAGAGACACGGAGCATCATACAGTGCATGACAGAGTGTTTGGTCCACTAAGTCAACACCATATCCCTGGATGCCATGGTTCTCCAAGTGCCCAGCTGAGCATGTTGTAAGACCAGACCCACTGCTTTCTCAGACAGTGCATTCCAGACCTCTCTTCCACCCACAGGGTGCTGACTGTTCCCACAGTCCCCCGAGATCTCTGTCCCTCAGCCTAAAACTGTGCCCCCCTCATGATAGCCATCAAACAATACAGCACCCCCACTGCCGGAACATCACCCTGCACAGTGATGCCCCCAACCCTCACCTGCTCAAGGGCATGAATGTCTCTGTGTCAGATAACACCAAGACAGCATCATAGCTTGTCTCACAATGAGTCATCATCACAACACCATCTGGACAAGTCACTCGCTAGCACAATCAACCAAGGCCCATCACCAAGGGATAATGTCAATGCGGTGTTTGGAGGTTTCGGACACTGTACTTCCTAATGTGTGATCCTACTGGAGATCTGGTCCTGTATAATGAGACAAGAATAATTCATGATCTTGCAGTTTAAAATCCTCTTGGAAGAAGTGATCTCAGTATGGTTGAATTTAAAATACAAATGGAGCGTGAGAAAGTGAAATCCAATACCAATGTCTGGTGCTTAAACAAAGGAGACTAGAAAGGGATGAGGGTTGTGTTGGCTAAGGTAGATTAGGAGCAAAAACTTTATGGTGGGACAATTGAAGAACAGATTTTCAAAGAGATCTTTCACAGTGCTCAGCAAACTTATATACTAGTGATAAGGCAGGACTGTAGAACAACAGATAATCAGCCATGGATATCTAAGGAAATAAAGGAGAGTATCAAATTGAAAGAAAAGGCATACAAAATGGCAAAGATTAGTGGGAACCTAAAGACCAATAGAAAGCCATGAAAAAAACTATAAAGAAAAGTAAGATGGATTATGAGAGTAAAGTAGCTCAGAGTATAAAAATAAATAGCAAAAGTTTCTATAAATATATAAAGTGAAAAAGAGTGGCTAAAGTAAACATTGGTCCTTTAGAGGATGAGAAGGGGGATGTAATAACTGGAAGTAAGAAAATGGCTGAGGCATTGAACAGGAATTTTGTGTCAGTCTTCAAAGTAGAAGACACAAATGGAATGCTAAAGATAAATGACAGGAAAATTATGGCAGGTGAGAACCAAGAAACTATCATTATCATAAAAGAGGTAGTGTTGGATAAGTTAATGGGGGCTAAAGATAGGCAAGTCTCCTGGT
Source organism: Sphyrna mokarran (assembly GCA_024679065.1). Lineage (NCBI taxonomy): Eukaryota > Metazoa > Chordata > Chondrichthyes > Carcharhiniformes > Carcharhinidae > Sphyrna > Sphyrna mokarran. Next base: position 111,394,925 of record JAGIQG010000007.1, on the reverse strand, counting down.
CCTGATGGAATGCATCCTAGGGGGTATTAAAAGAGATGGTGAGAGAAATAGCAAATGCACTCATGATAATGTACTCAAATTCTCTGGATTCTACGGTGATTCCCGCAGATTGGAAACAGCAAATTGATGCCACTGTTTAATAAAAGAAGTAGACAAAAAGTGGCAGGAATAACTATGACTCTCTTAGAAGTGTCTCACTGAAGAGTCAACTTTGGATAGTTACCGCTGTGATCGTTTGGGTGTGTTTTTGTCAGTCACAGTGACATCATGTTCTCTTGTTGGCCTTGCAGGTAACTTTGGTAGCACCAAACAACTTAGAAAAAACCCACGTGAAGACTGGAGATCTGCGAAGATCGGATACTGTCAGTATCGCCATTCCAAAGAAGGAATAGTCTGACTGAAAAGGAGAAGTCCAGATGGGTTGTGTCCCAGATAAAAACAACCCCTCAGATTAGCTGCTCTCTGGGAACAATTTAAAAAGCAGGGTTGCACAAGGTCTAGTTCAAATGAGCTAGTTACGAGATCCGTCCCGACTCAAACAGAAGAGGCCGTCATGGGACCTGGACTACCAGCAATATTGGGTGGTGCACTCTGGCCCCAGACCAAAAGAGTCAAACCACCACAATAGTTGAAGACAATCAACCTATTGTAGAAGAGCCAATCTGGATGACCCATCCAGCAGATGATGTAGCAATAACTACATTCAGCTTCTACAACAAGGTATAGTGAAGAGGGGTGTTATAGTTTACAGAGTGACTTGGACAAGTTGCAGAGCTGGGCCGAGAGGTGGCAAATGGAGTTTAATGTGGAAAAGTGTGAGGTAATGCACTTTGGCAGGAACAATAAATATGTAGAGTATAGGGCTAATGGTAGGGCTCTTAATAGTGTTGAGGAACAGAAGGATCTTGGTGTATGTGTCAATAGATCCCTGAAAGTAGGCAGTCAAGTGGATAAAGTTGTTAAGAAGGCTTATGGAGTCTTAGCTTTTATTGGTAGGGGGATTGAATTTAGGAGCCGCAGCATCATGTTGCAGCTGTACAAAACTCTAGTGCGGCCGCACTTGGAGTATTGTGTGCAGTTCTGGTCGCCACATTATAAGAAAGATGTGGAGGCATTGGAGAGGGTACAGAGGAGGTTTACCAGGATGTTGCCTGGTATGGAGGGCAGGTCCTATGAAGAGAGGTTGAAGGATTTGAGGTTGTTTTCGTTAGAAAGGAGGCGGCTAAGAGGGGATCTTATTGAAGCATATAAGATGATTAGAGGTTTAGATAGGGTGGACAGTGATAGCCTTTTTCCTAGGATGGAGAAAGCTGCACGAGGGGACACAGCTTTAAATTAAGGGGTATGAGTTATAGGACGGATATCAGAGGTAGGTTCTTTACTCAAAGAGTGATTAGGGAGTGGAATGCCCTGCCTGCAGCTGTTGTAGATGCGCCAAGTTTGGTGGCGTTTAAGAGGTTAATTGATAAGTATATGGAAGAGAAGGGAATGGTTTAGTTTGGAGGGGCATTGCTTTTTATTTTGGTCGGCACAACATCGAAGGCCGAAGGGCCTGTTCTGTGCTGTAATGTTCTATGTTCTATGTATATCAAGCCCAGAATAGGGCAACGGGAACTTCAGCTAACATCGCCACTACCGAGAACGATGTGGGTACTGATAATGGGGATACTTTCATTGAGGCTATTATCATTGAACATCTCAGACTGGACAGATGGTAAGGAGGTGGTTATCCATTATCCTACTGATGCATTATTCTGTAGATCCTACGATATAATCCTTCCAATGGTCAGACCGTTCAATAAACGCCTTAAGACAGTGCATAAGATCAAAAATATTCAAACTAAATGCTCACAATGTGGTAAATCTAAGGAATATCACTCTATCACTTGTCACTACGCAAAATATAAAGGTTTTACCTTCGACGGTTGGACAACACCAGTGCAGTGCGTGTGAACTCACCTTTATAACGGGCAAGTGGACTTTCCCAGCATGAAAGTCATCAACATCGAGCTCTTCGCAATACCAAATACTTGAAGAAGGCACTACTGGCTCTGATCAAATGGGGAAGGCAACCATCTACATAGTCTGAAGAGGAACAAGCACTCCTCGAAGACCTAGAGATGAGATAGAACATAGAACAATACAGCACAAACAGGCCCTTCGGCCCACGAGTTGCGCCAATCACATCTACCAATCCACAGCCCTATCTATAACCCCCTATCCTATTCTTTTCCATATACTCATCCAGAAGTCTTTTAAAAGACCCCAGTGAGTTTGCCTCAACAACCTCCGATGGCAGTCGGTTCCATTCACATTGCTAGGTCCCGATGTATCAATAAGGACATCAGCACGGTCTTAACAACTAGAAGGTCAAAACAAATCTCCAATAAAGGCAGACTACTTGAGAATAAATGCAAGGCACAAGTTGCAGCACTGGCAGCTACTCTGCAAGAATCCCCGGACTCCGAACAGGAGCAGGAACTGGATGAGGCATATGTCATGGACCCGATCCCGTGTACAGGTTTCATTAGTCAATGCCCCGGCCCTCAATCCCTAAACACAGGAAGGTGGACGACCAGCTGATACAGGCCAAGGAATTCCTAAACATGAGGAATGACTCTGATAGTTGTGCCCGGGGAATAGGTTTGATGGAAACCTTCTAATGAACGGTGTGATAATCAGGCAGGAGAAAGAAGGTCCTCAGGTAAGTGTGCATAGGAAGGAATAAGAGAAAACCCAAGAACGATGTCAACACCGGTGCAAAGAAAAGATGGGCAAAACAAAAAGCTATCTTCAGAGCTACCCAAAAATAGATGTCAACTTGCCAGCCAGATCATGAAGGCGCCCGCAGCTGCATTATGTCCACTGTCCATGGCAGAACTGGAGAAAAGTTTTTGGGTGAAACTCTTCAGCAAAAATAATAAACCTAACATCAGTAAATTTGCTACATACAAAGATAAAAGAGACAATGGGAATTGATGAAACCAATTAAAGCTGACAAGGTTAGCTGATGGAGAGGCTTCTGAGGGATAAGATATGAACATTTGGAGAAGTTTGGACTGATTAGAAATAGTCAGCATGGTTTTGTCAAGGGCAGGTCATGCCTTACAAGCCTAGTTGAGTTCTTCGAAAATGTGACTGAACACATTGACGAAGGAAGGGTGGTGGACGTAGTGTACATGGACTTTAGTAAGGTGTTTGATAAGGTCCCACATGCAAGGCTTCTGGAGAAGGTGAGAGGGCATGGGATCCAACAGGCTTTGGCCTCGTGAATCCAGAACTGGCTTGCCAGCAGAAGGCAGAGAATGGTTGTGGATGGGTCTTGTTCTGCATGGAGGTCAGTAACCAGTGGAGTGCCCCAGGGATCTGTTTTGGGACCCCTGCTGTTTGTCATTTTCATAAATGACCTGGATGAGGAAGTGGAGGGATGGGTTAGCAAGTTCGCTGACAATACAAAGATCGGTGGCGTTGTGGATGGTCTGGAGGGATGCCAAAAATTGCAGCGGGACATAGACAGGATGCAAGACTGGGCGGAGAAGTGGCAGATGGACTTCAACGCAGATAAATGTGTAGTGGTCCATTTTGGCAGGAATAATGGGATGAAGGAGTACAATATAAGGGGTAGGAGTCTTATCTGTAGCTAAGAAGCGTCTCTGTAGAGCAGAAGGGTCTCGGGGTCCGGGTCCATAGGACTCTTAAATCGGCCTCGCAGATGGAGGAAGTGGTCAAGAAGGCGTACGGTGTACTGGCCTTCATTAATCGAGGAATAGAATTTAGGAGTCAGGAGGTAATGATGCAGCTCTATAAGACTCTTGTCAGACCCCAGTTGGAGTATTGTGCGCAGTTCTGGTCGCCTCATTATAGGAAGGATGTAGAGGCTATTGAGAGAGTTCAGAGGAGATTTACAAGGATGCTGCCTGGATTGGGAGGCAGGCCTTATGAAGATAGGTTGAGGGAGCTGGGACTCTTCTCACTGGAGTGACGTAGGTTGAGAGGCGACCTGATAGAGGTTTATAAAATGGTGAGAGGGATAGATAGGGTGGACTCTCAGAGACTATTTCCCTGAGCTGAAATGGTGACTACGAGAGGACACAGATTTAAGGTGCAGGGAAGCAAATACAAAGGAGATGTCAGGGGTAGGTTTTTCACTCAGAGGGTGGTAAGTGAATGGAACCGACTGCCGTCGGAGGTCGTTGAGGCAAACTCACTGGGGTCTTTTAAGAGACTTCTGGATGAGTGTATGGAAACAAATAGGATAGGGGGTTTTTGATAGGTCTGTGGATTGGTAGATGTGATCGGCACAACTCGTGGGCCGAAGGGCCTGTTTGTGCTGTATTGTTCTATGTTAAGGTTACCTAGGTGATCACACGAATTAAACAGAACAGCGGGCCTGGACTGGATGGTCAGAATATCGAAGACAGCCATGATATTCATGAGACGGATGAAAGTCGGATACCTCACCTTTTCACCCTCTGGTTGACATCAGAGATGATCCCAGATTGCATGAAACGGAGTCAAACTGTATTGATCCCCAATTGCGAAGATCAAGAGCGCCTCAAAAACATTGACAACTGATGTCCAATTACTATAGGTCCTATACTACTAAGCCTCTTTACAAAGATCATGGCTAAGAGATTGGGTGACACCGTTGACAATAACCCAGGATAGAAGGGGTTTTTGGCAGCAACACCTGGTTACAATCAGAACATCACCATGTTGCAAAATATAATGAAGGATGCTAAGAAAAATCGTAAGGACCTGGCCATTGTCTTTGTTGATTTGGTGAAGGTGTTCGATTCTATCAGTCATAAATTATTCATCAAAGCATTAGAGTGTGTAAAACTCCCATAAGCCTTTGTGGATCTCATTCAAGATCTCTACACTGGCAATACAACAGTGATTGAGGGTGGTAAGTCCAAGACTGCCCCAATAAGTATAGAGAGGGTGTAACGCAAGGAGACCCACTCTCACCCATTTAGTTTAATATTGCAATGGATCCTCTGATTGGCAGTCTCAAAGAAACCAATTCTGGTTACGTCATGACCCTAGACGGAGCAAGAGTAAACTACTCAACCCTGGCTTTTGCAGATGACATTGCCCTCTTGAGTGACTCTTATGCTGCGATGGTGTGTAACTTGAAGATCTTGCAGTTCTTCTGTGATCTCACAGGTCTGTCTATTAACATCAGTAAGACAAAAGGCTTCCATTTTACTTATAAGAAGAAGACCTTACAGTTCAATCACTGTAAAAACTGGCAGATTTGGAAGGAGGCAGTCGCTTACATCCCCCAGGTGAAACCAAAATATACTTGGATGCCCAGACTGAACAGAACATAGAACAATACAGCACAAACACAGGCCCTTCGGCCCACGAGTTGCGCTGATCACATCTACCAATCCACAGACCTATCTATAACCCCCATCCTATTCTTTTCCATGTATTCATCCAGAAGTCTCTTAAAAGACCCCAGTGAGTTTGCCTCAACAACCTCCGACGGCAGTCGGTTCCCATTCACTCACCACTCTCTGAGTGAAAAACCTACCCCTGACATCTCCTTTGTATTTGCTTCCCTGCACCTTAAATCTGTGTCCTCTCGTATTGACCATTTCAGCTTGGGGAAATAGTCTCTGAGAGTCCACCCTATCTATTCCTCTCAACATTTTATAAACCTCTATCAGGTCGCCTCTCAACCTACGTCTCTCCAGTGAGAAGAGTTCCAGCTCCCTCAACCTATCTTCATAAGGCCTGCCTCCCAATCCAGGCAGCATCCTTGTAAATCTCCTCTGAACTCTCTCAATAGCTTCTACATCCTTCCTATAGTGAGGAGACCAGAACTGCACACAAAACTCCAAGTGGGATTGATCCATTGGCAGGTGTAGAAGAAGGTGCTTGGGAGGAAAAACTGAAAGCCTGGATATCCAGCTCTTCGGCCAAGACAATGCATGAAGGTTTTGACTTTTATGTCATTCTGAGATTGTATTTTCACCTGATCCTCTCTGAGGTATCACAGAACACGCTTATTAAGTTAGACCAAATCATCCACAAAACCGTCAAGCAATTCCTATACCTTCCTCCCCCCAAATAAAGGATGGCATCCTCTATTCCTGTATGAGGAATGATGTCTTGGGGATTCTCAAACTCGAAGTACAAATACCATCTGTTATTATTCATAAATGAGAATCATTATCTGCTTCCACTGATTGAATCATTCATGCATCGTTTCAGTATTGTGAGCAGAACATCGGGGAAAACATCCAGGAACTAGATCTCTCAATGTCTTGAGAGAAATAGAGGATTTTCTATCCGATGCTGATGAGGGCAACAATGACGTTATAGATTAGGGCGGTAATGCCAATACTTGGGGAGGAGGAAGCAGGGCCCAAGAAGCCACTGAATAAGTATGCAGGATGGAGGGATTGGGAATTTGACAAATGAAGACGGGGTTACAATGACAAAGGAGTTCACTATTATAACAATAAGAAAGTATCTGATAGCTGAAATGCAGCTTTAATCCAGTTAAAATCTAACCAGTTCATAAATAACTTACTCTTGATGCCATCTGTATCCTACGAGGGTGACCCTAACAAGAGGAAAACCTCTTGCAAAAAAAAACCTACCAACGTTGTGAGGCAGGGACTGAAACTCTCGGACACATTTCTGGTTTTTGTCCATTTGTGAAAAACTGCAGGATTAAGTGCATTAATAAAATCTTGGATCAGTTGCACAATTTTGTTCGAAAATACAGATGGACATCCTACCTAGAGTCGCATCTTATTGCCAAGGATGGCTCCTCTAAAAGCCAGACATCATTTTTAAGAGGGATAAAAATCAACGCGTTGCTGTGCTAGATGTGACCATCTGGTTCGAAGACAATTGTGGTAGCTTGGAGAAGGCATGGGAAGAGAAGTGTAAAACGTGTAACCACCTGGGATCTGAAATTATGAAGCTGACAGGAGGCCTGGAACCATGATATTTTGGATTTGTAATGGACACCAGGGGCAAATGGCTATGAAAGAACAACAGCCTAATGATGTTCCTGGGTATTGATAGGTCCAATCATTCGCCCATAAATCTCAAGACTCACCTTGTCATTAACATTGGAGTTATTAGGTATCTTCAACAATGAGTGAGAGACATTTCAACAATCAACATTCAAGCTCTGTGCTCGTTTGACTATTCGGCTCTCAAAGCCCTTATGGAGACCATGTGAACTTATATGGAAGACTCCAATATTTGTTTGTCTATAAATTTGTGTTGCTTGTTTGTTTTTCATGAAAAATAATAACGCTGCTCCATCCTAGGTATTTCAATCCCCTTTGGTTTGGCCAGCGTGGGGGCGCCACCACCAAGGAGCGCACACGCGTTCGCTGTGCGTTGGTGGCTCCTGGATGTCATACACGCGATGCCTGTGCTGTTGGAAGGGCTTCGCTGTTGTGTCACACGTAACACTATAGGAGTGTCTCTGCAGTCTGTCTTTAGGGTTGGCGTGCTTTTGATGGTGTGTTGGGCCTGTTTGTGCGGGACGCGGGTCCTTTGTATTATCGTGTCTGCCCCGTGTGGTCTAGCTACTCATTTGATCTTTGCCGCCAGTACTCCTCTGCCCATGTGGCTTCTGCCCAGCCCCTCGGTTGATGTGATGTTTTCGGCGTCTGCACCAATCCTCGGCCAGTGCAGTTGTGCGTTTCTGCTGCTACTTCGTACTCCTTGTCCATGTGAGTATACTTGTATTGAACCGTGTTACGGGCAGCACCATAGTACAACAATTAGCTGTATTATTATTACTATGTTGTTGCACAGCTCCAGGGACCTGGGTCTGACTCCCAGTTCAGGTCACTATCTGTGGGAGTTTGCACATTCTCTTTGTGTCTGCATGGGTTTCCTCCAGATACTCCAGTTTCCTCCTACAACCCAAAGATTGGCAACATTAAATTGACACTAATTCATTTGGGTGGGTTGCATTGCATGTTGCAAACTGGCTCAGTTGTATTTCAGAATGATTGGTCTACAGTGCATGCTGTGGACCTGTTCAATTCTTTAAGTTTTAATGTTTTAATTTTAATTTCTTAACTTAAAGTTTAATAAAATAATAAGAATTAAATTAAACATTCACTATTCCCTAATTCGGCTTGCCTCACACGTCCCACCTGAATTTATCCCCTTCCCTGGAGGTGGAGATTTGTGCACTGGGTAATCAAACAACTGGCTCATTAGGCCCAATTAGATTCTGGGTTATCAGTGCAGCTTAATTATCCTTTAATTTGATCTTATATATCTGTCCTCAGTTTAGATCAGCGTTCTCTTGATATGGATTTGCTAGAGGTAGGCAATCACATCAACGAGCGATGTAAAGACTCGAAATCGGCACTCATTTTGCGTGTGTCAAAATAGGCCAGTTGGCCTAACTTCTATAGTAGGGAAAATGCTTGAATTTATCATCAAGGAAGAAATAGTGAGACATCTGGATATAAATTGTCCCACTGGTAAGATGCAGCATGGGTTCATGAAGGGAAGATCATGTTTGAGCAATTTGGTAGAATTCTTTTCAAATATTATATGTGCAGTGGACAACGGGAAACCTGTGGATGTGATATATCTAGATTTCCATTTGACAAGACATTTGACAAGGTGCGGCACCAAAGACTGCTACATAAGATAAAGGTGTACAGTGTTACAGGTAATGTATTAGCATAGATAGAAGATTGGTTAGCTAATAGAAAGCAAAGAGTGGGAGTAAATGGGTGCTTTTCTAATTGGCAATCAGTGACTAGTGTGTGCCTCAGGGATCAGTATTGGGACCACAATTGTTTATGATTTACATACTTGATTTGGAGTCAGAGAATCAAATGTAGTATATCAAAATTTGCAGATGACACTAAGATGAGTAAAATATGCAGAGGATGCTGAAAGCGTTCAAAGGGATATAGAAAGTCTAGGGAGTAGGCAAGGATCTGGTAGATGGAATACAATATTAGTCAATGTGTGGTCATCTATTTTGATAGGAATAACAGCAAAATGGACTATTATTGAAATGGTAAAAAATTGTAGCATGCTACTGTGTAGAAGGACCCTTGGGTGTCTAGAATCATAGGGAGTTGGTTTGCAGGTGCAGCTGTTCATTAAGAAGGCAAATGAATTATGTCTTTCATTGCTGGAGGAATGGAGTTTAAAAATAGCAAAGTTATGCAGTTGTATAATAAAGTGCTGGTGAGGCCACACCTGGAGTTTTGGTCTCCTTACTCGAGAAAGGATGTACTGGCACTAGAGTGGGTGCAGAGAAGATTCATTAGTTGATTCTGGAGTTCAGAGGATTGGCTTACGAGGAGAGACTGATTAAATTGAGACTATGTTCATTGGAATTCAGAAGAGCGAGGGGACATCTTATAGAAAGGTAAAAAATTATAAAGGGAATAAATAAGATAGATACAGGGAAGTTGTTTCCACTGGTGGGTGAAACTAGGGCTAGGGAACCTAGCCTCAAAATAAGGGGAAACAGATTTAGGACTGAGTTGAGGAGGAACTTCTTCAACTCAAAGGGTTGTGAATCTGCGAAATTCCCTACGCAGTGAAGCGGTTGAGACTACCTTTTTCAATGTTTTTAAGGTAAGGATAGATAAATTTTTGAACAGCAAAGGAATTAAAGGTTATGATGAGCGAGTGGGTAAGTGGAGCTGGGTCCACGAAAAGATCAGCCATGATCTTACTGAATGGTGGAGCAGGCTTGAGGGGCGAGAAGCCTACTCCTGCTCCTAGTTCTTATGCTCTTATGTTCTTATAAGGCTGTTCCTGGTCCCCCTGCCCTGCCACACCATTGCCAATATACCATCCTCCAGGGCGTTCTCAACCTCCTCCTCCTTCATGCCATCCTGGTCCACCTTCTCTCAAGAGGTGTCCGCCTAGTATCCCAGGATGTTTCCCTATTGCTGCACCAGGTTGTGGAACACACAACAGACCACCATGATATGGAAGACCCTCTGCGGGCTGCATTGGAGGGCAACACCAGAGTGGTCCAGACAGCAGAACCACCTCTTCAGCAGGTCAATGCACTGCTCGATGACAGACTGACTGGGTCTCACTATAACAAATCTCCACCTTGGTCTCAGGCTTTTGCACTGGCATCATCAGCCATTTAGCATTTGTCCCCTCCAACTCTGAGCCATCCCAGCAGTACAGAGTGGTCCACGAAGACTCTGGAGATGTCTGAGTGCCCCAGGATGTAGCTGTCATGCTTGCTCCCCAGGATGCATGCACACCTCCAGGATGTTAGCGAGATGGTCACATGGTGATCCCTTCCTATTGATAAAAGAGAAAATCCCTGAATCCACAGGGCCCGCATTTCTATAGAGCCTGCACCTGGGGCATCCAGGTGATGTCAGCAAAGCCTTCAACTTGTGTATCTTGTTGGGCATGGCTCAGATGGTACACCCTGCCCTACCTGAGTGTATAGTACATCCATGATCTCTCAGGTGCACTTGTGGGCTGCCAACTGCGAGATGCTACCCAAGTCCCATTTGAACGTGGAACGACCCTCTGGCAAAGTTCAGGTCTGCCATCACCTTCACTGTCATATGGAGCAGGTGACCTCCTCCCTACGAAATGCCAGGTTCACAAGGATCTAGTACAGGTGTCGCACTGTCTCCTGAGGTGAAGCCTTAGGCAACACTTGACATCAAGCAGATCATCGCACGACAGATATGTCCTATACAGTCAGAGACTCCTCCTCCTCTAGTTCGGTGACGAGTGGTGTGCCTCAGGGGTCTGTTTTGGGGCCCCTGCTGTTTGTAATTTTTATAAATGATCTGGATGAGGGTATTGAGGGATGGATCAGTAAATTTGCAGATGATACTAAAGTTGGTGGTGTGGTAGATAGTGAAGAGGGGTGTTTTAGTTTACAGAGTGACTTGGACAAGTTGCAGAGCTGGGCCGAGAGGTGGCAAATGGAGTTTAATGTGGAAAAGTGTGAGGTAATGCACTTTGGCAGGAACAATAAATGTGTAGAGTATAGGGCTAATGGTAGGGCTCTTAATAGTGTTGAGGAACAGAAGGATCTTGGTGTATGTGTCAATAGATCCCTGAAAGTAGGCAGTCAAGTGGATAAAGTTGTTAAGAAGGCATATGGAGTCTTAGCTTTTATTGGTAGGGGGATTGAATTTAGGAGCCGCAGCATCATGTTGCAACTGTACAAAACTCTAGTGCGGCCGCACTTGGAGTATTGTGTGCAGTTCTGGTCCCCACATTATAAGAAAGATGTGGAGGCATTGGAGAGGGTACAGAGGAGGTTTACCAGGATGTTGCCTGGTATGGAGGGCAGGTCCTATGAAGAGAGGTTGAAGGATTTGAGGTTGTTTTCGTTAGAAAGGAGGCGGCTAAGAGGGGATCTTATTGAAGCATATAAGATGATTAGAGGTTTAGATAGGGTGGACAGTGATAGCCTTTTTCCTAGGATGGAGAAAGCTAGCACGAGGGGACACAGCTTTAAATTAAGGGGTATGAGTTATAGGACGGATATCAGAGGTAGGTTCTTTACTCAAAGAGTGATTAGGGAGTGGAATGCCCTGCCTGCAGCTGTTGTAGATGCGCCAAGTTTGGTGGCGTTTAAGAGGTTAGTTGATAAGTATATGGAAGAGAAGGGAATGGTTTAGTTAGGAGGGGCATTGCTTTTTATTTTGGTCGGCACAACATCGAAGGCCGAAGGGCCTGTTCTGTGCTGTATTGTTCTATGTTCTATGTTCTACTGTCTTCTTCCTATCATCTCACTCCTCAGGTTCCCCTGAGGCCCATGCGCAGCCACGTCCTGACCCAAACCAATTGTTACCTGATGTCCTGACATGGCCTCTGGTCTGGGTTGGCCTTGCCATTGGTGATGATGTCCATCAATTGCTATGACTGCAGTGACTAAAGCTGTCAGCTCTACTGACTCTATACCAAAATTCAGGGTTGATCTGGAGTGGGAGCAGAAGAGGGGACAGTGAGAGGTTATCCATCAACCCTACCAGCACCCCATTCCCCATGCATCTGAATCGTGATACCCTGGTGCCATGTGTCAATTAGCTGCCAACCGTTACCATATCATTGCATCAGTAGCTACAGACACTTTCTTCACATGATGTCTTTGGCACCCCCAGTGCAGTTGCATGCTTGCTGGTGTGTGACGTAAAGCCACGCACCAGCGTGTGTGTGCACACATAAACAGTAAAGGAATTAGGGTTATGGATGGCCTTGTGCAAATTTCTCTCCCCTTCAGATACAGACCCCTGATACCACAGGCAGTGCTGATAGGATGAGGCAGACTGGGCTCAGTCCTCTGGAATTCATTCTGGACATAAGAATGGCAGTGGGGCGATTCTCAAAGAGGACCCCTCTCAGTATAAACTTGGATGTTTAGTGCAAAGTGGCTTCCAGACATGGCATCCAAGTCAGATAGATGATTGAGAGGCATCCTCCTAACTTCCATGCGAGTGGCCACTGTGTGGAGTACTACAGAGTGCAGAGCTGTGTTAATATCTGATTGCCAGGTGCTTGTGAGTGCTGTGGTGCCTGAGAAGGGATGTTGCGTTAAACAATTGAACCTTCCCAGCCGAAAGGTAGCAGGGTGGAGGGTAGGACATTAGCAGGATTTGACCTGCACCTCTGCAATCCCTCGATGAAGTCTTTTAACAGGCAGTGATGATGCTTGCCACGCTACCCCAACCCAGCGGTGACCCCCAACCTGAGGACCTCCAGCTCAGCCCAAGTATCCTAAGATCCTATGCACAGGGGGCCCCCACCACACTCTGCCCCATAGCAGTGGCTGAACCACTGTCTTGTGCAGCAGTACTCACTCCCTCACTCTCACTATCAACTGCTGCACTGGAACCACACTTCATAGGAGCAGTAATTTGATTTTTTGATTTGATTTGATTTATTACTGTCACATGTATTAGTATACAATGAAAAGTATTGTTTCTTGATCACTATACAGACAAAACATAGAGTTCATAGAGAAGGAAATGCGAGAATACAGAATGTATTGTTATGGTCACAGCTCAGGTGTGGAGAAAGATCAACTTAATGCAAGGTACGTTCATTCAAAAGTCTGACAGTAGCAGGAAAGAAGCTGTTCTTGAGTTAGTTTTGAGTCAATAATGATTTGTGCCACTGTGATGCCATGTCTTAGAGGAGATGCATTCGGGAAGGGGAGGATGTTGATTTTGCTAATGACATTAAAATACAATCAATCTCAGGCTAGTCACCCTCTCACCCTTTCTGGGCAAAAATGGATGCAAAACAGTTTTGCTATTAGAAAGGAGAGGGGAGAATTAACTTTGCACAATATTCTCTGACATCAGTACAATTAATAGCGGCATGGCAAGGTTGGAGAATTGCCCACAAAACTTTCAGGTCCTTCATCAGAACTTAGACCTGGGATGTGGATTGGACAAGCTGAGGGTATTCTCTGAAATAGATGAGGTGATTTAATAGACATGCTCAAAATAATATACAATCTAGACAAAGTAGATAGAGAGAAACTGTTGCAATTGATGAAGGATTGGAAAGCACAGGGCACAGATTTAAGGTGATCGGTAAAAACTTTCTCGTGTATCAAGTGGTTAGGATCTAAATGTACTATGGGAAAGTGTGGTGAAGGTAGATTCAATTAGTCTTTCAACAGGAACATACACTGTGGGTGGAATTTTCCTGTCCCATTTGCCATGGGAATCATAGTGGGTGGAAGCTGACTGTGCAAAATTGACCTCAGGTGGGAATTTCTGGCCTTGAGGCGAGTATAGCTGGAAAATCTCACCCCTGAGACTTACTGGCCCTCGGCATTGAGTTTCCCATAGGAGATGTGGTGATGCATTCAAATCCCTGTTGACTTTGGTGGGGGAGGGGCTGGAAAATCTCACTCATGGAAATTTCCTGAACAGGAAAAACATGCAGAGCTATGGGAAAATGTCTATGGAGTGGACAGGCTGAGTTGTTCTTGCAGAGGGCTCGTGCAGCCACAATGGGCTGAGTGGTTTCTTATCAGTAAATGTGCAATGATTTTATGAATTACACTTGTTTGAATTGTTGCAGCATGAAATCCCCCACTTTGGATCTAACGCTTGCCATATAAAATCTTAAGTGATCACAGCATCAAATAAAGAGTATTTTTACAGGCTGTTCGATGTTATATTTACTGAGGATACAGATTGATATCACAGCCTCTATAATTAAAGCTGCAGGGGTTGCGCTCAATAAGTCACTGGAAACAGATTCATTCTGAAAAATTGCTTCCTGCATCCCTTTTTAGCAGCGAATTATCATTCAAACATGCATCTAGGGGAAAAAGAAACCATTTGAATGTAACTATATGCTGTCAGTGATCAACACAAATGTAATGCTGCATTGCCCAAACTGAGTTTAATCAGCCTTAAAAAAATAAAGGCAGCTGCAGAAATGTCAAATGGTACACACATGAACTGGCACACTGAATTTTAACAATACAGACAAATTGCAAAATGGAGCTTCTTATACAGTCATCTGTTTCATTCAAAAATTGCTTTAGTTCAAGTATTTACACGTTTAAATTACAAATATAGCACCAGGTTCAATTTGCAGATGCTACAACAACTGGCAATTGGTTCAAATATTCGTTGCCAGTGTTAGGTTTCAAGTTGCGAGATCCTGGCAAAGAATTCATTACTTTTTTTTTTAAGTGTTGTTCTATTTTAATTCTTATTTAAATTCAAATTCACATACTTGTACAGAATTCGGCACTCAGCTGTCATTCTGGAGTCCAGTCTAAGAACAAAGAACAGTACAGCACAGGAAACAAGCCCTTTGGCCCTCCAAGTCTGTGCCGCACATTGGTCCAACTAGACCTTTCGTTTGTATCCCTCCATTCCCGGGCTGCTCATGTGTCTATCCAGGTAATTCTTAAACGATGCCAGCGTGTCTGCCTCCTCCACCCTACTTGGCAGCACATTCCAGGCCCTCAGCACCCTCTGCGTAAAAAACATCCCTCTGATATTGGAGTTATTATCTCGCCCCCTCACCTTGAGCCTCTGACCCCTTGTGATCGTCACCTCTGACCTGGGAAAAAGCTTCCCATTATTCACTTTATCTATAGCCTTCATAATTTTGTACACCTCTATTAGGTCTAAATACAAATCTATAGAAAAACATAGTGCAACAATTGCAATTCAAGCATGGATTGTAGATCTTTGGACTTGAAATGTCAGCTCTTTCCTCTCCTTACAGATGCTGCCAGACCTCCTGAGATTTTTCAGCATTTTCCCTTTTGATTGTAGGTCTTTTATTTGATTTTTCTTTTGCTTTCTCCCTTCCATTGTACAAATATATACAAGTACATGCATGCCGATGATAAGTCTTTCATATTAACACAAATAAGTCAGCATCTCTTGCTGTTTACAATCAATATTATGTGTTCCTGACGTGTTTATGTGAATTGTATATAACATCTGAAGTCTGTGAAAATATCTTTGTTGACATATAATTCTGCATATGCTGAAAATAAAATTGACACTTAATCATTGTATAACTACTGAAAATCACCCTGCAGCAGATTTGTGTGGCTTACATTTTGTAAGGAAATTAATTTGCAGTTCCAAAACAGAGTTGTGATGTAATTATATAGGGAATAATAAAAATGAATATGAGAAAATAATTTAATTAAAGTGTTCCTGTTTAATTAAAGTTACCACCAGATTCTTCCAAAGCACTGGAACAAGAATGGGATGAGCAATTCCCTCCTACACTGAGGTGGTCTACAAATTTAAATGCCTAATGAAACAGATAGTTTTGATGACTCTGCATTCTGTAGCAGGATCAGTGCTGCAGAGATCACTGTGTATATTCATAATTTTACAGCAATTTCATAGAATCATGAGGTGGAAATTTCCATTGTTGTGACTAATGCAGTGGCAGCTGGTTCCTGCGGTGCCTTTCCTGCTGGCTGAAATGATGGAAATTTGCACCTGATTAATCATGCACAGATGAGTATGAGGCCAAATCACCTACCTGGTGGGTTGGGTGCTAAATATGGCAGCATCAACTGGTGGTTTGAAGGTCATAAATAAACACTAGTTCAATACATTCAAATCACTCTGTCCAGCTTACTTATCTTCATGAGATTGCAAGATGGTAATTATGAGGCCATCAGGAGAGAATTAGGGTGCGTAGATTGGACTAGGGAACTACAGGGACTGGGAACATCTGGAATGTGGTGCTTATTCAAGGAGCAGCTGCTGAGAGTCCTTGATAAGTATGTCCCTGTCAGGCAGGGAGGAAATGGTCGAGTAAGAGAGCCTTGGTGTACGAAAAAAGTTGATTTGCTGGTTAAGAAGTAAAAGGAGGCTTATGTCAGGATGAGGCTTGAAGGCTCAGTTAGTGCAATGGATAGCTATAGATTAGCCAGGAAGGAGGTAAAAAGTGAATTGAGGAGAGCTAAGAGGGGACACGAGAAGATGTTGGCTGATAGGATTAAGGAGAATGTTAAAGCTTTCTTTCGATATGTTAAGAATAGAAGATTGGTAGGGCAAGATTAGGGCCAGTCATAGACAGCAGTGGGAAGTTGTGCGTGGAGCCTGAAGAGATTGGTGAGGCACTGAATAAATATTTCTCTTCGTTATTCACGCAGAGTGCTGGAAATGTAGCTATGGAGAGCACTGAGGTACAGGGTTACAAATTGGGGAGTATTGTAGTAGATAGGGAGGATGTGTTAGAAATTCTCGAGGGTTTGAAGTTTGATAAGTCCCCTGGGCCGGACGGGATTTACCCTAGGATTCTCTGGGAGGCAAGAGAGGAGATTGCAGAGCCTCTGGCTCTGATCTTCAGGTCCCCGTTGGTTACGGGTGTGGTTCCGGAGGACTGGAGGATGGCGAATGTGGTCCCATTGTTTAAGAAGGGGAAGAGAGACCTTCCTGGGAATTATAGGCCAGTGAGTCTTACTTCTGTGGTGGGCAAGGTATTTGAGAGAATTATTAGGGATAGGATTTATAGTTATTTAGAGAGAAATGAATTGATTGGGGATAGTCAGCATGGTTTCGTGAAGGGTAGGTCCTGCCTTACTAACCTCATTGAGTTTTTTGAGAAAGTGACCAAAGAGGTGGATGGGGGTAAGGCGGTTGATGTAGTATATATGGACTTTAGTAAGGCGTTTGATAAGGTGGCCCCTGGAAGGCTTCTACAGAAAATGCAGATGTGTGGGATAGAGGGTGATTTAGCTAATTGGATTAGGAATTGGCTGGCAGATAGAAGACAGAGGGTGGTTGTTGATGGGAGATATCCATCGTGGAGTTCGGTGACAAGTGGTGTACCTCAGGGGTCTGTTTTGGGGCCCCTGCTGTTTGTAAATTTTTATAAATGATCTGGATGAGGGTATTGAAGGATGGATTAGTAAATTTGCAGATGACACTAAAGTCGGTGGAGTGGTAGATAGTGAAGAGGGGTGTTATAGTTTGCAGAGGGACTTGGACAAGTTGCAGAGCTGGGCCGAGAGGTGGCAAATGGAGTTTAATGTGTAAAAGTGTGAGGTAATGCACTTTGGCAGGAACAATAAATGTGTAGAGTATAGGGCTAATGGTAGGGCTCTTAATAGTGTTGAGGAACAGAAGGATCTTGGTGTATGTGTCAATAGATCCCTGAAAGTATGCAGTCAAGTGGATAAAGTTGTTAAGAAGGCATATGGAGTCTTAGCTTTTATTGGTAGGGGGATTGAATTTAGGAGCCGCAGCATCATGTTGCAACTGTACAAAACTCTAGTGCGGCCGCACTTGGAGTATTGTGTGCAGTTCTGGTCCCCACTTTATAAGAAAGATGTGGAGGCATTGGAGAGGGTACAGAGGAGGTTTACCAGGATGTTGCCTGGTATGGAGGGCAGGTCTTATGAAGAGAGGCTGAGGGATTTGAGGTTGTTTTCGTTAGAAAGAAGGCGGCTAAGAGGAGACCTTATTGAAACATATAAGATGATTAGAGGTTTAGATAGGGTGGACAGTGATAGCCATTTTCCTAGGATGGAGAAAGCTAGCACGAGGGGACACAGCTTTAAATTAAGGGGTATGAGTTATAGGCCGGATATCAGAGGTAGGTTCTTTACTCAAAGAGTGATTAGGGAGTGGAATGCCCTGCCTGCAGCTGTTGTATATGCGCCAAGTTTGGTGGCGTTTAAGAGGTTAGTTGATAAGTATATGGATGAGAAGGGAATGGTTTAGTTAGGAGGGGCATTGCTTTTTAATTTGGTCGGCACAACATCGAAGGCCGAAGGGCCTGTTCTGTGCTGTATTGTTCTATGTTCTATGTTCTATGGCAGGAAGTCAGAAGAAAATGCTTACAGTCTCAAGAAGGCAGCAGCATCCTACTTCAGCCACCAGGCTGTGATCTAAGGAATCCCAGTGCACAGGCATGTCCTGTGTCCAAGCTATGTCCCCAAAAAGCACCCAGGTATCATGTCTCTAGCCTGGGAGGCTGTCACCCAAAAGGTCAGCATGGCTGGCATGCTGTTCGATGGTATATTGAACAGCAATATCAAACTGAGGATACAGTTTGATATTATACCTCTATAATTAAAGCTGCAGGAGCTGCACCATCCAATGCAGAAAGCAAATCAATGAGCTTTGTTTAAGAAGGGTAGCAAGAATAATCCACGTAGTTACAGGCCAGTGAACCTTACATCAGTGCAAGGGAAATTATTGGAGAGGATTCTTCAAGACAGGATTTAATCCCACTTGCAAATAAGTAGATGTATTAGTGAGAGGTTTTGTGAAAAGGAGCTCATGTCTCAGGAACTTGATCTAGTTTTTTGAGGAAGTGATGAAGATGGTTGATGAGGGTAGGATGGTGGATGTTGTCGACATGGACTTCAGTAAGGCATTTGACAAAGTCCCTCATAGCACACTGGAGCAGTGTGAATGATGAATGCAGTTTCCTAAGGTTTTTATGACCCTGTTGAAATGCTGGTGGTGAATGATTGATAGGCCAGGTGATGCTGAGAAGACAGTTTTTTTCACTGCAAAGTCTCAGGCTTCAGTTTCATTTTGGCTCAGAAGCTGTTTGGACTAGAGATAGAATGCATTGTTCCTTGTTTCTCTTCCTATTGTTGGAAATCCTGCTGTTTGTGAGTTGCTAGCTAGAATCTGGAAGCAAGCAGTGTCTCTCTCTCTCTCAAGGTTCATAAGTTCATGAGATATAGAAGCAGAATTAAGCCATATGACCCATCGAGTCCACTCTGCCATTTCATCATGGCTGGGGTGTGTGCTGAAAGTTCAGGACTGGAAAATCTCAGTGCTTTAGTTCAACATCCAAAGGATTAATTCAGAGCAGGTATTAAAAAACTTCAAAATCCAGCATCATGTGAACATATTTGCTTTCTGTGCCAAGACTAGAAAGGGGTGCATGGTAGTTCAATTTGGAACAGTATGATTAGCTGTTAAGATTTATATAATATTGTTCTCTTGTAATTTGTAACCATTATGCTTATTGTTCTTTTCATATTTTAAATGTGTTCTTAAATAAGCTTTGTTTAATAAAAGCTTCCAAGTGGGTCACTTGAATCATACCTGAGTTAAACACATTATGCTCCCCCACACCAAAATTAAACATAAAAGTTAGGGTTAGGCATCTTTGTAAACCACTGGCCTGCTTTATAACATATCAGACAGCCCAGATCAGAAAAGAGATAACCAAGATCACTGACCTCAGTGAATCTGAGGAGGCTGCAGCCAATCTTTCTGGGGAGAAGAGAAGGGGATTATTTTGTAAATTGAGTTTGTGTCTTTATATGCCCTGTTTGTGAACAGAACTCCCACTCACCTGACGAAGGAACAGTGCTCCAAAAGCTAGTGGCTTGTGCTACCAAACAACTTTATTCTGGTGTTGTGAGACTTCTTACGTGCTTACCCCAGTCCAAGTGAGTTTGATGTAGTATTCCACATCAAACTCACCTACAGGACTGTACCCAGGTGTCGCAGTAGTGTTAAGAAAGTTAAAAAATGTTGATAACACCTCTAGTTTATAGGTATGCTAAAACTAAATAAATTGCACTTTTATCAATACATCCGATGAATAGGCGAATGCTTTGATCAACTAAAGGCTTTGTGAATAATACTCTGAAATTTTTTTACTTTAAGAATTAGCTATCCTCCCACTCAGTGATAGTGTCCCACCCTGAGTGAATGCGAGAAAGAGCAAGATAGCATCTGCCAACAACCAAGTATAGATCACAGTTCCATCACACAAGTACTGACAATTACAGTGAGTCACATGCAGTCTTACAGAGCTGCTGCTCACCATCTGAAACCTTACTCTCTATTTTCTAGGCACCAGCAGATCAAGACCCTCCAGACAGCTGCACAGCAATCCCAGATCCCAGATTCACTTCCAAGGAAGAGGCTTAGGAAGATTTATCACAACACCCACCTACACCCTCCCCCAATGCAGAGACACACATCTCAGTGGGGAACAGCTCAAGATTAAACTCAGGTCACTTTCTGGAGAACAGTTCACCGATATCTCCCCAGCAGGGACAGGCCAGATCTCCGATGCTTGGAGGGCTACACTCGCTCAGTACTGGTTAGATGATAAGCCTCTGGAAGTTCAGCCATCTCAATGCAGAAGATGCAATGACATTCAGTGGCACATCAATCCGCCAAAACCATTTCATGCCCCCTTTTTGCCCTTCTAACTCCCCGTTTGAGCTCCCTCAGACTCTCTCTATATTCCTCCAATGCTCTCTCCGTTCCCAGCTGCTTTGACCTAACTTACGACTCTCTTTTCTTCTTATCCAAGTCTTCAATATCGCTAGTAATCCACGGCTCTCTAATCCTACCTTTCCCATCTTTCCTCTTAGACGGCACATATCTTTCTTGCAACATTTTCAGTATTCCCTTGAAAGAATCCCACATGTCTAGCATGGATCTACCCTCGAACAACCGTTCCCAATCAGTTTCCATAAGTTCCTGCCTAATCTGACCGTAGTTAGCCTTTCTCCAATTCAGCACCCTCCCCCTAGGGCAACAAGCATCCTTTTCCATTTGTATCCTAAAGTAGACAGAATTGAAGTCACTGTTAGCCACACGTTCCCCTATTACAACATCAACCACCTGCCCTGGCTCATTACTCAGAACTAAATCCAATATAGCCCCTTCTCTAGTCGGGCTAGCCACGTACTGCTCCAACGATCCTTCCAGTACACATTTTACAAATTCTTCCCCATCTGAATCCCCAGCTCTGGGTACCTTCCAATCCACCCTAGGGAGATTAAAATCTCCCACTATAACGACTCTTTCTTCTGCACTTATCCAAAATGTCTTTACATATGCCTTCTTCAACTACCGGCGGGCTGTTGGGTGGCCTATAATACACCCCTAGTATAGTTGTCACCCCCTTCCTATTCCTCAACTCACCCACAGCGACTCCACTCCTAACTCCTCTATATTGACCTCTCTCTGCATCACTGTGATGCTCTCCCTAACTAACAACACCACTCCTCCACCTCTTCTGGACCCTCCTCTGCCATGCCTGAAACACTTATATGAATATTCAGCTGCCACTGCTCCCCTTCCTTTAACCTCGTCTCCATCACTGCAATCACATCTAAGTTCCTCACAAACATTAATGCCCTAAGTTCATCCATTTTTCCTGTTGCGTTCCTCACATCGAAACAGACATTCCAGACCTCCAAGCCCACTCGGAACCTCCTTCTCCCTGGTTACTTCCTCTCACCCAAGCTTACTCTATCTCCCATCTCACTCCCTACCGAGCTATTGGTCTCAGCCCCTCCCTCCCTCCACATCTATATCCTGAAGTGTTAAGCTGCCAATCCTGTCCTTTCCTTACCCAAGTCTCTGTAATGGCAACAACATCGTAGTTCCTAGTGCTAATCCAAGTTCTAAGTTCATCTGCCTTTCCTGTTACACTTCTTGCATTGAAATTAATGGACTTCAGTCCAACAGACCCTCTGATTAGCAATCACACCTTAACTGCTCTTTCTCTGACTCTTACTGGCCGTACTCTCTGGTTTCCCTTCATTAATCCACCTTTGCTTTGGTTCCCACCCTCCTGTCAAACTAGTTTAAATCCTCCAATGTGACACTAGCAAACCTCCCAGCCAGAGTATTTATGCCCCTCCAGTTTAAATGCAACCTGTCCTTGTACAGGTCCCACCTACCCCTGAAGAGACCCCAATGGTCCAAATATCTGAAACCCTCCTTCCTACACCAGCTGTTTAGCTACATGCTGAGCTGCACTATCTTCTTATTCCTAACTTCACCAGCACATGGCACAGGAGTAATCCTGAGATTACAAGCCTTGAAGTCCTGCTTTTTAACTTTCTACCTAACTCCTTAAACTGCTGCTGTAGGACCTCATCATTACTTATGTCATTGGTACCAATATTACCACGAGTTGATTACCATGATGAAGGACAAGCCGTTGATGTTGTCTACATGGATTTCAGTAAGGTGTTTGACAAGGTTCCCCGTGGTAGGCTGATAGAGAAGGTGAAGGCGCATGGGATACAGGGCCAGGTATGTAGATGGGTTGAGAACTGGCTTGGGGGGAGGAGGAGACAGCAGGTAGTAGTGGAAGGCTCATTTTCCAACCGGAGGTCTGTCACTAGTGGTGTGCCACAGGGCTCAGTACTAGGACCTCTTCTATTTGTGGTTTATATAAATGACTTGGAAGAGGGGGTAGATGGTGTGATCAGCAAATTTGCTGATGACACTAAGATGATTGGATTGGCGGGTACTGAGGAGCAGTGCCTGGCAATACAACATGACATAGATAGGCTGGTAGATTGGGCAGATAGATGGCAATTGGAATTTAATCCGGATAAATGCGAGGTGATGCATTTTGGCCGGAATAATGTAGAGGGGAGTTATAGGATAAAAGGTAAAACTATCCGGAGTATAGAGACGCAGAGAGACCTGGGGTGCAGGTTCACAAGTCTCTGAAGGTGTCAGTACAGGTGGAAAAAGTGATAAAGAAAGCGTATGGTATGTTAGCCTTCATAGGAAGGGTATAGAATACAAGAGTAGGAGTTTGATGTTGCAAGTGTATAGAACGTTGGTTAGGCCTCACTTGGAGTACTGCGTCCAGTTCTGGTCGCCGTACTACCGGCAGGATATGGAGGCCTTGGAGAGAGTGCAGAGGAGATTTACCAGGATGCTGCCTGGTATGGAAGGGCTGTTTTACGAGGAAAGATTGAACACACTGGGGTTGTTTTCCCTTGAAAGACGTCGGCTGAGAGGGGATCTTTTCGAGGTATATAAGATTATGAGGGGTATAGATAGAGTAAATGGTGGTAAGCTTTTTTCCACCATTAGAAATGGATAGAACGAGGGGTCACGGGCTCAGGGTGAGGGGGGCTATGTATAAGATGAATATTAGAGGCCAGTTTTTCACACAAAGGGTAGTGGGGGTGTGGAATGCACTGCCGAATAAGGTGGTGGGAGCAGGCACGCTAGGGTTGTTTAAGGGTCTCTTGGACAGCCACATGAGCGGTCTGCAGATAGAGGGAGATAGCAGGACTGTCTAAATATCTTATTTGTTTCCACAGGCAATTCGGTCCACCTTGTTGACCAACAAGGTGCATGCATTCGGCAGGTCGTGCGAGGGCTGCTCTTGCATGTTGCTTCAGGAGTGGCCTAGTGCTTCAGGTCGTTAGTGTATGCTTAAACTGGACCATCTGATGGGCAACATGACAGCTCAGAGACTATCGCTGTTGCTGTGCAGACACATAGATTTGGGCCTGTGTCTGTGGGAGTTTGCGCGTTCTCCCCGTGGTTGTGTGGTTTTTCTCCGGTGCTCCGGTTTCCTCCCACATCCCAAAAATGTGCTCCTAGGCTGATTGGGTAACAAATTGTCCCTATATGGGAATCTTCCAGAATAGGCATAGCTAAAGTCATGGATATGTCATTAAGACGTTAGGACGGCGGCGCGGGCTCGTTGGGCCGAAGGGCCTGTTTCCCGTGCTGTGTTGCTCTTTGTTCTTTGTACTCACTGTTCACCCTCTCCCTTCAGAATGCTTTGTATCTGTTCAGAGATATCCTGGATTCTGGCACCAGGAAGGCAACACATCATCCTGGAGTTTCTTCCACATCCACAGAAGCCTATTTGCAACCTTAACTATAGAATCCCCTGTAATGATTGTTCTAGTGCTCTCTGTTCCTCCCTGCTTAACAACAAAGCCAGCCATGGTGCCATTGCTCTGGCTGATTGGCACCAGATTTTCCATTTCCCATCTCCTGGTAGATGTTGCTGGTCCGACGTCTCCCAGAATGCACCAGTGAAGTCCCTCAGCCACCTCTACTGGATGCTACAACTTCTGTTTATCACTGCAGGTGTTCTTCTGCTTCCCATTTCTGCGTAGATGAGTAAATCCTCATAATTCCCATATTTAGCATGACCAACACACCTATCCTGCACATCGTTGGAGGGTGGGAAGAAACTGGAGCACCTGGAGGAAGCCCACGCAAACGTGGGAAGAATATGCAAATTCCAGACAGATAGTTACCTCAGGATCCCCTAAGGTGCCATGATGCAGCAGAGCTAACCATTGTGCCACCCAAATGAGTGAGGGAAAGAACACGACTGGGAGTGATGCAGGGGAGATTAAGGGGCAAGAAAAACAGCAAGACTGAGAGTGAAACCACAAAGATAAAACAGCATGCCAGAAAGTGAGACTGGGGAGCGGAGCCCAGAGAGAAAACAGCAATGCTGAGAGTGGAGCTGGGGAGATACGAGAGCAAAAGTTAAGTGAGTAGAAATTTTTTCACCAGTGGTGAATCTCTGGAATTCACTAACACAGAAAGTAGCTAAGGCCAAAATATTGTGTGATTTCAAGAAAAATTAGATGTAGCCCTTGGGGCTAAAAGGATCAAGGAATATGGCGGGGGGAATTCAAATTTATGATCAGCCATGATCAAAATGAATGGCACAGCAGGCTAGAAGGGCTGAATGGCCTAGTCCTGCTATGTTCTATGTTTCTACGAGAGAGAAAGAGCAAGGCTAGGAGTGGAGGGACATAAAAAGATAAGCATTAGAAGTGAGAGTAATCAGTTCAGCCCTTGGAACCCACTCTGCCATTTAACATGCTCATCTTACTCTGCTCTTAAATTCACTTTCCTGCCTGCTCCTCATAGCCCTTTATCCTGCTTTTCATCAGAAGCATATTGACCTCTTTCTTGAATCCGTTGATGGATTCTGCCTCCACAGCACTCTGGGCAGTGAGTTCTACAGATTCACAACTCAGAGAAGTAGTTTCTCCTCATCTCGGTTTGGAGCTATCTCCTCTCCTTTACTCATTCTATATCTATGACCTCTTGTTTGAGACTGCCCCACAAGGGGATAAAAGAGCAAGAGGAAGTGCAGACTGAGTGGAGCCAGGGAGGTAAATGGGTGAGAGAAAGATGATAACTGGGAGTGGTGCAAGAAGATTAAGGAGGGGGAATGGGGGGAAGAGAAACAGTGAGACTGAAAGTGAAGCCATGGAGATGAAAGAGCATGACAGAGAATCTGAGAGCAGGGACCAGAAGATAAAAGAGTGAGAGAAACAACGAGGCTTAGAGCAGAGCTGGGGAGATAACAGAAAGAGGGAATGAGCGATCCTGTGAGTGGAGCTTGGGGATAAAAAGCCCGGAAAAAGCCAGGCAGATAAAAATTGAAATATAGTGTGAGAGTTGGAGAGGAGACAAAGATAAAAGAGCATGAGACAGAGTGAGACTGTGAGTAGAACCAAACAGATAATAAAGCACAAGAAAGAACATGACAGAGAGCAGAGTTCAGAAATAAAACATGAAAGATTGGAGCAGGCAGGAGATGAGAGAGTGAGAGAAAGAATGAGACTGAGAGTGCTGCCATGAGATAAATAAGCATGAAAATGAGTGAAACTCACAACAAAGACATGGAGATAACAGAGTATGAGAAAGAGTGAGATAGAGAACAGAGCCAGGAGATAAAAAGGAGAGAGACAATGAGACAGAGAGGAGCCAGGGAGATAAAACAACATGAAAAAGAATGAGACTGAGAATGGAATTGAGGATATAAAAAGACCATGAAGAACAGTCTGAGTGAGAAAAGATCCAGGCACAAAAAAGTGTTATAGAGAATTTGAGACTGATAGTACCAGGAAGAAATGAGCTTGAGAAAGAACAAGGCTGAAATTGTTGCCTGGAGATAAATAAACATGAAGCAGTGAAGAGTGGGAGATAAACCATGAAATAACAATGTGAGAAAGACCGTGGCTGAGAGCTGAACCAAGGGGAATTAAAGTGCACGAGAAAGAGCGAGACTGATGGTGATACCAGAGGAAATAAAAGCGTGCAAGAAAAAGTAATATAAAGAGCCAGGGTTGTAAATAAAAGGAAAATGTGAAAACACTGGAAAGGTTTGACAAAGGGTCACCAGGACTCAAAACAAGCTCTTTTCTCTCCTTACAGATGCTACCAGACCTGCTGAGATTTTCCAGTGTTTTCTCTTTGGGTTTCAGATTCTAGCATCTGCAGTAATTTGCTTTTATGAGAAAAGCGAGATTGATAGTGAAACCTGGGAGTATAAAAGAGTGTGAGAAAGAGTCAGAAAGAGAGTAGAGCCGCAACAGGGTGGCTGGGAAAGAGCATGAGAATTTTCGTAAGAAAATAAAGTAAGTGACACAAGTAATGATAGTTGGACAGGTATGGTGCAACTGTGGAATGCTGAGGCTCTGGACACCATCACTATGCAGGATTAACACGTCTGCAGTAAGTGTAAGGAGTTAAATGCATTCTAGTGCAAGATGATTGAACTGTAAACTGAACTGCGGACATTGCACAGCATAAGGGAGAAAAACACAGACACTTCCATCCAGAAGATGATTACACCTCTGAGAATCATGTCAATCTGTTATTGGACAGAAGTGAGGGACTGGTGAATATGTCTCTGAGTGAAGGAAATAAAAAGAGCGAGCAAACAGTTGTGGAACTGTCTCTGAAATGGCAATTGCCAAACAGGTTTGATGTGCTCACAAAGTGGATGGGTGAAATAATGGTCTGAAAAGTGACCATGACACCATGATACAAGCCATCATAGCACAGGAAACAAAAATAAATATATTGGTATTCGAAAATAATATACTGAAGGCACAGAAACTATTCTCCACAGAAAGGAAGGGTCCAGGCAACCATCCTTACCAGGTCTGGCCTACATGTGATTCCAGAGCCACAGCAATGTGGTTGACTATTGGACAATTCGGGATGAGAAATAAATGGCTGTCCATTCATGTCCCATGAATGAATGAATAAAAAAAGGCCTAAACCAACACATTAGAAACACCTGACTACCTATCTGCCAGCACTTGGCCCACAGCCTCGAATGTTATGACATGCCAAGTGCTTATCCAGGTACTTATGAAAGGGTGTGAGGCAAACCGTCTCTACCGCACACCCAGGCAGCGCAGAAAAGAATTGCCAGGATGTTTCCTGGTATGCAAGGCATTGGAGAGGTTGAAGAAACTTGGTTTATTCTCACTGGAACAACAGAGGTAGAGGGGCAACCTGATAGAAATCTACAAGATTATGAGGGGCAAGGACAGATAGTCAGAAACTTTTTCCCAGCATGGAGGAGTCGATTACTAGCGGGCATAGATTTAAAGTGCGAGGGGCAAGGTTTAAAGGAGATGTATGAGGCAAGTTTTTTTTAAACAGAGTGTTGGGTGCCTGGAATTCGCTGCAGGGTGAGGGAATGGAAGCAGATATGATAGTTACTTTTAAGGGGTATCTGGACAAATACACAAATAGGGTGGGAATGGAGGGGTATGGTCCCCAGAAGGCTTGGGGGTTTTATTTCAGTCGGGCAGCATGGTCAGTGCAGGCTGCGAGGGCTGAAGGGCCTGTTCTTGTGCTGTAATTTTCTTTCTTCTTTGTTCTTTGACTGACTCAGCTGCTCCTTATCAACTTTGTCCATGCCCCTCATAATCTTGTACACCTCAATCCGGTCACTCTTCAGTCTTCTCTGCTCTAATGAAAACAACCTAAGCGTATCCAACCTCACTTCAAAACTTAAATGTTCCATCCCAGGCAGCATCTTGGTCAATCTCCTCTGCACCCCCTCCAGTAAAATCACATCCTTCCGATAATGTGGAGATCAGAACTGCACACAGTACTCCAGCCATGACCTGACCAAAGTTCTATACAACTGCAATATGACTTCTCTGCTTTTATAATCTATACCTCAACTGATAAAGGCAAGTGTCCCAAATGCATTTTTCACCACTCTATGAACGTGCTCTTCCATCTTCAAAGATCAATGGATAAACACGATAAGGTCCATTTGTTCCTCAGAATTTCCTTGTGTGATGCCATTCATGAATATTTCCTTGTCAAACTACTTCTTCCAATGTGTACCACCTCACACTTTTCAGGGTTAAATTCAAACTGCCACTTATCCTTCCAATTGACCATCCCATCTCTAACTTCTTGTGGCCCAACACATACAGCCTCACCAACCTTAGTGTCATCTGCAAATTTATTAATCCTACTCTACATATTCATCTATGTAATTCATATGAATGACAAAAAATAAGGGACCCAGCACAAATCCCTGTGGTATGCCACTGAATACTGGTTTCTAGTCATGAAAGCAATCTCCTGTCATCACTCTGTTACCTGTAGCTGAGCCAATTTTGAATCCACTTTATCAAGTTACCATGTATGCCATGTGAATGTCACAGAATAAAATCCCTACAGTGCAAAAAGAGGCCATTCAGCCTATTGAGTCTGCACTGACCACAATCCTACCCAGGCCCCATTCTTGTAACATCAATATTTACCCTGCTGAATCCACCTGACACTACGGTCAATTTAGCATGGCCAATGCATCTAAGCTGCACATCTTTGGACTGTGAGAGGAACCTGGAGGAAACCCATGTAGACACAGGAACATGAAAACTCCACACAGAGTGTGACCCAAGCCGGGAATCAAACCTGTGTCCCAGGTGCTATGAGGCAACAGTGTTAACCACTGTGCCACTCAAGTGCCTTCTTTATAAGTCTCCCATGTGGGACCTTGTCAAAGGTTTTGCTGAAATCCGTACAGTCTACATCAACTGCATTATCTTCGTCTACACACCTGGTCACCTCCTCAAAAAAACTCAATCAAATTTGTTAGGTCTGATCTTCCTCTGATGAAGCCATGCAGACTATCCCTGATCAACTTTGCTCAGGAAGAGATTGATGCTCTCCTTCAGAATTTTCTCCAATAGTTTTCCTACCACTGACGTAACTCAGTGGTCTGTCGTTCCCTGGCTTATCTTTAGAGCCTTTCTTATATAGTGGGAACACGTTAGCATGCTCAGTTCTCTGGCACCTCCCCAATGACCAGAGTGGAGTTAAAAATTTGTGTCAAAGTCCCTGAAATCTCCTCCCTTATCTCTAATGGCTGGCTGGGACCTGAGTTCAATTCTAGCCTGAGGTGACTGTGTGGAGTTTGCTCATTCTCTCCATGTCTGCTTGGATATTGCCCCGGTGCTCTGGTTTCCTCTCACAATCCAAAGGTATGCAGGTTAAGGGGATTAGTGGGATAAGTGCATGGGGTTACGGGGATAGGGCATAGGGCATGGGAAAGATGCTATGTTGGAGAGTGGACTCAATAGGCCTTCTCTGTACTTAAGTAAATCTGTGATTTTATTCTATGATTCATCCGGACCTGGAGATTTGTTCACTTTTATGTCTGCCAACACCTCCAATACTTTGTTCTTCCCTGAGCTAGTAGAGGTTAACTTTGATGCTAGATAGGGACAGATCAATAGAATAGCAATGGCAGAGATATAACTGGATCTTGCAGAATGCTTAGAACATAGAACATTACACCCTTCGGCCCTTGATGTTGCACCAATCAGTGGAGCTAATCTAATGACCCTCTAACCTAAACTATTCCAATATTATTCATATGTCTATCCAATGACCATTTGAATGCCCTTACATTTGGCGAGTCCACACTTGCTGCAGGCAGGGCATTCCACATCCTTACTACCCTCTGAGTAAAGAATTATCTCTGACATCTGTCCTATATTGATCATCCCTCAATTTAAAGCTATGTCCTCTCATGTTAGCCATCACCATCTGAGGAAAAAGACTCTCATTGTCCACCCTATCTAACTGTCTGATCATCTTGTATGTCTCTATTAAGTCACCTCTTAACCTTTTTCTCCCTAACAGAAACAACCTCAAGTCCCTCAGCCTTTCCTCATAAGACCTTCCCACCATACCAGGCAACATCCTGGTAAACCTCCTCTGCACCCTTTCCAATGCCTCCACATCTTTCTTATAATGCGGCGACCAAAACTGTACACAATACTCCAAGTGTGGCTGCATCAGTGTTTTGTACAGTTGCAACATGACCTCATGGCTCTGAAATTCAATCCCTCTACCAATAAAAGCTAACACACGTTACGCCTTCTTAACAATCTTATCAACCTGGGTGCCAACTTTCAGGGATCTATGCAGCACATGTACACCGAGAACTCTCTGCTCATTCATACTACCAAGAGTCCTTCCATTAGCCCAATACTCTGTAATCCTTTTACTCCCTCCAAAGTGAATCACCTCACACATTTCTGCATTAAATCCATTTGTCACCTCTCGGCCCAACTCTGCAGCTTATCTATGTCCCTCTGCAAACTGTAACATCCATCCTCACTGTCTACAACTCCTCCGACTTTAGTGTCATTCGCAAATTTACTCATCCTTCTCCACCCCTCAGAGGTCATTTATAAAAATGACAAACAGCAGTGGCCCCAAAACAGATCCCTGCAATACACCACGAGTAACTGAACTCCAAGTTGAATATTTCCCATCAACCACCACCCTCTGTCTTCTATCAGCTACTCCTAGCCACCTGTTGAAGGGACAGGCTGTCCTGAAAGCTTGAGGCTTTTGCTGCAAATAAACCTGTTTGGACTTTAAACTGGTGTTGTGGGATTTCTATGTGATTTACCCCAGTCCACTGCCGGCATCTCACATCATGTTCTATCAGCTAGCCAATTCCTGATCCAAACCGCTAAATCACCCTCAATCCCATGCATCTGCATTTTCTGCAGTAGCCTACCATGGGGAACCTTATCAAACGCTTTACTGAAATCCATATACATCACGTCAACTGCTTTACCCTTATCCACCTTTTTGGCCATTTTCTCAAAGGACTCAATAAGGTTTGTGAGGCATGACCATGTTGAGTATCCTTAATTAAATTATTTCTCTCTAGATGATTACAAATCCTATCTCTTATAATCCTTTCCAAAACTTTGCCCACAACAGAAGTGAGGCTCACTGGCCTATAATTTCCAGGATGGTCTCTACTCCCCTTCTTGAACAAGGGGACAACATCTGCCATCCTCCAGTCTTCCAGCACTATACCTGTAGCCAATGGTGACATAAAGATCAAAGCCAAAGGCTCTGCGATCTTCTCCCTAGCCTCCCAGAGAATCCTATGATAAATTCCATCCAGCCCAGGGGACTTATCTATTTTCATACTCACAAGAATCGCTAACACCTCCTCCTTATGTACCTCAATCCCGCCTACAGTAAGTATATGCCTAGTATAAAGAAAAATTGTACAGGAGAACCCAATAACTTAAGGATAAAGCATGTAACTATGCAAAGGTGAAAGGTCAGATGATTGGCATTTTTTATACACTGACCAAAGAATGGCTAAAAGATTGATCAAGAGAAAATAATTAGAGTAAATGAGAAAGCTAACTAGAACTGTAATGTGTATAGTGGGAGTTTCTATAGGTACTTTAAAAAGGAAGAAAATAAATAGTGAGTGATGGTTCTCCAGAAACCAGGAATGGGAAGTTAATAGTAGATTAACACGGAAATGGCAGATGAAGGGAATAAACATTTTAGGTCTCTCTTCCCTATAGAAGGTACAAAACATTCCAGCAATAGCTATAAATCGGGAAGTGGAAGAAATAGCGGAAAATGGTGAACTTACAATCACCAAGGAAACAATATTCAGTATAGAACCATAGAACCCTACAGTGCAGAAAGAGGACCTTCTGCCCAACAAGTCTGCACCAACTATAAGCCCATCCAGGCCCTATCTTCATATCCCTACATATTTTACCCACTAATCCCTCTAACCTAAACACCTCAGGACTCAAAGGGGCAACTTTAGCATAGCCAATCAACCTAACCCGCACATCTTTGGAGCAAACTGATGGAACTGCGATCTGACAAATCCCTGAGTCTTTATGAACTTCATCCTAGAGTCTTAAAAGAAGTGGCTAATGAGGTAATAGATATGTTGGTGTTAATTTTCCAAATTTCACTAGATTCTGGAAAGATTCCATCAGAATGAAATATAGCAAATTAAACAAGTGAGGCACAAAACAGGAAAATCTGAGCCAGTTAGCTTGATGTCTGTCGTGATGCTATATTTCTATGGAGGGCAAAAGATACATGGGACCACAACCACTGAAAGTTCTCCTCAAGTCACTCACCATTCTGACATTTTTGGACATTTATCGCTGTTACTGTCTCAAAATGTGGAACAGCCTCCTATAAGGTATTCCTACAGTAAATGAACTGCAGCAGTTCAAGAATGCAGTTCACTACCACCTTCTCAATGACAATTAGGGCTGGGGAAATAAATGCTGACTTAGCCAATGACACATCCTATAAAAATACTTACGTTTTAAAAACAGCCAACCTTTCATCTCACTGGCAAGGATCACACATGGTTCCCCCATCAACAGGGACCATTTCAGTAAGATCAGGGAAGGTGTAAAAGAGGGGGAGGTGAATGGCATTGTTAGTCAGGGGCAGTATTACAGTGGCAGAAAGGATGTTTGATGGGGGCTTGTCTACTGAGGTAGTATGGGTTGAGGTTAGAAACAGGAAAGGAGAGGTCACCCTGGTGGGAGTTTTCTGCAAGCCTCCAAAAAGTTCCAGAGTTGTAGAGGAAAGGATTGTAAAGATGATTCTGGATAGGTGCAAAAGTAACAGGGTGTTTGTTATGGGGATTTTAGTTTGATACTTTAGATGGGTCAGTTTTTGTCCAATGTGTGCAGGAGGGTTTGCTGACACAGTATGTAGATAGGCCAACAAGAGGCAAAGCCACATCGGATTTGGTACTGGGTAATGAACCAGGCCAGGTGTTAGATTTGGAGGTAGTGACCACAATTCAGTTAAGTTTACTTCAGTGATGGAAAGGGTTAGGTATATACCACAGGACAAGAGTTATAACTGAGGAAAAGGAAATGATGATGCGATTAGGCAAGATTTAGGATGCTCAGAATGTGGAAGGAAACTGCAGGGGATGGACACAATTGAAATGTGGAGCTTGTTTGAGGAACAGCTGCTGATAAGTATGTACCTGTCAGGTAGGAAGGAAGTGATTGAGTGAGGGAACTATGATTTACTAGAGAAGTTGAATCTCTTGTGAAGATGAAGGAAGAGACTTATGTCAAGATGAGATGTGAAGGCTCAGTTAGGGAGCGTGACAGTTACAAGTTAGCCAGAAAAGACTTAAAGAGAGAGCTAAGAAGAGCTAGGAGGGGACATGAGAAATCTTTGGTAGGTAGGATCAAAGAAAACTCTAAAGCTTTCCATGGGCATGTCAGGAATAAAATAATGACTAAGGTAAGATTAGGGCCGTTCAAGGCCAATAGTGGGAAGTTGTGCATGGACTCCGAAGAGACAGGAGAGGCGCTAAATGAATATTTTTCGTCAATATTCACACAGGAAAAAGACAATGTGGTTGAGGACAATACTGAGCTACAGGCTATTAAACTAAATGGGATTGAGGTTCGTAAGGAGGACACGTTAGCAATTCTGGAAAGTATGAAAATAGATAAGTCCCCTGGGTCGGATGCGATTTATCCTAGTATTCTCTGGGAGGCCAGGAAGGAGATTGCAGAGCCTTTGGCTTTGACCTATAGGTCATCATTGTCTACAGGAATAGTGCCAGAAGACTGGAGCAGAGCAAACGTTGTCCCCTTGTTCAAGGACAGTAGAGACAACCCTAGTAATTATAGACCTGAGAGCTTTACTTCTATTGTTGGCAAAGTTTTGGAAAGGCTTATAAGAGCTAGGATTTATAATCATCTAGAAAGGAATAATCTGATTAGGGATAGTCAACACAGTTTTTGTGAAAGGTAGGTCATGTCTCACAAACCTTACTAAATTCTTTGAGAAGATGACCAAAGAGGTGGACAAAGGTAAAGCAATTGATGTGGTGTATATGGATTTCGGTAAAGTGTTTGATCAGGGTCCCCACAGTAGGCTATCGTAGAAGTTACAAAGGCATGGGATTGAGAGTGATTTAGCGGTTTGGATCAGAAATTGGCTAGCTGTAAGAAGATAGAGGGTGGTAGTTGATGGGAAATGTTCATCCTGGAGTTCAGTTACTAGTGGTATACCTCAAGGATCTGTTGTGGGACCATTGCTGTTTGTCATTTTTACAAATGAGCTGGATGAGGATGAAGAAGGATGGATTAGTAAATTTGCAGATGACACTAAAGTCAGCAGAATGGTGGACAGTGTGAAGGATGTTGCAGATTACAGAGGGACATAGATAAGCTGCAGAACTGGACTGAGAGATGGCAAATGGAGTTTAATGTGGATAAGTGTGAAGTGATTCACTTTGGAAGGAGTAACAGGAATACAGAGTACTAGGCTAATGGTAAGTTATTTGGCAGTGTAGATGAGCAGAGAGATCTCGGTGTCCGTGTGCAAATATGCCTGAAATTTGGCACCCAGGTTGATAGGGTTGTTAAGAAGGCATACGGTGTATCAGCTTTTATTGGTAGAGGGATTGAGTTTAGAAGCCATGAGGTCATGTTGCAGCTGTACAAAACGATGGTGCGGCCGCTTTTGAGGTATTGCGTACAGTTCTGGTTGCTGCATAATAGGAAGGATGTGGAAGCATTGGAAAAGGTGGGGGGGCGGGGGTTGAGGAGGAGGAGGAGGTAGTCCGTAGCACTTGGTAAGGGGTGGGGGAGGGAGGGTAGTAATCAGCCCAACCGGGCTTGGGGCAGGGAGTGATCAGTCTGTCAGAAGCAGGGAGGTCAGCGAACAGTCCAGCCCAGGGAGAGCCACAAATGGCCACGGAGCCAGCAGGAGGAGGGGGTGAGGGGAGGTACTGGGTTTAAGCCATGGAGGCAGGCTAAGTCTGGAACGGCTGTGTGACAGGTCTCTACTGATCTCAGAGCAGAGAACTGCACATGTACAACTGCATCTTCTGCTGCTATCAGCAGACTTTCTGATGATGTAAGCCCCAATTTCTCCCCAGGACAAGAAACAGATTTCAGGTTTTGATATTTGAACTCGCTGAAAAAATAGATCCAAAACTGTCCCATTTTCACACTTGTTCTGAATTTATGATTTTTTTCAGAAGATCATCCCCTTAGATTTTGACCTACAAGATACAATTTCAAACATTTTGAATGATATACATAAGGCATAAAGGCAAAATATGGCAGATACTGGAATCTGAAACAAAAACAGAAAATGCTGGAAAATGTTTGCTGGTCTTATAGCATCTGGGGAGTGAGAATAGAGCCAACATTGAGTCTGGATGACCCTTCAACAGAGTTAAGAACAAAGAAAATTAAAAAAGATTTATGCTTTAAGGATCAGGGTAGAGGTGGTTGTAATAGAACAAAGGGAATGTAAATAAGCATGAAAAAGGTGGAGAGAGGTGCTAAAAGTTTCCCTTTAGTGATCAGAATTTATGAATGGCAGAACAGAGGTAAAGATGCTTCAGTCAGTTGCCCTGAAGCAGGGGGCAATGGGGGCGCGAGGGCAAGAAGGAGAGCAGGCATGGAGAAATGGGAAAATAAAAGTAAAAGAGGGTGATAAAAATGGAAGAATTAGATGAAAAGAAGAAACAGAATGAAATGAAATAAATGAAAATAAGTGAATTGGAAGCAGTAATTTGACAAGAAAGTATTGAATGAATCATTCATATTGAATGAATGTTTGTCTACAGATCTCTGAAAGTGGACGAGCATGTTAGTCAGGTGGTAAAAAAGGTGACACTTACCTTTATCAATTGGGACAAATTACAAAAGCAGGGAAGTCATGTTGGAGTTATTTCGAACTTCAGTGAGGCCACAACTAGAGGACTGTGTTTAGTTCTGGTCGACACATTATAGGAAAGGTATGATTGTACTGGAGGGGGTCAGGATGCTCCCTGGGATGGAACATTTAAATTGTGAAGAGAGGTTGGCTGAGCTTGAGTTTCTCTTGTTGGAACAGAGAAGACTGAAGTGTGATCTGATTGAGGTGTATAAAATTATGAGTGTTATGATACAGAGGTTCATCTTCTTTACCTCGTTTTGTAATCTGTTAATTTAGTTTGAGAAGATGTTAATTTCATTAAGGTGTAGGAGTTTATTAACAGAAAGACCTAAGTAAATAATTAACAAGTCATTTATTTAACCAAACAGGAACATATTAATTAAAGTAAGGCTTAACTGAATTACTGTTCAAATAAATAAGGACCATTCATTACTAAAAAACATAAACACTATTTTAGTCACTCTCAAAAAAAAAATCTAAACAGGTTTTGTGGCTTTGGAAAAACCTTTGGAGTTCTTTTGTTGATGTCAGTAAACTCTTTCTGATTTGGTACACTTCTGGTAGATAAATGGAATTCTTCTGAGCTATTTCTTTAGCCTGCAGAGAGCCGCTCCAAGATTTGAAAGGTGGCAGTTTTACAGTTCAACTTCGGTGAACTGAACTGAACATGCTGAACTCACTGAGCTAACTAACCGAACTGAAGACAGGCAATTAAGTTCCTACCTTTATATCTACGACGACCTATACATTTTCCTGTAATGGATTGGTCTGATGGTGTCATAAACAACAAATTCAAATTTGCTTGGGTCTTTATTGTTGAGTGTCTTTAAACTCATCAGCTATCAAAATGCAACTGTCTGCAAAGCTTGTTACCAAGGCAACCTTGATGCTTGGTCCTAGTTACAATTGATGTAATCTGTGTACCCTGTATTTTAAACACTCAAGCACTGATCCCAAAACCAGCCTTTACAGGAACCACACAATGTTTTATTCACTCTAGCAGCTTTTTACAGTTCTTTTACATCTTTACAAACATTCTTTATATCTTTACAAATTCAACTTCTCAATAAGAGACATAGTCAAAGTGGATGAGGAGCAGCAAAGGACTCTTAATTGAAAGGTTAGCAATGAGGGGACATAGGTTCAAGGTGAGGGGCAGGAAGTTGAAGGGGGATGTGAGGAAAATTTTTTTTATCCAGATGGTGGTGACAGTCTGGAATGTGCTCTCTGGGATATTTTTTGAGGCAGATTGCCTTGCATCCTTTAAAAGGTATCTGGATGAGCACTTGGTACATAACAACATTCAGAGCTATGGGCCAATTGCTGGCAGATGGGATTTGGTGGGAGTTCAAATACTTCTAATGTGTCAATGCAGACTCGATGGATCGAAGGGCCTCTTGTTCACTATATGATTCTATGATAGTAGAAAAGAGAGTTCATGCTCTGAAGCTGTTGAACTCAATGTTCAATCCAGAAGGCTATAAAATATCCAGTAACAAGATGAAGTGCTATTCCTCCAGCTTGCACTGGGGTTCACTGGAACATTGCAAAGGCCAAGGACGAACATACAAACAAGAGAGTAGGGTGGTGTGTTGAAGTGGCAAGTGACAAGGTCTGCATCCAACTTGCTTATAGACCTTAGGTGTTCAGCAAAGTGATCATCCAGTCTGCATTTGGTCTCTCCAATGTATAGTAGACCACGTTGGGAGCAGCAAATGCAATAGACCAAATTGAAGGAGATGCATGAGAAGCACTGCTCCACCTAAAAGGGGTACTTACTTCCCGAGATGGTGAGCAGGGGAGAGGTAAAGGGCAGGAGGTGAGGTGTGGATGTGACAGAGGAGTATACCAGGCTATCCCAGTGAATGCTGACAGGGGAGTGAGGGAAAGATGTGTTGTGTAGTGACATCATGCTGGAGTTGGCAGAAATGGCAGAGGATTGTCCTTTCAATGCAGAGGCTGGTGGATGAAAAGCAAGGACAACGATCTGGGAGGGAGGGGACAGGAGAGGGTGAGAACAGTGGCCTGAGGAAAGTGTCAGATGCAGTCGAGAGCCCTGTCACCCACAGTGGGTGGAAAACCATGATTGAGAAAGAAGGATGAAGGATGATATAGTAGCATAGTGGAGTGTGACATGGTAGCGGAAGGTCGGAACCTTCCACACACCTGATGAAGGAACAATGTTTCTGAAAGCTTGTGGGCTTACTATCAAATAAGATTGGACTTTAACCTGGAATTGTGAGACTTTTTACTGTGATAAGACAAACACAAGGAAACAACCTGATTAATTGGAATAATGTGATTGTATCTGCTGTAATGATAGAATTTGGTGGCTTGCCATATGCTGGAATGCAGGTATTGAGTCACATACCTCCTTGAGAAATAAGGTATAAATATACTGGTGAAAGCAACAGCTTAGGAACAACTATTGTAAGAAGA
Organism: Sphyrna mokarran; assembly: GCA_024679065.1. Classification (NCBI taxonomy): domain Eukaryota; kingdom Metazoa; phylum Chordata; class Chondrichthyes; order Carcharhiniformes; family Carcharhinidae; genus Sphyrna; species Sphyrna mokarran. Next base: position 111,356,448 of record JAGIQG010000007.1, on the reverse strand, counting down.
GGAAAAAAGAAACCTGAGCTTGAAGTTCCAAAGACTGTAAGAGATCACAGCACTGGTAGTCAACCTTGTTAGCTCCTGGCCAGTGTTATATGGACTTGACTCACTGATCTTACTTAGGAAGAAAAGCATGCTTATTTTGGGGAATAGATCATAGTATTTCAGAGACACTCACTTATGCTTTGTTAAAAAATGATTGTTAGGGTCCTGGACCCCAAGGTATGTTACGAACCCACAACAATTTTTATATTTTGGAGTATATATGGGGGTAGGATGCTTCACTCACGAGTAATTCCACTGAAAAATTAGTGATATTTTATGGTAAAACAAACTTAATTTAATAACACAGTTTAAATATAACTCTAACAAATAAAGTAGCATAACTATTAACAGTTGAACAATATTTAAAAGTGAAAGGAAGAAACTTTAATTTCTAACTTAGCATTGTTTCAGTTCCAAATAAGCAACATTTATCTAATAATACTTTAAGTACAGTTAACACCCACTCGCTATAATGATTGTTGTCAGTTAGACTCTAGACTAAAGCTTTCAGGGAAAGATTTAAGTCATTCAAGTCACGTATCCTTGACCTATATAAGAAATCGAGGTATGATCTACAGAAATTATCAGAGATGCCATGAGACAATACCGGACCACACTGGAGTCCCAGGCTAGCCACGTGAACACCCATCAATCGTGGATAAGTGTACACAACATAGACTACAACATGAAAATGAGTAAAATCACTGACAACAAGACATCCCTCCCTGATGAGTTCGACAATGGCCTGGATGAGCTCCCCTGCCGAGCATTTAAATTCTGTGTGGACCACAGCAGGGGTATTATAGATATCTTTAATTTCTCCTTTCTCTGATCTGAGGTTCCTATCAACTTCAAGAAAATGACCATCATCCATATAACCAAGAAAATGGCAAGCAGTGTGCCTTAGTGACTACTGCCTGGTGGCTCTGACATTCAACATCATGAAATGTTTTGAAAGGTTAGTCATGGCACAAATAGCATTGGAAAGAGATAGGATCAGGCAGGCTAGGAAGGTGTTTGTCTGGAGTAAGGGAAAATATGAAGACATCAGGCAGATAATTGGATGAATAAACTGGAAGAAGGCATTCCTGGGGAAAAGTACAGAAGGAAGGTGGCGGATATTCAAGGAATATTTGGAGCTCTGCACGACAACGTTCCGATGAGACAAGGAGGTTTTGGTAGGCCGAGGGAACTGTGGTGCATGAAAGTTGTGGTGAACCTAGTCAGGAAGAAAAGAAAGGTGTATAAAAGGTTCAGAGAGCTAGGAGATGTTAGGGATCGAGAGGAATATAAGGCTTGTAGAAAAGAGCTTAAAAAGGAAATTAGGAGAGCCAGAAGGGGTCATGAGAAGGCCTTGGCGGGTAAGGTTAAGGAGAATCCCAAGGCCTTCTACAAATACGTAAGAAGTAAAAGGATGAGAAGAGAAGGGATAGGACCTATAACAGGTGAAGGGGGAAAAGTCTGTATGGAACCGGAAGAAATGGCAGAGATGTTTAATGAGTACTTTGCTTTGGTATTCACGGTGGAAAGTGATCTGGGAGGTTGTACTACAGGTTTGTGGCAGACTGAAAAGATTGAGTATGTGGATGTTAGGAAAGAGGATGTGTTAGAATTTATAAGTTCTATCAAGATAGACAAGTCACCGGGACCGGATGGGATGTACCCCAGGTTATTGTGGGAGATGAGAAAAGTGATTGCAGACCCCTGGCAATGATCTTTGCGTTGTCGATGGAGACGGGAGAGGTTCCGGAGGATTGGAGGATTGCGGATGTGGTCCCGATTTTCAAGAAAGGGAACAGAGATAGTCCGGGAAATTACCGACCGGTGAGTCTGACCTCAGTGGTTGGTAAGCTGATGGAGAGGCATCTGAGGGACAAGATTTATGAACGTTTGGAGAAGTTTAGAATGATCAGAAGTAGTCAGCATGGTTTTGTCAAGGGCAGGTCATGCCTTACGAGCCTAGCTAAGTTCATCGAAAATGTGACTGAACACATTGACGAAGGAAGAGTGGTGGACGTGGTGTACATAGACTTCAGCAAAGCATTTGATAAAGTCCCCCATACAAGACTTCTTGGGGAGGTGAGAAGGCATGGGATCCAAGGGGCTTTGGCCTTGTGGATCCAGGACTGGTTTGCCTGCAGAAGACAAAGGGTGGTTGTGGATGGGTCTTTTTCTGCATGGAAGTCGGTCACCAGTGGAGTGCCCCAGGGATCTGTTCTGGGACCCTTGCGGTCTGTCATTTTCATAAATGACCTGGATGAGGAAGTGGAGGGACGGGTTAGGAAGTTCGCCGATGATACGAAGGTCGGTGGTGTTGTGGATGGTCTGGAGGGTTGTCAGAAGTTGCAGCAGGACATAGATAGGATGCAAGACTGGGCGGAGAAGTGGCAGATGGACTTCAACGTGGATAAATGTGTAGTGGTCCATTTTGGCAGGACCAATGGGATGAAGGAGTACAATATCAAGTGTAAGAGTCTTAGCTGTGTTGAGGAGCAGAAGGATCTTGGGGTCCGCGTCCATAGGACTCTTAAATCTGCCTCACAGGTGGAGGATGTGGTCAAGAAATCGTATGGTGTACTGGCCTTCATTAATCAAGGGATTGAGTTTAGGAGTCGGGAGTAATACTGCAACTTTATAAGACCCTTGTCAGACCCCACTTGGAGTACTGTGCGTAGTTCTGGTCGCCTCACTATAGGAAGGATGTGGAAGCTATTGAAAGAGTGGAGAGGAGATTTACAAGGATGTTGCCTCGATTGGGAGGCATGCTGTATGAAGATAGGTTGAGGGAGCTGGGACTCTTCTGCCTGGAGAGACGAAGGTTGAGAGGCGACCTGATAGAGGTTTATGAAATGTTGAGAGGAATAGATAGGGTGGATTCTCAGAGGCTATTTCCCCGAGCTGAAATGGTCACTACGAGAGGACACAGATTTAAGGTGCAGGGAAGCAAATACAGAGGAGATGTTAGGGGTAAGTTTTTCACTCAGAGGGTGGTGAGTGAATGGAATCGGCTGCCGTTGGTGGTGGTAGAGGTGAACTCGCTGGGGTCTTTTAAAAGACTTCTGGATGAGTATATGGGATCTAATGGGATTGGGCGTTATAGATAGGTCTATGGCTTGGTAGGTATAGATGTGATCAGCGCAACTTGAGGGCCAAAGGGCATGTTTGTGCTGTAGTGTTCTATGTTCTAAATCAACTCCAGTCTTCCGGATTGCCTAGATTCACTACAGTTTGCTTACTGCTGCAATAGGTCCACAGCAGACGCCATCTTCCCCGCCCTACATTCAACCCTTCGAACACTGGGATAACAAGGATTCCTTGTTATCCAGTTGCAAAACTCCTATTGACTATAGCTCAACCTTCACAATTCCAACACAACTCATCTCTAAACTCCATGGCCTAGGGTTCTACTCCTCCCTCTGTGACTGGATACTAGACTTCCTAACTCATAGGCCACAATCAGTAAACATAGGTAATGATACCTCCTCCACAATTATCCTCAACACTGGTGCCAACCACTTCCAATCAGCAACAACCAATTTCAGTCTAACTCGCACCAGCAATCCCTTTGTCGGCACTAGATATTCAGTCACATCTTTTACCACTTCCTTTACCACCAGCCCCACGTTTAGTACACTCCATGGCCCTGTAAAGGATATCCAAACTCCCTGAAGATGGATGAGGAGTGCAGAATGTTCCCTAGAATTCTGAAACAGATAACCATCCTCCAGGTTGAGTTTGTTTCTACCAAGAACCAGAGGATCAAACTATGTCAAAAGATGGCCCAGAAGAAACATTAAAGGATACTATAAATTATAACCAATCCTGTTGAAAATTCTGTCAGGACCAAATGCTTACACCTGACCACATGCACAATGAAAATGGAAATTATAAAATTGGAATAGCTTAATGTATGTATCAAATTGTGAAAACTATAAATAATAACATACATTGTCTTAGTCTCAATAATAGAACATAGAACATTACAGCGCAGAACAGGCCCTTCGGCCCTCGATGTTGCACCGACCAATTAGGAAAAAGCAATGACCCTCTAACCTAAACCATTCCCTTTTTGTCCATAATAGGCCTGAACTAAGGCGACTTTTGGGACTGATGGAGCAGTAGCATCAACAAAGACACACATTTATGAGAGTTACACTAAGATATCCAGGATTCACAAAGTGTTAACTCAGAAAAAACTGAGAAATCATCAGAAAGCCATCCATACCATGGACTTTAAAGATACTGCATATAAAAGCAAATTGACCTGTTCGGACTCTTACTTGGTGTAAACACTAGTGCGAATGAGATTCATTACAACCTTGTGGTACATGAAATGGCCTATCCAGTATTTATTTTGAACCAGAATGTACAGCGAGGATCTGACAAGTCGAATTTGTACATAGCCATCAAAAAGAACAGAAACCATAAATATGATGGAGGTACTAAAGAATAAAATGGAATTTTACTATGAAATATATTTGGCTGACCAAAATTGGGTGAAAAGACTAGAAGAATTGCAACAAAGTTTAGGAAGACAATTTATGATGATGGCAAGGTTGAACAAAAGACAGTAGAGGTAAATAATGAAATACAAATGCAACAATGTTTTCAATTTACAGTTAACTATCCCAACATAACAGTCCATTGATCTCTCGTCTTCCCATTATTATTGTCATATTGGGCGGCATGGTAGCACAGTGGTTAGCACTGCTGCTTCACAACTCCAAGGACCTGGATTCAATTTCTGGCTCAGGTCGCTATCTGTGTGGAGTTTGCACATTCTCCTTGTATCTGCATGGGTTTCCTCGGCGTGCTCCGGCTTCCTCCCACAGATGTGCGGATTAGGTTGATTGGCTGTGCTAAAATTGTCCTTAGTGTCCTGGGATGTGTAGGTTAAAGGGATTAATGGATAAATATGTTGAGATATGGGGGTAGGACCTGGGTGGGATTGTGGTCAGTGCAGATTCGATGGGTCGAATGGCCTCTTTCTATACTGTAGGGTTTCAATGATTTCTATGATAATTGGTTAGGGAGACCACATGATAGGATAACATTTGGAATTGGTGAAATAATGTACAAATCCAGCCAGGGTACATTTGTCCTCTTATGTGGTAATTATTGTAATGATGTTAATAATTTTGTATCAAATGGTTGTAACTGTGACATGACTACAATAGAAATGTCAAATGAAAATAATAATGGGAAGACGAGGGATCAATGGACTTTTATGTTGGGATAATTAATTGTAAATTGAAAACATTGTTGCATTTGCATTTCTAATGTTTTTCTTAATTTGTTGCTATCTTTATTAGAGGATCGGTGGCTCACAGTCACATTAGCATTAATTTGTGATCTAATGTTTTTGCAAACAATGGATCAGAGAGGGAGCTGTAGCCAGATCAAACTGCACACTGGTAAAAGTGGCTAACTCTGAAGAGTTCAGATGTTCTAACCAAATATGGGCATAACAAGATACAGACTCAATAGGAGAAGATAACTTAATTAGCTGAAGTAACCAGATCTGATGAGACAAACACCATGGGATTACCTGATTAACTAGAATAATGAGATTGTGTCTGCTGCAATGATAGCATTTGGTAATTTGTAGGAATAGAACAAAGAACAAAACAGCACGGGAAACAGGCCCTTTGGCCCAACGAGCCCACGTCGCCACCCCAATGTTCCCACCTCTACCTGTGATCCCTGTCCATGTTTATAGATCTATGGATTAAAAACCAAATTTGAGACAATTTAGGGAGAATTTGTTTTGCCAATTAGCCTAAGAGCACATCTTTGGAATGTGGGAGGAAACCCACGCAAGCACAGGGAGAATGCGCAAACTCCCACAGACACAGGCCCAAATCCATGTATCTGCACAGAACATCAATAATCACTGAGCAGTCGTGTTGCCCATCAAATGGTCCAGGTCAAGCGTACACTAACGATGTGAAGCACTAGGATACTCTTGAAAAAAATCCAAGGGCAGCCCTCTCACGACCCATTGCGTGAATGCCCCTCGTTAGACAACAAGGTGGACCAAAGCACCTGTAGAATAAAATAAAGTACATCAATATTATCATCTATTTACACACTTCCCAGGGACTCCTAAGGCTCATGATACCTATTTTAAATCAGTTTTCTATACCCCTCCATTCCCATTCTGTTCATGTGCCCATCTAAGTATTTCTTAAATAACTCCAGTGTACCTGCCTCCACCACTTTACTTGGCAGCGCATTCCATACCCCCACCACCCTCTGTGTGAAAAAACTCCCTCTAGCATCCAAATTATACCTTACCCCCCTCACCCTAAGCCCGTGACCCCTCGTGCTATTTGAGTCCATCCTAGGAAAAAGCTTAACACTGTTTACTCTATCTATCCCCTTCAAAATCTTGTACACCTCTATCAGATCTCCTCTAAGTCTACGTCTTTCTAAGGAAAACAGTCCCAATTTGCCTAACCTCTCCTCGTAACTCAGACCTTCCATACCAGGCAGCATCCTGGTAAACCTCCTCTGCACTCTCTCCAGAGTCTCCACGTCCTTCCGGTAGTAAGGCGATCAGAACTGGACGCAGTATTCCAAATGAGGTCTAACCAACGTTTTATACAACTGCAACATTAAAGGCCAGCTCTTGTACTCTATACCCCTTCCTATAAAGGCTAGCATACCATATGTAAATACTGAATCAAACACCACCTTGACAAATTAGGTATTAATATACTAGTGAACAGAACACTGGCAGCAACAACTCGGAAACCAGCACTGCAAGAAGAAGAAAGAAGAACATTGAATTTGAAACCCCGAAGACTGAACTAAGAGCCCAGATACTGCAGCATCAAACTGCTGGGATTCTTACTTGGTGTAAACACTAATGAGAAACAGATTCATTATGACCGTGTGGTATGTGAAATAGACTATCTAGTTTTTATTTTGAACCAGAACTTACAGCTAGGATCAAATTAGGGGACTCCATAATTAGGGGTATAGATAAGCGTTTCTGTGGACGTGAAATAGAATCCAGGATGGTATATGCCTCCCTGGTGCCAGAGTCCAGGATATTGCTGAACAGACAGAAAGCATTCTGAAGGGAGAGAGAGTGAACAGACAGAGGTTGTGGTGCATATTGGTACTATATAGGCAGGAAGAGTGATGAGGTCCTGCAGCAGCAGCTTAGGGAGTTAGGTAGAAAGTTAAAAAGCAGGACTTCTAGGATTGTAATCTCAGGATTATTCCCTGTGCCATGTGTTAGTGAGGCTAAGAATAAGCAAATAGTGCAGCTCAACACATGGCTTAACAGCTGGTGTGGGAGGGAGGGTTTCAGATTGGAGACTATTGGAGTCTCTTCTCGGGCAGATGGGACTTGTACTAGAAGGATGGATTGCATCTAAACTTGGAGGAGCACAAATGTTCTGGCCGGGAGATTTGCTGGTGTCACATGGGAGGATTTAAACTAGTTTGACAGGAGGGTGGGACTCAAAGCAAAGGTGCATTAGCTGGAGGAGGACAAGAGAGTAGGGTCGGTAAGACTCAGAGTAACAGCAGGCAGGGTGGGATTATAAATCAGAGAGGGTCTGGTGGACTGAAGTGCATTTGTTTCAATGTGAGAAGTGTAACAGGTAAGGCAGATAAACTTAGAGCTTGGATTAGTACTAGGAACTATAACGTAGTTGCCATTACAGAGACTTGTTTAAGGAAAGGACAGGATTGGCAGCTCAACATTTCAGGATATAGATGTTTCAGGCATGATAGAAGGGGGATGTAAAAGGGGTGGTGATGTTGCACTATTAGTTAAGGGGAATATCACAGCTGTACAGAGGGAAGACAGTTCAGGGGGCTCTTACAGCGAGGCAATATGGGTAGAGCTCAGGAATACAAAAGGTGCAGTCACAATGTTGGGTGTTTACTATAGACATGATGTAGAGATGCCGGCGTTGGACTGGGGTAAACTCAGTAAAGTTTTACAACACCAATTTTAAATCCAACCAATTTATTTGATAGTAAATTCACGAGCTTTTGACTCTACAGCCTTCGTCAGGCAAATGCAGTGTTCTGGTCTGCAATAGCACTCATATCCACACAGACAGTTACAGATTGCTGATTAGAATGAGAATCCTTACATCTAACCTGCTATTCAAGTGTTAAAGTGGCTAACAATGTGTGTGAAGGGAATCCTGAGCATTGGTTAGAGAATTGTGTATTTTCTCCAGACAGCACAGTGAGGTTTTTTGCTAACCCAGGCAAGTTACAGGGGTTACAGATAGTGTGTCATGAAGCCAAGATCCCTGTTAAGACCGTCCTCATGTGTGCGGAACTTGGCTATCAGTCTCTGCTCAGCGACTCTGCGCTGTCGTGTGTCACGAAAGCCCCCTTGAAGAACATTTACCCGCAGGTCGGAGGCCGAATGCCCATGACTGCTGAAGTGTTCGCCCACAGGAAGGGAACTGTTTTGCCTCGTGATTGTTGAGCGATGCTCATTCATCCGCTGTCGTAGTGTCTGCATGGTCTCCCCAATGTACCATGCTTCGGGACATCCTTTCTTGCAACGTATTATGTAGACAACGTTGGCCGAGTTGCAAGAGTATGTACCGTGTACCTGGTGAATGGTATCCTCACGTTTGATGATGTCGTCCATGTCTATGATCCGGCATGTCTTGCAGAGGTTGCTGTGGCAGGGTTGTGTGGTATTGTGGTCACTGTTCTCCTGAAGGTTGGGTAGTTTGCTGCGAACAATGATCTGTTTGAGGTTGTGTGGTTGTCTGAAAGCAAGAAGTGGGGGGGTAGGGATGGCCCTAGCAAGATGTTCATCGTCATCAATGACATGTTGAAGACTCCGGAGAAGATGTCGTAGCTTCTCCGCTCCGGGGAACTACTGGACAACAAAGGGTACTCTGTCTACTGTGTCCCGTGTTCGTCTTCTGAGGAGGTCAGTGCGGTTTATCGCTGTGGCACGTCGGAACTGTCGATTGATGAGTCGAGCGCCATATCCTGTTCTCACGAGGGCATCCTTCAGCATCTGGAGGTGTCTGTCACGATCCTCCTCATCTGAGCCTCCAATTCTGTGTATACAGAGGGCTTGTCCATAGGGAATGGCTTCTTTAACGTGTCTAGGGTGGAAGCTGGAGAAGTGGAGCATTGTGAGGTTGTCTGTCGGTTTTCGGTACAGTGAGGTGCTGAGGTGACCATCCTTGATGGAGATGCGTGTGTCCAGATCATAGACATGTCAGATCATAGACATGGACGACATCATCAAACGTGAGGATACCATTCACCAGGTACATGGTACATACTCTTGCAACTCGGCCAATGTTGTCTACCTAATACGTTGCAAGAAAGGATGTCCCGAAGCATGGTACATTGGGGAGACCATGCAGACACTACAACAGCGGATGAATGAGCATCGCTCAACAATCACCAGGCCCAACAATCACTCAACAATCACTAAAGGGAACCCACAGTTCCCTTCCTGTGGGCAAATACTTCAGCAGTCATGGGCATTTGGCCTCCGACCTGCGGGTAAATGTTCTTCAAGGGGGCCTTCGTGACACACGACAGTGCAGAGTCGCTGAGCAGAGACTGATAGCCAAGTTCCGCACACATGAGGACGGTCTTAACAGGGATCTTGGCTTCATGACACACTATCTGTAACCCCCGTAACTTGCCTGGGTTAGCAAAAAACCTCACTTACTGTGCTGTCTGGAGAAAATACACAATTCTCTAACCAATGCTCAGGATTCCCTTCACACACATTGTTAGCCACTTTAACACTTGAATAGCAGGTTAGATGTAAGGATTCGCATTCTAATCAGCAAATCTGTAACTGTCTGTGTGCACATAAGTGCTATTGCAGACCAGAACACTGCATTTGCCTGACAAAGGCTATAGAGTCGAAAGCTCGCGAATTTACTATCAAATAAATTGGTTGGATTTAAAATTGGTGTTGTAAAACTTTACTGTGTTTACTATAGGGCAGTCAACTGTCAGCAGGAGATTGAGGAACAGATACGTAGGTAGATTTTGGCAAGGTATAAAAGTAACAGGGTTGTTATGGTGGGAGATTTTAATTTCCCCTATATTGACTGGGACTCGCTTCATGTTAGGAGTATGGATGGGGCAGAGTTTGTAAGGACCATCCAGGAAGGCTTCCTGAAACTGTACTTAGATAGTACAACTAGGGAAGGGACCATACTGGACCTGTATTGGGGAATGAGCCCAGTAGAAGAAAGAAGATGTTCAATGTTTCAGGAGTAGTTTGGGAATAGTGACACAATTCAGTAAGCTTTAATGTTAAATGGATAAAGATAAGTGTAGTCCTAAAGTTAAGATGCTAAACTGGGGTAAGGTAATTAAACAATATTAGGCAGGAACTGAAGAATGGAGACTGGGGACAGATGCTTGAGGGCAAATCAACACCTGGCATGTGGGGAGATCTCCAATGTAAGTTGATAGGGATTCAGGGCCAGCATATTCCTATAAGGATGAAGGATAAGTATGGCAAGTTTTGGGAACTTTAGATAATGAGAGATATTGTGAGTCTAGCCAAAGAGGAAAAGGAAGCATTTGTCAAAGCTAGGAGGCTGGGAACACACAAAGCAAGTATGGAACACAAGTAGAAAGATACTTAAGCAATGAGTAAGAATAGCCAAAAGGGATCATGAAAAAGCATTGGCCAGCAGGATTAAGGAAAATCCCAAGGCTTTCTACACATATATAAAGAGCAAGAGAGTACATAGAACATAGAACATAGAACAATACAGCACAGAACAGGCCCTTCGGCCTTCGATGTTGTGCCGACCAAAATAAAAAGCAATGCCCCTCCTAACTAAACCATTCCCTTCTCATCCATATACTTATCAACTAACCTCTTAAACGCCACCAACTTGGCGCATCTACAACAGCTGCAGGCAGGGCATTCCACTCCCTAATCACTCTTTGAGTAAAGAACCTACCTCTGATATCCGTCCTATAACTCATATACCCCTTAATTTAAAGCTGTGTCCCCTCGTGCTAGCTTTCTCCATCCTAGGAAAAAGGCTATCACTGTCCACCCTATCTAAACCTCTAATCATCTTATATGTTTCGATAAGGTCTCCTCTTAGCCGCTCCTTTCTAACGAAAACAACCTCAAATCCCTCAGCCTCTCTTCATAAGACCTGCCCTCCATACCAGGCAACATCCTGGTAAACCTCCTCTGTACCCTCTCCAATGCCTCCACATCTTTCTTATAATGCGGGGACCAGAACTGTACACAATACTCCCAAGTGCAGCCGCACTAGAGTTTTGTACAGTTGCAACATGATGTTGCGGCTCCAAAATTCAATCCCCCTCCCAATAAAAGCTAAGACTCCATATGCCTTCTTAACAACCTTCTCGACTTGACTGCCTACTTTCAGGGATCTATGCACATACACACCAAGATCCCTCTGTTCATCTAGACTACTAAGAATCCTACCATTTGCCCTGTACTCTACACATTTATTATTTCTGCCATAGTGCATTACCTCCCACTTTTCCACATTAAACTCCATTTGCCACCTCTCGGCCCAGCTCTGCAACTTGTCCAAGTCACTCTGTAAACTAAAACACCCCTCTTCACTATCTACCACACCACCAACTTTAGTATCATCTGCAAAATTACTGATCCATCCCTCAATACCCTCATCCAGATCATTTATAAAAATTACAAACAGCAGGGGCCCCAAAACAGACCCCTGAGGCACACCACTCGTCACCGAACTCCACGATGAAAATCTCCCATCAACCACCACCCTCTGTCTTCTATCTGCAAGCCAATTTCTAATCCAATTAGCTAAATCACCCTCTATTCCACACATCTGCATTTTCTGTAGAAGTCTTCCATGGGCCACCTTATCAAAATAGTAGCCAGGGAGAGGGCTGGCCCACTCAAGAATAAGGGAGGAAATCAATGTGTAGAGCCAGAGGAAATGGGTGAGTATTAAATGAGTACTTCGCATCAGTATTCACTAAAAAGGACTTGGTGGATGATAAGTCTGGGAAAGGATGTGTAGATAGTTTGAGTCATGTTGAGGTCAAGAAGGAGAAGTTATTGGGGTTCTTGAAAAACATCAAGGTAAACAAGTCTTCGGGCCTGATGGGATATACCCCAGAATACTGAGAGAGGCAAGAGAGGAAATTGCTAGGGCCTTGAGAGAAATCTTTATATCCCCACTGGCTATAGGGGAGGTCCCAGAGTATTGGAGAATAGCCAATGGTGTTCCTTCATTTAAGAAGGGTAGCAAGAATAATCCCGATAATTACAGGCCAGTGATCCTTATATCAGTGGTAGAGAAATTATTGGAGAGAATTCTTCGATTCAGGATTTAATCCTACGTGGAAATAAGTGGACATATTAGTGAGAGGCAACATGGTTTTGTGAAAGGGAGGTTGTGTCTCACAAACCTATCATAGATCATACAATCATAGAACCCTACAGTGCGGAAAGAGGCCCTTTTGCTCATTGAGTCTACACCGAACACAATCCCACCCAGGGCCTATCACTTTTTCCCTACATATTTTACTCACTAATCCCTCTGAGCTATTCATCCCAGAACACTAAGGGGAATTTTTTTTTTTACAATGGCCAATCAACCTAACCTGCACATCTTTGGACTGTGAAAGGAAACCCACGCAGACATGAAGAGAATGTGCAAATTCCACACAGACAGTGACCCGAGCCAGGAATCAAACCCAGGTCCCTGGAACTATGAAGCAGCAGTGCTAACCACTGTGCTACTGTGCCGCGCAAGCTTGATTGGGTTTTTTGAGGAATTGACGAAGATGATTGATGAGGGTAGGACAGTGGATGTTGTCTACATGGACTTTAGGAAGGCCTTTGACAAGGTTGCTCATGGCAGACTGGTGCAGAAGGTGAAGTCGCATGGGATCAGAGGTGAGCTGGCAATGTGGATACAAAACTGGCTCAGTGAAAGAAGTCATGATGTGGAGATGCCGGTGTTGGACTGTGGTAAACACTCTCATAACACCAGATTAAAGTTCAACAGGTTTATTTGGTAGTAAACACCATTAGCTTTCAGAATGCTGTTCCTTTGTCAGGTAGTGAGGAGTTCTGATCACAAACAGGGTATATAAAGGCACACATGATTTACAGAATACTGATTAGAATGCAAGTCTTTACAGCTAATCAGTTAATCAAGTCTTAAAAGATGCAGACAATGTGAGTGGAGATAGCATTAAGCATAGGTTAAAGAGATGACTTGCCTGAATTTGCAACATCTCACCTACTCTCCTGTCTGGAGACAATACACATCTCTTTAACCTGTGCTTAATGCTATCTCCACTTGCATTGTCTGCACCTTTAAGACTTGATTAGCTGATTAGTTGTAAAGCACACATTCTAAGGATGGCCTTCATTAATGACATGTTTAAGGCTCCAGAGAAGATGTCGTAGCTTCTCCACTCCGGGGAAGTACTGGACAAAGAAGAGTACTCCATGTCCTGTGTTTGTCTTCTGAGAAAGTCGGTGCAGTATTTCCCTGTGACGCGTCAGAACTGTTAATCGATGAGTCAAGTGCCATATCCTGTTCTTATGAGGGTATCTTTCAGTGTCTGGAGGTGTCTGTTGCAATCCCCCTTATCTGAGCAGATCCTGTGTATATGGAGGGCTTGTCTGAAGGGGATGGTTTCTTTAACATGTTTAGGATGGAAGCTGGAAAAGTGGAGCATTGTGAGGTTATCCGTAGGCTTGTGGTCCAGTGAAGTGCTGAGATGACCATCCTTAATGGAAATGCATGTGTCCAAAAATGCAACCAATTCCAGAGAATAGTCCACAGTACATTGGGGAGACTATGCAGACAGTACGACAACAGATGAATAAACACCACTCGACAATCACCAGGCAAGAGTGTTCTCTTCCTGTTGGGGAACACTTCAGTGGTCATGGGCATTTGGCCTCTGATCTTCAGGTAGACGTTCTCCAAGGCTCTCAGAGACTATTTCCCCGAGCTGAAATGGTCACTACGAGAGGACACAGATTTAAGGTGCTGGGAAGCAAATACAAAGGAGATGTCAGGGGTAGGTTTTTCACTCAGAGGGTGGTGAGTGAATGGAACCGACTGCCGTTGGAGGTTCTTGAGGCAAACTCACTGGAGTCTCTTAAGAGACTTCTGGATGAGTATATGGAAAAGAATAGGATAGGGGGTTATAGATAGGTCTGTGGACTGGTAGATGTGATCGGCGCAACTCGTGGGGCGAAGGGCCTGTTTGTCCTGTACTGTTCTATGTTCTAAGGCGGCTTTCATGACACACGACAGTGCAGAGTTGCTGAGCAGAGACTGATTTCCAAATTCCGCACGTATGAGAATGGCCTCAACTGGGATCTTGGGTTCATGTCACACTACCTGTATCCCCCATGACTACCCTGGGCTTCCAAAATCTCACTATCTGTCCTGTATGGAGACAATACACATATCTTTAACCTGTGCTTAACCCTCTCTCCACTCATTGTCTGTACCTTTAAGACTTGATTATCTGTAAAGACTCACATTCCAATCATTATTTTGTAAATTGAGTTTGTGTCTTTATATGCCCTGTTTATGACTAGAACTCCCACTCACCTGACGAAGGGACAGCACTCCAAAAGCTAGTGATTTTTGCTACCAAATAAACCCATTGGACTTTAACCCGACATTGAGAGACTTCGTATTGTGTTTACCCCAGGCCCCTGTAGTTAATGAGGATACAAAGATTTCTCTCAGGTCCCCAGCAATTTCTTCCCCCCCTCTCTTAATATTCTAGGGTATATACCATCAGACTCTCGGGACTTGTCAACCTTAATATTTCTCAAGAACTCCAATACCTCCCCCTTATTGATCACAACATGACTCAAACTATCTCATACACCCTTCCCTAAACTCATCATTAACTATGTCCTTTTTGGTGAACACTGACACAAAGTACTCATTTAATGCCTCAGCATTGAATATAATGAATTGCGGAGCAGGCTCAATGTTACATAGATATAGAACATTACAGCACAGAACAGGCCCTTCGGCCTTCGATGTTGTGCCGACCAAAATAAAAAGCAATGCCCCTCCAAACTAAACCATTCCCTTCTCTTCCATATACTTATCAATTAACCTCTTAAACGCCACCAACTTGGCGCATCTACAACAGCTTCAGGCAGGGCATTCCACTCCCTAATCACTCTTTGAGTAAAGAACCTACCTCTGATATCCGTCCTATAACTCATACCCCTTAATTTAAAGCTGTGTCCCCTCATGCTAGCTTTCTCCATCCTAGGAAAAGGCTATCACTGTCCACCCTATCTAAACCTCTAATCATCTTATATGCTTCAATAAGATCCCCTCTTAGCCGCCTCCTTTCTAACGAAAACAACCTCAAATCCTTCAACCTCTCTTCATAGGACCTGCCCTCCATACCAGGCAACATCCTGGTAAACCTCCTCTGTACCCTCTCCAATGCCTCCAATCTTTCTTATAATGTGGGGACCAGAACTGCACACAATACTCCAAGTGCGGCCGCACTAGAGTTTTGTACAGTTGCAACATGATGCTGCGGCTCCGAAATTCAATCCCCCTACCAATAAAAGCTAAGACTCCATAAGCCTTCTTAACAACTTTATCCACTTGACTGCCTACTTTCAGGGATCTATGACACATACACCAAGATCCTTCTGTTCCTCAACACTATTAAGAGCCCTACCATTAGCCCTATACTCTACACATTTATTGTTCCTGCCAAAGTGCATTACCTCACACTTTTCCACATTAAACTCCATTTGCCACCTCTCGACCCAGCTCTGCAACTTGTCCAAGTCTCTCTGCAAACTATAACACCCCTCTTCACTATCTACCACTCCACCGACTTTAGTGTCATCTGCAATTTTACTAATCCATCCTTCAATACCCTCATCCAGATCATTTATAAAAATTACAAACAGCAGGGGCCCCAAACAGACCCCTGAGGCACACCACTTGTCACCGAACTCCACGATGAATATCTCCCATCAACCACCACCCTCTGTCTTCTATCTGCCAGCCAATTCCTAATCCAATTAGCTAAATCACCCTCTATTCCACACATCTGCATTTTCTGTAGAAGTCTTCCATGGGCCACCTTATCAAACGCCTTACTAAGTCCATATATACTACATCAACCGCCTTACCCCCATCCACCTCTCTGGTCACTTTCTCAAAAAACTCAATGAGGTTAGTAAGGCATGACCTACCCTTCACGAAACCATGCTGACTATCCCCAATCAATTCATTTCTCTCTAAATAACTATATATCCTATCCCTAATAATTCTCTCCAATACTTTGCCCACAACAGAAGTAAGACTCACTGGCCTATAATTCCCTGGAAGGTCTCTCTTCCCCTTCTTAAACAATGGGACCACATTCGCTATCCTCCCGTCCTCCGGAACCACACCCGTAACCAACGAGGACCTGAAGATCAGAGCCAGAGGCTCTGCAATCTCCTCTCTTTCCTCCCAGAGAATCCTAGGGTAAATCCCGTCCGGCCCAGGGGACTTATCCAACTTCAAACCCTCGAGAATATCTAGCACATCCTCCCTTTCTACTTCGATACCTTACAGTTTGCTACCCTGTACCTCAGTGTTCTCCATAACTACATTTACATCACCCTGCGTGAATACCGAAGAGAAATATTTATTCATTACCTCTCCAATCTCCTCAGGCTCCACGCACAACTTCCCACTGCTGTCTATGACTGGCCCTAATCTTGCCCTAACCAATCTTCTATTCTTAAAATATCTAAAGAAAGCTTTGGGATTCTCCCTAATCCTATCAGCCAAAGTCTTCTCATGTCCTCTCTTTGCTCTCCTCAATTCCCCCTTTATCTCCCTCCTGGCTAACCTATAGCTATCCATTGCACTAACCGAGCCTTCAATCCTCATCCTGACATAAGCCTCCTTTTTCCTTTTAACCAGCAAATCAACTTTTTTCGTACACCAAGGTTCTCTTACTCTACCATTTCCTCCTCGCCTGACAGGGACATACTTATCAAGGACTCGCAGCAGCTGCTCCTTGAATAAGCTCCACATTCCAGATGTTCCCAGTCCCTGTAGTTTCCTAGTCCAATCTATGCTCCCTAATTCTCTCCTGATGGCCTCATAATTACCCTTCCCCCAGCTATAACTACTGCCCCAGCTTCATGCCTATCCCTATCCATCACTAAGGTGAACGTAACCGAATTGTGGTCACTATCACCAAAATGTTCACCAACCTCCAAGCCTAACCCCTGGTCTGGCTCATTGCCCAGCACCAAATCCAATGTAGCCTCACCTCTAGTTGGCCTATCTACATACTGAGTCAAAAAACCCTCCTGCACACTTTGTACGAAAACTGACCCCTCTACCGAGCTAGAGCTATAGCTATTCCAATCAATATTAGTAAAGTTAAAGTCCCCCATAACAATTACCCTATTACTTTCACTCCTGTCCAGGATCGACTTTGCAATCCTTTCCTCTACCTCTCTAGAACTTTTAGGAGGTCTATAAAAGACTCACAACAGGGTGACCTCTCCTTTCCTGTTTCTAATCTCAGCCCATACTACCTCAACAGACAAGTCCTCATCAAACTTCTTCTCTGTCACTGTGATATAGTCTTTGACTAATAATGCCACTCCTCCCCCACTTCTACCTCCTTCTCTACTCCGACTAAAGCATTTGAACCCCGGAACCTGCAACATCCGTTCTTGTCCCTGCTCTACCCAAGTCTCTGAAATGGCCACAACATCGAAGTTTCAGGTACTGGTCCAAGCTGCAAGTTCCTCCCCCTTATTGCGAATACTCCTTGCATTAAAGTATATGCATTTCAAACCATGCCCTACCCCACCCGTATGCTGCTGTGTTTTACGGCTTTCCTCTATGACCCCCTTACTCTCATCCCTCTTAGCCCCCCAACTATTCAGGATCCCACCCCCCCCCGAATCAGTTTAAAGCCCCCTGCATAGCCTTAGCAAATTTTCCCCCCAAGATATTAGTTCCCCTCTGGTTCAGGTGTAGACCATCTCTCTTGTAGAGGTCCCACCCATCCCAGAATGAGTCCCAATTGTTCAGGAACCTGAACCCCTCCCTCCTGCACCATCCCCGCAGCCACGAGTTCAAACATTCCCTCTCTCTATTCTTCTCCAAACTATCCCTTGGCACAGGCAAGAGTCCAGAGATAACCACTCTGCCAGTTTTGGCCCCAAGCTTCCACCCCAACTCCATAAATTTCTGTTTAATATCCCCTTCCCTCGTCCTTCCTATATCATGTGTCCCTACATGAACTAAGACTTGGGGTTGACTCCCCTCTCCCTTAAGAATCTTAAAAACCCTATCTGTGACATCCTGGACTCCAGCCCCTGGGAGGCAACACACCAGCCCTGAGTCACTTTTATTACTATTTACTCTCCTATCTGTCCCTCTAACTATGGAGTCTCCACTTACTAGGCCCAATCTCTTATTCCCCCTACCCACCTGAGCATTCTCAGCAGGCTCACCCCCAGAGACCTGCTCCCTTTGGTCATCTCCAGTTGATTCTTCCTCAACTGTACCATCCAAGACAGAAAATTTGTTTCGGAGGGGAACAGCCCCAGGGGATTGTCTACCCGATGTGCCAAATGGCTACTGCAGTTTCTAGTTTCTAGAATAAAAAAAATGTACAAGCACAGGAACAGGCCCTTCAGCCCTCCAAGCCCATGTCAATCATAATGTCCTCATTAAACTAAAATCAAAATCTCCTGCTTTGTCTCAGTCCATACCCCTTTATTCTCTCCCTATTTATGTACTCATCCAGATGCCTTTTGAAAGTTGCGAATGTGCCTGATTCCATCACTTCCATTGACAAAATGTGAAACATATTCCGCAGAGTACTGAAGAACTCATTCACAATGAAGTTGAGAGCAAGTGGATGGTGGATAGCCCTCATCACTCAAAAACCATCCTCTGGTTTTACATTGTGGTCAAATGCTGATGGTACAGCCATGTGCTGAAAGACAAAGGCATCATGACTACTGCTAGTACATCAGGCTTGCATGAAGCATTGCATATGGTCACAGACACTAAGAGAGAGAAATCTGTTCAGTTTCTGGTACACTTTGGACTCTACATATGGTATACACGCGTGTCAATGGAAGCATGGCAAGTCTATTAAAAGTCTATCCTAGCGCAGCTGCATGCTTACGCCACCTGATTCTCTTTGGCAAAGTCTGGAGCAAATAAACTCACGTTTTGAAGCAGCAATGTACTGCATTACAGAGGAACATAAAGAACAAAGAACAAAACAGCACGGGAAAAAGGCCCTTTGGCCCAACTAGTCCACGCCGCCACCCCGATGTTCCCACCTCTACCAGTGATCCCTGTCCATGTTTATAGATCTATGGAATAAAAATCAAATTTGAGACAATTTAGGGAGAATTTGTTTTCCTAATTAACCTAAGAGCACATCTTTGGGATGTGGGAGGAAACTGGAGCACCCGGAGAAAACCCACGCAAGCACGGGGAGAATACGCAAACTCCCACAGACACAGGCCCAAATCCATGTATCTGCACAGCACAGCGATAGTCACTGAGCTGTCGTGTTGCCCATCAAATGGTCCGTGTCAAGCATACACTAACGACATGAAGCACTAGGATACCCTCGAAAAAGATCCAAGAGCAGCCCCCTCACGACCCATCGCATGTATGCCCCTTGTTAGACTCATGATCCCTATTTTAAATCAGTCTTCTATACCCCTCCATTCCCATTCTGTTATAGATTAGAAATAATAATCCACATGCTCCAAATGAACTGATTGATCAAAGGAAAATGAAATAAATTCATCTCGAAAAGGCTTTCTCAATTGGAGGAAAATAAATGCAGGAAGCAAATTAAAAAGCAATCATGTGTGACACTTTGCAGCATGTTTAGTATCAGAATGGAAATTAAGCATGTTGAGGCATGTGAAACACAATCCAAATAGATATGAATTATTAATGTGTTATGGGACTTGCAGTTTAAACTGTCTCTTACACATTTGTGATCTGATGAAAGTCAAAGCTGATAAAGTTAATAAAAGTAATGTAATATTTGTATCAGGTAACACCTACAATCAACTATGGAAAAAGTAAGTATTTTCAATATATGTCAGTTGTCTTGTGCCACTGATGACATAGTACTTATCTTGGAGAGAGGAGTATATTATTCTATTCCAAAAAAAATTCTAGATTATAATTGATTCCATTCTTGCTATGCTGAAATCATCTTGAATGATATTTTCAAAGAGCAGAAAGATGCAACTATACAATTTTCCAAAGGAATATGGGGTGAAGGTGGGGATGAGGATATTGAATCTGATGATCAGCATTGAATATAATGAATTGTGCAGCAGGTGCATCCCTGAAAGTAGGCAGTCAAGTGGATAAAGTTGTTAAGAAGGCATATGGAGTCTTAGCTTTTATTGGTAGCGGGATTGAATTTAGGAGCCGCAACGTCATGTTGCAACTGTACAAAACTCTAGTGCGGCCGCACTTGGAGTATTGTGTGCAGTTCTGGTCCCCACATTATAAGAAAGATGTGGAGGCATTGGAGAGTGTACAGAGGAGGTTTACCAGGATGTTGCCTGGTATGGAGGGCAGGTCTTATGAAGAGAGGCTGAGGGATTTGAGGTTGTTTTCGTTAGAAATGAGGCGGCTAAGAGGGGACCTTATCGAAACATATAAGATGATTAGAGGTTTAGATAGGGTGGACAGTGATAGCCTTTTTCCTAGATGGAGAAAGCTAGCACGAGGGGACACAGCTTTAAATTAAGGGGTATGAGTTATAGGACGGATATCAGAGGTAGGTTCTTTACTCAAATAGTGATTAGGGAGTGGAATGCCCTGCCTGCAGCTGTTGTAGATGCGCCAAGTTTGGTGGCGTTTAAGAGGTTAATCGATAAGTATATGGAAGAGAAGGGAATGGTTTAGTTTGGAGGGGCATTGCTTTTTATTTTGGTCGGCACAACATCGAAGGCCGAAGGGCCTGTTCTGTGCTGTAATGTTCTATGTTCTAGGTTCAATGCACCAAATGGCCTATCCAGTTTCTACAATGAAAAAAAAATGTACAAGCATAGGAACAGGCCCTTCAGCCCTCCAAGCCCATGTCAATCATAATGTCCTCATTAAACTAAAAACAAAATCTTCTGCCTTGTCTCAGTCCATATCCCTTTATTCCCTCCTATTTATGTACTCATCCAGATGCCTTTTGAAAGTTGCGAATGTACCTGCTTCTACCACTTCCTCTGACAGTGCATTCCAGGCACCCATCAATCACTGCATGAAAAACTTCCCCACACATTTCCTTTAAACTTATCACCTCCTACATAGAAATATAGAACCTGGAAACAGGAGTAGGCCATTTGGCCCACTGAACTTGCTCTGCCATTCACTTTGATGATGGCTGATCATCAGATTCAATATCCTCATTCTCTCCATATCCCTTGACACCTTTTACTCGAAGTGCTATATCTAATTTCTTCTTGAAACCAAACAATGTTCTAGTCCTAACTACTTTCTGTGGTTGTGAATTCCACACATTTACCACTCTCAGGATGAAGCAGCTTTTCCTATCTCAGTTCTGAAAGGTTCACCCCTTATACTAAAACTACGACTTCTTGTTCTGGATTCCCCCACCATTGGGAATATTCTTTCTGAATCCATCCTGTCTAACCCTGTTAGACTTTAATATGTTTCTATAATAGATCTCTCCCAATCTTCCAAACTCCAGTGAATATAATTCTGACTCTCCTCATACGACAGGCCTACCATCCCAGGAATCAGCCTGGTAAACTTTTGCTGCACTCGCTCTATAGCAAGAGCACCTTTCTTTAGATAAGGACATCAAAATTTCACCCAATTTTCCAGATGTGACATCACCAAAGCCCTATCCAATTGCAGCAAAACATCCCTGTCTCCATACTCAAATCCTCTCACTGTGAAGGCCAAAACATAATTTGCCTTCTTTATTGCTTGCTGTAGCTGCGCTTTTATTTTCAGCAACTGATGCACAAGGACACCAAGGTCTCGTTGAGTGTCTACCTCTCTTAGTTCATACCCATTCAACTAGTAATGTGTCTTCCTATTATTGCTACCAAAGTGCTACCTCTCATTTATCTACATTATACGGCATCTGCCATGCATATGCCCACACACTCCGCCTATCCAAATCAGCTGAAGCATCTCTGCATCCTCCTCATTGCTCACCCTCCCACACAACTTTATATCAACTGAAAATATAGAGATGATACATTCAGTTCCGTCTCCCAAGTCATTAATATATAATATGACAGTTGAGGTATGAACACAGATTCCTCTGGAATGCCATGAATCACTGACTGCCAATCAGAAAAAAACCTCTTTATGCAAACTTTTTGCTTCCTATCTTCCACCTAGCTTTCTATCCATCTCAAGACATTAAACTCCCATTTCCCACCTGTTGGGCAATTAGTTTTTTTCAGGAAAATTGTGCCCATTATTTCTGTTATTCCTAAGAACTCTGGAACATTCTGAACTTGTGTAACATACAATAACACCATAAGATCATAAGATATAGGAGCACAATTAGGCCATTTGGCCCATTGAGTCTGCTCTGCCATTCAATAATGGCTGATATGATTCTCATTCCCATTCTCCTGCCTTCTCCTTGTAACCCTTGATCCCTCTATTGACCAAGAACCTATGTATTTTTGTCTTAAAGACACTCACTGACCTACCCTCCACAGCCCTCTGTGGCAATGAGGTCCACAGATTCACCACCCTCTCGCTGAAGAAATTCCTCTTCATCTCAGCTTTCAAGGAGCTTCCCTTCAGTCTGAGGTTGTGCCCTCGAGTTCTAGTCTCTTCCACTAGTGGAAACATCCATTCCATGACAACTCTATCTCGGCCTTTCAGTATTCTGTAAGTTTCAATTAGATTCTCTCCTCATCCTTCTAAACTGCACTGAATATAGACCCAGATTCCTCAACCACTCCTCATATGACAAACCCTTCATTCCTGGGATCAGTCCTATGAACCTTGTCTAGACCTTCTCCAAGGTCAGTAGGCATGAGTCCCAAAACTGTTCACAATATTCCAAATGGAGTCTGACCAGAGCCTTGTACAGCCTCAATAGTACGTTCCTGTTCTTGTATTCTAGCCCTCTAGAAATGAATGCTCAATTGAATTTGCCTTCCTAATTACCAACTAAATCTGTATGTTAATCTGAAGAGAGAGTCCTGAACCAGGACCCCAAGACCCTCTAGATGGCAACGCAACGCCACGCCATCCATGCTCTCAAGACCAACCACAACATTGTCGTCAAACCAGCAAACAAAGGAGGCACCATCGTCATACTGAACAGAACGGATTACTGTGAAGAAGTGTACCGACAACTAAACAATGAGAAACACTACAGACAGTTACCAGCAAATCCGACCAAAGAACACACTCGTCAACTCAACACTCTGATCAAAATTTTTGATCCGGACCTTCGGAACACCCTCCGGGCTCTCATTCCATGTACTCCCTGCATTGGAGATCTCTACTGCCTCCCAAAGATACACAAGGCAAACGTACCTGGCTGTCCCATCATATCGGGCAATGGGACCCTGTGTGAGAATCTCTCCGGCTATGTCGAGGGCATCCTGAAACCCATTGTACAAAGAACCCCCAGATTTTGTCACGACACTATGGACTTCTTACAGAAACTCAGCACACATGGAGCAGTTGAACCAGGGACACTCCTCGTCACAATGGATGTCTCGGCGCTCTACACCAACATCCCCCACGATGATGGCATTGCTGCAACTGCCTCAGTACTCAATGCCAACAACTGCCGGTTTCCGGATGCAATTTTACAACTTATCCGCTTCATCTTGGACCATAGTGTCTTCACCTTCAACAATCAGCTTTTCATTCAGCCATGGGGACCAAATTCGCACCTCAATATGCCAACATCTTCATGCACAGATTCAAACAAGACTTCTTCACTGCATGGGATCTCCAACCAACGCTATGTACTAGATACACTGATGACATTTTTTTCCTTTGGACTCATGGTGAACAATCATTGAAACAACTGTATGATGACATCAACAAGTTCCATCCCACCATCAGACTCACCATGGACTATTCTCCAGAATCAGTTGCATTCTTGGACACACGCATCTCCATCAAGGACGGTCACCTCACTGTACCGCAAGCCGACAGACAACCTCACAATGCTTCACTTCTCCAGCTCCCCGCTAAACATGTTAAAGAGGCCATCCCCTACAGACAAGCCCTCTGCGTACACAGAATTTGCTCAGATGAGGAGGATCGTGACAGACACCTCCAGATGCTGAAAAATGCCCTCGTGAGAACAGGATATGGCACTCAACTCATCGATCGACAGTTCCGATGTGCCACAGCGATAAACCGCACTGACCTCCTCAGAAGACGAACATGGGACACGGTGGACAGAGTACCCTTTGTTGTCCAGTACATCCCCAGAGCGGAGAAGCTACGACATCTTCTCCGGAGTCTTCAACATATCATTGATGATGATGAACATCTCGCTAGGGCCATCCCCATCCCCCCACTTCTTGCCTTCAGACAACAGCGCAACCGCAAACAGACCATTGTTCACAGCAAACTACACAACCTTCAGGAGAACAGTGACCACAATACCACACAACCCTGCCACAGCAACCTGTGCAAGACATGTGGATCATCGACAAGGATGATATCATCAAATGTGAGAATACCATCCACCACGTACACGGTACATACTCTTGCAACTCGGCCAACGTTGTCTACCTAACACGTTGCAAGATAGGATGTCCCGAAGCATGGTACATTGGCGAGACCATGCAGACACTACGACAGCGGATGAATGAACATCGCTTGACAATCACCAGGCAAAACAGTTCCCTTCCTGAGGGCGAACACTTCAGCGGTCACGGGCATTCGGCTTCCGACCTGCGGGTAAATGTTCTTCAAGGGGGCCTTCACGACACATGACAGCACAGAGCCGCTGAGCAGAGACTGATAGCCAAGTTCTGCACACATGAGGACAGTCTTAACAGAGATTTTGGCTTCATGTCACACTATCTGTAACCCCCATGACTTGCCTGGGTTAGCAAAAAACTTCACTTACTGTGCTGTCTGGAGACGATACACATCACTCTAACCTGTGCTCAGTGCTCCTTCCACTTACGTTGTTAGCCACTTTAAGACTTGAATAGCAGGTTAGGTGTAAAGATTCACATTCTAATCAACAATCTGTAAACTGTCTGTGTTGATACGTGTGCCATTGCAGACCAGAACACCTCATTCGCCTGAAGAAGGCTACAAAAGCTGAAAGCTTGCAAGTTTACTAATCAAATAAATCGGTTGGATTTAAAATTGGTGTTATCAGACCTCTTACTATGTTTACCCCAGTCCAACGCCGGCATCTCTACATCATAAATACTATCGGCAGAGAGATATGTCAGATGGCATGCAAACAGCAGCACCAAGACTACCTAAAAATGAGATATAATGCACAGATCTGTTCTCAACAATTAATAATCATTTCAAATGCATGCAGAAACTTCATGGATACTTTAGGCAAATCCACATTTTGTCAAGATCAGGAACATGTGAAGGAGGGTTTGTGTTTCACCCTCTGAATTGACATCCTTTGGTGGATCACAGAAGTAAACAGACAAAGTGCTTCAACAGGAACATAGAACATAGAACATTACAGTGCAGAACAGGCCCTTCGGCCTTCGATGTTGCGCCAACCAATTAACAAAAAGCAATGACCCTCTAACCTAAACCATTCCCTTTTCATCCATAAACTTATCTACTAAGCTCTTAAACACCACCAAACTTGGCGCATCTACAACTGCAGCAGGCAGGGCATTCCATACCCTTACTACTCTGGGAAAAGAACCTACCTCTGATATCTGTCCTATAACTATCACCCCTTAATTTAAAGCTATGTCCCCTCATGCTAGCTTTCTCCATCCGAGGAAAAAGGCTATCACTGTCCACCCTATCTAAACCTCTAATCATCTTATATGTTTCAATAAGGTCTCCTCTTAGCCGCCTTCTTTCTAACGAAAACAACCTCAAATCCCTCAGCCTCTCTTCATAAGACCTGCCCTCCATACCAGGCAACATCCTGGTAAACCTCCTCTGTACCCTCTCCAATGCTCCACATCTTTCTTATAATGTGGGGACCAGAACTATACACAATACTCCAGGTGCAGCCGCACTAGAGTTTTGTACAGTTGCAATGTGACGTTGCAGCTTCGAAATTCAATCCCCCTACCAATAAAAGCCAAGACTCCATATAGAACATAGAACATAGAACAATACAGCACAGAACAGGCCCTTCGGCCTTCGATGTTGTGCCGACCAAAATAAAAGCAATGCCCCTCCTAACTAAACCATTCCCTTCTCATCCATATACTTATCAACTAACCTCTTAAAAGCCACCAAACTTGGCGCATCTACAACAGCTGCAGGCAGGGCATTCCACTCCCTAATCACTCTTTGAGTAAAGAACCACCTCCTGATATCCGTCCTATAACTCATACCCCTTAATTTAAAGTTGTGTCCCCTCGTGCTAGCTTTCACGAAAACAACCTCAAATCCTTCAACCTCTCTTCATAGGACCTGCCTCCATACCAGGCAACATCCTAGTAAACCTCCTCTGTACCCTCTCCAATGCCTCCACATCTTTCTTATAATGTGGCAACCAGAACTGCACACAATACTCCAAGTGCGGCCGCACTAGAGTTTTGTACAGCTGCAACATGATGCTGCGGCTCCTAAATTCAATCCCCCTACCAATAAAAGCTAAGACTCCATAAGCCTTCTTAACAACCTTATCGATTTGACTGCCAACTTTCAGGGATCTATGCACATATACACCGAGATCCCTCTGTTCACCAACACTATTAAGAGTCCTACCATTAGCCCTATACTCTACACATTTGTTATTCCTGCCAAAGTGAATTACCTCACACTTTTCCGCATTAAACTCCATTTGCCACCTCTCGGCCCAGCTCTGCAACTTGTCCAAGTCTCTCTGCAAACTATAACACCCCTCTTCACTATCTACCACTCCTCCGACTTTGGTGTCATCCGCAAACGTACGAATCCATTCTTCTATACTCTCATCCAGATCACTTATAAAAATTACAAACAGCAGGGGCCCCAAAACAGATCCCTGAGGTACACCACTTGTAATCGAACTCCACGATGAATAATTTTCATCAACCACCACCCTTTGTCTTCTATCAGCTAGCCAACAGCGCTGAGAATTTTGAAAAATTTTATGCAGGATTAGAGCAAAATGCTGCTAGTATTTTATCATCTTTTTCAATATGATAGTTGACCAGAATTTAAAGTACAGAAACCAATAATGACATCTTTAACACTAATGAACTCATTGGCTGTTTCACTGACCTGACAGTCTCGCATAAAGAGGCCTATTAGAAGTGACTTTTCTCCCAGCTAAAGGCACAAATATGACAACAACTCACAGGAATGTGTTGAATTCACAGCCGATGTCTGTAAGACAAGACACCTGCAGCTTTCTTAATGCAATGCTACATTAAAAAAGAAAAATTTTACAGTAAGAACAAATTTCTAGCAAATGAAAAATAAATAGATGACAAATTAAAAGACTTAATATATGTTTTGTTTTTGCAAGTTGCTTATCCTTCAATACAAGCAGTACATCATTATTTAAAGTTCTTCCTAATAATGTATTTGCCAAAATAACTACAAGAAAAGCAGCTGATGTTACACAGTGATGGGTTCTTGTTTGGCTCGTCCAGTGAGTTTCTAATTGATACAGACCAGGATGCTCTTGTGGTCAAATTTGGCACGTGCTGATTTTGGGGCCACAAAGATAGAATTCTATTTGGCTTGTATGGTCCTCACAGCTGATTATATTGTATACATTCAACACTAAGCCTCTGAAGCAAATTATAGCTTTGATAAACTAACAGACATGAGAACAAGTCAACAGGGTTGAATTTCATATTTGGACAACATCAGGTAAGTAGAGAGATGAGAACATCAGCCTAATGTCATGAGTAAGAATTGTGAACAATTACATTCTGAACACTCAAAGGTAGTTCTCTATTTTGGGAGACCTCCCTAGCAATGGTGTGCATGAATCAGCAAGTTGGACAGAAACAAATAATGCACATCCTGAGGCCAAGCAAATGATAATGATACGTTTTTCTAAGGTTGCCAATATGACAGTTAGCAATTGTTTTGGAGGACACCAGTTCTGTTTGTTTTTCAATTTGTCTAGTGGTTGAATCCAGCATTCAGTGGGACATTGTGCTTTCCTGCTCAAAATGGTATTGGGGTCTAAATGACACCTTCAAACCCTGATAAACGTGGCAAAGAATCCCACCATTTTACAGACAGGGACAAAACCAACACATGCTTAAAAATGTCAGTGGCCATGATATTGGTAGCAAATATTTTAAAAGTTTTGGTTTTGCTGCAGCTCATTTCAGTTTGAAAATGAGAGAGTAAGGAGACAAATACTAACACATCTCTTCAAGTGAAGTGAGATGTGATTGGAGAGCCAACTACAACAATGATTTCAGCAACAGTAATGCTATAAGAGCAATTGTGACAATAAGGGTCAAGTATGCTGGGATTTTTGGGTAAAGTTATATCCAATGACAAATTCAGGTCATAAAATGGCTGCAAAACTGTGACCTGGCCTACGAACTCTGACCTGAAAGTTCTTGTGCTGACAGACATGATAGTTGTTTGGACCTACACACAATTTAAACATTATAAAGATGTGTGTGAGTAACTCCACATGATCGATTTAGAGCATAAGACATAGGAGTAGAATTAGATCACTTGTCCCATACAGTCTGCTCCGCCATATAATTGTGGCTGATTTTTTTCATCCCCATTCTCCTGCCTTTTCCCCATAACCTGATCCGCTTACTAATCAAGAACCTATCTATGTCTGTATTAAACACACTCAATGATTCTTTCTGCGGCAAAGAATTCCACAGATTCACACTCTCTGTTTGAAGAAATTCCTCCTTATCTCTATTTTAAAGAGTTTTTTCATTACTGACTGAGTGCAAGAGGACTTTCTGGAACAAATTAGAAGTTTAGGAGAAAGGCATTTGTTTCAGTCTCAGTGGGCATCACCAGTGTGCCCAACATGATGGTATCAGGATGTCTGGTGGGCAGTGCCCAAGGGTCAACCCACTATCCCCCACCCTGACCTCCTGGAGGACCTCAATGGCCTACCAGCAAAGCCATAATGTCTGATCCTCATTGATGAGGACTATATATTACCCATTACTTGTCCTGTTACTCTGAATGTGTTTTAATTTATTATTCATGTAGTTTTCAAAATACATTTTATTAATTTTGCCACCAATCTGAATACTGTCTGAAACCTTAGGACTGGAATAGAACTTAACCACTTCCCAGATACTCCCAAAACAGGTAGCTCTTTTTCCTGTAGTAGTTTAAAACCAATTCCTCCAAGGTGAGAAAGGTATGTAAAGCTGGACTCTCGCTGTTTGTTGCAAGTGAAAATGTATAAAAAGCAAAAGGGAATGAGCAGCTCCTTCTCCAAGCTCCTCATTCACCAAATTCCAAGTATGCATTCAGTTCCTCAGCTGTATTCAATTGTCAAAGCTGCAGTAAATCACAGAATCATGGATCCCTACACTGCAGAAGGCGACCATTTGGCCAATTGAACCTGAATCAATAACAGTCCCACCCAGGCCCCATCTCAATAATCCCGCGTATTTAGCTCGCTAATCTCCCTGACACTAATGGGCAATTTAGCGTGGGCAATCAACCTAACCCGCACATCTCTGGATGTGAATGAACACTATATTTATAGCTAATTGAACTGGGCTGGAGAAAACAGATTTATCCAGTTAGCTAATTAACTACTCAGCTCCCACAGTTTACCCTGTCTAAGATGCAAGAAAGGACCATGGGTGATGGCCTTACAGCAGGACATAGTTAGAAGGAATTTTGAATTGATTTCTTTACAAAAATCACATTCATTTTGCCTGTGATCTATGCACTGGCTTCTTCCTGCAAACTTGGATGCCAGACATGCAAACTCTGTCCAGTTGCTACAGTTCATATGACTGTCAATTGGGTGGACACATGGATGGCAGGGTGACAGAAGTGGTGGCAGTTCAACAGAGAATTGGTGAAATGGAAAACTCAATTAAGCCATGCAGTTTATATAACTCAGATGAAAAAAGGTGTGATTTCTGTGAAGTTCCTGCTTATTTGTAAACCTGATACATGTTTCCAGCTGGCTGGCAGAAGAGTTAAAAAGCCACGATGTGTGCCCTGAAATTTGTTTCAAGGCATCCTAAGAAGAGTCAAGTTTATGTTTCTACTGTGGACATGCAGCTATGTCCAGAATCAGATGCACAATAATCAATCAATGAAAATGTCATGTTAATATTATTTAACCCAATGTATGGAATACACTTATAGAATGGTCACCTAATAAAAGCATGGCACCACAGTATTTCACAGGAACCAAATGAATATTATTGATAAGATTTCCATCCCCAGGACGTATGCACAACTTGTTGCATTATTCAAAATGTTTTGCAGTCACATAAAATTGAGGGGGGAATTATCAAATAATCGTAGAATCTCTATAGCGCAGAACAGGCCATGCAGCCTATCAAATCTGCGCAACTCTCTGACACAGTATGTTATCCAGGCTCTTTCCCCAGCCCTATCCCATAATCCCACACATTTACCATGGCTAAGCCATCTAAGCCATCTAACTTACACATTTACGACACTAAGGGGACATTTTAGCATGGCTGATGCACCTAACCTGCACATCTTTGGATTGTGGGAGGCAACCATGCCACCCTATAACACACCAATACTTCAAAACAAATACTACATAATTATTATATGCACTGAAGTGTATTATCAAGTGAAATTCACAAATATAAATGGCAATATGTCCATTCTCTGCTGCATCATTGAACATAAATATGGGTATAAACTGATATTGTTGTCAGTGCTGAAGGTAAAGTTAGGAATTTCATTAACCATCTCTTTTTAACCAGAAGAGGAGCCATAAAAAAAAACATTACAATGGAAGTGACTGATCAAATCATAGAATCATAGAACCCTTCAGTATAGAAAGAGGTCCTTCGGCCCATCGAGTCTGCACTAACCACAATCCCCCCATATTGATCTTCAGGTCGTCGTTGGTTACAGGTATGGTTCCGGAAGACTGGAGGATACGAATGTGGTCCCATTGTTCAAGAAGGGGAAGAGAGACCTTCCAGGGAATTATAGGCCAGTGAGTCTTACTTCTGTTGTGGGCAAAGTATTGGAGAGAATTATTAGGGATAGGATTTATAGTTATTTAGAGAGAAATGAATTGATTGGGGATAGTCAGCATGGTTTTGTGAAGGGTAGGTCGTGCCTTACTAACCTTATTGAGTTTTTTGAAAAAGTGACCAAAGAGGTGGATGGGGGTAAGGCGGTTGATGTGGTATATATGGACTTTAGTAAGGCGTTTGATAAGGTGGCCCATGGAAGGCTTCTGCAGAAAATGCAGATGTATGGGATAGAGGGTGATTTAGCTAATTGGATTAGGAATTGGCTAGCAGATAGAAGACAGAGGGTGGTGGTTGATGGGAGATATTCATCGTGGAGTTCGGTGACAAGTGGTGTACCTCAGGGGTCTGTTTTGGGGCCCCTGCTGTTTGTAATTTTTATAAATGATCTGGATGAGGGTATTGAAGGATGGATTAGTAAATTTGCAGATGACACGAAAGTCGGTGGAGTGGTAGATAGTGAAGAGGGGTGTTATAGTTTGCAGAGAGACTTGGACAAGTTGCAGAGCTGGGCCGAGAGGTGGCAAATGGAGTTTAATGTGGAAAGGTGTGAGGTAATGCACTTTGGCAGGAATAATAAATGTGTAGAGTATAGGGCTAATGGTAGGATTCTTAATAGTGTTGATGAACAGAGGGATCTTGGTGTATTTGTGCATAGATCCCTGAAAGTAAGCAGTCAAGTCGATAAGGTTGTTAAGAAGGCATATGGAGTCTTAGCTTTAATTGGTAGGGGGATTGAATTTCGGAGCCGCAACGTCATGTTGCAACTGTACAAAACTCTAGTGCGGCCGCACTTGGAGTATTGTGTGCAGTTCTGGTCCCCACATTATAAGAAAGATGTGGAGGCATTGGAGAGGGTACAGAGGAGGTTTACCAGGATGTTGCCTGGTATGGAGGGCAGGTCTTATGAAGAGAGGCTGAGGGATTTGAGGTTGTTTTCGTTAGAAAGGAGGCGGCTAAGAGGAGACCTTATTGAAGCATATAAGATGATTAGAGGTTTAGATAGGGTGGACAGTGATAGCCTTTTTCCTAGGATGGAGAAAGCTAGCACAAGGGGACACAGATTTAAATTAAGGGGTGATAGTTATAGGACGGATGTCAGAGGTAGGTTCTTTACCCAGAGCGTGGTTAGGGAGTGGAATGCCCTGCCTGCGGCAGTTGTAGATGCGCCAAGTTTGGTTGCATTTAAGAGGTTAGTTGAGAAGTTTATGGAAGAGAAGGGAATGGTTTAGTTTGGAGGGTCATTGCTTTTTATAATGGTCGGAGCAACATTGAAGGCAGAAGGGCTTGAGCTGCGCTGTAATGTTCTATGTTCTATATCTCTACATATTTTACCCTTTAATCCCTCCAACCTACACATTTTGGGACACTAAGGGGAAATTTTAGCATGGCCAATCAACCTAACCTGCACATTTTTGGGCTGTGGGAGAAAACTGGAGTGTCTGGAGAAACCCACACAGACATGAGGAGAATGTGCAAACTCCACACAGACAGTGACCCCAAGCCAGGAATCGAACCCAGGTCCTGGAGCTGTGAAGCAGCAGTGCTAACCACTGTGCTACCATGCTGCCTCACTGTGCTATTGAGTTGACTGATGGACAATTATGAATCACCAAGCAAATCAGCTATCTATATTCAATTTAAGTTACACATTTATATACATTCTGAAAATGTATTTCTCATGGTATAGATCTTCAGACATTAAAAATATCTAAATTCCACATTACTGGAGCAACACAAAAAGGATTCCAACATGATGACTTCTGACTAGTGATCTGGTTTTCTACTGGTATACAGCACAACCTACCTATTGTATAATATCTCTTGAGTTCAGTCCGTCTTGTGTTACGTCTCTGTGCATTGGTAACATTTTTCTGCTCCTCCTCGGATGTGGTTGTCTGTTGTGGGGTCTTGCCCGTTTGGAGTGATGGATCATTAGCTACCATTGGATTGCCAAATGCTGGAGAGGTCATATCCACTGACTGGGACTTTTTCTTTAGTCTACAACACAGAAAGAAGATAGATATGTTCCAGAGAAAACAAATAGGAATCTGCTTTGTATGCTTTCCTGTTTTCTGCGTACAACATTCAAATTAAAATAATGTTGTTCACAAATTTGGGATAAAACTATTTTAGATATCATATTCCACAATGAAGCAGGTTTAATTAATAAACTCATGGATAAAGATACTCTGGAAAAAAGTAATCAATACGATTAAATTTCATATTAGAGAGTGATATATTCCAGTTCAAACCAAGAATTATAAGGGCTGAAGGGAGAGCTGGTTACAAATTATTGAAATTTATGACTGTAAATGAATAGTGGGAAACATTTAAAGAAACAATTCAAAATATTTAACCAAAGTACACTCCATGAAAAACTCAGTGAGCCTAATAATACAGTTCTAAAGAATATGAAAGAACACAGGAATTTGAGAGTGCATCAATCTTTGAAGACTACACAAAATCAGAGTGGTTAGCAATACATACTGAGGGACTTTGGGCTTCAGACATAGAGGCATCAAGTACATAAACAGGGAAATTATGCTGAACTTTTACAAAAGTCTGGTTGACCATCAAGTAGAACTCAAATTCACATTGAGATACCTTCCATCATGAAGTGGGACATTACCACTGTGCTCAGAATAGATTGCAAATAGATGACACAACTCTAGACTGGGCATTCATGAGGAGCTGTGGATCATCACCAGCAGCAGAATTGTACTCAACCACAATCTGTCACTTCAAAACCGAGCATATTCTCCACTCTACCACCAAGTCAGGGGATCAACTTTGGTTCAATTAAGAATGCAGAAGAGTATTCCAAGAGCAGCACCAGCATACCTAAAACAGTGTCAATGTGGTGAAGATGCAATGCAAAGAAGTACTTGCATGCTAAACATAAACAGCTAAGCATTTCCTTAATCAAAGGATCAGGTCTAAACTCAACAGCTCTGCCACATCTAATCATGCATGGTGGTGGCCAATAAACAACATACTAGAGGAGGCAGCTCTAAAAATATCCCCATTCTCATAGGAAGAAACTCAGCACATCAGCATATAAAGCATTCACATTAATCTTCAGCGAAAAGAGCCAAGTGAATAATCCATCTCAACCTCCTGCAGAAGTCACCAGCATCACAGATGTCAGCCTTCAGCCAATTTGATAAACTTCGTGGTGATATCGAGGAACAATCAAAGGCACTGGACACTGTAAAAGTGATGAATTTGGACAATATTCTGCAATACAACTGAAGACTTGCTCCAGAATTTGCCTCATCCCTAGAAAAGCTGTTCCAGTACTGCTACAAACACAAGTGACCATCTCCAACAAGAGAGGGTCTAATCACCATCTCTTAACATTCAATGACATTAACATCGCTGAATGCCCTGCTAACAACATCCTGGGGGAATTACCATTAACCAGAAACTCAATTGGACTAACCATATAAACACTGTGCCTACAAGAGCAAGTCAGAGCGTAGGAATACTGAGGAAGTAACTCACTTTCTGAATGCTCAAATCCTGTCCAAAATCAACAAGTTGTAAGTCAGGATAAGTGCAGCTCACAACATTCAAGAAGCTTGACACCATCCAAGATAAAGCAGACAACTTGATTGCTATCCCTTCCATAAATATTCACTTCATGCACCACCGACAAACAGTGATAACCGTCTGTACCATCTACAAGGTACACTGCAGAACTCAGCAAGACTCCTTATGCAGAACCTTCCAAACACTTGACCACTACCATGTAGAAGATATAAGGCAGCAGATACTCCCACAAAGGACTGTAAAATGTCTGGTCACCATGTTTTAGGGAGTAAGTGAAGGCCCTTGAGATGATGCAGAAAAGATTATAACAGAATGGTTCCAAGAATGGAGGATTTTCGTACCAAAGTTAGTTTGAAAGCTATGTTTCTTTGGAGCAAAGAAGAGATTTGATAGGAGTGTGCAAGATTATGATGGGTTTAGTTAAGCCAGACAGGGAAAAACACTTCCCATTAACTGTTAACACAAAAACTAAGAGGCACATGTTTAAATAGAGTCCTTAAATGAAGCTGCTAAATTGGGAAAAGCTATTTACACAATATTAGGCAGGAACTGAAGAATGTAGCTTGAGGCAGATGTTTGAGGGCAAATCAACATCTTGCATGTTGGAGGCTTTCAAATGTAAGTAGTAGGGACTCAGGACTGGCACATTCCTGTAAAGATGAAGGATAAGTATGGCAAGTTTCAGGAATCTTGGATAATGAGAGATATTGTGAGCCTGGTCAAAGAGAAAAAGGAAAAGGAAGCATTTGTCAAAACCAGGAGGCTGGGAACGCATGAAGCAAGTGTGGAATACAAGGAAAGTAGAAAGAAACTGAAGCAAGCAGTAAGAAAGGCTAAAAGGGGTCATGAAAAACCATTGGCCAGCAGGATTAAGGAAAATCCTAAGGCTTTTTATGCATATATAAGGAGCAAGAGGGTAGCCATGGAGGGAATTGGCCCACTCAAGGATTGGGGAGGGAATCTATGTGTGGAGCCAGAGGAAATGAATGAGGTATTAAATGAGTATTTTGCGTCAGTAAAAGAGAAGGACTTGATGGTTGATGAGTCTGGGGAAGGATGTGTAGATAGTTTGGGCAATGTTTTGGTCAAAAAGGAGGTGGTATTGAGGTTCTTGAGAAACGTTAAAGCAGATAAATCTCCAGGACTTGATGGGATCTACCCCAGAATACTGAGAGTGACAAGGGGGGAGAGTGCTGGAGCCTTCAGAGAAATCTTTACATCCTCACTGGCTACAGGGGAGGTCCCAGAGAATTGGAAAATAGCCATTCTTGTTCCTTTGTTTAAGAGGGGTAGCAAGGATAATCAGGTAATTACAGGCCAGTGAGCCTTACATCAGTGGTAGAGAAATTATTGGAGAGGATTCTTCAAGACAAGATTTACTCCCACTTGAAAATAAGTGGGCATACAAACGAGAGGCAATATGGTTTTGTGAAGATTTTGTGTCTCACTAACTTGTTCAAGTTTTTCTAGGAAGTCACAATAGTGATTGATGAGTGTAGGCAGTGGACATGGTCTACATGGACCTCAGTAAGGCTTTTGACAGGATCTCTCACGGCGGACTAGTACAAAAGGTGAAGTTGCATGGGACAAGAGGTGAGTTGGCAAGATGGATACAGAACTGGCTCCATCATAGAAGATAGAGGGTAGCAGTGGAAGAGTGCATTTATGAATGGAGAGCTGTGACTGATCCTCAGGGATTAGTGCTGGGATCTTTGCTGTTTGTAAATGTGTATAAATGATTTGTAGGAAAATTTAACTGGTTTGATTAGTAAGTTTGCAAATGACACAAAGACTGGTGGAATTGCTGATAGTGATGAGGACTGTCAGAGGATCTAGCAGCATATAGGTCGGTTGGAAACCTGGGTGGAGAGATGGCAAATGGAGTTTAATTCGACAAATGTGAGATAATGCATTTTGGAACGTCCAATACAGATGGAAAATATATAGAAAATGGCAGAATCCTTAAGAGTATTGATAGGCAAAGAAATCTGGGTTTACAGGTATATAGGTCACTGAAAGTGGCAATGCAGGTGGACAAGACAGTCAAGAAGGCCTTTTTTTTATTCATTTGTAGGACAATGGCTGGCCAGTATTTATTG
This sequence comes from Sphyrna mokarran, assembly GCA_024679065.1. Taxonomy (NCBI): domain Eukaryota; kingdom Metazoa; phylum Chordata; class Chondrichthyes; order Carcharhiniformes; family Carcharhinidae; genus Sphyrna; species Sphyrna mokarran. The sequence continues at coordinate 111,319,386 of JAGIQG010000007.1, read as the reverse complement.
CCCATCCCTAGTTGCCCTTAAGAAGGTGGTGCTGAGCTGCTTTCTTGAATCATTGCAATCCATGTTCTGTGGGTTGACCCATAATGCCATTCCTTCCCATTTGGGAGGAATTCCAGGATTTTGACCCAGTGACTGTGAAGGAATGGCGATATATTTCCAAGTCAGGGTGGTGAGTGGCTTGGAGAGGAATATGCAGGTGGTGGTGTTCCCATTTATCTGCTGCCCTTATCCTTCTAGACGGAAGTGATTGTGGATTTGGAAGTTGCTATCTAAGTATCTTTGGTGAATTGCTGCAGTGCATCTTGTAGATAGTATATGCTGCTGCTGCTTAGCATCAGTGATGGAGGGAATGGATGGTTGTAAATGTGGTGCCAATCAAGCATTGTCCCAGGTGTCCAAGCTTCTCAAATGTTGTTGCAGCTGCACCCATCCAGTCAAGTGGGCATTTCTGTAGCGCAAATGTGACTTCCCACATATCAGCACAAGCCTGGATATTATCCAGATCTTGTTGCATTTGAACATGGCCTGCTTTAGTACCTGAAGAGTTGCGAATGGTGCTGGTCATTGTGCAATCATCAGCGAACATCCCTGCTTCACCTAACCTTATGACATAGGAAACGTAAGTAATGAAGCAGCTGAAGATTGTTGAACTTAGGACACTATCCTGATGGGCACCTACAGAAATGTCCTAGAGCTGAGATAATTGGCCCAAAATAATCATCTTTCTACGCACCAGGTACAACTCCAACCAGCAGGGAGTTTGCCCCCTGAAACCCATTGATTCCAGTTTCGCTAGGAGCCCTTAATGCCACATTCAGTTGAATGAGGCTTTGATGTCAAGGGCTGTTACTTTCACCTCACATCTGGAATTCAACTCTTTTGTCCATGTTTGAAGCAACGCTGTAATGAGATCAGGAGCTGAGTGATCCTGGTGAAACCCAAACTGGGTGTCACTGAGTAGATTATTGCTGAGCAGCTACTGCTTGATTGGACTGGTGATGACCCTTCCCATCACTTTACAGATGATTGAGGGGAGACTGATTGGGCAATAATTGGCTCGGTTGGATTTGTCCTGCTTTTTTGTGTATAGTACAAACCTGGGTAATTTTGCACCTTGTTGGGTAGATGCTGAGGAAGGTAAGGGTGGAAATTGCTGAGCCTTTGACATGAATCTTTGTATTCTCATTGGCTACAGATGAAGTTCCACAGGATGGGAGGACAGCCAATGTTGTTCCATTGTTTAAAAAGGAAAGCAGGGATAATCCAGGAAATTATTGGCCAGTGAGTCTTACATCAGTGGTAGGAAAATTATTGGAAAAGATTCTTCAGGACAGGATTTATTCACATTTGGAAACAAATGGACTTATTAATGATAGCATGGGTGTTAGGGAATTTGTGGAAATAAATAGTAATCTCTTGAGAAGTGAACATATTACAGAGAAGTGCTGAAAGTCTTAAGGTGCATCAAGGTAAATAAATCCCCGGGACCTGATGATGTGTATCCCAGGACATTGTGGAAGGCCAGGAAGAAAATTGCAGGCTCCTAGCAGAGATATTTGTATTATTGATTGTCACAGCTGAGGAGCCTGAAGATTGGAGGAAAGCAAATGTTGTGCCTTCAGAACATAGAACATCGAACAATACAGCACAAACAGGCCCTTCAGCCCACAAGTTGTGCCAATCACATCTACCAATCCACAGACCTATCTATAACCCCCTATCCTATTCGTTTCCATATACTCATCCAGAAGTCTCTTAAAACACCCCAGTGAGTTTGCCTCAACGACCTCCGACGACAGTCGGTTCCATTCACTCACCACCCTCTGAGTGAAAAACCTACCCCTGACATCTCCTTTGTATTTGCTTCCCTGCACCTTAAATCTGTGTCCTCTCGTATTGACCATTTCCGCTCGGGGAAATAGTCTCTGAGAGTCCACCCTATCTATTCCTCTCAACATTTTATAAACCTCTATCAGGTCGCCTCTCAACCTACGTCTCTCCAGTGAGAAGAGTCCCAGCTCCCTCAACCTATCTTCATAAGGCCTGCCTCCCAATCCAGGCAGCATCCTTGTAAATCTCCTCTGAACCCTCTCAATAGCCTCTACATCCTTCCTATAATGAGGCGACCAGAACTGCGCACAATACTCCAACTGGGGTCTGACAAGAGTCTTATAGAGCTGCATCATTACCTCTTGACTCCTAAACTCTATTCCTCGATTAATGAAGGCCAGTACACCGTACGCCTTCTTGACCACTTCCTCCACCTGCGAGGCCGATTTAAGAGTCCTATGGACCCGGACCCCGAGATCCTTCTGCTCTACAACACAGCTAAGACTCCTGCCCCTTATATTGTACTCCTTCATCCCATTATTCCTGCCAAAATGGACCACTACACATTTATCTGCGTTGAAGTCCATCTGCCACTTCTCTGCCCAGTCTTGCATCTTGTCTATGTCCCGCTGCAATGTTTGGCATCCCTCCAGACCACCCACAACACCACCGATCTTTGTATCATCAGCGAACTTGCTAACCCATCCCTCCACTTCCTCATCCAGGTCATTTATGAAAATGACAAACAGCAGGGGTCCCAGAACAGATCCCTGGGGCACTCCACTGGTTACCGACCTCCATGCAGAACAAGACCCATCCACAACCACTCTCTGCCTTCTGCCGGCAAGCCAGTTCTGGATCCACGAGGCCAAAGCCCCTTGGATCCCATGCCTTCTCACCTTCTCCAGAAGCCTTGCATGTGGGACCTTATCAAACGCCTTACTAAAGTCCATGTACACTACGTCCACCGCCCTTCCTTCGTCAATGTGTTCAGTCACATTTTCGAAGAACTCAACTAGGCTCGTAAGGCATGACCTGCTCTTGACAAAACCATGCTGACTATTTCTAATCAGTCCAAACTTCTCCAAATGTTCATATATCTTATCCCTCAGAAGCCTCTCCATCAGCTTACCAACCACTGAAGTCAGACTCACCGGTCGGTAATTTCCTGGACTATCCCTGTTCCCTTTCTTAAAGATAGGAACCACATCCGCAATCCTCCAATCCTCCGGAACCTCTCCCGTTTCCATGGATGACACAAAGATCATTGCCAGGGGCTCTGCAACCACTTCCCTCACCTCCCACAATAACCTGGGGTACATCCCATCCGGTCCCGGCGACTTGTCTATCTTGATAGAATTTAACAGGTCTAACACATCCTCTTTCCTAACATCCACATACTCAATTTTTTCAATATGCCTCAAACCTGCAGTGCAATCTCCCAGTTCACTTTCCACTGTGAATACCGAGGCAAAGTACTCGTTAAGCACCTCTGCCATTTCTTCCACATTCACACAGACTTCTCCCCCTTCACCTTTTATAGGCCCTTTCCCTTCTCTTCTCATGCTTTTACTTTTCACATATTTGTAGAAGGCCTTGGGATTCTCCTTAATCTTCCCTGCCAAGGCCTCCTCATGACTCCTTCTGGCTCTCCTAATTTCCTTTTTGAGTTCCCTTCTACACACCTTATACTCCTGTAGATCCCTAATATCCCTTAGCTCTCTGAACCTTTTATTTTTTTTTCCTAAAAAGAAAAACATTTTTTTCTTCCTAACTAGGTTCACCACTACCTTCGTGCACCATGGTTCCCGCATCCTACCTGAACCTCCTTGACTCCTCGGAACGTTGTCTTGCAGTGCCCTAGACAAGCATTCCTTGATAAACCACCACTTCCCTTCTGTACTCTTCCCCAAGAACACCTCCTTCCAGTTTATGTGTCCAATTACCTGCCTAATGTTTTCATATTTCCCCTTACTCCAGACATACACCTTCCTAGCCTGCCTGATCCTATCTCTTTCCATCGCTATCGTGAAAAAGAGATAGAATTATGATCCCCATTCCCAAGATGCTCACCTACCGTGAGATCCGACACCTGCCCTGGCTCATTAGCTAGCACCAGGTCAAGTACAGCCTCTCCTCTCGTAGGCTTTTCCACGTACTGTGTCAGGAAACCTTCCTGAACACACCTAACAAACTCCACACCATCCAAACCCTTTACCCTTGGGATATTCCAGTCGATGTTTGGGAAATTGAAATCTCCCATCACGACAACCCTGTTATTTCTACATCTGTCGAGGATCTGTTTCCCTATCTGCACCTCAAGTTCCCTGTCGCTATTGGGTGGCCTATAGAATACACCCAGCAAAGTTATCGAGCCTTTGTTGTTCCTAACTTCCACCCACAGATACTCCGTAGACAATCTCTCCTGTCTTCCACCTTCTCTACAGCCATGACACTGTCCCTGATCAACAGTGCCACACCACCTCCTCTTTTGCCCCCAACCCTGTCCCTCCTGAAGCATCTGAATCCCGGCACCTGAAATACCCAGTCCTGTCCCTGAGACAACCAACTCTCTGTAATGGCCACCACATCACACTCCCAAGCAGCAATCCACGCCCTAAGCTCATCTACCTTATTTACTACACTCCTGGCATTAAAATAGACAACCGCAGCCCCTCAGTCAGGATATTTCCCTTTTCCACCACCTGCCTAACCCCCCTCTCAGAGTGCCTACAGTCCTTCCCTACCTGGGAACTAACCTCCTTATTCACCGTCCCATCGGTATTCCCACCCCCCAGCTTTTCTAGTTTAAGATCCCCCAGTAGCCCTAGCTAGTCTACCTGCCAAAATATTAGTCCCCCTAGGGTTCAAGTGCCACCCGTCCTTACTGTACAGGTCACACCTGCCCCTAAAGAGGTCCCAATGATCTATGAACCTGAATCCCTGCCCCCTGCTCCAGTCCCTCAGCCATGCATTCATCCTCCACCTCATTTGATTCCTGCTCTCATTCTCCTGAGGCGCAGGCAGCAATCCTGAAATTACTGCCTTCGCTTTTCTCCTCCTCAGCTTCCTACCCAGTTCTCTATAATCCCTTTTGATGATTGCCTCCCTCTTCTTGCCTATGTCTGCAGTATCTATATGCACTACAACTTCAGGTTCCTCACCCTCCGATTTCAGGGTGTCTGGGAGGCGTCCAGAAACATCCCGGATCCCAGCTCCAGGAAGACAAACCACCATCCGCGACTCTCTCCTGCGTCCACAAAAATGCCTGTCTGAACCCCTCACAGCGGAGTCCCCTATTAGTATTGCCTTTTCTCTCTCTTCCTTAGATTTTTTGCGTACTGGCTCAGGTTTAGAGAGCGGGCCACTGCTGGCTCCCTCAGACGAGTTGTCCCCCCCATTAGTACTCAAGCAGGAGTACTTGTTATGAAGGGGGACACCCACCGGTGTGCTCTTCAGCACCCGAGTTTTCCCCTTCCTGATAGTCCTTTGTTTAGAAAGAACTGCAAGGAAAAGTCTGGGAACTACAAGCCTCATATCTATGGTGGGTAAGTTGTTGGAAGGTATTTTGAGAGAGAGGATCTACAGACATTTAGAGATGCAAGGACTGATTAGAGACAACCAGCATGGCTTTGTGAGTGGAAATCATGTCTCACAAATTTGACTGAGTTTTTCAAGATGTAACCAAGAAGGTTGATGTTGATGTTGATGAATTGTTATTGTCAATATGGACTTTAGTAAGTCTTTGACAAGGTTCTGCATGGTAGGTTGATCCATAAGGTTAAATCTCATGGGATCCAAGGTGAGGTAGCTAAATGGATACAAAATTAGCTTGATGACAGGAGTCAGAGGATAGTTGTAGAAAGTTGTTTTTCAAACTGGAGGCCTGTGATGAATGGTGTGCCTCAGGGATTGGTGCTGGATCCACTGTTATTTGTCATTTATATTAACAATTTGAATGAGAATATAGGAGGCATGGTTAGTAAATTTGGAGACTTGGGCAGAGATATGGCAAATGGAGTTTAATCCATCTGTCTATCGCTTGCCATTTTTGCCATTTGGTATGCAAGTAGTCCTGGTTTGTAGCTTCACTAGGTTGACACCTCATTTTTAGGTATGCCTGGTGCTGTTACTGGCGTGCCCTCCTGCACTCTCCATTAAACCAGGATTGATCCCCTAGCTCAGGAGTCTCCAAACTATGGGCAGCAGGTCACATCCAGCCCACAACGGGTCGTATATGACCCAGCGACTGTGAAGGAATGGCGACATATTTCCAAATCATGATGTTTAGTGAAGATGGTAGTGTTCCTGCGTATTTGCTGTCCTTGTACTTCTAAATGGAAGTGGTTGTGAGATTGAAAGATGCTGTCTAAGGAACTTTGGTGATTTGCTGCAGTGCATCTTGCAGATAACATACACTGCTGCTGCTGAGTATCAGTGATAGAGGGAGTGGGTGTTTGTGGATATAGTGCCAATCAAGTGGGCTGCTTTGTCCTGAATGGTGTCAATGGTGCTGTTAGGACCTTAACCATCCAAGCAAGTCAGGAGTATTCCATCTCACTCCTGCTCTGTGCCTTGTAGATGGTAGATAGGCTTTGGTGAGTTAGGAGGTGAGTTACTCACCATGGTACTCCCAGTCTCTGACCTGCCCCTATAGCCACGTGGCAAGTCCAATTGAGTTCTGGTCAATGGTAACCCCAAGGATGTTGACAGTGGGGGATTTAGTGATGGTAACACCATTGTTTGTAAAGGGCAGTGGTTAGAGTATCTCTTATTGGTGATGGTCATTGCCTGGCATTTGTGCAGTGTGAATGTTACTTGCAATTGTCAGCGCAAGCCTGGATATTGTCCAGACATTGTTGCATTTGAACATGGACTGCTTCAGTATCTGAGGAATTGCAAATGGTGTTGATGTAATAACTCCATAGAGGCAAAAGTCCCATCACCAAATTACTTTATTTACTCCATACATCTGTACACAGCCAGCTCTCCAGTTACTCCCTGTTGAATGCAGGCTGGGAGTCTGACACACCTGCTTTAAATAGGGAGCATGAAACTCCCTAATTTAACCATCAATTAGGACTCATCAGGCATCTCTTTTGACACCAACCAAATAAACAAACTCAAATTAATTTAGGGACTAAATTAAAAGGGGCAGTTCCCCAAACGAAGGGGACAGCCCGAACAAAAAATGAAGTTGAATGGAAACTTAAAACATTAAATCAAAAGGTGATTATCAGGGTCAATAATAAACCCCAGTCCCTGCAGTGCCCAGTGGACGCAGAAGGTGTCAACTGTGCCCAAGGACACCACATGCTCCCGCTCCTAGGACACCTGGCTACAAATGTAGCCATGGTAGAGGGGCAGACAGTCAGGATGGACGATCCTATCAATTGCCCACTGCCTGGGCCTACTGATGGCGCGTCTCGCCAGACCTAGGAGCAGGTTCACGAGGAGGTTGCCATTCCGACCTGTCCTTCTCTACACCGGGTGTTCACAGATTAGGAGCGTGGAACTCAAGTGCAAAAAAAACATCAACAAAAGATGTTTAAGGAAACCAAAAAGGGAGTTCATACTGTAGCAAGCCAATCTTGTTAGCTGTGCTGAAGTCACCTCAGTTGAACATTGTGCAATCATCGGCACACATCCCGACTTCTGAATTGAATTTGACAATTAGTCATGAGCACCTGCAGAAGGCAAAGAGTGGTTCTGGATGGAGGTCGGTCACCAGTGGAGTGCCCCAGGGATCTGTTCTGGGACCCTTGCTGTTTGTCATTTTCATAAATGACCTGGATGAGGAAGTGGAGGGATGAGTTAGTAAGTTTACCGACGATACAAAGGTCGGTGATGTTGTGGATGGTCTGGGAGGATATCAGAAGCTGCAGCTGGACATAGATAGGATGCAAGACTAGGCGGAGAAGTAGCAGATGGACTTCAACACGGATAAATGTGTAGTGGTCCATTTTCGCAGGACCAATGAGATGAAGGAGTACAATATCAAGGGTAGGAATCTTACAGTGTTGAGGAGCAGAAGGATCTTGGGGTCCGCGTCCATAGGACTCTTACATCGGCCTTGCAGGTGGAGGATGTGGTCAAGAAGGCATATAGTGTACTGGCCTTCATTAATCAAGGGATTGAGTTTAGGAGTTGGGAGGTAATGCTGCAACTTTATGAGACCCTTGTCAGACCCCAGTTGGAGTACTGTGCGCAGTTCTGGTCGCCTCACTATAGGAAGGATGTGGAAGCTGTTGAAAGGGTGCAGAGGAGATTTACAAGGATGTTGCCTGGATTGGGAGGCATAATGTATGAAGATAGGTTGAGGGAGCTGGGACTCTTCTCCCTGGAGAGACGAAGGTCAAGAGGCGACCTGATAGAAGTTTGTAAAATGTTGAGAGGAATAGATAGAGTGGATTCTCAGAGGCTATTTCCCTGAGCTGAAATGGTCGCTATGAGAGGACACAGGTTTAAGGTGCAGGGAAGCAAATACAGAGGGGATGTTAGGGGTAAGTTTTTCACTCAGAGGCTGGTGAGTGAATGGAATTGGCTGCCGTCCGAGGTTGTTGAGGCGAACTCACTGGGGTCTTTTAAAAGACTTCTGGATGAGTATATTGGATCTAATGGGATTGGGAGTTATAGATAGGTCTATGGCTTGGTAGGTATAGATGTGATTGGTGCAACTTGTGGGCCAAAGGGCCTGTTTGTGCTGTAGTGTTCTATGTTTCTATGTTTTAAAACAAATGGTGGAGCAGCCTTGCAGGGCCAAATGGCTTTCTCCTACTTCGAGATTCTATGTTTCTACGTTCATATCCTGAGGGAGAATGACTATCCTGATCAGATCATTCTTCATTGTTATCGCGGAAACCCAAAAAAAGGGCCAAAGGCTCCCTCTTTTGGATTTAAATAGTGCTTATTGTACCTTAAATTATACCGAAATGGCAGTATCTTAAAAATCTGAACATATTAAGCAAGCCATTTAATAATGCTACTATGCAGTAGCTACACATTTTTTTTTCTACTCAGAAAATGCTTCAATCAGTACAAAAAGACATGCTGCCTCACACAGTCTAATACTGGGCATGAATTTCAGTACAAGCATGATAGCAGATATTAGGCTCAGTGATTGGGTGACCAAATCAAACAGCAAATTCCTTCGGTTGTTCATTATAGGCAAAATTCAGACTGTATTCAACCAGCACATTTGCAAAACTCAAACCAAAATGTTTATTGTTACGTGTGGTTCTGCAATTGAGCTTCACTTACAGAACAAACTTGAGAACACGACTAGCTACACTAACAACCAGTTTTATATGATCAGTTCAGCTTGTAACCCTTACGCTGGCTCAAAGCAACATACATACAGAAATACAGTGAAAAAAGAAACACATCTGTAAAACGTTCAATGGATTTGAAACATTAAATTGTGTTTCTCTCTGCATTGATGCTGCCAGACTTGCTCAGTCTTTCCAGCAATTGAGATCAAAAGAGACAGTTAAGTTGATTGGCCATTATGTGTTCACATGTCAGGAGGAGTGAGTGAAAAACTTGTGTCCCTAAAGTTAGTGACTGATAAGGTTAGGAGATGCAAATAGTCCAAAATAAATTAGAATTAACGTAAGGGAAACACCCTCTGGTTTAAAATAGTACACAACTCAGTGCTTATTTCATAAAATATAAAAAAAACTAATTATAACACACATCAAGGATAGCAGCATAGCTAATATATCAAGATTGTGGGAGCTCCTGAATAACATTGTGATCCAGGGCAAACATGTCTTCACTAAGTGTTTGCAGTTCAAGGAGCTTCAGCTCAGAGTCACTGAACTGGGAGGCAGTTCCCAGACACAGAAACATCAAGGAGGGACAGAAGAGGCTGAAGCTTTGTTTCAAGAAGCGGTAACACCCCTTAGGATAGAATATTAAGGCCATTCAGTCCATCAAGTCTGCATCCAATCTTTTGAAAGAGCACTCTACTTAGGGCCTACTCCAGTGCCCTATCACCGTATAGGCCAATCCAATTAATCTGCACATTTTGAACATTAAGGGGCAACAGAACATGAGCAATCCACTTAATCTGCATATCTTTGGACTGTGGGACAAACTAGAGCATGTGGAGGAAACCCACACAGAAAGAACATGCAAACTCAACATAGACAGTTACCCACGATTGAAATCAAATCTAGGTCCCTGGCAGCAGTACTAACATAATGCCACCAAGCTGCCCACAGACAATAGGGTCTTCTGGTTTAGAAAGTGATCAAGGACAGGAAGATGTGACTGAAGCTGAGGCGGATAAGGGGACCCAGAGGTGGGGAATGTCAGCCACGACAATTGTCCAACAGGTCTGAGGTTCTTTCAGCATGTTTAGATAGGAATGAGGGCTGCAAGATGTAATCAACTGACTAGCTATAGCACAATGATTCAGGTTTCCATTCAAGTGAGGTAAACATATAAGAATGTATTAGAGGTAGTAGGCGGCAGTATAGTGAAGGGGATTGACACTACAATCTGCAGCAAGAATTGAGTCCTGACAGCAGTGGTGCCTGCCTGGTTCCAGAGTTTGGGACGTTTGCTCCAGGCTGGAGAGGAACTTGCAGTGGGAGGCACTGGATCCCACTGTCTTGATCCACATGGCTACCAACAATATAGGTAGAACATGGAAGCAGGTTCTGCATAGAGAGCTTCAGGACCTCAGCACTAAATTAAACAACAGAATTTCCAAGGTTATAATCTCGAGATAATTACCTGAGCCATGTGCAAATTGGCATTTGATACATAAAGTTAAAGAGGTGAATATGTTTCTTAAAGATTGATGTGAGAGAAATGAGTTTTGGTTTGTGGGGGATATCAATCCTGGGAAAAGTGTGGCTTGACTATTTAGGCAACCCTCCCCCGAACCGCACTGGAATCACTGGATTCCTGAAAATTGCATAACTAGGGAAATGGAGGGGGCATTGAACTAAATAGAGGGTGAGATGGTTCTGGAGAGGGGACACATAGGCTTACAAAGCAAAAGGATATGGCAGCATTACAAGGCAGCTATTTAGATAATTATACCCAGAGTGTGACAGGAAGCGATAGAGTATGCTAACATAAAAAAAGCAACAAATAGGATCAAAGGAGGAAAAAATTAATGCAAAATTTATGGCTTTTATGTTCAAACAGTCTTCAATACAAAATAAATCATCACAAAATGGCACAACCTGAGGTTATTGTGTATTCCCTATGACTGTTTGACCTCCCTAAATGCATTCCTTCACACTTGCCAATGTTGAAATCTATCTACCACCTTATCACCCACTCCAACCAACCTATCGTTTTGTAGATTGTAGCTATCCTCTACACTCTCCACTAGTCAGCCAATCTTTGTGTTGTTTGCAAATTTTCCAATCGTGCCCCCACAACGTTCACATCCAAATTAATATATAACTCACCAGCAAGAGTCCCAACACTGAGCACTGTGGAATACAACTAGAAACTACTTTCCAATCACAAAGGCATCGACCATTACCCTTTGTTTTATGCTACTAAGCCAAGTTTTGACCTAGTTTACCACAGCTGTTTCTCATGAGCTTTTTCTTTTTTGATCAATTTGCCATGTAGGTCCTTGTCAAATGCCTTGCTAATATCCATATACATAGTGTCCACTGCATTACATTCACCAACCCTTCTTGTCACTTCCTTAAATAATTGAGGCAAGACCTTTCTTTAAAAATCTATGTTGACCACCCTGACAAGTGCATGACTTTCTACATGAGCCTTAACTCTATCTCTCAGAATTGATTCTATTAATGTACCTATCATTGAAGTAAGACTAATTAATTATCAATTATTTGGCATTTCCTCCTATTGCTTTTTAAACAATAGAACTATATTTGCATTTTTCCAATTCTTTGGTACATCCCCTGTATCTAGTGAGGATTGCAATATCATCCTCATAGTATCTGCTATCTCCTCCCTGACCTCCTCCAGCTGCCTCAGAAACAATCTGCCTGGCCCTAGCGAATTTGCAACTTTCAAGGATTCTAACCCTTCGAGTATTTCCTCTCTCTTTATGATTATCCCATCCAATATCTCTCAGTGTTCCTCCTGGACTACTAAACATACATCATCCCTTCCAATTGTAAACATGGAAACAAAACATTCATTTAAAATCCTTTCCACAGACTCTGCATCTATACACAAATTACCTTCTTCATCTCTGATAGATCCCAATTTTTCCTTAACTTATCTTTTACCATTAATATATTGGTAAAACATCTTTGGGTTTTCTTTAACTTTGCTTGCTAATCTTTTTTCATGCCCTCTCTTTGATTTCCTGATTTTCTTTTTTACTTCATTCATGCACTTTCTATATTCTATATTCTATATTGAAAGGGTGCAGAGGAGATTTACAAGGATGTTGCCTGGATTGGGAGGCATGCCTTATGAAGACAGGTTGAGGGAGCTGGGACTGTTCTCCCTGGAGAGACGAAGGTTGAGAGGCGACCTGATAGAGATTTACAAGATGTTGAGAGGAATAGATAGGGTGGACTCTCAGAGACTATTTCCCAGGGCTGAAATGGTCGCGACGAGAGGGCACAGATTTAAGGTGCAGGGAAGCAAGTACAGAGGGGATGCTAGGGGAAAGTTTTTCACTCAGAGGGTGGTGAGTGAATGGAATCGGCTGCCGTCGGTGGTGGTCGAGGTGAACTCGCTGGGGTCTTTTAAAAGACTTCTGGATGAGTATATGGGATCCAATGGGATTGGGGGTTATAGATAGGTCTATGGCTGGGTAGGTTTTGATGTGTTCGGCACAACTTGTGGGCCGAAGGGCCTGTTTGTGCTGTAGTGTTCTATGTTCTATTCAGCTAGGCTATCTTTGCACCTTTTGTACACTTTCTTTCTCTGTTCTTTTTTTCTCCTGTCTTCGTGTGGGGAAACAAGAGGAGAGTAGAGTTGGCAATACCACTCTTATTTTTGAAGGGGTCATGTCTACTTGGTACATTAGGATGTCACTACTTAGTGGTTCCCTCTGGTTTTCTATTGATTTATTCCTTGGTAGTGCTGTCAAGTCCACCTCATCCAAGGCTCTTCTCATTCCTGCAAAATCTGCCTTTCCCCACAAAACTTTTAGTTCTGCTTTATTTCCGTGCATTTTCATGGTAATGCTACATCTAACCGAATTGTGATCACTATCTTCAGTACAGTCCCTATTTGTCACTTCACCCACTTCCCCTGCTTCATTGCCCAAGACTGGGTCTACAGTTGCATCTCCTTTTGTTGGATTTGTCAATATATTTCAAACATCTACCGTCCATATTGTTTTATTATTTAAACTCCTAAAAAAAAGGCTCTAATTTGTAACATTTATTCTGGAGTTTAATCGAAGGAAGTAATTTCTTTCCCTGTCACTCTACTTGATATTCTTACCAAATACTGTTTGAATATCAATACATGGAACTTCAGTTAATTGTATTCAGGTGGCAGGCATTAATTGAAAACTCAGGTGTGCTCCTAAATGTGGACAGTATTAAACAAAAGCCAACTTTCACATACCTCTTCCTACACCCTCTGGACTACGACTCTACTACCACACAACTAGCCAATGTTTTCAGGATTGTCACTGACCTCATCTCCTCGGGGGGGACCTTTTCTCCATAGCAACCAACCTCAGTCTCCGAAACACACAAATCATGCATCTATCTGTTTCCCAAAATCTACAAATAAAATTGTCCTATGAGAGTCTTTATTTCTGCCTGTTTCTGCTTATTTGCTATCTTAACTCCATTTTCTCTCGCCTTATATAGTCTCTTCTCACCTGCATTCTTGATTCTTCTGACTCACTATGTCATTACAACAATTTCCAGTTTCCTGGTCCTCATCACTTCCATGGATGTCCAATCCCACTATACCTCGAAACCCCAAAAAGACATTCTGAGGGCTTCTCCCTGAATACAGGCTCAAACATCCAATACCACTCTTTTGCCTAGCTGAACTTGTTTTCTCATTTAACAATTTCTCCAAAGAAAAGATGTTGCTGTGAGTACTCGGATGCATCCAGTGTCTCTGGTACTAACCCAAAGGAAATGGAGAGCTCCAAGAATGGCAAGAGATACTATAAATGTACCTAAGTAAGAAATGATCCAAGAGGTTTGAACATTGCAATAAGTTGTTATCAGGTCTGGGACCTGCAGGTCAGAGGTGTTGGGAGAAGCTTGTAGAGCTCAAGATGTGCTTCAAAGTTGAGCAAGACTATCACAATTAGCGGACTTACAAAGTAAAGAATCAGAGAAAGTAGAGTTGAAAGATGAGTTAGAAAATATAAGATAAATCAATGAGAAGTTATGAGAAGAAAATGAAAAGTTACATGGGAAAGCAGAAGAGCACAAACAAAAGAGTCATATAAATGTATTGTGCATGGATCTGTTCCAAACTGAATGTGAAAAGGCATATTTGGAAGCACAGATGTCTACAGCAATCAAAATGCCAGAAAGGCGGGTGACAAAACTGAATGAAAAGTGCACAAATTTACAGGCTGTAATTAAAGTTCGATATCAAGTTAGTAAAGAAAACAGAATCTCTGGAGCTGATCACTCAAAATACCAACTGTGTCACCATGTTACCCAATTCCATCAGAAACGAATGCCAAAATTCCATTTGCCTTCCTTATTACCTGCTGCACTGGCATACAAACCTTTTGGGATTCTCGTACAAGAACACCCAGATCCCTCTGCATCGAAGCATTTTGGAATTTATCTTAATTTAAATAATAAATTGCCTTTTAATCCTCCTACCAAAATGCCAAAACCTCACACTTATCCATGCTAAATTCCATCCACCAAATTTTAGCTCACTAACCTAACCTACCCATATCCATTTGAAAATTTCTTAGTCCCTTACTGCATTTTGCTGTCCAGGCCTTATTCCCTTAACTCCACATATTTATCCTGCCAATCCTTCTTACATTAGGATTAATTTAGCACGGCCAATCAACTTAACCTGCATATCATTGGACTGTGGGAGGAAACCCATGCAGACACAGGGAGAATATACAAAGATAGTGACCCAATGCCAGAATTGAACCTGGGCCCCTGGTGCTAAGAGGCAGCAGTGCTAACCATTGTGCCACCATGTTAATCTCATTTCATCCCTGCATCCAATGTAGTTGGAGCCCAAGGACTGAACGCTGTGGCACACCACTAGTTACATCTTGCCAACCAGAAAAAAGACCTACTTATACTCACTCTCTGCTCTCAGTTGGTTAGCAATCTCTATCCAACCTAATAAATTACCCCAACCCAGTGGGAATTTATCTTTTGTATTAACCTTTTGTGTTGCAGCTTATCAAATGCCTTCTGGAAGTCCAGATACATTACATTTACAAGACACTTTGCTTGTTACATCTTCAAAGAATTCAAGCAATTAGTTAAATATGATTTACTCTTCATAAAACCACATTGACTCTGATGGATTGCATTTTGTCATGGATCTGTCTCGCAACAGCAGTAACAAGAATATAACAAGGCATGATTGTATCCAATCTGCTCAGCAACTGGTGTAAATCTGTCTAACAATAGCAGTAAGCAGCATTCAAAAGGTGTGATTTTTCCCAGTAATGCGATTAGCAGGCAAATCACCCCATTAGTAGGAAACATCTTACCTAGCTGACAGAGCTCACTGGAAGTATACACAAACTAATTTCTCTTACTGGAATATGAGATTTACAGATAGTCAAATATACTAAATGAAGAATCAAAGAAGGAAATATGGTACAACTGTCAGCAGCCTCTGAAATAGCTAAACCAATTTACATCTAGCAGCCTCTGACTCACAGCCCGTCTTTGATCTCCCAAATGATGGTAGTTGTTGTAAGATCCTCCTCTTCAATAACTTTGGATTACCTGTTACGATTGAAATGATTCTAGTGTCCTCCACTATGAAGACTGAGATAAAATATTGATTTAGAGTCTCTGTCATTTTTGTGTTTCCCACTATGAACCCCCCCCGTTTTTGTCCTCTAAAAGACCAATGCTGACTCAACTAACTCACCTTTTTATATACTTACAGAATCTTTTGCTATCTGTTTTCATATTTTGCCCTAGGTTTCTTTCATGATTTATCTTAGCTCTTTTTATTCCATATTTAATCAGTGTGTGTTGGTCCTTAAAAGTTGCCTAAATCTCCAATCTGAAAATGACCTTTCTAATATAGTATGCCTTAACTTTTGCTTTTATAGAATCATAGAAGAAGAGCTGCAGAAGAAGGTCATTCAACCCATTGAGTCTGCAATGACTGTCTAACAGGGTATCTTACATAGGCCACTTCCCTCACTTTATCCTCATAATACCACACCTTTTCCATGGCTAAGCCATCTAATTTATACGTCTTGGGGCACTAAGGCAAAACTTACCAAGGGCAATACACCTAACCTGCATATCTTTGGACTATGGAAGGAAATTGTAACACTCACACAAACACAAGAACGCGCATACTCCACTCAGACAATCCCAGGGCCAGAACTGAACATAGATCCTTGGTACTATGCCATGACAGTGTTAACCACTCTGCCACCATGTTAGCTTTAACTTCCTTCTTGGCTATGGAGATATTTTTCCACTCTTAAGATCTTTCTTCCTCTTAAATATATTTTAATTGGGAGCAATAGAATGTATCTTGGGGTATCCAAGAGGTAGATGAGGGCAGTGCAGTTGATGTTGTCTACACGGACTTTAGCAAGGTCTTTGACAAGATAGCAGAACATGGTAGATGTTGCATAAGGTTAAATCTCACAGGATCCAGGATGAGGTATCCAATTGGATATAAAATTAGCTTGATGACAAAAGACAGAAGGTGGTTGTAGAGGATTCTTTTTCAAACTAGAAGCCTGTGACCAATAGTGTGCCTCAGTGTTGGGTCTCATTGCTGGGTCCATGTTATTTGTCTTTTACCTTAATAATTTGAATGAGACTATAGGAGGCATGGTTAGTAAGTTTGCGGATGACATCAAGATTGGTGGCATAGTGGACAGTGAAGAAAATTTCTCAGATTGCAATAGGATGTTGTTCAATTGGGCCAGTGGGCTGACACATGGCAAACGGAGCTAATTTAAATAAATGCAAGATAATGCAGTTTGGTTAATCGAACTAGGACAGATTTCCTCAGTTAATGGTAGGGAGATGGGGAGAGTTATAGAACAAAGTCCCAGACTATTCAGCCTCTCCTTATAACTCAATCCATTAAATCCCAGTAGCATCCTAGTAAATCTTTTCTGCACTCTTTCTAGTTTAATAATATCCTTTCTATAATAGGGGGATCAGAATTGCACACAGTATTCCAAGTGTGGTCTTACCAATGTCTTGTACAACTTCAACAAGACATCCCAACTCCTACATTCAGTATTCTGACCGATGAAATGAAGCATGCCGAATGCCTTCTTTATCACTCTGTCCACCTGTGCATGCTCTTTGAAAGTGGAGTCACAGAAGGATAGACTGGATATTATTAAACTAGAAAGAGTGCAAAAAAATTTACTAGGATGCTACCAGGACTTAATGGATTGAGTTATAAGGAGAGGCTGAATAGACTGGAATTTTTTTCTCTGCAGTGTAGGAGGCTGAGGGGTTACCTTATAGAAGTCTATAAAATAATGAGAAGCATGGTCAATATCTTTTCCCAAAGATAGGAGAGTCTAAAACTAGAGGATGTGGATTTAAAATGAGAGGGGAGAGATACAAAAGTGTCCAGAGAGGCAAATTTTTCACACAGAGGGTGGTGAGTATCTGGAACAAGTTGCCAAAAATAGTAGTAAAAGTGGGTACAATCTTGTCTTTTAAAAAGCATTTAGATAGTTATATGGATAAGGTGGGTATTGAGGGATATGGGCCAAATGCGGGCAATTGGGATTAGCTTAAGGGTTTTAAAAAAGGAAAACAAGGGCGCCATGGACAAGTTGAGCCAAAGGGCCTGTTTCCATGCTGTCAACCTCTATGAATCTATTACATGAGCTATTGATACAGTGTTCTATATTTAACTACAATTTCCCAGTTAACTCACATGTGCCTCATATTAACCCTGAATGTTGGAATATGAGATAGTTATTGTCAATTGTTTTATCTTGTTCAAAACCATGGAATTGTGTTCTTTATTGTGTTAGCGAGTATTCCTATTTTGATCTCAAAAATCTGGAGGTTGGTCCAGGATCATATAATAATTTACGAGTATTCTTACTACTATTAGCCACATTAACTTTATTTTTGGCTCTAGACTTATTGCCATAATGTAAGAGGTTATATTTAAGCCAAAGATCAACGTGAATATGAATGGGTCTTCCATGAAAGAACTGCCCAATTAAGCATAAAGCTAGGTGCGAAAAACGAAAACAAGGAACTCATCAGACCAGCAAGATGGGATTGATCATGCGACCCATAAGAAACAAAGGCATCATATGACTGGCTGAAAGAGATTAAATATTTATCCTTGTTACTTCTAACATCCCATGTGAAGTAGCGTGGAATGAATAGTAAAAAATCAATAGTATAAATTAAACTCTAAAAGGGCAAGATTTTTTGGATGGCAGAGTTTTTCTGCGTATCAGCTAGGCATCAGCAGCAAAAACCATTTACTGCTCCTTAATTGGCTGGATGCAGGATATCCACCCTTCACTTAGGATGCCAGAGAGAGAGAGATGCCAACCAATCTGAGTGGCTAGCGGTCTCTTATTGCAGCAGCACCAGAAAAGCTGCACAGGACAAAATTGGGACTGCAAGCAGTCCCCAGGGTTTAAATTCTGTAAGTGCAGGACTAGTGAAGCTTTGGAGAGGGGAGATTTCAGAGCAGGAAGGAGTGGGCAGAGAGGTGTGGGGCTGCAGGTGTTGATGGAGGGGCTAGGAGGGAAATACTCGCAGGATGCCTGGATCTTTTGTTAAATTGCCTGATGTTAAAAGGAGATTGGTGGAGAACTGAACAGACATTCTTCAGACTTCCACCTGAAAATTAAGGCTGGACAGGAAATGGTCTTTAAGGGGTCATTAATTGGCCATTTATGGACGTCAGCTAGGATAAGAGAGGGAGAGAATGCAGCCTTGGCTTCACAAATCCTAACATAAAATTATGAAGAATTCAGATGGACGAGAGACCAGTGGGAAGGATGCCCAAAGAATTTTACAGTTGATGGAAGAATGCAAAATTCAACCCTCTCTCTCTTTTTTGCACTCTAATTTGTACTGCTTATGTGTACAGCATACAAATCTACAGACCTCATTTTATAGACCTCACATCATGCATATAATTTCCTTTCATGAGCATTCACAGCCTGTCATCTTTTAATATCATTGAATCCAGACAGTGTAGAAGGAGGCCATTCAGCCCATGTCTGACAACAATCCCACCCTGGCCCTATCCACGTAACCCCAAGTATTTACCATGTATTTACACAGCAATTGAGAATGTCCATTCGATCTAACCCACACAACGTTGGGCTGTTGGAGGAAACTGGAGCACCTGGAGGAAACCCACTGAGACACACAGACAATTACCTGAGGCCAAAATTGAACCAGGGTGCCTGGCACTCTGAGATAGATGTGCTAACCATGTGCCACCCAATGAAAACTTTGTCCCTGGATGGTTTTGAACCCCCAATTTTTCAGTTAATTTCTGAATAGCACAGTATAGAATCCTGCACTGATCAATTGCGCCACCGAGATGGAGTCATGCAGACATGGGGAAAACATGCAAACTCCACACAGACAGTCACCAATGTCAGAATTGAACCCAGCCCCTTGTGCTGTGAGGCAGCAGTGCTAACCACTGGGGCTATATAGAAACATAGGAAGCAGAAGCAAGAGAAAGCCATTCAGCCCTTCAAGCCAGCTCAGCCATTCATTTTGATCATGGCTGATCAAATTCGATTTCCTGATCCCACCTCTCCCAGCCCCCTCCACCAACCCCCCCATCTTTCAGAGAGGGAAGATTAACATCTCTGCTGCTACTGGACTTCTACTGAAATTGTTCACAGGGCTATGCTAAAGGAGAACAAGATTTGGGCTAGGTTTTGACACCCAGCTCCCCTGCTTTAAATAACTCATACAAACAAGGAGCAGGAATAGGCCAATCAGCCCCTTGAACCTGCCCCTAAGATGATAGCTGACTTGACAGTAATCACAAATCTGCAACCTACCTACCCCCAATAGCCTATCACCTTCTTTCTTATGAACAGCCCAATCACCTCTGCCCTAAAAATATACAAAGATTCACATTTTAAGGAAGAGCGTTCCAAAGAATCATCTGGGAAAACATTTTTTCTCATCTCTATTTTAAACTAGTGATCTCTTCTTTCTATACAGTGACTTTTAAATTACATTCTCCACAAGAGAAAACATCCTCTCCATATCTCTGTCAAGATACCTCAGGGTGTTAAACATTTCAATCAAGTTGCCTCGTTCTCTGCTAAATTCAAGCAGATACAATCCAACACTGTTTAACCTTTCCTCATGAGACAAGTGCTACGTTTCTTTAGCATTTGAGCCAAAAGTGATCAAAGGATATGGGGGGAAGCCGGGATCTGACTCCTGAATTGAATGATCACAACGAATGGCGGAGTCAGCTTGCAGAGCCTAATGGCCTCCTCTTGCTCCTATTTACTATGTTCTATGTTTATGTGTAACCTGCCCATCATAGGCATTAGTTTGATAAACATTCTCTGAACCGTTTCTAACACATTTACATATTTCCTTCAATAAGGTGGCTAATTTGCTAGCACGAGGGGACACAGCTTTAAATTAAGGGGTGATAGTTATAGGATGGATATCAGAGGTAGGTTCTTTACCCAAAGGGTGGTTCGGGAGTGGAATGCCCTGCCTGCAGCAGTTGTAGATGCGCCACGTTTGGTGGCGTTTAAGAGGTTAGTTGATAAGTATATGGAAGAGTTTAGTTTGGAGGGGCATTGCTTTTTATATTGGTCGGCGCAACATCGAAGGCCGAAGGGCCTGTTCTGTGCTGTAATGTTCTATGTTCTATGTAATACTGTATACAACACTGTTCTACCAGTGTCCTTTAAACTGAAGCATTCCCTCCCTATTTTTGTATTCAATTCCCTAGTAACGAACCGGGACATTCTCTTAGCTCTCCTAATTACTTACTATACCTGCATACTAGTTTTTCTGATTCATCATTGGGACACCAGGATCATTATGCACCTCGGAATATGCTTCTTTTCTACTCATCCTGCCAAAATAGACAATCATCTTTTCCCATGTTATACTCTGTTTGCCAGATCTTTTTCCCATAACCTTTCCTATTTTCTAAATTTAAGCCCCCTTCTGTCCTCTGCACAACTTGCTTTCCTACTTATTTTGTGTCATCAGCAAATTTGGCATCCCTCCATTCCCTTCATCCAAGTCATTTACATATATTGCAAACAGTTGAAGTCCCAGCATTGATCTCTATAGCACCCCACTCGTTACATCTTGCCAACCTGAAAAAAAGCCAGGTTTAGGAAGATAGATCACTTGGGGAAAATGTTGGAGGGCAACAGCTTCATCCCAATTCCCAGAATTAACAGGAAGTGAGAAGGGAAAAATAAGGTCAAAATCATGTCTGCACAGCTGATTTCAAAGCTTGAGATTGATTTTATTTTCCTGTTGCAATCCTAGATTTTTTCTTTTCAATATCCAAACAATTTAAAAGATAAATTGTTTTCAATCATGAAAATGATTGTATATTCTTCCATAGTTTTGAGAGAAAATAGATGACTGAAACATGTCTTTTTTCCAATTCTTCTTTTTCTGAAGATATTTGCATTTTGTTGCTAACCATTCATTTGGCTTAATTCATTCTGAAATTCAAATACTGTGCAAAAGGCAATATGGAAAATAAAGGTAGCCTAAAATTATATGGGAAGGGATTTGATTTAGCACAATGCAATTAGTGGTGTGGTCAGTGTTGCAAAGATTATGTTTGCAAAATTATCTGTCAAAAGTTGATAATTTTTTTTAGAAAAACTGCAAGTAGATTATAGTGCCCAAAATGAAATATTTATATCTCAAGGCCAAGTAGACCAGTAGTGTTACCAAAGCAACAGCAATTTGAATTTTTAAAAAACTCAGCCAATCAATTTCAATTATGCACTTAGACACTAAGCACTGATTAAATTTAAATTTGATGGTTTTGGCAACAAGGACCAATCATATTGTAGGGAATATGTCACCACAGGTATAGAAGGAAAGGGGCAGTGCGAGAGAAGCAGAAACCAACTGCCATCTGCCTGAGTAATAATTGTGAGTTCAGCTCTCAACTCCAGACAGAGGGAGTGCACCACCACAGCTCAGAGCTCACAGCTTAAAATCTCATCTAGATAGCAAAAAACCAAGTAGGAAGAAAAGAAAAGAATCAACAGAGAAAGCCCAGAACATTCTGGAAGACACAAAACCTGGATGTAATTTAGAGAGTGACAAAAATTCTTTTTTTGGTTAATAAGTGGGAATTGTATTCTATTCTATACAATAGAATTGTATTTTATTGGGTTTGTTAATAGTTTAGTAACTTGTTCACTGTTAGTTAGGTAAATAAATTGACTAGTTGACTTTAGAGAGTGTGTCAGTCAGTTATTTTGATCTGACCACCAAAAGCCTCTGAATTGCAGATTGTACCACTTCACACTCACTTCTACAGATAACGAGGTGAAGTACTCCTCTTTGAATGGTTAGTGTTAGTCGCAGAGCGGGACCAACCTCCACTCTATAACAGTCAAGCATCTATAAAGGTCTCAACTTTTGACTATATTTGTAAAAGAATTAGATTTGAAATTGTAAATCTAGGTTTGCTGAGGGCATTAAGTTATATGACACAAGTTAAGTAATATAGATATAAACAGAACATTACAGATCAATACTGATGAAGTGCTTAAAACTGTGGCAAATAGCATTCATAGGATAGAATAGAATCCCTACAGCGCAGAAGAAGGCCCATGTCTGGACAGACAACAATCCCACCTTGGCTCCATGCCTGCAACCCGATAAATTTATAGAGTCATAGACTCATAAAGATTTACAGCATGGAAACAGACCCTTCGGCCCAACTTGCGCATGCCACCCTTTTTTTTTTAACTGCTAAGCTAATCCCAATTGCCCACATTTGGTCCATATTCCTCTATAACTACCTTACCTATGTAATTGTCAAGCTGATCTGTGCCCCTTGTTATTTTATAGACCTCTATAAGATCCCCTCAGCCTCTTATGCTCCAGTCTACCCAGCCTCTCCTTATAACCCAATCCATCAAGTTCCAGTAGCATCCTAGTAAATCTTTTCTGTGCTCTTTCTAGTTTAATAATATCCTTTCTATAACAGGGTGACCAGAACTGTACATAGTATTCCAAGTATGGTCTTACCAATGTCTTGTAAAACTTCAACAAGACATCCCAACTCCTGTATTAAATGTTCTGACTGATGAAACCAAGCATGCCAAATGCCTTCTTCACCACTCTGTCCATCTGTGACTGCACTTTCAAGGAACTATGAATACGTACTCCTAGCTTTCTTTGATCGCAATGCTATATCATTAACTGAGTTAGTTCTGCCCTGATTCAATCTACCAAAATGTGTCACCTCACATTTATCTAAATTAAACTCCATCTGCCATTTGTCAGCCCACTCTCTCTATTGATCAAGACTCCATCGCAACCGGAAATAATTTTCTTCACTGTCCACTATGACATCAATCTTGGTATCATCTGCAAACTTACTAACCGTGCCTCCTATATTCCCATCCAAGTCATGAATATAAATGATAAATAACAGTGGGGACCCAGCACTGATCGCTGAAGCATATTGATTGTCACAAACCTCAGTGTGAAAAACAATTCTCCACAACCATCTCTGGCTTTTGGCAAGAAGCCAATTTTGTATCCATTTAATATCTCACCCTGGATCCCGTGAGGTTTAACCTTATATAACAACCTACCGTGCGATACCTTGTCAAAGACCTTGCTAAAGTCCACGTAGACAACATCAACTGCACTGCCCTTACCTACCTTCTTGGTTACCCCTTCAAAAAACTCAAATTTTGAGACGTGATTTTCTGCTCAAAGCCATGCTGACTGTTCCTAATCAGTCTTTGCCTCTCTAATTGTTTGGAGATCCTGTCTCTTAAAATACCTTCCAATAACTTACCCACGACAGATGTGAGCTCACTGGCCTGTAGTTCCCAGGCTTTTTCTGCAGCCCTTTTTAAACAAAGGCACCATACTTGCCACTCTCCAATCTTCAGGCACCTCACTCGATGCTTCAAATAACTCAGCCAGGGGACCTGCAATTTCTTCCCTTGCTTCCCACAGTGTCCTGGATACACTTCATCAGGTCCCAGGGATTTATCTGCCTTGATGTGCTTTTTGATTCCAGCATCTTTTCTCTGTAATATATACACTCCTCATATTTACCCTGATAGTTCCCCTGACATTAAGTGACAATTCACCATTACCAATCAACGTATCTTTGGTGTACAGGAGGAAACTGTACTACCCAGAGGAAACCCATACAGATACGGGAGAAAATGCAAACTGCACACAGTTACCCAAGACAGGAACTAAACATGGGCCCCGGCACTTCGTGAGAAGCTATGACCTTATTGAACTTGGATCTATAGGATAGGAAAAATAGATCAGAATCTTTGATCAAAGATGAGAAGCATGGAATTGTAACGAAGTGAATGTTTAGAGGTCAAAGTACAACTATTACTCAAAGGTTATGGTCAGACAAAACAATCAAAAAGGCTAATTAAATGTTGGAGCCTGGTTGTCCAGGTGCAATTTCAGCACATCTTCACATAAACAGGAGTAGCCTTTTGGAAAGCATTTCCCGAAAATCTGTAAGATTAGTTCAACTGAAAATGTCAAAAGCTGCATTTGATCAATTATATTCGGCAGGATATTAAGTGTTATGGAATAAACGACCCACTTGATGAAGGAGGAGCGCTCCAATAGCTCGTGATACCAAATAAACCTGTGTTTATGAACGAGTGTTATGAAAGTTCTTATTATGGAATAAAGGTAGATTAAAGAAAGGTACAGATCAACCATGAACTAACTGAATTTTGGACATGCTCAAGGGGCTGAATGGCCTATTTTTGCTCCAATGTGCAATCATGCTTTGCTGACAGTGAAAAGTGGTACAGGTGATGATTCAGAACAGTCTCACAGGAAATAACATTGTTTCTATACTTTATTTTTAAAACAACTTCTGAGGCTTTGATAAATTTTGCACCATTGTAAAACTATATTTTCTTTCCAATTCTGATCTTAAACTGATGTGTTGTTTTATTCCATGTCAAAGTTTTTTGCAAGTTAATATAAATATGCCGAGGTGTGCACTTGAGAATGTAAAAATCAATTATAATGGTTGTGAAATGTAAAATAATATATGGATTGAATCGTCTATGTGGTTATACTATTTACACAGAATTATATTGTGACCAAATGAAGAATTAAAATTTATAAATAGGATAAACAAATGAAATTAATTAACTTAACAATTTCTTTTGAATACTCGATGAAGAAAATTCAGGCACAGTCGTAGCAGAAAGCAACATCTGTAATAAGCTCAAATTTGTCACCTCAAAAAAGATAGTATCACAAGTAGGCTTCTGATACTAGTAAATATATGTAATAAATGCACCTTAAAACCACATGTTTTAGTGACAATGGGTGATTCTGTCTGCTCTAGGGCTGAACATTTTTATAGTTAGAAGTCTGCTGTGCCTTCAATTTAGCTCCGTGCCTTGGGCAAGGTTCTGCACTATTTATTCAGTTAGTATCAGCCAGCTGTCACAGACTAAGGTTAACTATGAAATCAAAGTTATCAAAAGGCGTCAAGACAAGAAAAAAAATTAGATTGGCAACTCCAGAATAGTTGACTTAGCGACAAAAGGACAAACGTTTGTGGCCACAATTCCCCAGTGAATTCCTGATCAATTGATGAGAATACAGACTGGTCAGATAGGCAACAGAGTAGCAAATTAAATTTAACCCTTAAAGTGTAACCCTTAAGGTGATGCATTTTGGGAGGACAAAGACAAGGGAATACATAAGGCAGGTCCATTCAGAAATCTGATGGTAGCAGGGAAGGAGCTGTTCACGAGCCGGTTGCTCTGTCCAAGAACACAAGAAACTACAAAGTGTTATGAACGAAGCCCAATCCATGAGCTTCCCATTTCTTGACTACACTGACACCTCCCATTGCCTCAGGAACCAACCAGCATAATCAAAGGCCCCATGCACCCCAGACATTCTCTCTTCTACATTCTTCCATCAGGAAAATGATACAAAAGTCTGAGATCACGTACCAACCGACTCATGAACAGCTTCTTCCCTGCTACCATCAGATTTTTGAATGGATCTCTCTCATATTAAGTTGATCTTTCTCATACACCAAGCTATGACTTAAACAAAGGCACAACATTTACCAGTTTTCAGGCACCTCATTTGTGACTATCAATGATTCAAATACTGAGTTAGTAAGTTACATTTCTCTCCATCCAACCCTCTAATACTATAGGTGTCCCAGACAATGTTGGGAAACTTAAAATTCCCTGCTATTACCACCCTATTTTTCTTGAAACAATCTGTAATCTCTTTACATATTTGCTCCTCAATTTCCCGCCGACTATTTGGTAGCCTATAGTACAACTCTATCAAAGTGACTTCCCCCTTCTTATTTCTCAATTCTACCCAAATAGATTCAGTGGCTGAATCCTCAGATTTATCTTCTCCCAATAAAACTGTGATGTTTTCCCTAATCAAAAACTCCTCTTCCCTCTTACCTCCTGATCTTTCTTTCCTATAGCATCTATGCACTGAAACATTGTGCTGCCAGTCTTCTCTATCCTTAGCCATGTTTCAGTAATTGCTATAATATTCAGTCCCACGTACCTATCCATACCCTGAATTCATCTCCTTTGCTCATCAGGTCTCTTGCATTGAAATATATGTAGTTTGATCTTCAGTTCCCTTGCTGTCTCTCTTGTTTTGCCCGATCTGTCTAGAATTAGGATTACTGACACTGCTTTTACTACTTAATGTACTCTCTTTAGTTTCTGTGCTGTCCTCAACCTTCTCTTCTGTCTTCCTCCTGCTTTGGATCCCATCTCTCTGCCAAACTAGTTTAAACCCTTCAACTGGCTCTAGCAAATCTCCCTGCCAGGATGTTAGTCCCCCTCCAGTTCAGGTGTAACCTGTCCCTCTTGAACAGGTCACCCCTTCCCCAGAAAAGATCCCAATGTTCCAAAAATCTAAATCTCTGCCCCCTGAACCAGCTTTCAAGCCACACATTCATCTGCCTAATCCTCCTATTCCTACTTTCACTAGTACCAGTAGCAGTCCAAAAGTTATTACCTTCGAGTTTAGCTTTCTGCCTAATAATCACCATCATCTCCTCCTTTCTCCCAACAATAATCACCTGTGTCTCCCTTTCTCCCCCAACTATAATCACTTGCATCTCCCTCTCTCCCGCAACAGTAATCCCTGTATCTCTCTCTCTCCCTTAACAGTAATCACGGGCATCTCCCTCTCCCCCAAAAATAATCACCAGCATCTCCCTCTTTCCCCCAACAATATTAACCAGCATCTCCTTCTCTCCCCAAACAGTAAGCACCGGCATTTCTCTCTCTCCCTGAACAGTAATCACGGACATTCCCCTCTCCCCCAACGATAATCACTAACATCTTCTCTCACCCAACAGTAATCACCGACACATTCTCTTTCTCATCCAACAGAAATTGTTGGAGAAAATCATAATAGATTTAGAGAATTTAAAAAAAAACTACTAGTAATAAAGAAATTATATCAGATCAGCTTCACAGTCTAATAGGGGAACTGTCTGAATGAAGACAGTATGAACACAGTAAGTGATTTAAATAAGTGTGAGATATAAACAAGTATTCCTGATTTAAACGTGTATTTTGGTATTTTAAAATGTATCTCAGCTGCATTTTTAAATAATTGCAAGCTTTAGCCAAAGGCAGGCTGCTGTGAGAGGTGATGGGATGAAGCCTTGACAGACAAACCACATTCTTTAGAACAATGACAGCACAGAATGAGCATAGTTTTATCAGTAGTTTTCTGAACAATATGGTTCCCAAAGACATTTTATGAGTTGGGCTGATGAGACAGATCTTCACAGACATGAGAATGTCAGCTGTCTGGTTCAGCCATTAACATGATTAAGAATTGGTGGAACCAGTAAGTTTGACCTTTCTAACTAAGAGTCTGGGATTGCTAAACAACAGGATGAAGAAACATTCAGATTTTACGGACCAATAAAATCCCATGATGTCAGAGGGTAGAATATAATTGACCAAGGTATATGACAATTGTTAACATTAAGGCGTTTGATAAGGTCCCCCATGCAAGGCTTCTGGAGAAGGTGAGAGGGCATGGGATCCAAGGGGCTTTGGCCTCATGGATCCAGAACTGGCTTGTCGGCAGAAGGCAGAGAGTGGTTGTGGATGGGTCTTGTTCTGCATGGAGGTCGGTAACCAGTGGAGTGTCCCAGGGATCTGTTTTGGGACCCCTGCTGTTTGTCATTTTCATAAATGACCTGGATGAGGAAGTGGAGGGATGGGTTAGTAAGTTCGCCGACGATACAAAGGTCGGTGGTGTTATGGATGATCTGGAGGGATGTCAAAAGTTGCAGCGGGACATAGATAGGATGCAAGACTGGGCGGAGAAGTGGCAGATGGACTTCAATGGGGATAAATGTGTAGTGGTCCATTTTGGCAGGAATAATGGGATAAAGGAGTACAATATAAGGGGTAGGAGTCTTATCGGTGTTGTAGAGCAGAAGGGTCTCAGGGTCCGGGTCCATAGGACTCTTAAATCGGCCTCGCAGGTGGAGGAAGTAGTCAAGAAGGCGTACGGTGTACTGTCCTTCATTAATCGAGGAATTGAGTTTAGGAGTCAGGAGGTAATGATGCAGCTCTTTAAGACTCTTGTCAGACCCCACTTGGAGTACTGTGCGCAGTTCTGGTCGCCTCACTGTAGGAAGGATGTAGAGGCTATTGAGAGAGTGCAGAGGAGATTTACAAGGATGCTGCCTGCATTGGGAGGCAGGCCTTATGAAGATAGGTTGAGGGAGCTGGGACTTTTCTCACTGAAGAGACGTAGATTGAGAGGCGACCTGATAGAGGTTTATAAAATGTTGAGAGGAATAGATAGGGTGGACTCTCAGAGGCTATTTCCCTAAAATGGTCACTACAAGAGGACACAGATTTAAGGTGCAGGGAAGCAAATACAGAGGGGATGTTAGGGGTAAGTTTTTCACTCAGAGGGTGGTGAGTGAATGGAATCGGCTGCCATCAGAGGTTGTTGAGGCAAACTCGCTGGGGTCTTTTAAAAGACTTCTGGATGAGTATATGGAAAAGAATAGGATAGGGGGTTATAGATAGGTCTGTGGATTGGTGGATGTGATTGGCGCAACTCGTGGGCCGAAGGGCCTGTTTGTGCTGTATTGTTCTATGTTCTACTAATTGATTTGTACTAATAATGATTAGTTCATAACTATCAGACTGGTGGGAAAAGTAAAACTTGAGAAATGTGTAATTGAACTGTCTAATGCATTGTAACTTCAGAGTGGTACTGGAATGCTCAGGCCTTCTCCTCCAGTAAGGCATTGGATTGTTCAATGCTAACCCATCGATCATTGGTCAGATAAAGACATATCCTTAACTGGGACATTAGTTTTGTGAGTCTTTGTATTAGCTGAAGTTTTTGGTGACACCTAGACCCCGTAACAGCTTTGGCACTGTAAACAGTGTTGAGTCATAAGAATTTGGCAGCAGGACATGTATCCTAAGAGGGGTGAGTATGTTTCACTTTTACCATGCGAGTAATCAGAGAAGTAACATGTCAAGCAGTCAAAGCCATTAGTTGAGCTACCTGAACACATGTCAGGTTTGCAAAAATAATGTCACTGAGTGACGAAATTGTGTTTAAACGTAGGGTGGGGGGATGGAAAGGGGCGGTAAACCTCAGACAATGCAAGACTCATGAAAGCCACTGTCTCCATTTAAAGGCATAACTTTATTTAACCACAGCGGCTCGGAGACCTTTATGAATAATAATGGTAAGCAATGGTTGAAATTCAGCGGATCTACTCATCTGTAAATATACATGTGAAAGATCAGTTTTGCTGAATTCCTGCCCCCCCTCACCCCCCACCCCCCAACCCCCACACCCCTGCCCATGCCGACAACCCAGAAAACATATTTTCAATTAAAGGAAGCAGATATTGCTGAACGCAAAACACTGGATTAATGGCTGTTTTAAAACCACCACAAATCCAAACTAAATCACCTGGTTTCATGACTGATATGATTGGTATAGCCCAGACATTCATTGCAACTATCTCTAACAACTGTTAAAAAGTATTTTTAATTTTTCTTTAACTTTGGGACTATTATATGTGGCATCATTCTTTGCTTCGATGCTTTTTGAT
This sequence comes from Sphyrna mokarran, assembly GCA_024679065.1. NCBI lineage: Eukaryota > Metazoa > Chordata > Chondrichthyes > Carcharhiniformes > Carcharhinidae > Sphyrna > Sphyrna mokarran. Next base: position 111,289,098 of record JAGIQG010000007.1, on the reverse strand, counting down.
TTGATTTATTATTATCATATGTATTGGGATATACTAAAAAGTATGGTTTCTTGCATGCTGTACAGACAAAACATACCGATCATAGAGTACACAGGGGAGAACAAAGGAAAATACAGCATTGCAGTTACAGATAGGATGAAGAGAAAGATCAGTTTAATAGATGGTAGATCCACTTAGAAATCTAATGACAGCTGGGAAGAAGATCTTCTTGAGTTGTTTGGTACGTGTTGTCAGACTTTTGTACCTTTGCCTGATGGCGGAAGATGGAAGAGACTTTGTCCAAAATACATGGGGTCCTTGATTATACTGGCTGCTTTTCTGAGGCAGTAGGAAGTGTAGATGGAGTTAATGGATGGAAGGCTGGTTTGCTTGATGGATTGGGCTATGTTCACAACCCTTTGTATTTTCTTACAATCCTCGTCAGAGCAGGAGCCATACCAAGTTGTAATACATCTGGAAACGATGCTTTCTATAGCACATCTGTAAAAATTGGTGGCTGTTGTAGTGAACATGTCAAATTTCCTTAGCCTTCTGAGGAAATAGAGGTGGGCTTTCTTAACTATACCATCAGTGTGGAGAGACCAGGACAGATTGTTGGTGATCTGAATCTAGAAAATTGAAGCTTTCAACCATTTCCAATCCATCACTGTTAACATTGAAAGACGCATTGTCCTCCACTGTGTTCCCTGAAGCCAATGACTAGCTCCTTCATTTTACTTCAATGGAACCTGAAATGTTCTGCGATGGTCAATGGCTTTGGACAGTTACGCTGTTCAAGGATCTTTGTCAAATCATCATAAGTTTTTGGTTCCCAGATTTGCTGGATAAACCAAGTTCCAGAGCAAGTGGTATGTTTTATAAAATCAAGCAGTGCAGAAGGAGAAGCTCATACTCAGTAAAGACATCAAATATATGTTCAAATAGGAAGATACTTATATAATGCACTATAATAATAATCAACAAAGTTAGCATGGCTTCATGAAGGGAAATGAAGCCTTGAACTTTATGAGAAATTTATGAGAATTTTTTGAGAGGGGTGACACAATGGCAATGTGGTTAGCACTGCTGTCTCACAGTGCCAGGGAGCCTGGTTCAATTCTGGCCTTGGGTGACTGTGTGGAGTTTGCATGTTCTTCTTCTGTGTGTGCGTAGGTTTCCTCTGCATGCTCTGGTTTAGCCTCAGTCCAAAGCTGTGCAAGTTATGTGGGTGGGCCATGTTAAATTAGTGTCCAAAGATGTGTATGTTAGGTGGATTAGCCATGGTAAATGTGCCAGGATTATTGGATAGGGCAGAGGAGAGGGATTGGATGGGATGCTGTTTTGTAGAATCAGTTAAACTTGATTGGCTGAATTGCCTTTTTCTGCACTGTAAGGATTTGATGGTTCTATAGTAATGAGCAGAGTAGATAAGCTAGTGAAGTGCCATATAGATCAGTGCTGGTGCCATCATTACTTATAATTTATATTAATGACTTGTCGAAGGAAGTGAAAGTATTATTGCCAACTTTGAGGATGACACAAAAATAGATGGGAAATCAAGTGGTAAGGATAACAGAGTTGACAGAGGTCGGGCTACATAACATGAAAATTTAAAAGCACGCTGAGGTAATTGGCAAAATACAGAACAAACAGGCTGCAGCTTAAAGGACAGAGGTAAACAGACTGCAGCTCCAATGACTGTATACACAGAACACAAACCATCTCAAAGGCAAAGGACTCCTTCTGGTCAAACATATTTGTTTACCAGACACAAGTGTGCCTTAACCCCTCATTTGGGAGGAAGGTATATGATATACATACTTTTAATACCTACAGATGTTGGATATATCGCCAGAAATCAGGGTGCCAGCACCTGATTGGACAATTGATCAGGGTGATCATGCCCTGATCGACTGATTGGCAATAACTAAAAATGGCGCAAAATCAATGAGGGATAAAAGGTGATGTACAACGGAAAAAACTAATGAACAACAATAACAGTAACCACCACCAGTAACTATCACCACACCATTGACAGAAGGGAGACCAGAGAGAGAGAGTATCAGATCAAACCAAAGGACCAGACTACACAGAGACCAACATGAACTTGAACTTTAGTTTCTGTCAATAACTTAGTGTTAATTGTATGTGAATAAATATTATTGTACTAATAAGAAGTCAACTCGCAGTTCTTTGTCTACCGCCTTTTCCAAAATGTGTGCTCAGAGTTGGGTGAATCTGATAAACAGAATGGAATTTATAAGAGACAGAGGAGGAGTTGCTATGTAATTTACATCAAGGGACTGCAATAAATAGAAAACATAGTAATTAATTACATCCAGATAGACAAAATGAAAATGAACTAAGCAAATTATGTCAATATGAAAAAGGTCCAATTAGCATTAAATAACATCTGGTATGCATAATTAATTAAATAATAAATAGGTGTAACCAAATACAAAATTAAAAATATATATTCACAAAATGATGGGACCTGTGCTATACAAATCTTGTGTCATATGGCAACTCCAGAATAGTTCATATGTCATTGATAACTGTGTGTGCAGAAATTACTTTCAGTTGCTCAAACTTGAGTTCAGAATTTCTAAGCTTGTGGAACAGTGGGAAGGACTGCAAGGCCAACTGTTCCAGTAGTTCAACTGACTAGAAGGTTTGGATATGAATCAGGTAACATCAACAGCATGGTGTTTGATCACTGTTCACTGGCTGAGGTAAATTCAGGTCCTACCCCCTTGCCTCACCTGCAGTAAAAAATCTTTGCAATGGTTTAGTGAATAATAATAACCTGCCCTTGGGCACAGAAACCAAGAAGATATTCTAGAAGTGATCACATCTCAGCTATCGAGAGTTCAGGAAAATTATAACTGGGTGGCAAGCTGGCAGAATAGAAGAAGGCAGGCAATGCAACGATCCTCCATGATTGTTGCATTATCAAATCGTATCAACAAGTTAGAATAGTTAATGAAAACAGTAGGCATAAAAAAAGGGTGATGGGTGACTTCAATGATTTGAAAAGACTCATATGAATTAGATTTAGAAATTGGTAAGCAAAACAGTAATTGAACAAGAGGAGAACTTCAATGAGGATTTGATTTACATACAGAGTTGATACAGTTTTCGGAAGGGAAAGAAAAGGGCATCCAAAACTCGAGCTCCTTGAATGACTAAAGATTGAGAAATTTAAAATTAAACAAAAAAGGAAGCTTACAACAAATGAAAGACTAGAATGCAACAGAAAACCAAGCTGAATATAGAACTTTCTGATGAAATCTATAAAAGGAACACAAGGGATGAAAAGGAAGTTTAAAATAGATTTGCAGCTAATGTCAAATAGAAGCTAAAGGTCTTTGTAAGAACATAAATAGTGAAAGAATAGTGAAAGTGGGAGGATAGAACTGATTAGGGATACAGTAGCCAACTGTGATTAAATTTATTCCTGGTAATTTCATCGTATCACTTGCCTCCATGCTTTTTCCATTAATCGATCAACATATCGATCTTTGTGACACACTGTCTGCCTACAGCAATTGGAAGGCAAAAAGACTTATTTTGCAAATGGCTAATGCTTGATTCTCAACCAAACATCCTCTTTTTTGCTGTCAAGCAACAGACAATAACAAAAGAATGACAGTAATTTTCAATGCCCTGATGATTTTTCTCGAGCAGTGGTCTGGAAGACAATTCTTAGAGACTTCAGATCAATCCTGAAGGATTGGCAACCCTAATTAGGGACTAAAAAGACGCTGATTTTATGGGAGCAGAGGTACTAAATGAGTACTTGCATCTATCTTTAGTAGAAAACTGCCAATATAGCAGTAAATGAGGTGATGTTAGTGATATTGGATGGGATAAAAAACAGATTAAGGGGCATTTAAAAGGACTCTTCAAAATGTAAAAGCTACTTGGCTGAGATGGAATGTGCCAAATTACTGTGAGAAATAAGGATGGAAATTGTGGAGGCTCCAGCCGCAATTTTCCAAAGTCTCCTTACATATGGAGTGGAGGACTGGAGGATTGCAAATGTTATACTTTTGTTTAAGAAAGGGGAGAGGTACGAAACATAGGGCAGTTAGTTGTGGGGAGCTCGGTAACACAGTGGTTAGCACTGTTGCTTCAATCACAGCTCGAGGGACCTGGGTTCGATTCCCGGCTTTAGTCTCTGTCAGTGTGGAGTTTTGCACATTCTCCTCGTGTCTGTGTGGGTTCGGTTTCCTCCCACAGTCCAAAGGTCGGACGGGTTAGGTTGATTGGCCATGGTAAATGGCCCTTTAGTATCCTGAGATGTGTAGGTTAGAAGATTAGTGGGTAAAATATGTAGTGATATATGGGTAGGGCCTGGGTGGAATTGTGGTCGGTGCAGACTTGATTGGCTGAATGGCTTCTTTCTGTACTGTAGGATTTCTATTCTATTCTAGCCTGTGGTGGAGTAATGTCAAGAGACAATAATCAGGACAAAATTAATTGGCATCTGGAAAAGTACTGACTAACAACTATGAGGCACAAATTTATTGCAGACAAATTGTGTTTGTCTAACTTGATAAAATCATTTTGTGATGTAAAAGAATTAATGAGAGTGATGCGACTCATGTTAGATGTATGGGCTATCAAAAGATGTTTGACAAAGTACCATTTAATAGCGTTGTTAGTAATACCAAAGTCCATGCTAGTAAACAACAGTGGCTGCATGCATACACATTTGGTTAAGAACGAGAAGGTAATAGGCAACATTGTTATCAAGCTGGGGGGATGAACAGAGAATGTCAGTATTTAAAAACAGACAGAGAAGGTCAGGATACCATGAGTCACTGATTTAGCATGATCGACACAGCCGAAAAACTGGCTGTGCTACTCAGTTGGGTAGAAGTCAATCAAAACCCATATGGAGTCATAGACATTTATAGCACAGAAAGAGGCCCTTCAGCCCATATTACTCCACAGAATAAAAAACAAAGAAAATTACAGCACAGGAACAGGCCCTTTGGCCCTCCAAGCCTGCACTGACTATGATGCCCGACTGAATTAAAACCCCCTCCTTCCTGAGACCATATCCCTCTATTCCCATTCTATTCATGTACTTGTCAAGATGCCTCTTCAAAGTCACTACATATCTGCTTCCAATACCTTCCCAGGCACCCACTACTCTCTGTATAAAAAATCTGCCTCATTAATCTCCTTTAAACCTTGCCTCTTGCACCTTAAACCTGTGCCCCCGAATAACTGATTCTTCCACCCTGGGAAAAAACTTCTGACTATCCACCCTATCCATGTCTCTCGTAATCTTGTCGACTTCTATCAGGTCTCCCCTCAACCACTGTCTCAGTGAGAGCAAACCAAGTTTCTCCAGCATCTCCTCATAACTAACACCTTCCATATCAGGCAACATCCTGGTAAATCTTTTCTGTACCTTCTCCAAAGCCTCCTCGTCATTCTGGTAGTGTGGCGACCAGAATTGAACACTATGTTCTAAGTGCGACCTAAGATTCTACAAAGCTGTAATATGACTTGCCAATTTTTAAATGCAATACCCTGGTCAATAAAAGTAAGCATGCCATATGCCTTCTTGATTACCTTGTCCAACGGTGCTGCCACTTTCAGTAACCTGTGTACCTGTACACCCAGATCCCTTTGCCTAGCAATACTCTTAAGGATTCTGCCATTTACTGTATATTTCCCATCTTTATTAGACCTTACAAAATGCATCACCTCCTATTTGTTGGATTAAACTCCATTTGCCATCTCTCTACCCAAGTCTCCAAAAGTTCTATATTCTGCTGTATTCTTTGATGGCCCTCATTGCTATCTGTAAATCCACCAACTTTTGTATCATCCACAAACTTATGAATCAATCCAGTTACATTTTCCCCCAAATCATTTATACATATTACACACAGCAAAGGTCCCAGCACTGATCCCTAAAGAAACACCATTTGTCACAGCCCTCCATTCAGAAATGGACCTTTCCACGCTACCCTCTGTCTTGTTTGACCAAGCCAGTTTTGTATGCACCTTGCCAGCTCACCTCTGATCCTGTGTGACTTCACCTTCCCTACCAGTCTGCCATGAGGGACCTTGTCAAAGGCCTTAATGAAGTCCATGTAGACAACATCCATTGCCCTATCCTCATCAATCATCTTTGTCACTTTCTCGAAAAACTCAATCAAATTTGTGAGACATAACCTCCCCTTCACAAAACCATGTTTTCTCTCACTAATACATCCTCTTACTTCCACGTGGGAATAAATCCTGTCTCGAAGAATCCTCTCCAATAATTCCCCTACCACTGATGTAAGGCTCACCGGCCTGGATTACCTGGATTATTCTTGCCACCCTTCTTAAACAAAGGAACAACATTGGCTATTCTCTAATCCTCTGGGACCCTCCCTGATGAAGGAGCAGCGCTCCAAAAGCGAGTGGATTTTGCTACCAAATAAACCTGTTGGATTTTAACCTGGTGTTGTGAGCCTTCTTACTATGATCTTCCCTGTAGCCAGTGAGGATACAAAGATTTCTCTCACTGTCCCAGCAATTTCCTCCTTTGCCTCTCTCAGTATTCTGGGATATATCCCATCAGGCCCTGGAGACTTGCCTACCTTAATGTTTCTCAAGAACCCCAATACCTCCTTTTTGATCTTAACGTGACTCAAACTATTTACACACCTTTTCCCAGACTCATAAACCACCAAGTCCTTCTCTTTGGTGAATTGTACTCATTTAATACTTCACTCATTTCCTTTGGCTCCACGTATAAATTCTTGTCCTAAACTCTTGTCCTCGAGTGGGCCAATCCTCTCCCTGACTACCCTCTTGCTCTTTATATATGGGCAAAAAGCCTTGGGATTTTCCTTAATCTTGCTGACCAATGCTTTCTGATGATCCCTTTTAGCCCTTCTTACTCCTTGCTTAAGTTTCTTTCTACTTTCCTTGTATTTCATCCACACTTGCTTCATATGTGTTCCCAGCCTCCTAGCTTTGACAAATGCTAGGTTAAAAATAGTAATGGCACAGTGGTTAAAACCGCTGCCTCAAAGTGACAGGGGCACTGTTTGTGCGGAGTAAAAATATGTTTCTATCGGGTACTCGGGTTTCCTCCCACAGGTCGAAAGTCGTGCCGGTTAGGTGCATTATCGATGCTAAACTCTCCCTCAGTGTACCCGAACAGATGGCAGAGTGTGGCGTCTCGGTAATTTTCATAGTAACTACACTGCTTGTGTAATTACTTGTGACACTAATAAATAAACATAAAGAAGGATACAAGAATTGGGTTCTGCTGCTAACTGGAATACTGTCGTACATTGTCATTTCAGCTAAACACAGATACAATCAGCCAAGTACTCGATCTCAGCTAGTGATTCACACAGAAAATAACAAAGAAAATTCTGATTTATGGGATAATATTATCAATTTTTCAACTTTATAAAATTGCACAAGAGGAGCTCAGTGCACTCCCCCATGAGAAGTTTGATGGAAGGTGCATTTATTCAGCTGGGAGGGTAAAAGGTAGAGATCCTGTACTGCCTTCTTGTTACTGTCCAATTAATATAGTGCAAGAAGACAGGGACAGCCCATCCCACTCCACCACCAACTGAGGTCTTTAATTGGTCAATTAATATCACACTGGGGCCTCATCCTTCTTCTGCTTGAATTCATTCAAATCCATTCTTGTAAAATTGCATTTTTGAAGTCTCTGAGCCTTTCTAGAAAGAGCAAACCCTTTGAAGTCTTTTAAAATCCATGCAGACCTTTAAACATCTTTGTTCTCATTCAATTTCATGGTCCTTGAAATAGCCACTGATTGACAGCTTAATGATCTTTACAGAGCACGCTTGAGGTTTATTTTTTGATTGTTCTCTTCATGGTTGAATATATCTGAAGTACCCCACATTGTTGCTGACCACAATATTTATAAACATTCCAGTTCTACTTGCAATCTCAAGGCAACTAACTTTTTTTTACTTCCTTTTTTTATAAACACTAGTGAATGTATCTGAATGAGCAGTTGTTGGGAAAAGAGGGGAGGAAGGGCAGGGCAAGGCATCCCCCCCACTCCCCCCCACACAGTGAAAGTAACTTCTCCTGTTAGAGGACTTTCAAAGGAGTCTTGACACTAAAGCTTTTTAGAAAGAGATGCAGTGCTGCTGTAGTGCTGCTGTAATTTGGAAGACTTTCATGTGCCTAGGGTGCATGGAGATTAGGTCATCTCAAAATTTTCTCAGTGCACAGATAAGAATGAAGATTTTATTCAGAAAGCTGCCTGAAATCACCCTGCCCTGATATATTCCAGAGTTAGAGGGGCACTCCAACCACGTGACCTCCATCCTGATAAACAGTCCCAAGGTCAATCCGTTGCCCAACTCAAGCCTCCCCAATCCCAGGTCTCCTGTGGGCCTTCCTCTGCAGCCTGGCAGTGGCAGAAAGACATTGTGAGCACTGCACCTCCTTTACCCCTGTCCACTGTACCAGAGAGGGTGTCACTACCAAGATGGCAGTGCCAATATGCCTGGGGGCAGTGCAAGGTTGGCACAGTCAAGGGGCAGGACCTGAAAGGACTTTACATCATTGTTCTTGTGTGATGGTGTGGTGTGGTCACCCTCGTGCGTTTTGGTGTGGGGGGGGGCGGAATTACCTATTCTCATGGTGGTGGGGGGAAACAAGGGGAAGGTTCCCCTCTGTGCTGATCGGTGGACAGGGTCATTGTTTGCTGGGGAGGGAGTGGGCCTGTGTCTGAACACTGAGGTTGGAACAGCCTTTAAAATGGCTGCCCATCTCAGAAATGCTGTGCTGTTTGACACGTTCCCTGTGATTAATTTGTATTAATCAGGTGGCTGAATCCCATCTGACAGGCACCGCCAGCACCTGTAAGAAATACTCCAGTTTTCCTGCAGGTGTTGGCACTTAAGAGCTGATTCGGGTGAATCGCACCCAACATTAAAATTGTGCAACTTTCTGTTTGTTTACAATAAATATCATTATAATCCTCTTCCGAAACATTTGGCTCATCTTAATCACGCCAGCCCTTAGATGTGGAGATGCTGGCGTTGGACTGAGGTAAACACAGTAAGAAGTCTCACAACACAAGGTTCAAGTCCAATAAGTTTATTTGGTAGCAAAAGCCACCAACTTTCAGAGCACTGCTCCTTCATCACATGAGTGGGAGTTCTGTTCACAAACAGGACATATAAAGACACAAACCCAATTTACAAAATCATGGTTGGAATGCAAGTCTTTACCAGTAATCAAGTCTTAAAGGTACAGACACTGAGTGGAGAGAGTGTTAAGCATGGGTTAACCAAAAACTTTTATTTTGTAAATTGTAAACCATTATTTGTAAATTGAGTTTGTATCTTTATATGCCCTGTTTGTGAACAGAACTCCCACTTACCTGACGAAGGAGCAGTGCTCCGAAAGCTAATGGCTTTTGCCACCAAATAAAGCTGTTGGACTTTAACCTGGTGTTGTCAGATTTCTTGCTGTGTTGAGTCCTTGGATACCCAGATACCCTTTCTAATCCCACCTTCCTGCACTCGGCCCATAACCCTGTAGCTTACAGCATTTAAGGTGCAGATCCAGCTATTTTTCAAAAGAGTTTAGGGTCTCTGCCTCCACCACCAACTTGAGCAGTGAATTCCAAATACTCACTACCCCCTGCATAAAAAAGTTCTTTCTAATGGCCCCTCTCATTCTGCCATTTAACTTAAATTTTTGTCCCTTGTTCTAGAATTCTCCACTAAAGGAAACAATTTTATCCTGTCCACTCTATCTCTTCCTCTCAGATATTGACATGCAGCTCTAGTTGCTATTAAATTGTTTACAAAAATAAGATGCAATGAATCTTCAATTTGACATTGAGATCTGAAAGTCAAAATCAGAGCTGAATGCAGAAAACCGAGAAAGAAATTCAAAAGAGAGCCAACCCTGCCACAGAGGAAATGGATTATTCGTGTCAGCTTGATACCATAAAGTTTGTTACATTTAACTATTTCTCCACTCTTGATAATACTTGATAGCAGTTTCCACTAAGTTGTAGATTTATAAATATAATTTCAGGTATTTTCAGTTAAGAGGACAGACAGACATAACATTGAATGGTGAAATAAGCAATGAGGTAAATACATTTCAAATAAAAAAGGGATCTATTGAGTAAAAACTCAGAGGATGAAAATTCTGATATAGATGGATTGTTTCCACATATCTGAAAACATGAATTTGGAGCCGAGTGGAAATTCAGTGCTGAGGGAAAGAGGTGCTCTTTGGAGCAGAGAAGCAAATCTCTGAGGGACACTAGACAACAAATGAGAAGTAGAAATAAATTGACCTGCGACGTCACAGCCAGCAGATAAGTGATTGGCGGTGACTAGTAAGCAGTTTTTCATTTTGTTTAAATCATCTTTCCTCTAGGCATTGTAGTTGTTGTTGTTAGGTTAACTTATAGGTTATGTCATGACAGGAGACCCCAGACTGCATCATGCTCCTCTTGAGAGATGTGGGAATTCAGGAATCCTTCTGGTTACCTGGCACCTTCACGTGTAGGAAGTGTGTCCAGCTACAGCACTTGGTCGACCTCTTGATGACTCTGGGGTTGTGGATGGATTCACTTTGGGGCATCCATAATGCTGAGGAAGTCATGGATAACACGTTCAAATAACAACTACTGAGGGAGATAGGGAATGGGTGACCACCAGACAAAGGAAGAGTAGAAAAAGTAGGAATCTAGTGCAGGGGCCCCCATGGTCATATCCCTCCAAAACAGATATGCCTTTGGAGGAGATATCTCGCCAGGGGAAGATGGCAATAACCAGGTCCATGGCACATGGCTAGTTCTGCTACAGAGGAAGGCAGGAAAATATGGCAGAGCTATAGTGATAGGGAATTCAATTACTAAGGAACAGAAAGGCGTTTCAGCAGATGCAAACAAGACTCCAGGATGCTTTGTAGTCTCCCTGGTGCAAGAGTCAAGAATATCTTGGAACACTATTGGATGGTCTGCACCTGAGCAGGATTCACAATAATGTCCGAGGGGGTGTGTTTGCCAGTGCTGTTGGGGAGGGTTTAAACTAATACGGCAATGGATGGAACCAATGCAGGAAATCACAGGGAATCAAATGGGGACAGAAACAAAAGGCAATGAAAGGAAAAGTGGAAGGCAGAGAAGCCAAAAACAAAAATCAAAAAGGGCCACATTACATCAGAATCCTAATGGATGAAGTGGAATCTGTATGTGTAGAGATATGGAACGCCAAAGGGCAAAAAACACTAGTGGAGTTGTGTACAGACCACCAAACAATAGTAATGAAGTTGGGGATAGCATCAAGTGGGAAATTAGAGATATGTGCAGTCAGGGTAGAGCAGTTATCATGGGTGCCTTCAATCTGTATACTGATTGGGTTCATTAATACTGTGTTGTTTTGGTCTCTATCTGAGGAAGGATGCACTTCTTCTAGAGGGTGTGCAGAGAAGGTTTACCAGACTAATCCCTGGGATGACAGGGCTGCCTTATGAGGAGAGATTGACTTATGAGAAGAGACTGAGCCGGTTAGAATTTATTTTGCTTCAGTTCAGAAGAATGATGGGAGATCTCATAAAAACCTACAGAATTCAAACAGGAATAGACAAGGTAGATGCCTTGGGTAGTTCCAGAAGGTGAGGGTGTCCAGAATCAGAGGTCACAGTCTGAGGATAAAGGGGAATACCTGTTTAGGACAGAGATGAGGAGAATTTTTTTCATCCAGTGGTCAGCTCTACCACAAAAAGTAGTTGAGGCCAGAACATTGAATGTTTTCAAGAAACAGTAATACATAGCATTCTAGGCGAAAAGGATCAAAGGATATGGGGAGAAGACAGGATCAGGCTATTAAGTTGGATAATATGCAATGGTCATAATAAATGGCAAAGCAGACTCAAAGGACTGAATGGTCTCTTTCTCCTTGTTTTATGGAACAAGGTGAGAGACTATTTAATGAATGGCAGGACACTGGGAAGCGCGGAGGGACAGGTGGATCTTGGGGTACTTATTTAGATCTCTGAAGGTGGCGAGAAGATGAATAGGATAGTTAAAAAGGTATATGGTACACTTGCTTTTATCAGTCATTGCACAAAGTATAAGAGCAAGGAAATAATGTTGGAATTGTATAGAGCACTGGTTAAGCCACAGCTGGAGCAGTGTGTGTAATTCTGGTCACCTCTCTATAAGATGGATGTGACAGCACTAGAGGGGTTACAGAGGAGATTCACCAGGATATTGCCTGGGATGGAACATTTGAGTTATTAGTAGAATATTGAGGTTTAAGAAAAAAGTGGGAGAAGTCTATTTTGTATTAGTATCGACCTTCCTGAAAAACTTTTAGCCTGACAATATCTTTAAATGTCCATTTTCTTTAAACATAATTTCTTGATTGTCCTGACAAATCAAAACTAAATAAAAGCAATCCATATAATTATTGTGGTTTTAAGAACCAACTGACAGCTTCCCAACTGTATAGTTTGGCTTTACATTGTTCATTTCTGACATGAACAAATCAGCACATCACAGACTCTGCTTTTATAGTGACAATTCCATCAATTAGATGACGAGTTACACGGATAAAATAACAAGTACCATTTCATAAATCTGGGTTAATCACATCAAAATGCTTTCTTTTTGTAAAGTCTGCAATTTGTCATACAAAAATTTCAAACAGGAATAGATAGATAGAGTGGACTCTCAGAGACTATTTCCCCGAGCTGAAATGGTCAATACGAGAGGACACAGATTTAAGGTGCAGGGAAGCAAATACAAAGGAGATGTCAGGGGTAGGTTTTTCACTCAGAGGGTGGTGAGTGAATGGAACCGACTGCCGTCGGAGGTTGTTGAGGCAAACTCACTGGGTCTTTTAAGAGACTTCTGGATGAGTATATGGAAAAGAATAGGATAGGGGGTTATAGATAGGTCTGTGGATTGGTAGATGTGATCGGCGCAACTTGTGGGCCGAAGGGCCTGTTTGTGCTGTATTGTTCTATGTTATGTTAATAGGCGCCGTGAATTTCTCAATTAGCATATTAAACTACTCACTTCGAATTGACTACAGGACTGCAACAAGCAGTAATTGCATTTCTGGAGCAATGAAGATGAAAAATTGAAATGTACTGTGCAGCAAGTCAGGTTGCAAATATAATCTTAAAATGCATAATCTTCATGATGCTCTTACATTAAGTAAAGATTGTTTTTCAGGTAATTTCTCAGGTAAATTCATGTAATATTTTTCATGTAGCTACGACAATAATTGAAATTAATGTCCACAGTAATCCAGTTTAAGTAATCTCTAAACAAGATAATAATAACAATCAGAAAGCACATTTGCAGTCCAAATATTGAATTACAGAATGACTTTCATTGAAAAATTCAGATAGACGAAGTTAAAAAAAGACACTATATTCTGCTCTGTAGTATAGTTAGAACATAGAACATAGAACATTACAGCACAGAACAGGCCCTTCGGCCTTCGATGTTGCGCCGACCAATATAAAAAGCAATGCCCCTCCAAACTAAACCATTCCTTCTCTTCCATATACTTATCAACTAACCTCTTAAACGCCACCAAACTTGGAGCATCTACAACAGCTGCAGGCAGGGCATTCCACTCCCTAATCACTCTTTGAGTAAAGAACCTACCTCTGATATCCGTCCTATAACTCATACCCCTTAATTTCAAGCTGTGTCCCCTCGTGCTAGCTTTCTCCATCCTAGGAAAAAGGCTATCACTGTCCACCCTATCTAAACCTCTAGTCATCTTATATGTTTCGATTAGGTCCCCTCTTAGCCGCCTCCTTTCTAACGAAAACACCCTCACATCCCTCAGCCTCTCTTCATAAGACCTGCCCTCCATACCAGGCAACATCCTGGTAAACCTCCTCTGTACCCTCTCCAATGCCTCCACATCTTTCTTATAATGCGGGGCCCAGAACTGCACACAATACTCCAAGTGCGGCCGCACTAGAGTTTTGTACAGTTGCAACATGACGTTGCGGCTCCGAAATTCAATCCCCCTACAATAAAAGCTAAGACTCCATATGCCTTCTTAACAACCTTCTCGACTTGACTGCCTACTTTCAGGGATCTATGCACATACACACCAAGATACCTCTGTTCATCAAGACTACTAAGAATCCTACCATTAGCCCTATACTCTACACATTTATTATTTCTGCCATAGTGCATTACCTCACACTTTTCCACATTAAACTCCATTTGCCACCTCTCGGCCCAGCTCTGCAACTTGTCTAAGTCCCTCTGCAAACTATAACACCCCTCTTCACTAGCTACCACTCCACCGACTTTAGTGTCATCTGCAAATTTACTAATCCATCCTTCAATACCCTCATCCAGATCATTTATAAAAATTACAAACAGCAGGGGCCCCAAAACAGACCCCTGAGGTACACCACTTGTCACCGAACTCCACGATGAATATCTCCATCAACCACCACCCTCTGTCTTCTATCTGCTAGCCAATTCCTAACCCAATTAGCTAAATCACCCTCTATCCCATCCATCTGCATTTTCTGCAGAAGTCTTCCATGGGCCACCTTATCAAACGCCTTACTAAAATCCATATATACCACATCAACCGCCTTACCCCCATCCACCTCTTTGGTCACTTTTTCAAAAAACTCAATAAGGTTAGTAAGGCACGACCTACCCTTCACAAACCATGCTGACTATCCCCAATCAATTCATTTCTCTCTAAATAACTATAAATCCTATCCCTAATAATTCTCTCCAATACTTTGCCCACAACAGAAGTAAGACTCACTGGCTTATAATTCCCTGGAAGGTCTCTCTTCCCCTTCTTAAACAATGGGACCACATTCGCTATCCTCCAGTCCTCCGAACCACACCCGTAACCAACGAGGACCTGAAGATCAGAGCCAGAGGCTCTGCAATCTCCTCTCTTGCCTCCCAGAGAATCCTAGGGTAAATCCCGTCCGGCCCAGGGGACTTATCCAACTTCAAACCCTCAAGAATATCTAGCACATCCTCCCTATCTACTTCAATACTTTCCAGCTCATGGATATGAGTTGTCTCATATCCATTAATTTTCATTTTTGCCAACCTCTGGAATTTATCATTCATGTATACAACAAAGTACACTGATAGTAGGAAAGGTAATGACTGGGATTTTCTGCCATTTTTCCACTGCAGAGATGGCAAGCTGTTGTCGTACGTGGGATCTTCCAGTCCGGCCAAAGTTACTGGCAATTTACATGGCTTTGCAGCCTTGCCGCTGGGGAACCTGCTGTCTGCAGATCAACTTGGCAGGATCAGAAAAAGTCGTCAATGAGAAGGGCCAGGAAATTCGACCCAATGTGTTAAAATACAGCAGATTCCACATTTTCTAATGCCGTAGTTTGTGAAAATGATTGAAGAGATGCAAGTATAGTTTGTACAAAAACTCAAAACTTATATATCTTTCATTAAGTTGGATTTGACTTAATTTAACACCAAAAAAGAGAGATCTGTAATTCAGCTTATTAAGCCTCCTCAGTGGTTAATAATTTGCTGTTGCTTGGTTAATATTGTCATGGTAGCTTTCTTTGATGGTCGTGCTCTTGATGCCACTGTAAGTATTAAACCATTGAAGATGAACCACCTCAAAGAAGAAAGGAAAGTACAGCCAGAAACAGGTCTTTGGCCCTCCAAGCCTGTGCCGATCATGATGTCCTAACTAAAAAAATTTCTGCCCTTACTCGGTCTATATCTGTCTATTTCCTCCTATTCATGATACCTGTTAGATGTTATTGAAGTCCCTTTTTCCACCACATTCTCTGGCAAGGGTGCTCCAGGCATTCTGCATGAAATATTTCCCTTACACATTTCCTTTAAACTTTTCCCATCTCACCGTGAACCTGTGACCCCTTATAATTGACACTTTCATCTTCAGAAAAAGTCTTCTGTCGGTGACTCATAATTTTGTAGACCTCTATTAAGTCTCCCCCCAATCTCCATCTTTCCAATGAAAACAATCCAAGTTTATTTAATCCCTCCTCATTAAAACACCCTTGATATCAAGCAACGTTCTGGTAAACCTTCTTCGCACACACTCCAAAGCTTCCATGTCTTTTTAGTAGCATGATGACTAGAACGGCATGCAATACTCCAAAATGTGGCCTAACCAAAGTTATATACAGCTGCAACATGATTTTCCAACTCTCGTATTCAATGTCCCAGCCAATAAAGGCAAGCATTCCATGTCTTCTTATTTATCTTGGCTATCTGTGTTGCCAATTTTAGGGAATTATGGATCTGCAGCCCAGATCCCTCTGTGTGTTAATGTTCCTAAGGGTTCTGCTATTTACAATATAATTCACACTTTGATCATCCAAAATGCATCATCTTGCATTTGTCTGGATTAAACTCCATCTGCCATTTCTGTGCCCAAATTTCCAAACTATTTATCCTTTTGTATCCTCTGACAATCCCTGATACTATCAGCAACTTCACCAATTTGTGTCATCTGCAATCTTACGAATCAGACCACCCACATTTTCCTCCAGATCATTTATATAGACTACAAACAGAGACCACAGTGCTGCTCCCAGTAGAACATTCCTTCACCAATACTCTGTCTTCTATATCCAAACCAGTCTATATCCGTCTGCTCAGCCCACCCCGAGTCCAGTCCGATCTGAGTTTTTGTACCAGTCCTTGTCAAATGTCTCACTAAGGTCCGTGTAAACCACATCCATAGCTCTTGCCTCATCAATTATCTTTGTCACCTCTTCAAAAAACTCAATCAAGTTCGTGAGACATGACCTTCCTCATACTAAAATCATGCTACCTGTCACTAACTAGTCCATTTTCTTCCAAATGTGTATAATTTCTGTCTCTCAGTATTTTCTCTAAAGCTTCCCTACCACTGACATCAGACTACCAGCTATAATTTCCTGGATTTTTCCTGCTTCCTTCCTTAAGCAAGGAAACAACATTGGCTATTTTCCAGTCCTCTGGAACCTCGTCTACAGTCGAAGAGGATGTAAAGATATTGACTTAAGGCCCCAGCTATTCTTCCCTTGCCTCCCACAGTAATGTGGGATAGATCCCATCCAGCCTGGGGACTTGTCTATTTTAATGCAATTTAGTTTACCCAACATTTCCTCCTTTGATATACTGCCATTCTCTCAAGCATTGACACATTGAGCCCTCACTTTAATGTCCATCATGTCCTTGGTGAATATAAATACAAAGTACTCATAAAGGATCTCACCCACTTCCTGGGGTTCCCACGCTTACCTTCCATCGCCCTTGAATGGGCCCACCCTTTCTCTTGTGACCTTCTTGCTCCAAGATATATGTAAAATGTCTTGAGATTCTTCTTGACACTTTCTGCTAAAGGCATTTCATAACCCCCTTTAGACCTTTTAATTTGGCAGTTAAGTTCCTTCCTAATTTCGCTATATTGTTCAAGGGCTTTTAGACCCATCATATGATTCCTTTTTCCTCAGCTTACAATTTCCATTATCATCTACGGTTCCCAAATTCTGTCATTCGGGACATACCCGTCCTTCACTTCAATCAACTGGCTTTTGAAAACATCACACATGTGATGTGATTCATCGTGGAGTTCGGTTACTAGTGGTGTACCTCAGGGATCTGTTTTGGGGCCCCTGCTGTTTGTAATTTTTATAAATGATCTGGATGAGGTATTGAAGGATGGATTAGTAAATTTGCGGATGACACCAAAGTCGGAGGAGTGGTAGATAGTGAAGAGGGGTGTTATAGTTTGCAGAAAGACTTGGACAAGTTGCAGAGCTGGGCCGAGAGGTGGCAAATAGAGTTCAATGCAGAAAAGTGTGAGGTAATTCACTTTGGCAGGAATAATAGATGTGTAGAGTATAGGGCTAATGGTAGGACTCTTAATAGTGTTGATGAACAGAGGGATCTTGGTGTATATGTTAATACATCCCTCAAAGTTGGCAATCAAGTCGATAAGGTTGTTAATAAGGCATACGGAGTCTTGGCTTTTATTGGTAGAGGGATTGAATTTCGGAGCCGCAACGTCATGTTGCAACTGTTGCGACCAATTAAGAAAAAGCAATGACCCTCTAACCTAAACCATTCCCTTTTCATCCATAAACCTTTCCACTGACCTCTTAAACGCCCCCAAACGTGGCGCATCTACAACTGCAGCAGGCAGGGCATTCCATACCCTTACCACCCTCTGGGTAAAGAACCTACCTCTGACATCTGTCCTATAACTACCACCCCTTAATTTAAAGCTATGTCCCCTCGTGCTGGGTTTCTCCATCCAAGGAAAAAGGCTATCACTGTCCACCCTATCTAAACCTCTAATCATCTTATCCGCCTTCTTTCTAATGAAAACACCCTCAAATCCCTCAGCCTCTCTTCATAAGATCTGCCCTCCATACCAGGCAACATCCTGGTAAACCTCCACTGTACCCTCTCCAATGCCTCCACATCTTTCTTATAATGTGGGGACCAGAACTGCACACAATACTCCAAGTGCGGCCGCACTAGAGTTTAGTACAGTTGCAACATGACGTTGCGGCTCCGAAATTCAATCCCCCTACCAATAAAAGCTACGACTCCGTATGCCTTCTTAACAACCTTATCGACTTGACTGCCTACTTTCAGGGATCTATGCACACATACACCAAGATCCCTCTGTTCATCAACACTATTAAGAGCCCTACCATTAGCCCTATACTCTACACATTTATTATTCCTGCCAAAGTGCATTACCTCACACTTTTCCACATTAAACTCCATTTGCCACCTCTCGGCCCAGCTCTGCAACTTGTCCAAGTCTCTCTGCAAACTATAACACCCCTCTTCACTATCTACCACTCCACCGACTTTAGTGTCATCTGCAAATTTACTAATCCATCCTTCAATACCCTCATCCAGATCATTTATAAAAATTACAAACAGCAGGGGCCCAAAACAGACCCCTGAGGTACACCACTTGTCACCGAACTCCACGATGAATATCTCCATCAACCACCACCCTCTGTCTTCTATCTGCTAGCCAATTCCTAATACAATTAGCTAAATCACCCTCTATCCCATACATCTGCATTTTCTGCAGAAGTCTTCCATGGGCCACCTTATCAAACGCCTTACTAAAGTCCATATATACCACATAAACCGCCTTACCCCCATCCACCTCTTTAGTCACTTTTTCAAAAAACTCAATGAGGTTAGTAAGGCACGACCTAACCTTCACAAAACCATGCTGACTATCCCCAATCAATTCATTTCTCTCTAAATAACTATAAATCCTATCCCTAATAATTCTCTCCAATACTTTGCCCACAACAGAAGTAAAACTCACTGGCCTATAATTCCCTGGAAGGTCTCTCTTCCCCTTCTTGAACAATGGGACCACATTCGCTATCCTCCAGTCTTCCGGAACCATACCCGTAACCAACAACGACCTGAAGATCAGAGCCAGAGGCTCTGCAATCGCCTCTCTTGCCTCCCAGAGAATCCTAGGGTAAATCCCGTCAGGCCCAGGGGACTTATCCAACTTCAAACCCTCAAGAATATCTAGCACATCCTCCCTATCTACTTCAATACTTTCCAGTTTGCAACCCTGTACCTCAGTGTTCTCCATAACTACATTTACATCACCCTGCGTGAATACCGAAGAGAAATATTTATTCAGTGCCTCTCCAATCTCTTCAGGCACCACGCACAACTTCCCACTGCTGTCTATGACTGGCCCTAATCTTGCCCTAACCAATCTTCTATTCTTAACATATCTAAAGAAAGCTTTAGGATTCTCCTTAATCCTATCAGCCAAAGTCTTCTCGTGTCCCCTTTTAGCTCTCCTCAACTCACTCTTTAGCTCACTCCTGGCTAATCTATAGCTATCCAGTGCACTAACTGAGCCTTCAAGCCTCATCCTGACATAAGCCTCTTTTTCCTTTTAACCAGCGAATTAACTTTTTTCGTACACCAAGGTTCTCTTACTCGACCATTTCCTCCTTGCCTGACAGGGACATACTTATCAAGGACTCGCAGTAGCTGCTCCTTGAATAAGCTCCACATTTCAGATGTTCCCAGTCCCTGTAGTTTCCTAGTCCAATCTACGCACCCTAATTCTCTCCTTATGGCCTCATAATTATCCTTCCCCCAGCTATAACTACTGCCCCCAGCTTCATGCCTATCCCTATCCATCACTAAGGTGAACATAACCGAATTATGGTCACTATCACCAAAATGTTCACCAACTTCCAAGCCTAACACCTGGTCTGGCTCATTGCCCAGCACCAAATCCAATGTAGCCTCGCCTCTAGTTGGCCTATCTTTTTTAGTTGATAAGTATATGGAAGAGAAGGGAATGGTTTAGTTTGGAGGGGCATTGCTTTTTATATTGGTCAGCGCATCATCGAAGGCCGAAGGGCCTGTTCTGTGCTGTAATGTTCTATGTTCTATCTACATACTGAGTCAAAAAACCTTCCTGCACACTTTGTATGAAAACTGACCCTTCTAACGAGCTAGAGCTATAGCTATTCCAATCAATATTAGTAAAGTTAAAGTCCCCCATAACAATTACCCTATTACTTTCACTCCTGTCCAGGATTGACTTTGCAATCTTTTCCTCTACCTCTCTAGAACTTTTAGGAGGTCTATAAAAGACTCCCAACAGGGTGACCTCTCCTCTCCTGTTTCTAATCTCAGCCCATAATACCTCAACAGACAAGTCCTCATCAAACTTCCTTTCTGTCACTGTGATACAGTCTTTGACTAATAATGCCACTCCTCCCCCACTTCTACCTCCTTCTCTACTCCGACTGAAGCATTTGAATCCCAGAACCTGCAACAACCATTCCTGTCCCTGCTCTATCCATGTCTCTGAAATGGCCACAACATCGAAGTTCCAGGTACTGATCCAAGCTGCAAGTTCCTCCACCTTATTGCGAATACTTCTTGCATTAAAGTATACGCATTTCAAACCATGCCCTACTCCACCCGTACGCTGCTGTGTTTTACAGCTTTCCTCTATGACCCCCCTACTCTCATCCCTCTTAGCACCCCAACTACTCAGGATCCCACCCCCCCTCTGAATCAGTTTAAAGCCTCCTGCATAGCCTTTGCAAATTTTCCCCCCAAGATATTAGTTCCCCTCTGGTTCAGGTGTAGACCATCTCTCTTGTAGAGGTCCCACCTATCCCAGAATGAGTCCCAATTGTTCAGGAACCTGAACCCCTCCCTCCTGCACCATCCACACAGCCATGAGTTCAAACTTTCCCTTTCTCTGTTCTTCTCTAAACTATCCCTTGGCACAGGCAAGAGTCCAGAGATAACCACTCTGCCAGTTTTGGCCCTAAGCTTCCACCCCAACTCCATAAATTTCTGTTTAATATCCCCTTCCCTTATCCTACCTATATCATGTGTCCCTACATGAACTATGACTTGGGGCTGACTCCCCTCTCCCTTAAGAGTCTTAAAAACCCGCTCTGCAACATCCTGGACCTCAGTCCCTGGGAGGCAACACACCAGCCCTGAGTCCCTTTTATTACTATTTACTCTCCTATCTGTCCCTCTGACTATGGAGTCTCCAATTACCAGGCCCAATCTCTTATTCCCCCTACCCACCTGAGCATTCTCAGCTGGCTCACCCCCAGAGACCAGCTCCCTTTGGTCATCTCCAGTTGATTCTTCCTCAACTGTAGCCTCCAGGACAGAAAATTTGTTTTGGAGGGGAACAGCCCCAGGGGATTGTCTACCCGATTGCTTCTTACCCCTCTTCCTAATGGTTACCCAAGAATCATTTTCAGGAGTGACTATCTTCTTGTTACTCCTGCCAATATCCTCCTCAACCTCTCGAATTATCCTGAGTTCCTCTAATTCCAGCTCCAGCTCCTTAACACAATCCTCAAAGAGCTGCAAATGTGCACACTTCCTGCAGGTATAATCAGTAGGAACACTACTGGTGTCCCTCACCTCATACATACCGCAGGAGGTGCAACGTACTGCCTGCACTGCCATCCCTGATACTTTAATTTACTTTAAGGAGAGAGAAAAAAAAACTTCCCACACACTTTTATTATAAGGTTAGAGGAGAGGGGAGGGCGGGATACTCTACCTGTGTAGAGTATCGGGTTTCCTCTCTGGACCAATTTATAGATTTATGGTGTCTGCACATTCTCTCTATGTTTCCTCTGGGTGCTCCAGTTTCCTCCCACAATCCAAAGATGTGTGGGTTAGGTTGGTTGGCCATGCTAAATTGCCGCTTAATGTTGGGGGGACTAGCTAGGGTGAGTGCATGGGGTTATGGATATAGGCCTGGGTGGTATTGTGGTTGGTGTGGATTTGATGGGTCATATGGCCTTCTTCTGCACTGTAGGCTCCTATGATTCTATAAGATCCCTCCGATGTGTGTTCGCTCAACACAGCGGTGATGTGCTCTCTCATCAGCAATGCAACATCCCTAGCCCTTTTAGAACATAGAACATAGAACATAGAACAATACAGCACAGAACAGGCCCTTCGGCCTTCGATGTTGTGCCGACCAAAATAAAAAGCAATGCCCCTCCAAAACTAAACCATTCCCTTCTCTTCCATATACTTATCAATTAACCTCTTAAACGCCACCAAACTTGGCGCATCTACAACAGCTGCAGGCAGGGCTTCCACTCCCTAATCACTCTTTGAGTAAAGAACCTACCTCTGATATCCGTCCTATAACTCATACCCCTAATTTAAAGCTGTGTCCCCTCGTGCTAGCTTTCTCCATCCTAGGAAAAAGGCTATCACTGTCCACCCTATCTAAACCTCTAATCATCTTATATGCTTCAATAAGATCCCCTCTTAGCCTCCTCCTTTCTAACGAAACCAACCTCAAATCCTTCAACCTCTCTTCATAGGACCTGCCCTCCATACCAGGCAACATCCTGGTAAACCTCCTCTGTACCCTCTCAATGCCTCCACATCTTTCTTATAATGTGGCGACCAGAACTGCACACAATACTCCAAGTGCGGCCGCACTAGAGTTTTGTACAGTTGCAACATGATGCTGCGGCTCCTAAATTCAATCCCCCTACAAATAAAAGCTAAGACTCCATATGCCTTCTTAACAACTTTATCCACTTGACTGCCTACTTTCAGGGATCTATGGACACATACACCAAGATCCTTCTGTTCCTCAACACTATTAAGAGCCCTACCATTAGCCCTATACTCTACACATTTATTGTTCCTGCCAAAGTGCATTACCTCACACTTTCCACATTAAACTCCATTTGCCACCTCTCGGCCCAGCTCTGCAACTTGTCCAAGTCACTCTGTAAACTAAAACACCCCTCTTCACTATCTACACTCCACCAACTTTAGTATCATCTGCAAATTTACTGATCCATCCCTCAATACCCTCATCCAGATCATTTATAAAAATTACAAACAGCAGGGGCCCCAAAACAGACCCCTGAGGCACACCACTCGTCACCGAACTCACGATGAATATCTCCCATCAACCACCACCCTCTGTCTTCTATCTGCCAGCCAATTCCTAATCCAATTAGCTAAATCACCCTCTATTCCACACATCTGCATTTTCTGTAGACGTCTTCCATGGGCCACCTTATCAAACGCCTTACTAAAGTCCATATATACTACATCAACCACCTTACCCCCATCCACCTCCCTGGTCACTTTCTCAAAAAACTCAATGAGGTTAGTAAGGCATGACCTACCCTTCACGAAACCATGCTGACTATCCCCAATCAAGTCATTTCTCTCTAAATAACTATAAATCCTATCCCTAATAATTCTCTCCAATACCTTGCCCACCACAGAAGTAAGACTCAATGGCCTATAATTCCCAGGAAGGTCTCTCTTCCCCTTCTTAAACAATGGGACCACATTCGCCATCCTCCAGTCCTCCGGAACCACACCCGTAACCAACGAGGACCTGAAGATCAGAGCCAGAGGCTCTGCAATCTCCTCTCTTGCCTCCCAGAGAAAGATGGTTCCTCTTTTGGTTCCTCTTAAACAATTTCCTGCCGAAAACAATAATATTCTGGCATGTTATGCTGCCAGTCCTGTCCCTTCTATAACCATGTCTCCATAATTGCAATAACATCATAGTTCCATGCAGTAATCTAGGTTCTGAGTTCATCTGTCTTATTTGCTATACTTCTTGCATTGAAGCAAATGTACTCCAGACCTTCATTCCAGCTGAACTCTGCAGTGTCCCCTCTGCCTGCTCTTATGTTTATCTCAGTCTCACTTTCTTCCTCAATCCCTACATTTATTGGCCTGCTGTTCAGTTTCTACTCCCTGCTGCACTAGTTTAACACAGTTAGAAGTATCACACTACCAGGTTAAAGTCCAACAGCTTTATTTGGTAGCAAAAGCCACTAGCTTTTGGAGCACTGCTCCTTCATCAGGTGAGTGGGAGTTCTATTCACAAACAGGGCATATAAAGACACAAACTCAATTTACAAAATAATGGTTAGAATGTGAACCTTTACAGGTAATCAAGTCTTAAAGGTACAGATAGTGTGAGCGGAAAGAGAATTCAGCACAGGTTAAAGAGATGTGTATTATCTCCAGACAGGACAATTAGTGAGATTTTGCAAGTCCAGGCAAGTCCTGGAGGTTACAGATAGTGTGACATGAATCCAAGATCCTGGTTGAGGCCGTGCAGAACTTGGCTATCAGTCCCTACTTAGCGACTCTGTGCTGTTGTTATCGTGAAAGTCACCTTGGAGAAAGCTTACCCAAAGATCAGAGGCTGAATGCCTCTGACTACTAAAGTGCTCCCCAACAGGAAGAGAACACTCTTGCCCGGTGACTAACGAGTGGTGTTCATTCATCCATTATTGTAGTGTCTGCATGGTCGCCCCAGTCTATCATGCTTCAGAACATCCTTTCCTGCAGCATATCAAGTAGATAATGTTGGTCGAGTTGCAAGAAAATCTACCATGTGCCTGATGGATGGTGTTCTCACGTGAGAAGATGGGTTTTGATTAAGTTGATTACCTGAAAGAACCAAGAGATGCCTCTCTCTTTCTTTTTGGAGGCTACTGTTTGAGACTGTCAGAAACAGGCATCTCTCTCTCTCTCTCTCTCCAGAGGTGTTTTAAAGGCTCTAGGACTGTTGACAAGTACAACACATAAGCTGGTCTGTCACCAGCAGAACAGCAGTTTAAGTTGCTAACAGGAATATTGCTTAAATTGAAACTGAGAGAGATAGATTAGCAGTTAAGCATTATATCTTGTCATGTGGAATGCCCTGCCTGCAGCGGTTGTAGATGCGCCAAGTTTGGTGGCGTTTAAGAGGTTAGTTGATAAGTATATGGAAGAGAAGGGAATGGTTTAGTTTGGAGGGCATTGCTTTTTATATTGGTCGGCGCAACATCGAAGGCCGAAGGGCCTGTTCTGTGCTGTAATGTTCTATGTTCTATGTTTAAGTATTCCAATTGGTAAATATTAAGCTAATTCATTCATTATAGTTAAATTGTACTCGTTAAAAGTTTCCTAGTTGTCAACAGAATCACACCTGGTTTGAAACACCTTGTCCTCACACTAATGCCAAAAATAAAGTAGTAGGGTTTAGTCAGGCTTCACAACATACTACGAGGTTTCTGCTCTGGTGCCCGAATATATTACCATCACTGAATCTCCTAATACAATATCCTGGTTGGTTATCATTGACTAGAAACTAACAGGAATAGCCATATAAATACTGAGAGCACCAGAACAGGTCAAAAGCTAAGAATCTTGATAGCTCCACAAAGCCTATCCATCTTCTACAAGGCACATGTCAAGTTAAAATGGAATATTCTCCACTTGCCTGGATGAGGACAACTCCAACACTACTCAAGAAGCTCAACACTATACAGGTCAAAGCGTCTCTCTTGATTGGCAATCCTGTTACAAATATTCACTCCTTCCACCACTGACACACAATAGCAACCATCTACAAGATACAGAAACTCACCAGACAGTACCCTCTAATCCCACAACCCTCCACTACCATCAGAAGGAATGCCTGGAAGTTGCCCTCCAAGCTAGTCTGTTCCTTCACTGTCGCTGAGTAAAAATCCTGGAATTTCCTCCCTTACAGCACTCTGGGTGTGTCTACACTTCATGGACTGCAGCGGCTCAAGGGCGATTAGAGATG
Source organism: Sphyrna mokarran (assembly GCA_024679065.1). Taxonomy (NCBI): domain Eukaryota; kingdom Metazoa; phylum Chordata; class Chondrichthyes; order Carcharhiniformes; family Carcharhinidae; genus Sphyrna; species Sphyrna mokarran. Next base: position 111,262,972 of record JAGIQG010000007.1, on the reverse strand, counting down.
GGCAATGAATGCTGGCCGAATCAGCAGTTTGCAAAGTTTATTTACTGATCACAAGTAAACTTACACTGCAATGAAGCTACTGTGAGTCCACATCCTATAAATGAATTTTTGAAAAGGTATATCAAAGCTTTTGATAAACAGAAGCTACAATCAGCCATTGCAGTAAAAGAGCTCTGATAAACAACAGTATTTTATCAAACTGTTAAAACTTGCTTCAGGTAGACAAAAATAAAGAAAATATATTGAGCTGTAACTTCCACAAAGTGGCAATCACAGTTGGATAACGACTTCATCCTCATTACTCATCCTGAAGTTCACCTGCACCTTCTCACCCAACTTTCTGACCTGGATAGAAATTCGCTGTGCCACTAGCTCCAGGTTCCTGAGGCCTTGGGTTGAGGATAGTTTGATTAATTGTAAGGGAGACACATTACCTTTTTTCCACCACTAACTGAGATGGGTGATCAGTTATGTGGGGATGGTTGGTCATTGGGGTATGCGGTGATGGAATGGAGGCATCAGTTTGGGGTGTGGAGGGGTAGTTGGGGGCGGTACTTGGAGGGGTGGCCCAAGGGCAGTTGGGGAGGTACTCTGGGGAGTAATCATTGGAGAGGTGAAATCAGGAGGGAGTGGTTGGAAGTGAAAGACAGGAGGGGGTAGTCAGAAGGGGTAATTGAGAGGAGCAGTCAGGGTAAGTAGTACAGGGAGATAGTTGAGGGAGATAGAACATAGAACATAGAACAGGCCCTTCGGCCTTTGGTGTTGCGCCGACCAATTAGGAACAAGCAATGACCTTCCAACCTAAACCATTCCCTTTTCATCCATAAACTTATCTACTAACCTCTTAAACGCCACCAAACTTGGCGCATCTACAACTGCAGCAGGCAGGCATTCCATACCCTTACCACCCTCTGGGTAAAGAACCTACCTCTGACATCCGTCCTATAACTACCACCCCTTAATTTAAAGCTATGTCCCCTCGTGCTAGCTTTCTCCATCCTAGAAAAAGGCTATCACTGTCCACCCTATCTAAACCTCTAATCATCTTATATGTTTCAATAAGGTCTCCTCTTAGCCGCCTTCTTTCTAATGAAAACAACCTAAAATCCCTCAGCCTCTCTTCATAAGACCTGCCCTCCATACCAGGCAACATCCTGGTAAACCTACTCTGTACCCTCTCCAATGCCTCCACATCTTTCTTATAATGTGGGGACCAGAACTGTACACAATACTCCAAGTGCGGCCGCACTAGAGTTTTGTACAGTTGCAACATGACGTTGCGGCTCCGAAATTCAATCCCTCTACCAATAAAAGCCAAGACTCCATATGCCTTCCTAACAACCTTATCGACCTGACTGCCTACTTTCAGGGATCTATGCACATACACACCAAGATCCCTCTGTTCATCAACACTATTAAGAGTTCTACCATTAGCCCTATACTCTACACATTTGTTATTCCTGCCAAAGTGAATTACCTCACATTTTCCACATTAAACTCCATTTGCCACCTCTCGGCCCAGCTCTGCAACTTGTCCAAGTCTCTCTGCAAACTATAACACCCCTTTTCACTATCTACCACTCCTCCAACTTTGGTGTCATCTGCAAATTTACTAATCCATCCTTCAATACCCTCATCCAGATCATTTATAAAAATTACAAACAGCAGGGGACCCAAAACAGACTCCTGAGGTACACCACTTGTCACCGAACTCCACGATGAATATCTCCCATCAACCACCACCCTCTGTCTTCTATCTGCTAGCCAATTCCTAACCAATTAGCTAAATCACCCTCTATCCCATACATCTGCATTTTCTGCAGAAGTCTTCCATGGGCCACCTTATCAAACGCCTTACTAAAGTCCATATATACCACATCAACCGCCTTACCCCCATCCACCTCTTTGGTCACTTTTTCAAAAAAATCAATAAGGTTAGTAAGGCATGACCTACCCTTCACAAAACCATGCTGACTATCCCCAATCAATTCATTTCTCTCTAAATAACTATAAATCCTATCCCTAACAATTCTCTCCAATACTTTGCCCACAACAGAAGTAAGACTCACTGGCCTATAATTCCCTGGAAGGTCTCTCTTCCCCTTCTTAAACAATGGGACCAAATTCGCTATCCTCCAGTCCTCCGGAACCACACCCGTAACCAACGAGGACCTGAAGATCAGAGCCAGAGGCTCTGCAAGCTCCTCTCTTGCCTCCCAGAGAATCCTAGGGTAAATCCCGTCCGGCCCAGGGGACTTATCTAACTTCAAACCCTCAAGAATATCTAGCACATCCTCCTTATCTATTTCAATACTTTCCAGTTTGCAACCCTGTATCCCAGTGTTCTCCACAACTACATTTACAGCTCCCTGCGTGAATACCGAAGAGAAATATTTGTTCAGTGCCTCTCCAATCTCTTCAGGCTCCACGCACAACTTCCCACTGCTGTCCATAACTGGCCCTAACCTTGCCCTAACCAATCTTCTATTCTTAACATATCTAAAGAAAGCTTTAGGATTCTCCTTGATCCTATCAGCCAAAGTCTTCTCGTGTCCTCTTTTAGCTCTTCTCAACTCACTCTTTAGCTCCCTCCTGGATAATCTATAGCTATCCATTGCACTAACTGAGCCTTCAAGCCTCATCCTGACATAAGCCTCTTTTTTCCTTTTAACCAGCGAATTAACTTTTTTAGTACACCATGGTTCCTTTACTCGACCATTTCCTCCTTGTCTGACAGGGACATACTTATCAAGGACTCGCAGTAGTTGCTCCTTGAATAAGCTCCACATTTCAGATGTGCCCAGTCCCTGTAGTTTCCTAGTCCAACCTATGCACCCTAATTCTCTCCTTATGGCCTCATAATTACCATTCCCCCAGCTATAACTACTGCCCCCAGCTTCAAGCCTATCCCTATCCATCACTAAGGTTAACGTAACCGAATTGTGGTCACTATCACCAAAATGTTCACCAGCTTCCAAGTCTAACACCTGGTCTGGCTCATTGCCCAGCACCAAATCCAATGTAGCCTCACCTCTAGTTGGCCTATCTACATACTGAGTCAAAAAGCCTTCCTGCACACTTTGTACAAAAACTGACCCCTCTAATGAGCTAGAGCTATAGCTATTCCAATCAATATTAGTAAAGTTAAAGTCCCCCATAACAATTACCCTATTACTTCCACTCCTGTCCAGGATCGACTTTGCAATCCTTTCCTCTACCTGTCTAGAACTTTTAGGAGGTCTATAAAAGACTCCCAACAGGGTGACCTCTCCTCTCCTGTTTCTAACCTCAGCCCATACCACCTCAACAGACAAGTCCTCATCAAACTTCCTTTCTGTCATTGTGATACAGTCTTTGACTAATAATGCCACTCCTCCCCCACTTCTACCTCCTTCTCTACTCCGACTGAAGCATTTGAACCCCAGAACCTGCAACAACCATTCCTGTCCCTGCTCTATCCATGTCTCTGAAATGGCCACAACATTGAAATTCCAGGTACTGGTCCAAGCTGCAAGTTCCTCCACCTTATTGCGAATATTTCTTGCATTAAAGTATACGCATTTCAAACCATGCCCTCCTCCACCCGTACGCTGCTATGTTTTACAGTTCTCATCTATGACCCCCCTGTTCTCGTCCCTCTTAATATCCAAACTACTCAGGATCCCATCCCCCCCTCTGAATCAGTTTAAAGCCCCCTGCATAACCTTTGCAATAGATAGTGGGAAGGCATTGAGGTGAGGGGTGCAATTGCTGTCCATTCCTTAAATGGGGACTTCCCACAGTAGACAAGGATGCAATGAGTTATTTAAGAAATACTTAGATGGGCACATGAACAGAATGGGAATGGAGGGGTATAGAAAACTGCTTTAAAATAGGGATCATGAGCCTTGGGAGTCCCTGGGAAGTGTGTAAATAGATGATGCTATTGATGTACTTGTTTTTATCCTGCAGGTGTTTGGTCCACCTTGTTGTCTAACAAGGGGCATACACGCGATGGGTTGTGAGAGGGCTGCTCTTGGATTTTTCGAGAGTATCCTAGTGTTTCACATCATTAGTGTCCGGGTGCTCCGGTTTCCTCCCACATCCCAAAGATGTGCTCTTAGGCTAATTGGCAAAACAAATTCTCTCTAAATTGTCTCAAATTTGGTTTTTAATCCATAGATCTATAAACATGGACAAGGATTGCGGGTAGAGGTGGGGACATCGGGGTGGCGGCGTGGGCTCGTTGGCCCGAAGGGCCTGTTTCCCGTGCTGTTTTGTTCTTTGTTCTTCTTTGTTGTTTGTATCTTAACCTCCTGGGTACACCCCAGTCACAACACTGCAGAGGTCGAAAGTGACGGGCCTAACAAATTACACCTCATCGGAGACCACACAGAAAGAGCATATCATTAGCAACTTGTAAGTCAAGCTCCAGAATGACTGGAAAGTTACTGATCATTCTATGATTCTACAGTGCAGAAGAAAGCCATTTAGCCCACCACATCCATGCCATCTCTTGTGAGAATTATTCAGCTGCCCCATTCTCCTGCCTTTTCCACACAGCCCTCTGAAAACCTTTTTCTTCAATTCTTAGTCCAATTCCGTTTTGAAAGCCATGATTGATTCTGTCCCCACTATGGACTCATGCATTGCTCTCAGGTTCTAATCACTCACTACATTAAATTTTTTTTATGTCATGTCATGCCTTTTTTCAGTCACCTGAAATGGTCCTCAACTTTTACACGAACAGAATATCCACCCCTTGTTGATTTCACTTAGCTGCACAAAAATTAATGAAAGCAAATGTACAGGTCAGAATTTTCTGACCATTCACGCCCTGTTGCTACTGCAAGCAAGGGCAGAGAATCTGGTGGGTAGCCAAATCTCCATTTACTGCAGTGGAACCAGAGAATCCCATCGGGTGAATAGCTGGATAATTCCAGCCACAGAGTGTCAATCAATCCTTGACTTATACTGAAGAAACCTATTGTTGAAAAGCATCTCAAAGGAATGGTTCAAAATTAAAAGGACTAGCTGAAAATGCAACCATGCATAAGCAAACCAGAAAGTATTCACAGAGAGATAAACAAGAATGGGCCATAACTTTTTATCTTCCCAACATCGGATTTGAGTGGATATGCCAAAGATGCGCTCGGAATTCCTTTCATAACTTCCCAGGTAAAGGTTGCACAGCAATTGTCCAGAAGCATTAACTTCCCCTGAACTGCACTGCACTAGGAACCTATCTGAAAAAGTGATTTAAATCACTAATTTTGGATGTTCCACCAGTATAATGCTAATATTATTCAGAAAAAGTGAGAAGAAATTAAACCTCTTCAAACTTTTGCATAACTATTTTGGGTGACTGGACTGTTCCCCGCATGAGATTCTTCCCCTCACCCCCCAACTAACCACCTCAATGGTATCACCCAACACCCCCCGATCCAGCTATAACCTCCCTGACCTGACCCTGCTATCCCTCCAGTGAATGATCTCACCATTCACTCCAATCTTATCTTACTTTAGACACAAGCCTATCAGTTCCATTTGGATCTTAAAAATTACTTGCTTTACAGCAGCTAGTTTAATAAAAAAGGGGGCTCCCCTTCACTACATTTAGAACATTAGACTTCAGAAATAGTTGTGCTGCCCAGATCTCTGTTGGCCTGAATTAAGAAGGTTAGTTGATGCAGGCACAGAGGGAATCAGGTACAGGTAAGTGGATATGGAGTTGCAATCTAGTATTAATTATCACTGACAAAGTTACGGCAGTGTTCACATTGATGACCTTTTGCCAGAATTGGGAAGAGTGAGAGATATGGCAGGGTTTGTAAAGTGAAGTAGCGGAGGGTAGAGAAAGGATAAAATGGGAGCTCTGTGTTAGAGTGGAAGGCAGGAAAAATTACATGACAAAAAGATAAGTGTCAGCTATTTAGGACTTTACCAGGACTAATTTCTTAACTGAGAAACTATCAATCTTTGTAATTCTTTATTCCAAAGGGTTATGGGATGCTTAGTCCTTTAAGGACTTTATATTCAAGATAAGGAATCTATACAGGATCTGCGGGAAAGTTCAAATCAAAATCAACAAATTTACTTAATGACTCCCAAATGAAGGTATCACCACTTTTCCACTTTTTATAGCCTTTATTAAACACGACCTGGAACCAACACAAATTAAATATCAATTAACAGGCAAATGATATTAAAAAGATATATTTTACTTTAATTTGCTGATATAACAAAAAATGTGTTACAAAAGCATTAATATTCCCATCAGCATGTATGGTCTGTTCTACAATACGTTTTCTTTATTCAGTTCTATCCAATAACAATTTTCACTTTAGAGTTTCATATATATGATTACTATCAGCAAGCTTACCTCCCATAAACTCAAGGATCGCAACAATCTTTTTAGTGTAGCTTTTCAAAGTTCCTTTTGAACTGACCAACCAGAACACCCCAGTTCAGAGTATAGCCATTATAAAATATCTAATTCCTGAGTCTTTGAGTTATTCACACAGCTTTCCAGGTCTTAGACCACTTTTAGCCAGCCCATACATTGTCAAGAGCTGCTCTATTGTCCAACAGAAAAACGGACCTACCCTGAGAGTGATTTCCTTTTTCTCCTCACAAGGATCTAGCATGTTCCTCTCGCCATCTTTGTCTTCTTTCTCCTTGTCTCTGGATTAGCACAATGATTTTTATCCTCTATATTCTTTGCTTGCAGCTCTCCTTTGCACCAGGCTACATGCCATTCATATCTCAACTCTCCTTCTGTTTGTACTGCTTCCAGATCAAGTCAGTATTTCTTATTGTCCAAGAAAGGTATAATTAATGCCTTTACAATTGACATAACTCTTAAAAGTCATTTTCAAACATTCCTAAAAAGAATTATAGATATTTTAAATAAATTTTTCTTGTTGTTCTGCTTCCAGGTCGAAGGTTGTCACAGAAGTTTCTTGGGTGCTAAGAGAAGCAAGAGATATGGAGGTTTGGTGAACAGTATTGTCATGGTCTTATTGAATGACAGAGCCAGAGGGGAAGTACTGTCTAGTCCTGTGCCTACTTTATCATGCTGCTTGAGATTTCAAGAGCAAAAATGCCTTGTATGTCATTCCACAGTACTCTGCCTGTAGGTTACCACTGTGGCATGGGGGAGATGGTATGTTTCAAGTCATTAACAACTATTGGCACAATTTTTTTATTTCTATTTTTATAGTGTGCAGCCAACTTGTTTAAGTGTGCAAATCATTTAAATGATATTCCATGGCTGGGAAGCTGCAGGAAAAGGGGTTGATTTGTGCTTGACATGCATGGGTACTTTCAGTTTATTCAAAATCAAATTCCACATTCCATATTCACACTCCTAATATTCTGAACAAACAGGATTTGACTCACAGGTTACATATTTGCTTTCACATTAATGCACATCTGAATAACTTCATTAATGTATAAGTTGTTGTATCAGGACATAAGTGGTTCTATTGTGTGTCCTGGTTCCTGTAGTTACTGACATTGACATGGAACAGTGGGCTGTTTTTTCAATGCTAGCAATGCCACATATGCATCAAAGAAGTGCAATGTACATGCAGAACCATTTCATGACTTTCAGATGACAATTAACTCTTAATATTAATCAAAAATACTTGATCTATTTGGTCATTTGCTAACAGAATGTGGTAACTGGGGAATTTTCACAGTAAGTTAATTTACAGTGTTAATGTAAGCTTACTTGTAACTAATAAAAGAAACTTTAAAAAAGTTTAAAAAATATCTTAGGCATATCAATAGGACGGCTGCACTTAGTGAAGAAGATATGAATGTAGAACTAGAAACAATGGGGAATGGTCAATAAATGCTCTTACAAATGGAAAGTTGTTTCAAGTGGTGTTCCACAAGATTCAGTGTTGGGGCCTACGCTATTTCTGTTATAAATTAATGATTTGGAGTGAACGTGGTGGGCATGGTTGGAAAATTTGAAGATGACACAAAGATTGGTTGAGTAGTGGACAGTGTGGAGGATGGCTATAATCTACAAAACAATATTGATGGGTTGGTGCAGCGGGTGATAAAGGGGTGCGTGGATTTTAACATGGAAGTGTGAGGTAATGCATTTAGGGAAGTCAAACAGTTATAAGCAATAAAAGGGACTATGCTAAGAGGGGTAGATGAAATGAGAGATCTTGATGTACAAGTACACAGGTGCCTAAAAGCAGCAGTTCAAATAGACAAGGTTGTAAGGAAGGCACAGAAACATTGAAACTAGGGGTAGGCCATTTGGCCCTTCGAACTTGCTCCGCCATTCATTATGATCATGGCCGATCATCAAATTCATTATCCTGACCCCTCTTCCCCCTCCATTTCCCTTAATCCCTTTAATCCAGGAATTATATTTCATTTCTTCTTGAAATTACAACATTTTGCCCTCACCTATTTTCTGTGGTAGTGAATTCCACACATTCACCACTTCTGGATGAAAAAATTTCTCCTCACCTCTGTTCTAAAAGGTTTACCCCCAATTCTCAAACTATGATCTCTAGTTCTTGACTCCACCACTATTTGGGAATAGTCTTTCTGAATCTACTCTGTCTAACCCTGTTGAAATTTTATTTCACTCTTCTGAACTCCAATGAATACAATCCTAACCGACTTGCTCTCTCCTCATAAACAGACCTGCCATTCCAGGATTTAACCTGGTAAACCTTTGCAGTACTCCCTCTATAACAAAGACATCCTGCCTCAGCAACAGCTAAGTAAAACATCTCTCTTCCTATACTAAAATCTTCTTACTGCCTGAGTTGCTGGTGGAGGCAGAGTTCTTTTAAAAATATCTATATCTATACCTTAAGTGATGTAACCTACAGCGCTATGGGCTGGATATAGGAAAGAGCACCTGGGTATCTACGAGCTGGCATGGACAAAATGGCTGAATGGCCTCTTTCTGTGCTGTAACCTTGCTTTGGTTCTAATTTGGAGATAGTTTCTGGTAGGAGTGTGATATAATTTGCCTGAATGTAAGTTTGGCAAATGTGCACCCAAATGTCAGTGTTCAGTTTGCATTGATTTGAAGGTGAAGGAAGCTACGTTGCATTTGATGAGAACTGTAGAATGAAATGATCCATAATTAGTATTCTGTAAGATCTGCATCCCCGGTACCTTTATGCAAAGTGTATGAAAACTGAGGACAGCTTTGCTGCAGCGTCCCTTGACATTTGCCAGGAGAACACATCATGAAATAGCATTCTACCAGCCCATGAATTTTCCTCCATGATCTTACTAGATATCAGTCTGGAGATTGGGAGTATGTGATTTACTGAGTGGGACTCAAGGCATTTGCCAAGAAGCCATGTCTGCTAATTTTTACTAACAGGCTCCTATGTCTAGTGATATTGTAAATTTATCGAATTTCATCTCACATGATACCAAAACCATTGATGGTCTTCAGAAGCTAGATGTCAGTAGAAAATTAACAGACTTTGCTGCACTGCGATTTTGAAATGACCTTGTCTGTGTTCCAGAGTTGCAAGATGAATTTGATAAGCGAAATCTATCTTTTGAACAGAATTGTTAACAAGTATGAGAAATTACTCAGATAAGCTCAGCAGAGACTGACAGCCAACTTCCACATATGAGGACAGCCTCAATTGGGATCTTGAGTTCATGTCACACTATCTGTAACCCCCACAACTTGCCTGAGCTTGCAAAATCTCACTAACTGTTCTAGCTGGAGACAATTCTTTAACCTGTGCTTAACCCTCTCTCCACTCACATTGTTTGCACCTGTAAACACTTGATTACCTGTTAAGATTCGCATTGTAATCATTATCCTGTAACTGAGTTTCTGTCTATACATGCTCTGCTTGTGAACCAAACTTTTCACTCTTGTGATGAAGGAGTAATGCTCCAAAAGCTCATGCTATCTGTTGGACTATAACCTGGTGTTGTGAGACTACTTACTATGCTTAAAATTAGGTGGGAGGTTTAGAGAGAATTCAAAAGTTTTTTTTTAATTGGTGGAAGGATCAAGAACCACAGAGGCAGAATGGTAGCACAGTGGTTAGCACTGCGTTCGATTCCTGGCTTGGATCACTGTCTGTTTGGAGTTTGCACATTCTCCTCGTGTCTACGTGTGTTTCTTTTGGGTGCTCTGGTTTCCTCCCAAAGTCCAAAGATGTGCAGGTTAGGTTGATTGGCCATGCTAAAAAATTGCCCCTTAGCGTCCTGAGATGCATAGGTTTAGAGGGATTAGCGAGTAATTATGAGGTTAGGGCCTGGGTGGGATTGTGGTCGGTGCAGATTCGATGGGTCAAATTACCTCTTTCTGCACTATAGGGTTTCTATTCTGTGATCTATGAACCAGAGGTGGATATCTGGAGGTAATTGACAAAAGAAGAATAGAGATGTGTGGAAAAGCTTTGTTAATGCAAGAAGTAATTAGGATCTAGAATTCACTGCTCAAAAGTATGGTGGAGGCAAATTTTAAGGTATTCAAAAGAGATTTAGACTACCTGAAAAAGACGAATGTGCGAGACAATGGGGAGCAGGCAAGAGGCATGACATAAATTCAGTTCGGTTTACAAATGGTGTACCTCAGGGATCTGTTTTGGGACCACTGTTGTTTGTCATTTTTATAAATGACCGAGATGAGGGTGTAGAAGGATGGGTTAGTAAATTTGTTGACGACACCAAAGTTGGAGGAGTTGTAGACAGTGAGGATGGATGTTACAGTTTGCAGAGGGACATAGATAAGCTGCAGAGCTGGCCCGAGAGGTGGCAAATGGAGCTTAATACGGAAAAGTGTGAGGTGATTCACTTTGGTAAGAGTAACAGGAGTACAGAATATAGGGCTAATGGTAGGACTCTTAACAGTGTCGATGAGTAGAGAGATCTCAGTGTATATGTGCGTAGCTCCCTGAAAGTTGGCACCCAGGTTGATAAGGTTGTTAAGAAGGCATACGGTGTGTTAGCTTTTGTTGGTAGAGGGATTGAATTTCAGAGCCATGAGGTCATGTTGCAAATGTACAAAACTCTGGTGCGGCTGCACTTGGAGTATTGCATACAGTTTTGGTTGCCGCATTATAAGAAAGATGTGGAGGCATCGAAAGGGTGCAGAGGAGGTTTACCAGGATGTTGCTTGGTATGATGGGAAGATCTTATGAGGAAAGGCTGAGAGACTTGAGGTTATTTTCATTAGAGAGAAGAAAGTTAAGAGGTGACTTAATTGAGGCATACAAGATAATCAGAGGGTTAGATAGGGTGGATAGTGAGAGCCTTTTTCCTTGGATGGTGACAGCTAACACGAGGGAACATAGCTTTAAATTGAGGGGTGGTAGTTATAGGACGGATGTCAGAGGTACGTTCTTTACTCAGAGGGTAGTATGGGCATGGAATGCCCTGCCAGCAGCAGTTGTGGACTCGCCAACATTGAGGGCGTTCAAATGGTCAGTGGATAGGCATATGGATAACATTGGAATAGTTTAGGTTAGAGGGTCATTAGATTGGTTCCACTGGTCGGTGCAACATCGAGGGCTTGTACTGCACTATAATGTTCTATGTTCTAATTTGCTTCTTGAAAAAGTCGGCACAAACACAATGTACCAAATGCCCTCTTTCTGTGCTTAGCACCAGTGCACCTGTAATTCATCCAAAAGATGGTACGAATCTAGAGAATCTATGTTGACTCAATGGGCTGAAAAAGCTGCTTCTGCACTGTAAGGATTCTACAATAGAGAGAAGCCAAGGAACTATAGACTATTAAGTCTGACATCAGTGGTAGGGAAACTGTTGGAAAAGACTTGAAAGAGAAAATCTGTCTCCACTTGGACAGACAAGGTTTTATCAGGGATAGTCAGCATAGCTTTGTTAGAAGGAGGTCATGCCTAACAAATCTGATAAGGGTAGTGCACTTGACGTTCTTCACCCACATGGGATGCACAGGGTAATTTGATAAGATGGATTCAACATTGGCTGAATTGTCGGAGACAGAGGGTGATAATAGAAGGCTGCTTTAGTGACTGGAAGCCAGTGTCGAGTGGTGTACTGCAGGGATCTGTGCTGGGTCCCCTATTATTCATCATTTATATAAACGATCTAGATGACTATGGAGGGGTAGGATTTGTAAGTTTGTGGATGACGCAAAGATTGCCAGATGGTTAACAGTGAGGTTGACTGTCTTTAGCTTCAGAAAGATATGGATGAAATGGTCAAATGGTCAGATAAGTGACAGATGGAATGTAATCCTGAAAAATGTGAGGTAATACACTTTGGAAGGAGTGACTCGATAAGGTGGTATTCAATGAATGGGTGACACTAGAAGGTTCTAATGAACAAAAGGACCGTGGCGTGTTGGTCCATAGTCAAGGCATGTTAATGGGGATGTGTGTGGTGGGCAGGGGCTATCAGCTAGAGTACTGTGTGCAGTTCTGGTCGCCACATTATAGGAACAATGCAATTGTACTGGAGGGGGTGCAAAGATTATTCACCAGAATGTTGCCTGGGATGGAGCATTGAAGTTATGAAAATAGGCCTGGATTGTTTTTATTAGAGCAGAGAAGCCTGAAGAACTACCAATCAAGGAGTATGAGATTATGAGGGGCATGGACAGAGTGGCTAGGAAGTGAAGAGTTGGTATAAATGGATATTTTTCCAATTGGCAGGCAATGACTAGTGGGATACCACAGGGATCTGTGCTGGAAGTAAGCATAAAGGTACAGCAGGCAATTAAAAAAGGCAAATAATACCATGCACTGGCCTTCATGGCAAGGGGATTTGAGTAGAAGAAGAGGGAGGTTTTATTGCAATTGTACAGGGTGTTAGTGAGGCCACACCTGGATTACAATGTATAGTTTTGGAGATCCTTATCAGAGGAAGGATGTTCTTGGTATAGAAGATTTACCAGCTGATTCCTGGGATGGCAAGTTTGTGGGAAAAAACTAAGTTTGTCCCGATGATGGGAGCGTCCAGAACTTGTGATCACAGTTCAGGATAAAGAGGTAAACCTTTTCAGACTAAGTTGAGGAGAATCTGTGGGGTTCACTAGCACAGAAAATAGTTGAGGCCAAAACATTGTGTGATTTTAAAAGAAATTAGACATAGCTCTTGGAACTAAAAAAAAAATCAAGAGATACGGGGGAAGGCAAGATCAAGGTATTGAATTTTATGATCAGCCATGATCAAAATGAGTGATGGAGCAGGCTGAAAGGGCCAAATAATAACTCCTGCTTTTATTTTCTACATTTTATTTGACATCCCATAACATTTAAGGCTATGGGCTGGTAAATGGGATTTGTTGGGTGCTTACCTGTTTTTCCTATGCCGAATGGGCCGAAGGGCCTCTTCTACATTGTGTGATTCTGATTGTACTGATCCTAGTTGGATAGCAATGAAATATTGAGATTTTGGGCAATTCCAAATGATCAAACTTCAGAACAAGAGATTCTGTTTTGAGAGCACCTCTGCTGAGAGGGAAGAATCTTAATCTTCAGAAAACTATTGACATGAGCAGAAGCTCTGAGCTAATCATCCACTTCCCTGAAGTGTATTAATAGGAGAATTGATGAGGTTTTCCATTATGTTGAGAGGCAATACATTGGAGTCTTCCATGCACAAGGTACTGATTGAAAATAAGGAAAATTCATAAAAGAACCAGCAAAGAGATCAAGACCAGAGCATTGGATATAAATCTTGTGGAAGACACTGCACGTAAAGGAGAATGAAGCATTTTCAGTACGGGGAGGGTAGTGCTCTAAATGCAAGAAATTCAATCACTTCACACGCAAATGGATGACTACCTCAGAGCATGGGTGGCTCTTCTGTGGGTAGAGGACAGGCGCTGTCTTCCATTGGGTATACTGTTCTGTGGGTGGAGAGTTCCGTGTACTTAGGGAAGGAGGGAATTCCATGTGAGAAGTGCAGAGGGCAGCTCTGTGAGGGCTGGGGTTTATTTTTCTTTTTCTAAATCAGGGTGCACTGATCATTTGTAAACCTCAGTTGCTGGTGGGGCAGGCTCTCCGACATTGGGGCTGTCACTTATTTTTGCCTAAGTGGCTAACAATGCAGAGGAGGAACCTTTGGGATGAACAGCTTCGAATTCATTCTTCCCACCACTTTGGCAATCTGTCAAAAACCAGAAAATTCAACCTAATAATAATGACTGACTGGTGAGATGTCAGATGTAATCATCTGATGATTCATTCTATACCCTGGAACAGGCTGATGTGATCAAGTCATGAGGTGAAAAATCATATAGGACTGATAATTTGATTTGATTTATTATTGGCACATGTATTGGCAGCAACTGAAAAGGAAAGAGTCAAATTGGACTCCCCTGGAAGGCCGCTGCCCTCCATTCGACATGTCTGCCCGAGCCGTCAGGAAGTGTTTCAATACCAGATTCATCAGCCGCATTCAGAAGACAGCCCAAATATCACCCAAGCACAATGCAACGCCATCCGTGTTCTCAAGACCAATTGCAACATTGTCATCAAACCAGCAAAGGAGGGGCCATCGTCAGACTGAACAGAACGAATTACTGATAACTGAACAATGAGGAACGCTACAGACAGTTATCTGCGGATCTAATCAAAACATACTGTCAACTCAACATACTGATCAAGACCTTTGATCTGGATCTTCAGAGCACCCTCTGTGCTCTCATTCTATGTACTCCCCACACCGGAGATCTCTACTGCCTCCCGAACATACACAAGGCAAACACATCCGACTGAACCATTGTATCAGACACTGGAATGCTGTGCGAGAACTTCTCTGGTTATGTCGAGAGCACCTTAAAACCCAGCTTTTGTCGCAACGCTACAGACTTTCTATAGAAGCTCAGCACACATGCAGCAGTTGAACCAGGAGCACTCCTCATCACAACGGATGTCTCGGCACTCTACACCAGCATTCCCCACAACACTGGCATTGCTGCAACTGCCTCAGTACACAACGTTGACAACTGCCAATCTCCACATGTAATTTTACAACTCATCCACTTCATCCTGGACCACAACATCTTCACCTTCAACAACCAATTCTTCATTCAGACACACAGAACAGCCATGGGGATCAGATTTGGACCTCAATATGCCAATATCTTCATGCACAGGTTCGAACAAGATTTCTTCATCACACACGACCTTCAACTGACACTATACACTAGAAACATCGATGACATTTTCTTCCTTTGGACTCATGGCGAACAATCACTGAAACAACTATATGATGACATCAATATATGATGACATCAATATTCCATCCCACCATTAGACTCACCATGGACTACTCTCTGGAACTGGTTGCATTTCTGGACACACGCATCTCCATTAAGGACGGTCACTTCAGCACTTCACTGTACTGCAAGCCCACAGTTAACCCCACGATGCTCCACTTCTCCAGCTTCCACCCTAAACATGATAAAGAAGCCATCCCCTATGGACAAACCTTCTGTATACACAGCATCTGCTAGATAAGGGGGATTGCAACAGACATCTCCAGACGCTGAAAGATGCCCTCATAAGAACAGGATATGGCATTTGACACGCCACAGCAAGAAAATGCACCAATCTTCTCAGAAGACAAACACAGGTCAGTACTTCCCAGAGCGGAGAAGCTACGACACCTTCTCCAAAGTCTTCAATATGTCATTGATGAAGATGAACATCTTGCCAAGGCCATCACCATACCCCCCACCTCTTGCCTTCAAACAATGCACAACCTCAAACAGATCATTGTCCGCAGCAAACTATCCAGCCTTTGGGAGAACAATGACCACGACACCACACAATCCTGCCACAGCAACCTCTGCAAGACATGCCAAATCACTGACATGAATACCATCATCTCATGTGAGAACACCATCCACCAGGTACACAGTACATACTCCAGCAATTTGGCCAATGTTGTCTACCTGATATTCTGCAGGAAAAGATATCCTGAGGCACAGTACATTGGGAAGACTATGTAGACGCTATGACAATGGATGAATGAACACTGCTCGACAATCACCAGGAAGAGTGTTCTCTTCCTGCTGGGGCACACTTCAGCAGTCGTGGCATTCGGCCTCTGATCTTTAGGTAAGCATTCTCCAAGGTGGCCTTCACAACACACGACAGTGCAGAATCGCTGAGCAGACCCGAGAACCAAGTTCTGCACACACAAGGATGTCTCAACTGGGATCTTGGTTCATGTCATACTATTTGTAACCCCCATGACTTGCCTGGACTTGCAAAATCTTACTAACTGTCTTGGCTGAAGACAATACACATCTCTTTAACCTGTGCACCTCTCTCCATCCTCATTGTCCATACCTTTAAGACTTAATTACCTGTACACTCGCATTCCAACCATTATTTTGTAAGTTGAGTTTGTGTCTTTATATGCCTTGTTTCTGAACTGAAATCCCACTCATCTGATGAAAGAGCACTCTTCGAAAGCTAGTGGCTTTTGCTATCAAATAAACCTGTTGGATTTTAATCTGGTGTTGTGAGACTTCTTACATGTATAGCTATACAGAGAAAAGTATGTTTCTTGTGCACCTTACAAACAAGGCATACTTCATAGTATGTTCACAGTTCATATAGCACACCATTCATAGAGTATATAGAGAAAGAAAGAAGGGGAGGGTGCAGAATGTAGTGTTACAGTCATAGCTAAGTATAGAGAAAGATCAACTTAATATAAGGTATATCTATTCGAAAGTCTGATGGCAGCACAGAAGCTGTTCTTGAGTCGTTTGCTACGTGATCTCAGACTTTTGTATCTTTTTCCTGATGAAAGAAAGTAGAAGAGAGAATTCTGGCTTCTTTCCCAAGGCAGTGGGAAGTACAGACATTGTCAATGGATGGGAGATGTGATGGGCTACATTCACAACTCTTTGGAGTTTCTTGCAGGAGTCATACCAAGCTGTGATACATTCAGAAAGGATGTTTTCTATGATGCATTTGTAAACATTGGAGAACCATAGTGGACAGGCTGAATTTCTTTACCATTCTAAGAAAATTGATGGGCTTTCTTAACAGTAGCATCAGTGTGGAGAGACCAGGACAGGGAGTTGTTTATCTGGACATCTAGAATTTGAAGCTCTCAACCACTTCCATTCATGGCTGCAGAAGGAGAACATCAGGTTAATGGGAAATGAAAATAAACAATGGTGCGACATCACACACAGCACGTTCGAAGGAGAGTTCCAGCTGCCCTCGCATCCAGCCTGAAAGTCAAGGCAAAAAAACGGAAAAGGGAGGAAATCAAGGAAGCAGACTGGATTAGCAGTGAAGAATTCAGGAAAGCTGAGAATGTACAAAGATCCAAAAGATCTCAAGAAAACTGAAGAGATCTCATTATTGCACACCAAACTGTGAAGAAATTCTGCCAGAACCTGCCATGACAAAAGTCTTTATTACCTTAAACATGGATACTGGCAAATGATGTTGGATGAAAATAGCAGTTTCCTGATTACATTCTGAATACCATCTGGAAAATACATGTGGTTGTGCTTGCTTTTTGGCATATCTAATGCTCTAGGAGAATGTCAGTGCAGAAAATCAAGGCTCTTCCAGAAGTGGGAATGATTGTGGACAATTTCCTAGTCTATGGTTGTGGAGACATGATGGAAGACATCACCACAGACCATTATTAGAAACTAATGAGGCTGCTGGAAATAACTCACCAGACAAATCTAAAGCTGAACAAGAAAAAAACCTCAGCTAAAAATCTGCTGACAGCTAAAGAACATGACTCTGATCTTAATAAGCAGTAACTTACAAGAGCGAAACAGCAACCAACAGATAAGAAAGCAGCTACGTTGCAACGATGCATTGGATTTGTGAATCAATTTCATGCCCAATTTGTTGTCAGTGTGAACCACCATCCAAACTCACTGAAAAGCATGTTCAATGTATTGGAACACAAAACAAGAAGCAGATTTCATTCAACTGAAACAAGTAGTGACCAGTGCTGAGATAAAATGATATCAGTGACAAAGTCACCACAACGTGAAGTCAGTGATAAAGGACTTGCAACAATCCCCATGCAGCGAGGACAACCAATTGCAACTGCGACCAGAGCATTAACAAAAATGGAACTACGCCACATACACATCAAGAAAAAATTGCCTTGTTATTTTCTTTGCTTGTTGAGAATTTCAATAATTGATTTTTGGAGAGAGAAAGTGTTCATATGATCTGACCACAAACCACCTCAAAGTATCTTTCTCGATCCATTCCAAAGAATCTGCAATGGATGTTATTCTGTTTGCAGAGATATAATTTGGAAGTGAATCTCAAACAAGTGAAGCAGGTGTACACTGGTAACATGTTATTGAGTTTGTTTGGAGGAGTTTGATGATGCTAGAACCAATTGAACAGCTCTATACCTTAGCCACAATGCTGTTGGAGCCCTCATTCCAGCAGTCTTGAACCGGCACCCACCATTTTCTCCGGGGTAGTGGGGAAGAAGAGGGGAGAGAATGGAAACAGGTTGTGCTTGGCACATTGATGGTTTATGGAAGAAGCAACAGATGTAAAAGTACAGTTGTCATCAAGCAAATCCAATTTGTGATGCAGGGATTTCCGAAACATGACACGTGCTTTTGACATTTGGGGAAAAGGTCCAAAGCCATTGGAGCTATTTAGAGAGGTACAATAGTCTTTTATACAGGTAGGGTACTCTTTAGGAGTGACCTTTGGGACTATTGAGAATATACATGGATGTATATTCATGGAGTTATTTAAGAGATACTTAGATGGGCACATGAGCAGAATAGGGATGGACGCATATAGGAGACTGATTTAAAATAGGGATAATGAGCCTTGGGACGTCCCTGGGAATTGCATAAGTTGTGCATGATATTGATGTATTTCTGTTTTATCGTACAAGTACTTCGGTCCGCCTTGTTGTCTAACAAGGGGCATACATGCGATGGGTCGTGAGGGGGCTGCTCTTGGATTTTTCGAGAGTATCCTAGTGCTTCACGTCATTAGTGTACGCTTGAAACGGACCAGTTGGTGGGCAACACGACAGCTCAGTGACTATCGCTGTGCTGTGCAGATATATGGATTTGGGCTGGTATCTGAGGGAGTTTGCGCATTCTCCCCGTGCTTGCGTGGGTTTTTTTCGGGTGCTCCGGTTTCCTCCCACACCCCAAAGATGTGCTCTTAGGCTGACTGGCAAAACAAATTCTCCCTAAATTGTCTTGCTAATTTGGTTCCAATGCAGATTTCTATAAACATAGACAGGGATCATCGAGGTGGTGGCGTGGGCTCGTTGGGCCGAAGGGCCTGTTTCCTGTGCTGTTTTGTCTTTGTTTTTTGTATGTGTGTAAAAAGTGCATCAGCTTAATGGAACTGTCAAACTATCAAGTTATTTAAATTCCCAGCCCCTTTAAATTTTTGAAAACATTCCAGCCTGCAGTTTAGTTGAAAAGAAAATAGGCTTGCTATTTTACTATTTTGTTAACATAGTGTTCATTGACTGCTTTCCTAACCTATCACTACCACAGTGGGGAGCCTGCAAGTTCACAGTTTGCCAGCTCTAAGTTGTTGTAAAGTAATTACTGGCTTTAATGTGGGGCTATGAATACAAGGTATTTTGAATGAATATAGAAGTATTACATACTTGAAGGAATTTTTTTCATCTAAGTTTAAGTACTTGAAGAGTTATTAATGACTATAATCCATAGAATTCATAATCACATCTAAAATAGCTTTCCGCAGTGGACTGCAACAGAATTTTATTTTACTTCATATCACCATGGCTCCTGAGACCTATCGTAGATACTAGATAAAGTGACATGGAAGCTGTAAAAAGGTAAAGGGTAGGGATGAGTCAGCATTAAGTTTTACATGAGTTATCAAGGGAAATGAGGACAAATGGGGATCAGAGAATCATAGAATCTCAATGGTGTAGGAGAAGGCCATTCGGCCCATTGAGCCTGAACTGACAACAATCCCACTTATGCCTTATCCACCAAAAGATATAAGAATACAAAGGCCTCAATTTTCCCAAAAATAAAACTAAGGATGGAATGTTATGGCTGTTCATGCCAGTGGAATTTTCCCATCCTACTGCAGTGAACAAAGATTTAGTTGGGCGCCAAATTCTCTGATCCTGCTATAGCAGGATTGTGACGTGAACAGCCTTTCTGCCCAAGTGTCATAACAACAAGAACACTGGAGTGATCCACACTAGTTTGTCCAACACAGTCAGAATCACAATCATAAAAACCCTGCAGTGCAGAAGGAGCTATTTGGTCTATTGAGTCTGCACCAACAACAATCCCACCCAGGCCCCAACCCCATAACTCCAGATATTTACCCCCACTAATCCCTCAAACCTACTATCCCAGAACACTAAGGGGCAATTTAGCATAGCCAATGCACCTAACCCACACATCTTTGGCCAGTGGAGGAACTGGAGCACCCAGTGGAAACTCAAGCAGACAGAGTGCAAACATGCAAACTCTACACAGATAGTGACCCAAGCCAGGAATTGATCCCTGGAGCTGTGAGACAGCAGTGCTAACCCCTGTGCTAGCATGCCACCCCAAATCATCCCATGCTTAGTGCACTGAAAGAACCTGCAAATGAAACACATGGTATGGAGTCTCCTGGCAAGTGACTTGCCCAAACTGGCTCACAGTTTTGTACAATTACCAAGGAGGGTGCTGCATTTAAATGCTCCTTCTGCACAGCCAGTCACGCCAGGAGGAAGAAAAGTCATGACATTGTTGCAATTGCTTCATGACAATTTGACTGTACTACTCTTGATTGGGAGATCTAAACAGACAATTTAAAAATGTGGACCAGGGTCAAACTAGAGCTCTGAGGGAGAGTCATCTTGACTCTAAATCTTGGCTAGTTCTCTCTCCATGGATGCTGTTAGGCCTGCTGAGTTTTTCCAACATTTTTGTTTCAGATTCCAGCATCTGCAGTGTTTTACTATTGTCTTAGAGTTTAGCTCACTGCCACTTCTCTTCCAGGGATGCTTTCCCTGAGGAAGAACTGCTCTTCTCTCCAATAGACAGTCCGTTTGATTTTTTTCACCTTATTCACCTTCATTGTTTTCCATTTCCCTCCTGGTGTCGACAAGGTGTTTCCCCAAACTCACTTTCACAACCAGATTTCTTTTCTTAGTGACTGTTGCCATCTCTAACTCACCCCACGTGAATTCCAACTAAAGTTCCATCCCTCATCTTTCAAATCCACTCAGGATTACAAGTTATCTCCAGGACATACTACATTCCTTGGATTGCTCCTGAGATCCACACTTAATGCCATGCACCTCCATACCACACACTCTAATAGCACCAACTCACAAAAAAAACTGAGCTCTGACAAAGGGTCACCCTGACTCAAAATGTTGGTTCTATTCTCTCTCCACACATGTTATAAGAACTGTTGAATTTTTACAACATGTTCTGTTTTTGTTTCAGATTCCAGCATCTGCAGTATTTTGCTTTTATCAAGAATGGCTGTGTTTTGGCCCCCATATGATTTATGATCTACTTGACAATGGCTATTTGCCTCACCAAAGATCAACTGCCCTCTAGTTTCAGTAAATGGAAAACTTGTTAACCCCAATTGCTTCCATGCCAAAATTAACCTAACCACCACTGACACACATGATGTCCATTTTGCAGATGGCAGTCATGTCATTGCCCACTCTGTGCAGATTTGCAAGACACTGCACTCTCGATCCCTTCAATTCTGCATGCGAGAAGCTGGACCTCTCCTTGAATGTTGCCAAAACAAAATTCTGATGTGGTCAGCAGATATTTCACCTCCCATATACTTGAAGGGTCAGTTACATAGGGACATAGGCTCAAGTGAAGGACAGGAGGTTTGAGGGGACGTGAGGAAAAACCTTTTTAGTAGAGGGTGGTGATGGTTTGGAATGCGCTGCCTGGGAAGATGATATTGCCTCACATTCTTTAAGAAGCATCTGGATGAACATTTGGCACATCATAATATTCAGGGCTATGAGCCAAGTGCTGGCAGATGGGATCAGGTGAGAGTTCAGATATTTTTTAACACACTGGTGTTGAACTCAATGGGCCGAAGGGCCTCTCCTGTGCTGTATGGTTCTATGACTCCATTTATGTTGAGGGAAAATCTCTGGAATATATTAAAAACTTCCCATAGCTTGACAGTCACCACTCTCAAAAGGACTACATTGATAAAGAGATCCAACACTGGATCAACTATGTTGGTTCAACCTCATTTGATTTGATTTATTATTGTCATGTGTATTCTGATACATTGTTTCTTGGACACTATGCAGATAAAGTGTAGAGTACATAGGGGAGAAGGAAAGGAGAGGGTGCAGTATATAGTGTTGTGGTTATAGATAGGGTATACAGAAAAATCAGCTTAATATATGGTAGGTTCATTCAAAAGTCTGATGGCAGCAGGGAAGAAGCTGTTCTTGAATTGGTTGGTGTATGTTAGAACATAGAACATAGAACACTACAGCACAAACAGGCCCTTCGGCCCACACGTTGTGCCGATCATATCTATACTTACTAGGCCATAGACCTATCTGTAACTCCCAATCCCATTACATCCCATGTACTCATCCAGAAGTCTCTTAAAAGACCCCAGCGAGTTCGCCTCTACCACCACTGACGGCAACCGATTCCATTCGCTCACCACCCTCTGAGTGAAAAACTTACCTCTAACATCTGCTTTGTACTTGCCCCCCAGCACCTTAAACCTGTGTCCTCTCGTACAGACCATTTCAGCCCTGGGAAATAGCCTCTGAGAATCAACTCTAACTATTTCTCTCAACATCTTATAAACCTCTATCTGGTCACCTCTCAACCTTCGTCTCTCCAGGGAGAAGAGACCTAGCTCTCTCAACTTATCTTCATAAGACATGCCCCCCCAATCCAGGCAACATCCTTGTAAATCTCCTCTGCACCCTCTCAATAGCTTCCACATCCTTCCTCTAGTGGGATGACCAGAACTGCGCACAGTACTCCAAATGGGGTCTGACAAGAATCTTATAAAGTTGCAGCATTACCTCCCGACTCCTAAACTCAATTCCTGTATTAATGAAGGCCAGTACACCATATGCCTTCTTGACCACATCCTCCACTTGCGGGGCAGATTTAAGAGTCCTTTGAACCCGGACCCCAAGATTTTTCTGCTCCTCAACACTGCCAAGACTCCTACTCTTGATATTATACTGCTTCATCTCATTGTTCCTGCCAAAATGGATCACCACACATTTATCTGCGTTGAAGTCCATCTGCCACTTCTCCGCCCAGTCTTGCATCCTATCTATGTCTCGCTGCAACTTCAGACATCCCTCCAGACTATCCAGAACACCACCAACTTCGTATCGTCGGCAAACTTACTAACCCATCCTTCCACTTACTCATCCAGGTCATTTATGAAAATGACAAACAGCAAGGGTCCCAGAACAGATCCCTGGGGCACTCCACTGGTGACTGACCCCCATGCAGAAGAAGACCCATCCACAACCACTCTCTGCCTTCTGCAGGCAAGCCAGTTCTGGGTCCACAAGGCCAAAGCCCCTTGGATCCCATACCCTCTCACCTTCTCAAGAAGTCTTGCATGGGGGACCTTATCAAACGCCTTGCTGAAATCCACGTAAACCACGTCCACTGCTCTTCCTTCATCAATGTGTTCAATCACATTTTCGAAGAATTCAACTAGGCTCGTAAGGCAAGATCTGCCCTCAACAAAGCTGTGTTGACTATTCCTAATCATATTGAATTTCTCTAAATGTTCATAAATCCTATCTCTCAGAATCCTCTCCATCAACTTACTGACCACTGAGGTCAGACTCACTGGTCGGTAATTGCCCGGGCTATCCCTATTCCTCTTCTTGAAAATAGGCACCATATTCGCAATGTTTTCAGACTTTTGTATCTTTGTCCTGACGAAAGAAGGTAGGAGAGAGTATGTTTTGGAAATGCCGGATTTGGACTAAGAAAGGCACAATAAGAAGTCTAACAACACCAGGTTAAAGTACAATGGCTTTATTTGATAAGACAAGCTTTCAGAGCACTGCCTCTTCATCAGCAAGTGGAAGAGAGTACGTTCAGGTGCGTGAGGTCCTTGATAATGCTGGCTGTTTTTCCAAGGCAGTGGGAAGTGCAGATAGAGTCAATGCTTGGGAGGCCGGTTTGCATGGGAACTAGGCTACATTCACAGCCCCTTTGTAGTTTCTTGCAATCCTGATCAGAGGAAAAGCCATACTGGCTGTAATACATCCATGTGATACATCATAAAAATTATGGCAGCTACGTTTGATAAATGAACCTCTGCAGGATAAGGCTATTTATTCAGAATGACAACTACCAAAAATAAGAACAAAGGTAACATAAATGCCAGAAATGGCAAAAGTGAGATTCATGAATATAAAATCAGGATTATTTTAGTTGTTCAAGTATTAATGATCGCATCACCGTTAAAAGCCCAGAAGTGCAAAGTCACGTTTTACATTAGCATAAACCCGTAACACAATTGTCCCCTCCTTCCATCAGTGATGAGCCACATTAGCAACATCATTTTAATAAATTAACAAATTATCAAGCTCATGTGCTGGAATTAGCCCCCCCATATCAAAAATCCATTCACCGCAATGTGATGACACAAAAGTGTGAAGCATGATTGGTCTCCAAAGGCATGCACTTGGTGAACAGTACTCCATTAAGGGCTCAGGTTGAGTGCAGTGCCTACGTAAAGCCTTAGCATCAGGCTG
Source organism: Sphyrna mokarran (assembly GCA_024679065.1). Taxonomy (NCBI): domain Eukaryota; kingdom Metazoa; phylum Chordata; class Chondrichthyes; order Carcharhiniformes; family Carcharhinidae; genus Sphyrna; species Sphyrna mokarran. Next base: position 111,238,264 of record JAGIQG010000007.1, on the reverse strand, counting down.
GCACTGCCAGGCACTACTCTAGCATCAAGCACTGCCAGCTTGATGCTAAGGTAGTGCCTGGGCAGTGATGGGGGGGGAGGTGCCAGGATAGTGCCAAAGGGATTCTGGAGAGGGGGAATGTACATAGATAAACTGGTTTGCTTGCTGTGCACTGAGACAGCCTTTAAAAATGGTGCCCGAGTGTCGAAGTTGAAGGTGGCATGGTGAATCAGAGGCCACCCTGCCAATGATATGCTGTGAAAATCATAACTTTCACATTTTTTTCTTAAAAAGCCGCACTATACGGTGGAAAAAACTGCCATCACCATTGGCCTTGATGTTGCTTTTCCTGCCCAACATCAGTCTTTGCTAATGTCAGAGAAAATTCTTGTCATTACTGCACATTCAATTGTCATATTCATTCCTGACCCACTGGTTAACAGTTCACAGGAAAGTTACTTCTTTATGTTCAAATGCTATACAATAGATTGTTAACTTTTACAACATTTTCTCTTGAAGGCCAAATTTATTATTACAAACTATCAGCAGTGTACGCAAATTACTGATTAAAGTAAGCACGCTTGAGAAATTCCAGTCAGTGAAATGCAAAATAAATGAATCCAAGCATTGTTAGACTAATTCCCTCGTTGTAACAGTAACATATTAAATAATTTCTGTATTCTTACTTTTACACTCAAAATATGTAGACAACTGACCTCTTGGTGCTGAACATTTTCACAAAGTTTTGTCTCTCTCATGGAAGATTTGGATCTCACAGGTGGTAGGTTTGCAGCCCGCTTTAGTTGACCTATTGAAAACGTAGGAAATAGATTGGAAACAATTCAAGTACAGAAAAACTTCAACTTAATTTTTGACATTGATAACTAAAAGTTTAGATTGTGAAATGTGGTTTAAGCCCATTCGCCACAATTCTTTCATAGGCCCTATGCAATTCACTCTATGAATTGCACAGCATTCAACATTTCAGCTCTTACCAGAGTTAAAAGTTCGAGGAAGATATCCCCAAGACCTCTTCCTAACATTCTGCATCCACTAACATAACACTATAACCTACCCAGTCAATTCTAGGCCACACACATTCCAAAACTGACATCTCTTTTGACTTCTTGGAATTGGAACAACAGAGTTTTATTACAAATTTGACTACCTACATTAGTATTAATAACTGTGAGGGAAATGGTTATAATAGGAATCAAGCAACAATATTGGTCAACGCATAAGTAAACCCAGAGGCAAGCTAGACGGTTGCAGTGAGTCATGACCTGTCCTGGGAGACATGACCTACCTGATGCCTTCTATGCTGAACAAACACGGGCTATTGTTTGGACTTCGCTTGACTTACTGGCAATGAAGTTGCTCAGCGCAGCTATATTTGTTAATACTACATGACCTACATGGAGTTTGGTTTAAACATTTGGGAGTTGATTACAACCAACTCCATTGGCTATAACTGAACATCGTGATCGGTTTCTAGTGATATCATTGACTGAGTGCCAGAGAACTTTATGGCGGAATGTGAGAAGTTTAGGATAAAGTTAGATATTTGAGTCTTTTGCCTTCAGTGACAAGTCGAGACCTTCCATCATAACTATGCCTTAAAGAACCACAAGAAAAGATCTATACTGGAGAGAAACCTGGCCAGTTCATTCAAACCCGGGTAATATCTGTTTCTGGTTAAAGTTTAAAGTTCATGTTAGAGTGAGAGGGATAAAGTTAATTGAGTTAAGGTGTTGCATCTGTTGAGTTCATATGAGTATTGGTACCTAAAGTATTAATGAAGAGAAATATTTTAAGTGAATTTGAGTCATCTCCTGTCCCTGGGTTTGTCATTGTTGTAGGTAAAAGATACCACTGAGACCAATTGTGGGTCAAAGTACAGCAAGTTCATTCAAAAGCTTTTGGGAGATACACCTGGTACCTAACAGCGACACCCCAGGCTTCTCTCTGAACACAGCTTAAAAGCACATATTTATACCCCCTCAGTCACACTTGCATCTTCTCATTCTCAGCAGGTTCCCAGGCTGTGGCTTCTCCTTCTTCGTGGGAATATGGCTGCCTCAGCGTTTCTTCATGGTTATCTCAAGGCCGCAATTATTCAGTGTGTGATTAGCCCTTAGCTAACATATAGGCCAGCAAAATAATTTTATGTTCATAAGTTGTATAGCATATAGTATATTGGTACATGACACATAAGTAGTACATAACTAATATATATGATATATTTATGGCATGCAAATTTCACTATAGAACATAGAACAATACAGCACAGAACAGGCCCTTCGGCCTTCGATGTTGTGCCGACCGAAATAAAAAGCAATGCCCCTATGTTAGGCAGAAGACCACAATATTAAAGACACAAACATAGATACGAGAGTCAGCTACATTTCTGAATGTACATTTCTGAATTACAAACTTGTGTACAACAGCTACAGTCTTCTTATCTGATGTACACGAAAACAAATCTTACACCTGTCTGGGATACATGAAAACAAGTCAGATACAAATCTCACAATACTTTTTACTATTCTCCAAGTATTACAAAGTTCATTAACCCATTCCCTACTGCAGTTACACCAAGATAAGTGACTGGGAAGAGGTTTACATTTAGAGTCAGATTACAGCCTTTCCAGCCTGCTCTGTCATTCAACATGATCATGACTGATCCTTAATTTCAATGTCATATTTCCACTTTCTCCCCATATCCCTAGGTGCCCATTAAGATCCAAAAGAGTCTACCACATTCAGTGACTTGGTCTCAACAGTTTTGTGTGGTAAAAGATTCCACAGTTCGCTATCATTTGAATGAAGAAATTTTTCCTCATCACAGCCCTCAGTAAAATTCCACAAACCCTGAGACTAGATTCCCCAATCAGGGAAAACACTTTCTTGCATCTAGTCTATCCAGCCTGTTAGAAAATTATACATTTCAATCAGATCTCCTCTCATCCTTTAAACTCTAGTGAATACAGGTCAGTATGAGAATCATACTGAGATCACAACACTGAAACAGGTCCTTTGACCTAAACTGGTCCATGTTGACCAAAATGCCCACCTAAGCTAAGCACATTTGCCTGCATTTGGTCCATATTCCTCTAAACCTTTCCTTTCCATGTAACTGTCCAAATGCCTTTTAAATGTTGTCAATATCCTTGCCTCAACCACTTCAACTAGCAGCTCATTCCACTTAGGTACCACCGCCTGCGTAAAAAAGTTTCTCCTTGGGTTCCCATTCATTCTTTCCTCTCTTAATTTAAACCTATGCCCTCTAGTTCATCATTCCTCAACCTTGGGAAAAAGACAGTGCATTCACCCTATCCATGCCTCTCATGATCTCACTCACTTCTATGAGACCAGCCCACAGTCTCCTATACTCCAAAGAGTCCTATCCTGTACAATACCTTTCTAAAACTCAGTCCCTTGAGTCCTGGCAACATCCTTGTAAATCTCTCCTGAACTCTCTTTAGTTTAATAACATTTTTTCTATAGCAAGATGACCAAACTGAACACAATGTTCCAGCAGCAGCCTCACCAAGGTCCTGTACAAATGCAACATAACTTCCCAATCAATCTCTTCTCATACAACAGTCTTGCCAATCCTGGTATCAGCCTAGTGAAGCTCTATTTTATTCCCTCTGTGGCAAGTTCCAGAACCGCGTACATTATTCCAGGTGTGGTCTCACCAAGGCCCTTTCTACATGATGAGAAGATGCTGGTGTTGGACTGGAGTAAACACAATAAGAAGTCTCACATCATCAGGTTAAAGTCCAACAGGTTTATTTGGAATCATGAGCTTTCAAAGCGCTGCTCCTTCCTCAGGTGAGTGGGCCCACTCACTTCTTATTCATTTCTTATTTTTTACTTTATAACTGCAGTAATAGATCGCCAATTCTGAACTCAAATACTCTTGCAATGAAGACAAGCATACCATGTGCCTTCCAAATTGTTTACTGCAACTGCCTCTCCACTTTCACTGAATGGTATACAAGGACACCCAAATCCCTTAGTACATTCACAATTCCCAATATATCATTTAAATAATGATATATCTGTTGAAGTATACAACTTCACATTTAGGCACATTATACTGCATCTGCCATGTGTTTTCCAATTTACTCAAATTGTCTAAGCCTCCTTGCATCCTCCCCACAACACACATTAGTGAGACCTCAACTGAAATACTCTGTAGAGCTCTGGGGGCTACATTTTAGGAAGAATTAGAGAGATTGCAGATGATATTTACAATAATGGGGAAGCATGGTAGCACAGTGGTTAGCACTGCTGCTTCACAGCACCAGGGATATGGGTTTGATTCCCTACCAATTGCCCGCATTTGGACCATATCCCTCTATACTCATCTTGCCCATGTAACTGCCTAAATGCTTTTTAAAAGAAAAAATTGTACCCACCTCTACTAAAACCTCAGGCAGCTTGTTTCAGATGCTCATCACACTGTTGAAAAAATGCCTCTCTGGACCCTTTTGTATTTCTCCCCTTTCACCTTAAACCTATGCCGTCTAGTTTTAGACTCCCCTACCTTTGAGAAAAGATATTTGACTACCTAGCCCTCTATAAGATCATCCTTCAGCCTTCTACGCTCCAGAGAAAAAAGTCCCAGTCTATCCAGCCTCTCCTTATAACTCTAACCATCAAGTTCCGGTAGTATCCTAGTAAATCTTTTCTGCACTCTTTCTAGTTTAATAATATCCTTTCTCTAATAGGGTGTCCTGAATTGTACACTGTATTCCAAGTGTGACCTTACCAATGTCTTGTACAACAAGATATCCCAACTCCTGTATTCAATGTTCTCATCAATGAAGGCAAGCATGCTGAATGTCGTCTTTACCACTCTATCCACCTATGACTCCACTTTCAAGGACTTACGAACCTGTATCCCTAGATCACTTTGTTCTGTAATTCTCCCCAGTGCCCTACCAGTAACTGAATAAGTCCTGCTCTGGTTCAGTCTATCAAAATGCATCACCTTGCATTTATCTAAATCAAACTCCCTTTGCCATTCGACAGCTTACTGGCCCCATTGTTAAGATCCATGCAATCCGTGATAACCTTTCTCACTGTTCACTATGCCACCAATCTTGTTGTCATCTGTAAACTTACCATGCCTCCGATATTCTCATCCAAATTATTAATATAAATGACAAATAACAGTAGACCCAGCACTGATCCCTGAGGCACACAGCTGGTCACAAGTCTCCAGTTTGAAAAACAATCCTCTACAATCATATTCTAGCTTCTATCATCAAGCCAGTTTTCTGTCCATTTAGCTACCTTACTCTGGATCCTATGAGGTTTAACCTGATGCAACAACCTATCATGTGGTACCTTGTCAAAGGCCTTCCTAAAGCCCATGTAGACAACATCAACCATACTGCCCTCATCTACTTTCTTGATTACTCCTTCAAAAAACTCAAATTTGTGAGACATGATTTTCCATTTACAAAGTGATGCTGTCCTTGTGCCTCTAAATGCCTGTAGATCCTGTCTCTCAAAATACCTTCCAACAACTTAGCCACCACGGATATGAGGCACACTAGCCTGTAGTTCCCAGGCTTTTCCCTGCAGCCCTTTTTAATCCAAGGCACAAAATTTGCCACCCTCCAATCTTCAGGCACCTCACCTATGAATATCAATGATTCAAATATCTCTACAAGGGGACCCGCAATTTCCTCCCTTGGTTTCCACAATATCCTGGGATACACCTCATCAGATCCTGGGGACTTATCCGTCTTGAGGCGCTTTAAGAGTTTCAGCACCTCCTTCACTGTAATATGTACACTCCTCAAGACATCACTATTTATTTGCCCAAGTTCCCTAACATCCATGCTGTTCTTGACAGCAAATGCTGATGAGAAATACTCATTTAGGATCTCACCTATCTCTTGTGGATCCACATAGATGACTTTGTTGATTCTTAAGAGACACTACTCTCTCCCTTGTTACTCTTTTGCCCTTTATGTGTTTGTAGAAGCTCTTTGGATACTCCTTTGCCTTACCTGCCAAAATAATCTCGTGTCCCTTTTTTGCCCTCCTGAATTCTCTCTTAGCCATGCTTCAGTAATTGCTTTAAAATCCCAGTCCCACATACCCATCCATACCCTGAATTTATCTGCCTTGCCTCAGTTTAATCTGGACTTCCTGTGCTCTCTGCTCTGTTTTGCCTGATCTGTCTGGCATTAGGATTACTGACACTGTCTTCACTACTTAATGTGCTCTCTTTAACTTCTGTGCTATCCTCGACCTTCTCTTCTGTTTCCCTATTGCTTTGGGTCCCACCCCTCTGCTAAACTAGTTTAAACCCTCTCGAGTGGCTCAAGCAAACCTTCCCACCAGGATATTAGTCCCCCTCTAGATCAGGTGTAAACTGTTCTTCTTGAACTGGTCACGCCCTCCCTAGAGGAAATCCCAATGATCCAAAAATCTAAATCTCTGCCCCGTGCAACAGCTCTCAAGCCACACATTCATCTGCCTAATCTTCCTATTCCAACTCTCACAAGCATTTGTCCCTTAGTTTATTTGATTTATTTAATTGGTTACTTGAGCTGCCACAAAAAAAAACCCAGCTTTGCAATGTTGCAGCTCATTCAGAGCTTGTATTTTGTACACCTAGCCATCAACACACCCAACTCAGTGGCAGGGTTCCTCAATACTTCTCAGATCCTATGCCTGTGGTTGAGGGTGAATGGGGTATGTCAGTGGCACTGTTATTCTCCCAGCTCAAGTGTTCTTACATAACCCTTGTCAATGCTCCCTAATGACACCTTACCCAGGAATGGCTCCCACCCCTACCCAAGAATACCATCTTTACCCCTGTGCTGACCTGGCGGCTGCCCCCCATATACCCCTTCAAGAACCATACAAGGTTTTGCCATTCATCTCAAACCATTACCAGGGCCATATCTGAACACTATTCCCTTCTCCCTGCCTCCAGACGCATGCCTCCTCCCCCCCCACCCACCCACCCACAGACCCAAGATCTCTGAAGATGCCCAGAAAGGCTTCAGATGCCACTAATGCAGAAACTTCAGGAAGTTGGGAGTTAGGGAGCTCAGGCTAGGCTGGAAGGGACCGGATCGGGGGTCTCTCCCTTGGGAAGTGGGCTGCAGTGGGTCTATGCAGCCTTGAAGCCTGCTTTCTTTAAGGTTTAATACCCCATAGTGCTCACTGCTGCAGCCTGATTGTCCTAAAATGCTCTCACAGACCAGTGCCATTTTGCAGCTTGTCACTTGGAGAACCATTTAGAACATAGAACATTACAGCACAGAACAGGCCCTTCGGCCTTCGATGTTGCACCGACCAATATAAAAAGCAATGCCCCTCCAAACTAAACCATTCCCTTCTCTTCCATATACTTATCAACTAACCTCTTAAACGCCACCAAACTTGGCGCATCTACAACTGCTGCAGGCAGGGCATTCCAATCCCGAACCACCCTTTGGGTAAAGAAACCTGCCTCTGATATCCGCTCCTATAAACCACCACCCCTTAATTTAAAGCTGTGTCCCCTGTGCTAGCTTTCCATCCTAGGAAAAAGGCTATCACTGTCCACCCTATCTAAACCTCTAATAATCTTATATGTTTCGATCAGGTCCTCTTAGCCTCCTCCTTTCTAACGAAAACAACCTCAAATCCCTCAGCCTCTCCTCATAAGACCTGCCTCCATACCAGGCAACATCCTGGTAAACCTCCTCTGTACCCTCTCCAATGCCTCCACATCTTTCTTATAATGTGGGGACCAGAACTGTACACAATACTCCAAGTGCGGCCGCACTAGAGTTTTGTACAGTTGCAACATGACGTTGCGGCTCCGAAATTCAATCCCCCTACCAATAAAAGCTAAGACTCCATATGCCTTCCTAACAACCTTCTCGACTTGACTGCCTACTTTCAGGGATCTATGCACATACACACCAAGATCCCTCTGTTCATCTAGACTACTAAGAATCCTACCATTTGCCCTATACTCTACACATTTATTATTTCTGCCATAGTGCATTACCTCACCACTTTCCACATTTAAAATCCCATTTGCCACCTCTCGGCCCAGCTCTGCAACTTGTCCAAGTCACTCTGCAAACTATAACACCCCTCTTCACTATCTACCACTCCACCGACTTTAGTGTCATCTGCAAATACTAATCCATCCTTCAATACCCTCATCCAGATCATTTATAAAAATTACAAACAGCAGGGTAGCAAACTGGAAGGTATCGAAGTAGATAGGGAGGATGTGCTAGATATTCTCGAGGGTTTGAAGTTGGATAAGTCCCCTGGGCCGGACGGGATTTACCCTAGGATTCTCTGGGAGGCAAGAGAGGAGATTGCAGAGCCTCTGGCTCTGATCTTCAGGTCGTCGTTGGTTACGGGTGTGGTTCCGGAGGACTGGAGGATAGCGAATGTGGTCCCGTTGTTCAAGAAGGGGAAGAGAGACCTTCCAGGGAATTATAGGCCAGTGAGTCTTACTTCTGTGGTGGGCAAAGTATTGGAGAGAATAATTAGGGATAGGATTTATACTTATTTAGAGAGTAATGAATTGATTGGAAATAGTCAGCATGGTTTTGTGAAGGGTAGGTCGTGCCTTACTAACCTCATTGAGTTTTTTGAAAAAGTGACTAAGGAGGTGGATGGGGGTAAGGCGGTTGATGTGGTATATATGGACTTTAGTAAGGCGTTTGATAAGGTGGCCCATGGAAGACTTCTGCAGAAAATGCAGATGTATGGGATAGAGGGTGATTTAGCTAATTGGGTTAGGAATTGGCTAGCAGATAGAAGACAGAGGGTGGTGGTTGATGGGAGATATTCATCTTGGAGTTCGGTGACAAGTGGTGTACCTCAGGGGTCTGTTTTGTGTCCATAGACACAACGTATTCCCTCTCCAGTGACTCCCAACCACAAATATAGTTGCAGTAGAGGAACAAGAGTGAGGTCGGAGACAAGCCTCTTCATCTCCTGCCACCTGGACTTGTTGATTGCAAGTTTGAACTTTTACAAGCCTCTGTGATCTGCCCAAGGTGGTTGTTTACATTCAATTTCATGCCCTGCTAACTTTTACAAGCCTCTGCAGATTAGCCAGCTGTTCTCTACTTCATAAGACCTATTGAAATTGTTTGTTTACAAAGCATTTCATGCTTTATTAACTCTCAAGATGTTCTTCAATTGCACATTTGAGCTCTGCATCAACTCAGTTTCTTTTCAATAACCTTTTCTTCAAATTTTGATTCTGACAGAACTCTGTGGCTTGATTGATAGGTTAGAATCATAGAATCGCTACAATGCAGAAGGCCATTCAGTCTATCAAGTCTGTACCAACACAATCCCATCAAGACCCTATTTCAGTAACCCCACACATTTACCTTGATACTATGTTCAATTTAGTCTATCCACCAATAGTCAATACATCTAATGCACATATTTTTGGATAATAGGAGAAAATTCAGAGGAAACGCACACAGACAGAGGGAGAAAGTGCAAACTCCACACAGGCAGTGACCGCGGCCAGAACTGGGTCCCTGGTGCTATGAGGCAGCTGTGCTAACCACTGAGACATTGTGTTACCCTGTCAACAGGGTTCATAGAATCATAGAATCTCTTCAGTACAGGAGGAGGCCATTTGGCTCATCCAATCTGTACTGACCATAATCCCACTCGGGCCCGATACCCGTTCTTGAATGGTGCCATTCTCACAGCCACTATTAAATTTTCAGGCTCACTAGAGTTGAACAGAATCTCCCAGACTTTGATTCCCAATGGCCCAAGGATCAGGGCTCCGAACGTGGGTGAAAGGCAGTCAGGCATTGGACAATCAACTTCCCAGAAAACAGAGAGGCCTATAATTGATTGGCCAAGTATTAATACTTACAATGTTTCAGAATAAATTGTTGTTTACACATCCAGTGAACTTACTTTGTCGAAAAATATTCATCTGACGAAGGGGCAAACCCTGAAACCTAGTGGGTTTACTATCAAATAAACTGGTTGGACGTTAAATTGGTGTTGTGATACTTCTTACAAAAAATACTAAGAGCAAAGAACAAAACAGCACGGGAAACAGGCCCTTCGGCCCAACGAGCCCGCGCCACCACCCTGATGTTCCCACTACCCGTGATCCCTGTTTATGTTTATAGATCTATAGATTAAAAACCAAATTTGAGACAATTTAGGAAGAATTTATTTTGCCAATTAGCCTAAGAGCACATTTTTGAGATGTGGGAGGAAACCGGAGCACCTGGAAAAAACCCACACAAGCACGGGGAGAATGCGCAAACTCCCACAGACACAGGCCCAAATCCATGTATCTGCACAGCACAGCGATAGAACATAGAACATAGAACATTACAGCACAGTACAGACCCTTCGGTCCTCGATGTTGCGCCGACCAATGTAACAAATTTTATGACCGTCTATTCTAAACTATTCCAATGTTATCCATATGCCTATCCACTGTCCATTTGAACACCCTTAAACTTGACGAGTCCACAACTGCTGCAGGCAGGGCATTCCACGCCCTTACTACCCTCTGAGTAAAGAACCCACCTCTAGCATCCATCCTATAACTACCACTCCTTAATTTAAAACTATGTCCCCTCATGCTATCCAGCCCATCCGAGGAAAAAGGCTCTCACTATCCATCCTATCTAACCCTCTGATCACCTTAATGTCTCAATTAAGTCACCTCTTAGCCTTCTTCTCTCTAATGAAAATAACTTCAAGTCCCTCAGCCTTTCCTCATAAGACCTACCTATCATACCAGGCAACGTCCTGGTAAACCTCCTCTGCACCCTTTCCAATGCCTCCACATCTTATAATGCGGCGACCAAAACTGTACACAATACTCCAAGTGCGGCCACACCAGAGTTTTGTACAGTTGCAACATAACATCTCGGCTCCGAAATTCAATCCCTCTACCAATAAATGCTAACACACTATACACCTTCTTAACAACCTTATCAACTTGAGTACCAACTTTCAGAGATCTATGTACCTGAACACCGAGATCTCTCTGCTCATCTACACTACTAAGAGTCCTACCATTAGCCCTATATTCTGCACACATATTATTCCTACCAAAGTGAATCACCTCACACTTTTCCACATTAACCTCCATTTGCCACTTCTTGGCCCAGCTCTGCAACTTATCTATGTCCCTCTGCAAACTGTAATGTCCATCCTCACTGTCTATAAATCCTCCGACTTTGGTGTCGTCAGCACGTTTACTAACCCATCCCTCTACACCCTCATCCAGGTCATTTATAAAAATGACAAACAACAGTGGCCCCAAAACAGATCCCTGAGGTACACCACTAGTAACTAAACTCCAGGTTGAATATATCCCATCGCTCTGTCTTCTATCAGCTAGCCAATTCCTAATCCAAATTGCTAAATCTCCCTCAATCCTATGAATCTGCATTTTCTGCAGTAGTCTTCCATGGGAACCTTATCAAACGCCTTGCTAAAATCCATGTACACCACATCAACTGCCTTACCCTTATCCACCTCTTTAGTCACCTTTTCAAAAAACTCAATAAGGTTTGTGAGGCATGACCTTCCCTTCATAAATCCATGTTGACTATCCCTAATCAATTCATTTCTTTCTAAATGACTATAACTCCTATCCCTTAAAATTCTTTCCAAAACTTTCCCCATTACAGATGTAAGGCTCACTGGTCTATAATTTGCAGGATGGTCTCTACTCCCCTTCTTAAACAAGGGGACAACATTTGCCATCCTCCAGTCTTCTGGCACTACACCTGTAGCCAACGATGACATGAAGATCAAAGCCAAAGGCTCAGCAAACTGCTCTCTAGCCTCCCAGAGTAACCTGGGATAAATCCCATCTGGCCCAGGGTATTTATCTATTTTCAAACTCTCAAGAATAGTTAACACCTCCTCCTTATGCACCTCTATCCTGTCTAGTCTACAACCTTGTATCCCAGTATTCTCTCTAACTCCGCTGACATTTTCCCGTGTGAAGACCGACGAAAAATATTCATTCAGTGCCTCACCAATCTCTATACGCTCCGTGCACAACTTCCCATTACTGTCTTTGACTGGCCCTAATCTTGACCTAACCAATCTTTTATTCTTAACATATCTATAAAAAGCTTTAGGGTTCTCCTTTATCCTATCTGCCAAAGTCTTCTCATGTCCTCTTCTAGCTCTTCTTATCTCCCTCTTTAGCTTCCTCTTGGCTAATTTATAACTGTCCAGTGCCCTAACCAAGCCTTCACATTTCATCATTAAATAAGCCTCCTTTTTCCTCTTTACTAGTGAACTAACTTCCTTAGAGTTCCCTGGCTCTACCACTTCCTTCCTGCCTGACAGGTACATATTTATCAAGGACTCTCAGTAGCTGTTCCTTGAATAAGTTCCACATTTCAGGTGTTCCCAGCCCCTGCAGTTTCCTACTCCACCCTATGTATCCTAACTCTCATCTAATAGCCTCATAATTACCTTTCCCCCAGCTGTAACTTCTTCCCTTTGGTATATGTCTATCCCTTTCCATCACTAAGGTAAACATAACCGAATTGTGGTCACTATCACCAAAGTGCTCACCTACCTCCAAGTCTAACACCTGGTCTGGTTCATTACCTAGAACCAAATCCAATGTAGCCTCTCCTCTTGTTAGCCTATCTACATACTGAGTCATAAAACTGATAGTCACTGAGCTGTCGTGTTGCCCATCAAATGGTCCAGGTCAAGTGTATACTAACGACGTGAAGCACTACGATACTCTCGAAAAATCCAAGAGCAGCCCTCTCACAACCCATCGCGTGTATGCCCCTTGTTAGACATTTTCCCGTGTGTCCTTCATCAACTGAAAAGGGTCTCACTCCATGAATGTCCAACACATATGTGACAAACACTTCAACTTTATGCATGGTGCCAGATTCCCAGGAAGCATGCATGAGAGCTACATCCAGGGTCACACGGAGATTCTGGGGTTTTCAATGACCACCCTAGGCTGTCAGGATGCCTCATGGAGGATAAGGGTTACCCACTGAGGTCACAGCTAATGATGGCAAGGCAATGTCCCATTAGAATGTGGCACACAGCACTACACAGACAGTGCTGAAGATATAATCCCACTGTCTGGACTGCTCTGGTATTACCTTTCAGTATAGCCCCCAGACGGTGTCCCACATTATAATCAGGTGCCTCAGCAAGGTGACATTCTGGAAGTGGAGGAGGCGTGGACCAAGATGGAGTAGAGGATGAGCTGAAGGAGAACCCAAAGAATGGGGACGGTCAAGATGTGACAAGCCAGGAGGACTAGAGATTACCTCATATGCCCTCTATGTTTGTACATTGGTTTTAAAGTTTATTTATTTTGTCATAAATTAACTTACACTAACACCACAATGAGGTTACTGTGAAAATCTTCTAGTCTCCACACTCCGATGCCTGTTTGGGTTGACGGAGGGAGTATTTAGCATGGCCAATGCACCTAAGCAGCATATCTTTAGGACTTGTGGGAGGGAACCAGAGGAAAGCCATGCAGACACAGAGAATACGTGCAGACTGCGCACAGGCAGTGAGCTAAGTCAGGAATTGAACCCAAGTCTCTGGTGCTGTGAGTGTGGTATCTGGCAACTTCACAGCATTCCACCATCCACTTCTCCTAAAGCTTCACCAACTGCTCCTCACTCCCCGAACCGTGGAACCATCCCCCCTCTTCCCCCAGTGGTCTCATTGATACCTCACAAGAGTGGTGCGTCTGGGTTGGTTGTGTGCATGAATCATTAATCAAGGTGAAGGTTGGAGGGTGCTGAGACACCCTGTGAGGAAAATTGTAATGCTGCCTAGGTTCTGCTTATGTCTGACTCATATCTGTCTGCTGACAGTGCATTGACTTCTGAACTCATGTCTGGGGAGTGTTCCTTTATCCCATTGCTATGAAGGAGAAAAGGGTCAAGGTTAAGGATTTAATGAGTGACGAAGCAGTCATTCCAGCATGATTGTCACTCAGGGTCTCATTGTGGGGTGGGGGTGATGATGTTAGTGTACCTTTAATAAATGTATTATTTTAAAAACATGTTCTCTGCAGATAAACAGCTTTTTTTTTATTATTGCCAGGGTGTCTGGTTAAAAGTTCTTTTATTAAGGTGCTTCAATGGCTTAAATGGAGTTTCATTTATTTTTACTCTGGGCCTCAGGTACTTTCTAGGACTTCTTATGACCCTGCATTGTGACAAGGATGATTGACTGGCGTATCAAAGTCAGGTGGTTCCTCATCAGAAAAATCTAAGGTTTCATTTTTTAATTTTAGTTTAGAAGGGGGTGGACATTAAACCAAAAATCAGAGTTTCTCTCTCTCCCTAGTATTGGAAATTCTATTGGCTAGCTGGAAGTAAGGCTATTTGCCTTCCTGGAATGAAAGGAATCTGCTGTAGGTGGGTCGCTAGTTACTGCTGTTATGGTTCAGGCCAGAAATTCCAAAGTGTTCCATGGAGCTCACCTGGATCATAAGTTTTGCATTTTGAATTTGGCTAGAAAAAGCTTGAGATGTTTCACTTCGGGTATGACCCACTAGGGAGCTTTTATCAAAGAAGTTTATTTAAAAATTAATGAACATGTATATTAAGAAAATTAGCAAAAACTTTTATTAAGTACAAACAAAAAACAATGATAATGTGTAACCCTTAACAAATATATCCACAATGATCCAATCAAACCAATCCCATCGACAAAAGACCCTTTCACAGGTTTACACAGCATAGACTAATGCTCACATGATACTGGAAATTGAATCCTTTGGTTGAAGTTTGCAGTTCTCTGGATGCACTTCCAAACAGCTTGAAGAGAAGACAGCTTCCCAAAACACCAAACAGACCCTGGCCCAGCCCCTAACAACAGTAAATTTTCACCTTTCAGAGAAACAAGATCTTATTTTCAGATAACCTATAAATCGTCTTAATAATTGTTTCAACTTGCCTGGCCACCTTTAAGGAATCATGCACTTAAACCGAAAGCCCCTCTACTGTTGTATTCTCTTCAAAATTGTACCACTGAACTTATATTGTCTTCCCATTTTTGTTCCACCAAAGTGTATTTTCTTCATGTGCTGCTTTGAAATTCATCTGCCACATGTCTGCCCGTCTGGTCAGTTTGGTCCCTCTGAAGTCATTCAGTGTCATCCTCACAATTGACTCTTCTCCTTAGCTTGCTACCATTTGCAGACTCAGAGATTTTGCCCTCAACACCCATCTCTAAATTGTTTATATAAATCAGAAAAAGGGTCCCAACATTGATCTCTGGGGAACAACACTTCCAATTCTTTTCCACTCTGAGAAATGCTCATCTATACCTACTCTTCTAATCCATGCTGCAAGAATTCATCAATATCGAACATTTTAATTTGCTAACCAACCTGTCATGTAGTAACGTGTCAAATGTTTCCTCAAAGTCCAAACATAAACATCCATGACATTACCCTCATCCACTACTTCTGTCACCTTGTCGAAGAACTCAGTTAAAATTGTCAGATATGACCTGCCCTTGACAAAGCAATGTTGATTGTTTAGTATTAACTCACTTTTCTCTAAGTGTATGTTTCTCTTATCCCATATTATGGCTTCAATCAGTCTTCCCATTATTGATATTAAGTTGACAGATCTGCAGTTTCCTAGGTTATCCTTTGCCCCTTTCAACTGTGTCACTTTGTAATTTTCCAGTCCCCCGGGACTAATCTTGTATTCTGAAAGGTCTGGAAAATTTCTGTCAACGCTACACAATTTGCTCCCTTATCTCTCACCAATCTAGGTGGTTTAATTTCTTAGTCTCAATATGTAAATTTTAATATCAATCCAGGCTTTTTGTCTGGCTTCATGTGATATTGCCATAATTATTTGCTCTATGGGATAAATCCTCCTGAAAACATCAAAAAGCTTAACATATCGTTTAGTCTACATTCAGAATTTTGATTCTTGGAAAAGTATTAAATTTTGCTGGTATAGACCATCCAAGAAATTGCCTTTATTCATGTGTCTGTTTTCATTGTGGGTGTTGTGGGATCTCTGAGTTGGGGAAAGAAAGGGAGGTGGATCTTGGATCCCAGCATTGACATGTGCATACTTAACTTAATTCTTTCAAGGCACAGGATCACAGAGGCTAAAAGTAAAGTTTACTACTGTAACCTCAGTTGAGAGCAGTTGAGAATAGCACAGCATGAGAATTCAACCAAGGATAATTACCCTGTCAGATTCACTTGTACAAAGCATTTGCCCAGTTTTTGGGATTTCTGAATGATGAATTCAATATTCTTGAGGAAGACGATTTCAGTAAAATAAATCTTTTCTGTATTGGCTGCTGTAACTTGTGTCATGTGGCTGGTGCTGTTTAACTTGTTTTGGAGATTTTGATTGACTTTCTCCTGTTTCCTTCGTGCAATAAGGGATTGTGCAGTGTTAAAGATTAAGGAGGATGGCGCATGCAGTGTATTTGTTTATTAGGTTGTATTTATGACATCGTGTGATAATCAGAGCAGATTTTTTGCAGCAACACATAAGCGTATGCAGTCCTAACACTTTTGAATTCTATTTGAGATCCCTGTTTCATCACTGCCTTTGTAATTCTCCACAGAACTTTACAAATTAATCAAACAGTTTTGCAGTTGCAAGTGTTAGTGTCAGAGTGGCTGGTGTTGCAGTGTGTATGGTATTGGGACATCAGTCTGTAGAAAATGGACAACTACTGCTATCTTTCAACCAATTATCTGATTTTTAAGCTCCTGCTCAGTTAGTGTAAGTTTATTTTGCCTCCTGTTGAGTCAAAGCTCCTGATATCCTGATTTCACTCTGCAAATGGAATAAAGCAGAAATATTGGACCCTACACTGTATGTCAAAGAACATCTGTAAAACAACATATAATGTTTCCAGGGCACAATATTCAGCTGAGTATTTCCAGAAAGTTCAATTTTCATTTGGGATCTCTAGCATTTTCATTCTCTTATTACTATTAAGCACTTTTAAGAAAAGTCAGCATGGATGACAAGACAGGAATCCATTTGGAGTGATGTGGGGCATGAACCCCTCTACAGGACTGTCACTGTGCCATCCATGTTTCCTCTCCAGGATTCTGGAAGACTCCAGAGATACCCGAACTCTGCAGGATGTAGCGTTCATGTATGCTCCAACGGTGGCGTGCATATACCTGCATGGTGCCTTTTGAAGCAAAGATTCATTACTATCTGAGAAATAACAATTCTCCTCATCTCTGTCATATTTTTAAATAGTGGTCCCTAACTCTAGATTCTCCACCAAGAGTAAACATCCTCTCAATACCCATCAGGGTCTTAAAGGATTCATCTTTTACTTTTCTAAACTCAGGTGTTTACAAACCAGAACGTCTCCCCATAAGACAATCCCAGGTATTAGTTTGGTAAATATTATCTGAACTACTTCCAAAGGATCTACATCCTTCCTTGAATAAGGTGACCAATAGTATACACAATAGTCTCACCAGTCCTGTGTACAAATGAAGGATAATTTCTCTACTTTTATATTCAATTTTCTTTGCAATAAATGATAACATTCTAATAGCTTTCCTAATTATTTCCTGTGCATTTTGCCAGGTCAACCAGATACCTCTGAACTTGCCAGTCTCTCATCACTTGTAATTAGATGGGAGTCAGGTGTTTTTTTCACATGTTGGTGCAGACTCAATGAGCCGAAGAGCCTCTTCTGCACAGTATGATATAGTTTTATATAATATGCTTATATAATATGCGCAGTTCTGGTCGCCTCATTACAAGAAAGACGTAGAAGCTATTGAAAGAATGCAGAGGAGATTTACAAGGATGTTGCCTGGATTGGGTGGCTTGCCTTATGAGGATAGGTTGAGGGAGCTCGGTCTTTTCTCCCTGGTGAGACAAAGGATGAGAGGTGATGTGACAGAGGTTTGTAAGATGTTCAGAGGTATAGATTGGGTTGATTCTCACAGGCTATTTCCCAGGACTGAAATGGTTGCTACGAGAGGACACAGGCTTAAGATGTTGGGGAGTAGGTACAGAGGAGATGTCAGGGGTAAGTTTTTTACTCAGAGGGTGGTGGACGAATGGAATCAGTTGCTGTCGGTGGAGGTACAGGTGAACTCGTTGGGGTCTTTTAAGAGACTTCTGGATGAGTACATGGGATTTAATGGAATTGAGGGTTAAAGATCGGCCTGGTGAGTTGGGATATGATCAGTGCAACTTGTGGGCCGAAGGGCCTGTTTATGCTGTAGTGTTCTACGTTCTATGTTCTATGCTTTTTTATTCTTCCTGCCAAAATGGACAATTTCTCGTTTCAGCACATTATGGTCTTTTGCCAGATCTTTATTCACTCACTTAACCTATCTATATCTCTTTGTAGCCTCCTTACGTGCTCTTCACAACTTATTTTTCTCCCTATTTTGTTAAGCTCTTGTCCACAAATAACATTGGTTGAACTTCATATTCAATGGTTTTGTTCAGCTGTTCAAGATCTGTGCAAATTCTGATAGCCCCTTCAGGTTTTGGCACAGGAATCAACTCTGAGCACAAAGTTGTTGGTTCCATCACAGGTGAAATAACCCCTTATTTCAACAGAGACAGTCTCCTTCTTTACCTTTGGCAAAAATGAATGAGAAACTTACCTAGATGTAAACACACACTGGCTTAATTTCAGGACGCAAATTAATGTCGTCAGCTTTTTTAGTCCAGTGTACAGCTGGGTAATTTCAGCTCTCTAGTTCAGCTTCCCAGTTCCTTAACTCAGCAAATAAGATGCAAGTTGGCTTTCCTGCTTAAGAATAAACAACTGGTTCAGGAACACAGGCGGCACAGTGGTTAGCACTGCTGCCTTGAAGTGCCAGGGACCCAGGTTCGATTCCTGTCTTAGGTCACTGTCTGTGTGGAATTTGCACATTCTCCCCGTGTCAACTTCAGTTGTAGATGCGACAACTTTGGTGGCGTTTAAGAGGTTAGTAGATAAGTTTATGGATGAAAAGGGAATGGTTTAGGTTAGAGGGTCATTGCTTTTTCTTAATTGGTCGACACAACATCGAAGGCCGAAGGGCCTGTTCTGCACTGTAATGTTCTATGTTCTATGTCTGTATGGGTTTCCTCTGGGTGCTTCAGTTTCCTCCCACAGTCCAAAGATGGTAGGTTAAGTGGATTGGCCATCTAAATAGGCCCTTTAGGGGGCTATTTAGCCCCTGTTAGGGGGCCAAGCTAGGATAAATGCATGGGGTAATAGGGATAGGGCTTGAGTGAGATTGCAGTCAATGCAGACTCGATGGGTCGAATGGCCTTCTTCTGCACTATATGATTCTAGGAACACATATATGGGGCAGAATTCCCATTTTAAGACTAAGTACAATGGTGGGCAGCTCCAGCAACACCTTCCCACTGGCCAGAATGCCAGCATGCCATGCCAGGTTCTGCACTTGGAACCTCAATAATTATCCACAGGTGAATTCCCCTCTGACAATCCTGGTAGGCCAGCAACTGATAGGTTCAAAAGTCACAACACCATATTTAAATACCAGTCCAGCACATGCATACCACTCTCTCCAGTCCACCAGCCTTCACTAGACTATGCAAGAGAAAGGAAATAAAAAGAAAGACTAGCAGTCTCAAGAAGAAGTTAGTTCCTCAGTTCAACTACCCTTACCTGGGCTTACCATCTCTTGAGACACGCATGCGCCATTTGGACCTCTGCCCAATGCATCTGGAGCCTTCATCCAAGTGCTTCCAGTAAACAACGTAGTATGCCTTTGACTCCCTTGTTTGACAGCTTTTCATGCAACCTTGTCAAGGTCCTGATTCCCTCCCCTCAGTCTTCCATTGCTCATCTTCCTCATCCACTTCCTGTATTATGAGCTTTACCTTCCCTACATTGCCCTGCTTCATTGTCATTGTTAGGCCATGCCCCCTCACCCCCTGGATTCACCTCACACTCCACCCCAGTCAAACGTGCTGTTGCAGTGGCATGACTCCCACAACACAGTCCTGTCCAGATAAACACAGTATGCCACTGGGGGCGGGGGGGGGGATATATATTCAACACCAGTGATCTGAGTCAATGACACAGGAAAGTACATGGCTCCATGAAGACCACCTTGACACGGAGATAGAGGCAGGAACTGGTCTGTCCTTGCAGGGTGATGTACAACGCAATTCAGAAGTTTGGCTCCATTGCTGACTACAAATAAGTAATCTATACTGGAAAGTGTATTTCTGTGAAAGTTGGACGAAGTCAGCACATAAGTGTTTACTCATACATGAAGAGTCACAGGAAGCAGTCCACTTCAAACCTTGCAACCAGATCCCAATTTCAAGACAAGGATTTCAATTTCAATTGAAGAAAAATGATTGGAATTGATATCCCAGTTTCTAAAGCTTAGCAGCACATAATTGGGAAATTTTACCCTCCTCCCCGAGTGATGAAACAGGGGGCGAGATTTCTGGCCCTTCCAATTGCCCTAAAGGCAACCCTTTCCATAACATAACAGTGGTAGCACAGCACTCGGGTGGAAAGTTGTTGCACTCATCTCAAAGCCTCTGGTAAACTAAGGGCTGTCTTGTGCATGGTATTCATTAGTGACTGGGTTTGATGACACTGGCATGATGCAAGATTGAAAGCCCGGTGGAATTCCTGCAGGCGGCTGTTCTAATGAACAATCATGAAATGCAAACAAAATTTGCGCCATCTGCTAGCAGGCAGAGCGATCCACTATTCAGAAATCATTGTGAGAATTGCAACACGACTTTACAGGCAGGTTCCCGAGATTTTGGCTCTTGCCAGATTATGCCGCCAAACCTGCCAAGAACTGGTCAGGAGAATTCTGACTATAAGTTCAGTGGTTTTTCTCTCTTTATATTGAATGATTGCATTCAGTTGTCCTCTGACCTTGAGTTCTATGCCTCCTGGCCAGTGTAATTTTTCGCATGATGGCTGAAGAGAATTTTGCCTCCAACCACAGAGCAGCATTCGAAAGAACTAAAACTGATGCATCTGTGTCTAACTTATAGGGTATTGTCACGAGGATATAGCTTTTGAAGACATGTGATGGAATATTCCAAAAAAAAAAGCAGTGACAGTTTGACTGAAAACAGGGATGTTTCTCTCCAGGAAAACATGCAAAGTTTTCTTACCAAATCTTCTGACACTCTGTCAAAAAATAATTGGAGGTGTTTAATAGAGCCGTCAAGGTCAGCTTCAGAGAGTTTGGAGGCCATGTTTAAAGGCCGCCCCAACCTGAAAAAAGAATAAACTGCCTCCACCCCCCCAATGGCCATGGAGTACCACTCCCTCACAATCCATTGAGGTCAACCGGCCTGCCCTGGAAGTTTCAGAGGACACTGCCATGAAGCAATTCCTAACTTTGGCCCTCAACACCTAGTGTAAAGCCATTTAATTGTATTTAAATTTAAATCCATGCAAATGATGTCACAAGCAAATCCATGCAAATTTGCATGGATTTAAATTTAAATCCATGCAAATGATGTCACCCTGAAGAGATTGGTGAGGCACTGAATAAATATTTCTCTTCGGTATTCACGCAGAGTGCTGGAAATGTAACTATGGAGAACACTGAGGTACAGGGTTGCAAATTGGGAAGTATTGTAGTAGATAGGGAGGATGTGTTAGAAATTCTCGAGGGTTTGAAGTGGGATAAGTCCCCTGGGCCGGATGGGATTTACCCTAGGATTCTCTGGGAGGCAAGAGAGGAGATTGCAGAGCCTCTGGCTCTGATCTTCAGGTCGTCGTTGGTTACGGGTGTGGTTCCGGGGGACTGGAGGATAGCGAATGTGGTCCCGTTGTTCAAGAAGGGGAAGAGAGACCTTCCAGGGAATTATAGGCCAGTGAGTCTTACTTCTGTTATGGGCAAAGTATTGGAGAGAATTATTAGGGATAGGATTTATAGTTATTTTAGAGAGAAATGAATTGATTGGGGATAGTCAGCATGGTTTTGTGAAGGGTAGGTCATGCCTTACTCACCTCATTGAGTTTTTTGAGAAGGTGACCAGAGAGGTGGATGGGGGTAAGGCGGTTGATGTAGTATATATGGACTTTAGTAAGGCGTTTGATAAGGTGGCCCATGGAAGACCTCTACAGAAAATGCAGATGTGTGGAATAGAGGGTGATTTAGCTAATTGGATTAGGAATTGGCTGGCAGATAGAAGACAGAGGATGGTGGTTGATGGGGAGATATTCATCGTGGAGTTCGGTGACGAGTGGTGTGCCTCAGGGGTCTGTTTTGGGGCCCCTGCTGTTTGTAATTTTTATAAATGATCTGGATGAGGATATTGAGGGATGGATCAGTAAATTGCAGATGACACTAAAGTCGGTGGAGTGGTAGATAGTGAAGAGGGGTGTTATAGTTTACAGAGTGACTTGGACAAGTTGCAGAGCTGGGCCGAGAGGTGGCAAATGGAGTTTAATGTGGAAAAGTGTGAGGTAATGCACTTTGGCAGGAACAATACATGTGTAGAGTATAGGGCTAATGGTAGGGCTCTTAATAGTGTTGAGGAACAGAAGGATCTTGTTGTATGTGTCAATAGATCCCTGAAAGTAGGCAGTCAAGTGGATAAAGTTGTTAAGAAGGCTTATGGAGTCTTAGCTTTTATTGGTAGGGGGATTGAATTTAGGAGCCGAAGCATCATGTTGCAGCTGTACAAAACTCTAGTGCGGCCGCACTTGGAGTATTGTGTGCAGTTCTGGTCGCCACATTATAAGGAAAGATGTGGAGGCATTGGAGAGGGTACAGAGGAGGTTTACCAGGATGTTGCCTGGTATGGAGGGCAGGTCCTATGAGGAGAGGTTGAAGGATTTGAGGTTGTTTTCGTTAGAAAGGAGGCGGCTAAGAGGGGATCTTATTGAAGCATATAAGATGATTAGAGGTTTAGATAGGGTGGACAGTGATCGCCTTTTTCCTAGGATGGAGAAAGCTAGCACGAGGGGACACAGCTTTAAATTAAGGGGTATGAGTTATAGACGGATATCAGAGGTAGGTTCTTTACTCAAAGAGTGATTAGGGAGTGGAATGCCCTGCCTGCAGCTGTTGTAGATGCGCCAAGTTTGGTGGCGTTTAAGAGGTTAGTTGATAAGTATATGGAGGAGAAGGGAATGGTTTAGTTGGGAGGGGCATTGCTTTTTATTTTGGTCGGCACAACATCGAAGGCCGAAGGGCCTGTTCTGTGCTGTAATGTTCTATGTTCTATGTTCTATGTTCTATGTTCTAAGCTTGTTTGGGGGGTGGAGGGTGGGAAGAGAAGTTTCAAATCAAGATTTTGCCACTATAAATTCCATTCTTATGAGATGTTGCAGACAGAACGGGATTTGTGCCTGTGGCATGCAGGTCTGCTAAATCTTGCCCCTCATTTCCTGATTCTTCACTCCAACTGAGACTTTGATAATGTTGCTGAAACGGTACATCAAACTTTGATTACCTGTTCCGAAATGAAGCAGTGATGGACTCAGTAAGTCCTTCTGGAACATATATCCAGCAAGGAAATCCCTGTCAAGCAGGAGAGAGGAAGAGTAAAATGGATTATGCTGTGTGGAAATAGATAATTGGAGCCATGTACTTTCTCACTCCCTGATTATCTCAGGTTTGTGAAGAAAATGACCTCAAACTAAGATCTTTTAAAATATGGGAAACTGCTCAATACAACTAAGCAGTTACATGGGTAAGATGGGTATAGAGGGATATCGGCCAAACACAGGCAATTGGGATTAGTTTAGAAGTTTAAAAGAAAAGCGCAGCATGGCCAAGTTAGGCTGAAGGGCGTTTTTCCACGCTGTAAACCTCTATGACAACTGAATCCAGCAGGATAGTTAAGTTAAATAGCTGCAACACTCAACCACAACTAATCAAGCAAAACCCAATTGTATGTTCCATTTTTCTCACGTGCATTGCAGTATCCTTAACAGCCTATCCTCTTATTCTACCATCTGCACTTCTGTGTGCTTGGGCTCAGATAAATGTGGGATACCATATAAATGGTGTCACGTTTTTCTTATTTTTTTAAACTTGGGAATAGTTTCAATAAGTTGATCTCATTCTTTGTTATCTCACAGTAATTCTCTACACCTTTGATAAATAAATAGTTATAGAATTGGCAAAGCACATCTTCTCAATGTTGGTGATATTTTCTGAATTTTTAAATTCAACATAAACCATTGAACGTGTCATTTTTTGGATTCACTCCTTCCTATCATCCTGAATCACTGATCAATTTTGCTTCCGGACCTCAAGTTTGTCTGCTTAGTCTGTCTCAATAAGAACATAAGAAATAGGAGCAGGAATAGGCCCTCTAGCTCTTTGAGCCTGCCCACCATTCAATAAGATCATGGCTGATCTGAAGTGGATCAGTTCCACTTTCCCGCCTGCTTCTCATAACCCTTAATTCCCTTATCTGTCAGAAATCTATCTACCCGTGACTTGAACATATTCAACGAAGTAGCCTCCACCACTTCAACGGACAGAGAATTTCAGAGATTCAATAAAGTTAGTATTTACTGTTTGATCATGTTTGATCTGTCTGACTCACTCGTGGTGTTCTTTCTTACATTAAGTGCTTTAATTACTTCATCATACATAGCTTTCTCTTCATCAATTCTTTGCCTGGCCACAGCTACCGCACCACCTCCGTTGTGTATAATAGCATACTGATCAGCTCGCTGCTCAGCTTGCAGTGACGCCTGATCTTGTGCAATATTTGGTGAATCTACAATACTAATTCAGCCATGCCTCTACTTGAATGGGACCTCTTACTGTAAAGTTAGTGTTTGTAAAATTATAAACACTTGTCAAATGCTGAGTTTTAAAATTGTCTGTTTAAAAGGTGGATTTGGTTTTTTGTACAAAAGAGCTGCAGGTGCAAAATCCAGCACTGAGTGAAACATTTCATTGAGAGGCAAAATCAATAGGGTTACTTTGGTAATAGGTGTTAGTATTTGAATTCAGGACATGGTTTTGAATTTTAACCCATTTAAAATGAGCATTTGAATCACAGCAGTCTATCAGATTTGAATTTTGATATTTCAATAACCAATAAACAAATTGTACGAATTTTGGTACATCAGCAGCAGTATAAAGGCAACCGCTCCCAGCTACAAACAGCCAGAAATACAGCTGCTGCCTTTGCCAAAAACTGCCACATCTCTCAGCCAGAGACATGGACAGCAACCTTCTGCCAGTGTAACAGTCATATTGTATGTCTTAAGACATCTCATTTCATTTCAGAAGGACACAAAAACAGAAGCAAAGAAGAAAGAAGATTCCAGGAAGTCAGCAAACCTGACTTCATTTTGAGTATGACTATAAATTCTATTTTTTTTGTTAGTAAGTGGGAACTATAATTATCTAAACAGCATTCCATTAGAATAGTTTGTTAATAGTTCAGTTAAGGTGTTTACTGTTTATTTTTCTAAGTGTTTCTTTTACAGGGAGTATAATAATTTTTACTTAACCACTAAAAATGGCTGTCGGCAGATCGTACCATCGATAGGATGGGATTTATCCCAGGTTACTCTGGGAGGCCTGAGAGGAGATTGCAGAGCCTTTGGTTTTGATCTTCACGTCGTTGTTGGCTACAGGTGTAGTGCCGGAAAACTGGAGGATGGCAAATGTTGTCCCCTGTTTAAGAAGGGGAGTAGAGACCATCCTGCAAATCATAGACCAGTGAGCCTTACATCTGTTGTGGGGAAAGTTTTGGAAAGAATTATAAGGGATAGGATTTATAGTCATTTAGAAAGAAATGGATCGATTAGGGATAGTCAACATGGATTTGTGAAGGGAAGGTCATGCCTCACAAACCTTATTATGAGTATATGGGATCCAATGGGATTGGGGGTTATAGATAGGTCTATGGCTGGGTAGGTTTTGATATGTTCGGCACAACTTGTGGGCCGAAGGGCCTGTTTGTGCTGTAGTGTTCTATGTTCTTATTAAGTTTTTTGAAAAGGTGACTAAAGAGGTGGATAAGGGTAAGGCAGTTGATGTGGTGTATATGGATTTTAGCAAAGCGTTTGATAAGGTTCCCCATGGAAGACTACTGCATCAAATGCAGATGCATGGGATTAAAGGTGATTTAGCAGATTTGATTAGGAATTGGCTAGCTGATAGAAGACAGAGGGTGGTGGTTGATGGGATATATTCAACCTGGAGTTTAGTTACTAGTGGTGTACCTCAGGGATCTGTTTTGGGGCCACTATTGTTTGTTATTTTTATAAATGACCTGGATGAGGGTGTAGAGGGATGGGTTAGTAAATTTGCTGACAACACCAAAGTCGGAGGAGTTGTAGACAGTGAAGATGGATATTACAGTTTGCAGAGGGACACAGATAAATTGCAGAGTTCAGCCGAGAAATGGCAAATGGAATTTAATGTGGAAAAGTGTGAAGTGATTCACTTTGGTAAGAGTAATATGTGTGTAGAATATAGGGCTAATAGTAGGACTCTTAGTCGTGTAGATGAGCAGAGAGATCTCGGTGTACAGGTGCATAGATCTCTGAAAGTTGGTACTCAAGTTGATAAGGTTGTTAAGAAGGTGTATAGTGTGCTAGCATTTATTGGTAGAGGGATTGAATTTCAGAGCCAAGATGTCATATTGCAACTGTTCAAAACTCTGGTGTGGCTGCACTTGAAGTATTGTGTACAGTTTTGGTCACCACATTATAAGAAAGATGTGGAGGCATTGGAAAGGGTGCAGGATGTTGCCTGGTATGATGAGTAGGTCTTATGAGGAAAGGCCAAGGGATTTGAAGTTATTTTCATTAGAGAGAAGAAGGCTAAGAGGTGACTTAATTGAGACATATAAGATGATCAGAGGGTTAAATAGGGTGGATAGTGAGAGCCTTTTTTTTTGGATGGAGATGGATAACACAAGAGACATAGTTTTAAGTTAAGGGGTGGTAGTTATAGGATGGATGTTAGAGGTGGGTTCTTTACTCAGAGGGCGTGGAATGCCCTGCCTGCAGCAGTTTGTGAACTCGTCAAGTTTAAGGGCATTCAAATGGTCAGTGGATAGGCATATGGATAGCATTGTAATAGTTTAGGTTAGAGGATCATAAAATTGGTTCCATTGGTCGGCACAACATTGAGGGCCGAAGGGCCTGTACTGCGCTGTAATGTTCGATGTTCTATTTCTCACATTCTCTTGAAATAGATTATGAAAGGGAGGTACTTCTCTTTGAATGGATGAGTGTTAGTTCTCTGAGAGGAGATCACTGTCTCCTTCAAAGAACTAAGAACAAAGGAAATTGCAGCACAGAAACAAGCCTTTCGACTCTCCAGGCCTGCACTGACCATATTACCCAAATGAAGTAAAACTCCCTATCCTTCCAGAGACTATATCCCTCTATTCTCATCCTCTTCATGTATTTGTCAAGATGGCCCTTGGAAGTTATTATCGTATCGGCTTCCACTACCTGCCCCACCAACGCATTCCAGGTACCCACCACCCTCTGTTTTAAAAAAAACTAGTCTCGTGTATCTCATTTAAACCTTGCCCCTCGCACCTTAAATTTATGCCCCCTAGGGACTGACTTTTCCACCTTGGGAAAAGCTTCCACTCTGTCCATGCCAGTCATAATCTTGTAGGCGTCTATCAAGTCATTCCTTAACCTCTGTCATTCCAGTGAGAACAAACCAAGTTTCTCCAACTTTCATAGAAACCCTACAATGCAGAAAGAGGCCGTTTGGCCTATTGAGTCTGCACCGACCACAATCCCACCCAGGCCCTATCCCCATTTCTACAAATATTTACCCACTAATCCCCCTAACCTACGCATCTTAGGACACTAAGGGGCAATTTTAGCATGGCCAATCAACCTAACCTGCACATCTTTGGACTGTGGGAAGAAACCAGAGCACCCAGAGAAAACCCACACAGACACGAGGAGAATGTGCAAACTCCATACAGACAGTGACCCAAGCCGGGAATCGAACCTAGAGCTGTGAAGCAGCAGTGTTAACCACTGTGTTACCATGCTGCCTTCATAGCTAATGCCCTTTGTGCCAGGCAACATCCTGGTAAATCTTTTCTGTACCCTCTCCAAAGCCTTCACATCCCTCTGGTAGTGTGGCAACCAGAATTGAACACTATAAATTAGAAGGGGTCATGAGAAGGCCTTGGCAAGTAAGATTAGGGAGAATCCCACAGCCTTCTACAAATATGTGAAAAGTAAAAGGATGAGAAGAGAAGGGATAGGACCTATAACCAGTGAAGGGGGAAAAGTCTGTGTGAATCCGGAAGAAATGGCAGAGGTGCTTAACGAGTACTTTGCCTCGGTATTCACGGTGGAAAGTGAACTGGGAGGTGGTACTGCAGGTTTGAGGCAAACGGAAAAGATTGAGTACGTGGATGTTAGGAAAGAGGATGTGTTAGACCTGTTAAATTCTATCAAGATAGACAAGTCGCCGGGACCGGATTGGATCTACCCCAGGTTATTGTGGGAGGTGAGGTTGCAGAGCCCCTGGCGATGATATTTGTGTCGTCCATGGAAACGGGAGAGGTTCCAGAGGATTGTGGATGTGGTTCCTATCTTTAAGAAAGGGAACAAGGATAGTCCAGGAAATTACCAACCAGTGAGTCTGACTTCAGTGGTTGGTAAGCTGATGGAGAGGCTTCTGAGGGATAAGATTTATGAACATTTGGAGAAGTTTGGACTGATTAGAAATAGTCAGCATGGTTTTGTCAAGGGCAAGTCATGCCTTACGAGCCTAGTTGAGTTCTTCGAAAATGTGACTGAACACATTGAAGAAGGAAGAGCGGTGGACATAGTGTACATGGACTTTAGCAAGGCATTTGATAAGGTCCCCCATGCAAGACTTCTGGAGAAGGTGAGAGGGCATGCGATCCAAGGGGCTTTGGCCTTGTGGATCCAGAACTGGCTTGCCGGCAGAAGGCAGAGAGTGGTTGTGGATGGGTCTTTTTCTGCATGGAGGTCACCAGTGGAGTGCCCCAGGGATCTGTTCTGAGACCCCTACTGTTTGTCATTTTCAGAAATGACCTGGATGAGGAAGTGGAGGGGTTAGTAAGTTCGCTGACGATACAAAGGTCGGTGGTGTTGTGGATGGTCTGGAGGGATGTCAAAAGTTGCAGCGGGACATAGGATGCAAGACTGGGCGGAGAAGTGGCAGATGGACTTCAACATGGATAAATGTGTAGGTGGTCCATTTTGGCAGGAATAATGGGATGAAGGAGTACAATATCAGGGGTAGGAGTCTTAGCTGTGTTGTAGAGCAGAAGGATCTTGGGGTCCGGGTCCATAGGACTCTTAAATCGGTCTCACAGGTGGAGGAAGTGGTCAAGAAGGCATACGGTGTACTGGCCTTCATTAATCAAGGAATTGAGTTTAGGAGTCAGGAGGTAATGATGCAGCTCTATGAGACCCTTGTCAGACCCCACTTGGAGTATTGTGCGCAGTTCTGGTCGCCTCACTATAGGAAGAATGTAGAGGCTATTGAAAGAGTGCAAAAGAGATTTACAAGGATGCTGCCTGGATTGGGAGGCAGGCCTTATGAAGATAGGTTGAGGGAGCTGGGACTCTTCTCACTGGAGAGACGTAGGTTGAGAGGCGACCTGATAGAGGTTTATAAAATGTTGAGAGGAATAGATAGGGTGGATTCTCAGAGACTATTTCCCCGAGCTGAAATGGTCACTACGAGAGGACACAGATTTAAGGTGCAGGGAAGCAAATACAGAGGGGATGTCAGGGGTAGGTTTTTCACTCAGAGGTGGTGAGTGAATGGAATTGGCTGCCATTGGAGGTGGTAGAGGCAAACTCACTGGGGTCTTTTAAGAGACTTCTGGATGAGTATATGGGAACGAATGGGATAGGGGGTTAAAGATAGGTCTGTGGATTGGTAGATGTGATCGGCGCAACTCGTGGGCCGAAGGGCCTGTTTGTGCTGTATTGTTCTATGTTCTATATTCCAAGTGAGGCCTAACTAAAGTTTGAAAAAGCTGCAACATGACTTGCCAATTTTTAAATTCAATGCCCCAGGTGATGAAGGCAAACATGTCATATGCCTTCTTGACTACCTTTTCCACCTGCATTGCCAGTTTCAGTGACCTAGGTATCTGTATGTCCAGATCCCTCTGCCTATCTATACTCTGAAGGGTTCTGCCATTTACTGTATATTTTCTATCTGTATTAGACTTTTCAAAATGCATTACCTCACATTTGTCCAGATTAAACTCCATCTGCCATCTCTCCACCTAAGTCTCCAACTGATCTATATCCTGCTGTATCCTGACAATTTTCATCACTATTCGCAAATCCACCAACCTTTGTGTCGAATGCAAACTTACTAATCAAACCAGTTACATTTTAATCCAAATCATTTATATATATTGCAAACAGCAAAGGTCCCAGCACTAATCCCTGAGGAACACCACTTGTCACAACCCTCCATTGAGAAATGCATCCTTTCATTGCTACCCTCTATGTCCGAGCCAACAGTGCCCATCTTGCCAACTCATCTCTGATCCCGTGCAACTTCACTTTCTGCACCAGTCTGCCATGAGGAACCTTATCAAAGGCCTTACTGAAGTCCATGTGGACAAGATCCACTGCCCTACCCTCATCAATCATCTTTGTCACTTCCTCAAAAACCCGACCAAGTGAGTGAAATATGACTTCCCCTTTGCAAATTTATGTTGCCTCTTGCTATTAGCAAAAGTCCACTTATTCCCAAGTGGGAGTAAACCCTATCTTGAAGAATCCTCTCCATTAATTTCCCCACCACTAACGCAAGGCTCACCAGCCTGTAATTATCTGGATTATCCTAAAACAGTAACAATAGCTATTCTCCAATCTTCCCTTCGTACCGGTGAGGATACAAAGATTTCTCTCAAGGCCCCAGCAATTTTCTCCCTGAGGTAAATCCCATTGTGCCCTGGAGACTTGTCTACCTTAATGTTTCTCAAGATCCCAATACATCTTCTTTTTGATAACCCTGCTTTTTCATAACACTCTGATCCGGTCAAGGCTTTCCTGTGATAGTAGAGACATTTCCATACTTACTCTCTTGCTCACTGCCACCATATGATAACTTTGCTCTCATTATGCTAACATGATATTTACAGACTCTGAGACAAGAATAATACTAACTTTATTGGGACACGTTACAGTGGCTACAAGTTGCTATGTGATCCATATGAGAAAGTAAGATTATGGATGTTGCATGATTTCCCGTGATGATGCATAGTTTCTCATTAACATGTCACAGTCTTCTGTTAACTCCTCTTACCAAGGATTATTCGCACTGCAGAAATCCCAATGTGGGCAGATGATGCACCAGGTGCTTCTGGCCCCTTTCAGTCCCTGGTTTGTGCAAATACTCGATCAGAACAACAAAAGCTATGTAGTTCCTCAAGCCAGTTCTATAATTTAATTAGATCATGTCTGATCTGTGACCTAACTCCATTTACCACTTTTGCCTAACAAAATTCCATTAATCTCACATTGAAAATAACCAATTAAAAAAGCAAGAATTAGCATTTAAGGAAGAGAATTCCAAATTTCCAGCATCCTTTTTGTGCAGCATTATTTTCTACTATTAACCCTGAAAGCTCTGGCTGTAATTTCCACTTTCCAACTGGCAGAAATAACTTCTCTCCGTCTATCTATTCTTTGTAATACCTCATAAACTTCAATCAAAAAATCCTTAACACTTTACATTGTAACACAAAGTTGTGTCATTGTGCCAAGCAATTTGATTCTTGGTGTTAGGTGTCATGCAGGTGTGGCACTCCCTCTTTGGATTTTGAAATATAATCAGTCTGATATGGCTATTGCCATAAGGCTGTGTCTCTAGATTCAGGTATTTGAAGACAATTACATAAAGATCTCTCACTGAGAAGATATGATTGAAGTTTTACAGTCTTTAAGCACAAAACACCCTCCAAGGTCAATACATCTTCCCTAAGATATGATGCTTAGAAGAGCCCATCATGCTTCATTTGTAACCAGGGCTTTGCACAACTTGGGTACAATTTCTATTCTCTTGCATTTTAATTTTCTCAACATGAAGGTCAGCATTTGAATAGCTTTTTGGATTATTTTTTGAAACTGTTCATGACATTTTAATTATCCATGTCCCAAGATTCTTTGGATCATTTCATCATTTAGAAAGTATCCTATTCTATCTTTTTCTTTGTACGTAGTGGATGATTTTACACTGAAATCTATTTGCCAGTTTTTCCTGATAATAACTCCAGGAGTTGGTTGTGAAGGAACTGTGCTTTTATTGCACAAATGAAAATAAACGATAACCACAAGCCTGTGGCAAACACAACACAGAAATACAAAACATAGGGGGAAGAGGACAGCATTTGGTCCATTGAGCCTGCTCCTCCATTCATCACAATCATGGCTGCTCATCCAACTCAACAGCCTAATCCCGCTTTCTCCTCATAATCTTTGAGCCCATTTGCCCCAAGTGCCACATCTAGCTGCCTCTTGAATACATTCAATGTTCAATGGCATTAACTACTGTTTATGGTAATGAATTCCACAGGCTCACCACATTGGGTGAAAAAATGTTTCCTCACCTCCATCCTAAATGGTCTACCCTGAGTCCTCAGACTGTGACCCCTGGTTCTGGACATATCTACTATTGGGAATGTCTTCCCTACATCTATCCCGTCTAGTTCTGTTAGAATTTAATAAGTCTCTATGAGATCCCACCCTTATTCGTCTGAACTCCAGCAAAAACAATCCTAACCTCGTTAGTCAGTCAATCTCTCTTCATACATTAATCCCGCCATCCTGGGAATTAGCCTGGTAAACTTTCACTGCATTTCCTTGAGAGCAAGAACATTCTTCCTCGAAAAGGAGATTAAAACTGCACTCAATGCTCCAGGTGTGGCCTCACCAAGGCCTTGTATAATTGCAACAACACGTTCCTGTTCCCATACTCAAAACTTCTCACAATGAAGGCCAACAGACCATTTGCCTTCTTTACTGCCCTGCTGCACCTAGTGCACAAGTTACACTCCCCTCTCCTAATTTACAGTCACTGAGATAGTAGCCTGCCTTCTTGTTTTTGCTTCCAAAGTGAATAACCTCACATTGTTCTAAATTATACTGCATCTGACATTGATTTGCCCACTCATCCAAACTGTCCCAATCATTCTGAAGGATCTCTGCATTCTCAACACAATTCACCCTCCCAACCACTTGGTATCTTCTGTAAACTTTGAGATGTTACATTTTGTACGCTACTTAAAAATAAATATTTATTTTTGAATATAAATTGTGAATGGCTGGAGTCCCACAGCCAATCCTGGTGGCATTCCACTAGTTATTGCCTTGAATTTGAAATAATCCATTAATTCCTATTCTTTGTTTCCTCTCTATCCATCTCAATACAGTTCCCCAATCTCACGTGCTTTAATCTTGCACAGAAATGTCTTAAGTGGGACTTTGTCAAACACTTTCTGAAAGTCCAAATACATTACCATCAACTGATAATAATAATAATAATAATAATAATAATAATGATGATAATAATACATTACCTCAGGGAGCCTATATTCAATAAGCCCAACTGGGAGGTCTATTAGTAATTCCCTATGCAGATCATGGAGATTATCAAACTCTCCCCCTCCAAATCCAAGGGCTCTCCCTTGCTCCTTGGGCGCCAGGGTGGTCTTCACCTTTTGGTATCTGAATTTTTTTCTTCCTTCATACTGGCGTATTGGCGAGTACCTCTTTCTTAATGATGATTAAGGTATTGTTGAAAGTGGCTCTTCCTTACCAATGGCTTCTGATTGAGCTTCTACTGTTTTGGCCTCCATTTCAGAGTCGGAGATCTCATATAGTGTTTTGGAGCCTCCTGTTGGTAATGTGTTTATCCTCCCTCCAGATACTTGGGGTTGCCAGTGGCATCTTGTTCTGTTTTTTTCAAGCTGTGTCTCCAACTTTTATCCTATAGGACACTGGCCCTGTTTTGGAGAGAACTGTTTCTCATTTTCATTGGGTGCTGTCTCTAGAATTTCAGACTAAGACCATGACGCTCTCTGAAAAGTCTCTATGTACTTTTTTAAAAAATCATCGCCCCTTTTTGGAAAGCTCAGAAAGCTTCTCTTCCACTCTTTTATTTAGGTTAGGGACTGTAAAGCTTAGCTGAGTAAAAAGCTGGCTGCCCATTACTAACACAGCTGGGGCTACACCTGTTGTCACATGTGGCATCATTTTATAACTGAAGAGAAAACACATCAGTGTGGTGTCTACAGATCCCCGGTCTGTTTGTTCATTTCCCTTCTAAAAGTTTGGACTGCTCGTTCTGCTAGTCTGTTCAATGATAGTGGTAAGGGGCTGTGTAGTCATGTCTTATTCCATTTCTTTCTATAAATGTCTTAAATTCCCTACAGATAAATGAGGTTTCATTGTCCATCACTAAGACTTCTGGGATTCCATGGGTATAGAAAGTTGTCTTCGTTTTTCTATTAGGTTTTGTGATGCGGTGTGTGTCATTTGGTGCAATTTCATCCACTTAGAATGGGTGTTAATTAACAATAAAAACATGGAGCCCATGAATGGTCCTGCAAAGCCTGCATGTATCCTAACCCATAGCTTTCGTGGCCATTCCCAGCAAGTTAGAGAAGTTCCAGTGGTGCCTTTTGGTTTTCCTGGCACATTCTACACTTTAGTACCATTTTGCCTCTGCCCCTGTCAATTCCAGGCCACCAGACGTAGCTTCTCACCAATATCTTTATTTTTGATAGATGTTGATGGCCATTTTTTAAAGGACAGATTTGAGTGGGACATGGGATAACTACCAGGACAATGCCATTTTCTATATTTAATTCTGGATATTTTGTTACATGCAGCTTCAAGTCTTGTGTCGGACATTCCTGCATTCATCCATTTAATTAGCTGGATGATCCTTGCTGCCCTTTTTAAACAAAAGGAACAACTTTGGCTATTCTCCAATCTTCTGGGATCTCCCCTATTGCCAGTGAGTATACAGATTTCTCTTGAGGCCTCAACAATTTCCTCCTTTGCTTCTTTCAGTATTCTAGGGTACATCCCATCAGGCCCTGGGAACTCGTCTACCTTAATGTTTCTCAAGGAATCCAATACCACCTCAAAGAACAAAGAATATTACAGCACAGACCAGGCACTTTGGCCCTCCAAGCCTGCATCGACCATGCTGCCCAACTGAACTAAAACCCCCTATCCTTCTAGGGACCATATCCCTCTATTCCCATCTCATTCATGTACTTATCAAGATGCCCTTTAAAAGTCACTACCATATCACTTCCACTACCTCCCTCAGCAACGAGTTCCGGGCACCCACCACTTTGTAAAAAAATCTGCCTCGCCTTTAAAACTTGCCCCTCGCACCTTAAACTTTGCCTCCTAGTAATTGACTCTTCTATCCTGGGAAGAAGCTTCTAACTATCCATTTAGTCCATGCCTGTCATAATCTTGTAGACTTCTATCAGATCATTCCTCAACCTCCATCATTCCAGTGAGAACAAATCAAGTTTCTCCAACCTCTCCTCACATCTAGTACCCTCCATATCTGGCAACATCTGGTAAATCTTTTCTCCACCCTCTCCAAAGCCTCCATATCCTTCTGGTAGTGTGGTGACTAGAATTGAACACTTCATTCCAAATGCGGCCTAACTAAGGTAAAACTGCAACATGACTTGCCCATTTTTAAACTCAAAGACCCGGCTGATGAAGGCAAGCATGCCATATGCTTTCTTGACTACCTTCACCATCTGCATTACCACTTTCCGTGACCTGCACACCCGGATCCTTCTGCCTATCTATACTCTTAAGGGTTCTGCCATTAACTGTATATTTCCTATTTGTATTAGACAGTCCAGAATGGATTACTTCACATTTGTCTGGATTAAACTCCATCTGCCATCCTCCTTTTTGATCTCAACATGATTCAAAGTATCTACACTCCCTCCCCAGACTCATCATCCACCAAGTCCTTCTCTTCGCTGAATACTAAAACAAAGTACTCATTTAATAACTCGCCCAGTTCCTCTGGCTCCACTAGATTCCCTCTCCTGTCCTCAAGAGAGCCAACCCTTTCCCTGGTTATCCTCTTGTTCTTTTGCTAGACTTTCATGGTGCTCTTTGAGATTGGCTCCTATGATTAGAACATCGTCTAAGTAAACTGCCACTCTGGGCATTCCCTGTAACATGTCTTCGGTTGTTCTTTGGATTATGGCACACAATGATACTCCGAATGAGTGTATTCATACAAACCTTTGTATCTGTTTACTGTCATATACTTTCTAAACTACTCTTCTAGTTCTAACTGGAGGTAATCATAACTCATATTCAACTTTGTGAACATCTGGCTCTGAATAGCTTTGCAGAGGTCATCTATATACTGTTTCTGATATTTGTCTAAACAAGGTGTTTTATTCACTGTCATCTCATAATTTGGTTGCTGGTTTTTCATTGCCCAAGGCCAGGTTTCACAAGTATGTTCAACTGGAAACCTGGGTCTATAGAAACTACCATCTAAAGATCCTTGAAACTCTTGGTTCCCTTTCTCCACATTCTCTTGAGCTAAGGTCAGCTCTATGGCTTTTTTTTTTAATTTACATTTGGTTCTGTCAAAAACCTTCTTTAGGTTGCTAGATCATTTATGCTGCACACTAATCAGTCTCTCAGCATTTCCAGTAATACTGCACCATGGTAGGCTACTGCAGAAAGTGCAGATGCATGGAATTGAAGGTGATTTAGCAGTTTGGATTAGGAAATGGCTAGCTGATAGAAGACAGAGGGTGATGGTTGATGGGAAATATTCAACCTGGAGTGCAGTTACAAGTGGTGTACCTCAAGGATCTGTTTTAGGGCCACTGCTGTTTGTCATTTTTATAAATGACCTAGATGAGGGTGAAGAGTAAATTTGTAGAGGATTAGTAAATTTGCTGACGATACCAAAGTGGGGGGAGTTGTAGACAGCGAGGATAGATGTTACAGTTTGCAGAGGGACATAGATAGGTTGCAGAGCTGGGCCGTGAGGTGGCAAATGGAATTCAATACGGATAAGTGTGAGGTGATTTACTTTGGTAGGAATAACAGGCATATGAAATATAGGGTTAATGGAAGGACCCTTAATAGCGTTGTCGAGCAGAGGGATCTTGGGGTACAAGTACATAGCTCTTTGAAAGTTGGCACCCAGGTTGATAAAGTTGTTAGGAAGACGTACGGTGTGTTAGCTTTTATTGGTAGAGGGATTGAATTTAGGAGCCGTGAGGTTATGTTACAACTGTACAAAACTCTGGTGCGGCCGCACTTGAGTATTGCGTACAGTTCTGGTCGCCGCATTATAAGAAAGATGTGGAAGCATTGGAAAGGGTGCAGAGGAGGTTTACCAGGATGTTGCCTGGTATGGTGGGAAGGCCTTATGAGGAAAGGCTGAGGAACCTGAGGTTATTTTCATTAGAGAGAAGAAGGTTACTCGGTGACCTAATTGAGGCGTATAAGATGATCAAGGGATTGGATAGGGTGGATAGTGAGAGCCTTTTTCCTCGGATGGTGATGACCAACACGAGGGGACATAACTTTAAATTAAGAGTTGGTAGTTATAGGACGGATGTCAGAGGCAGGTTCTTTACACAGAGGGTGGTGAGAGCGTGGAATGCCCTGACTGCAGCAGTTGTGGACTCGCCTACTTTGGGGGCATTCAAATGTTCGGTGGATAGGCATATGGATGATATTGGAATAGTTTAGGTTAGAGGGTCCACTGGCCGGCGCGACATTGAGGGCTGAAGGGCCTGTACTGCGCTGTAATGTTCTATGTTCTATATTAGTTTTCTTAATTGCGTGAGGAATTCTGTCACCAATTCCCCTGCAACTGTAGTGGTTGTATTGAATCTGTGCTGTTGCAAGATCACAGAAGATGTAGGATCATAATGATTGGCCATGTTTTTATTAACTCATTGAAGATCTTGGGCTCTGGTATTTCCGCATACGCCAGATTTTTTTAATGATACTAGATGCTGTAGCCCCACACATAGTCAAATGGCTTTTTGCCCAGTATCGCCTCCTATTTCATTTCTTCGAAAGAAGCATCTCATTCTCTCAGCATATTCTCACCAGTCCTCAATAGTTGCATCATGTGGCTCCAACTTCCAAAAAAATGGCATTGCAAAACTGAATGATACAGTCTTACCAAGACGTGATGAGTTGGGCAACCAAACTATTACTTTTCTCTCATCACCAATATAATAACACCACAAGTTGAGTGTGAAGAAACTGTGCTTTCATGGCATAAATAAACAATAACAAGCACGTGCTAAACACAACAGGTCCCAACTGGGACTAAAAGGTTAATGGACACTGTAAGGCTTTTATTTTATATAGGACTTGGTGTACAAGTTCCACCTGGAAGCTAATTATCAGTCCTCAGGGAGCTTGTATTCAATGAGCCAAACTGGGAGGTTTATGAGTGATTCCCACTGCAGATTATGGAGGTTATCACATTCCTATTGATATAATTTACCTGTATCAATCTCAATTTAAACTATTTTCTAAATATCTCCCACTAATCTCCTGTTGTGTTACTCATTAACTGTTCAGCTCTACCTGAATAAAGTCAACCTTATCTAAATCTAGGATCTTATTGTGCTGTTTTGATTTTCTTCATTTCAAACACTATTTTGAATTTGAAGATGTTAGGATTCCTATTGGATAGCTAGGCCATGCTAGGAAGTGCACTATAACAGTCAGGAATGCACAACTCATGGTGAGGCATTGGCAGAGTAGTAATGGTGGAGTATGAATGAAAGGGACAGCATGTTGGCATTCCACACTGTAATAGCCATTTTTCTCAAGGTCCTCTGTTGATGGATGAATTGCTATTTGAATCTCTATGTTCCTATCTGAACATTGAAATGTACAGCCACAATGACAGTGTGAGAGCTTGAATGGCAACAAGTACAGAGCTCAAGACCTCCATCTGGGCTTCTATCACAGCACAAAGATGTTGGTTGGATCCTGTCTGTGCTACATTGGAAACTGAGAACATCAGCCAAGAGATATTGCATTATGCTGTCATGGAATTGATGTGGAGATGCCAGCGTTGGACTGAGGTAAACATAGCAAGAAGTCTGACAACACCAGGTTTAAGTCCAACAGATTTATTTGATAGTAAACTCACAAGCTTTTGAGGTTCCTCTCTTCTTCACCTGACTTCTTACTGTGTTGTGGAATTAACCAGCATTTCCAGAGTGGAAAAGTAGTTCTGACTAATACCCAGGATGAGATTGATGCTGGACTCCTCTATCCTTCTTGACAGTAACAATTGGCTTCAGGCCTCCTAATGCAGCAAGTATGTCTATGTGCATTTGTATGTCTCATTCATTTTGAGCAAGAGGTCAGCGAGAGCACATCCTCTACCCTGGAAACCATAGACCAACCTGTATCTGAGGTCACCATTACAAGTGTCAGACAGCCTTCAAAAGTCAACCCTTAGAAAGCAACTTGTCTGGATGGAATACCCGGATGAGCACTCAACTAGCAGGGGTATTCACAGACATCTTCAACCTCTCTTTACAACAATCTAAGATCCCTATCTGCTTCAAAAAAGATCATTACCATCCTGATACCAAAGAAAGAAAGGTCAAGCAGCATGCCTTAATGACTATCATCCAATAGCTCTAACATCCAACATTTTGGAGTGCTTCAAAAGGTTAGTCATGACACAAATCAATTCCAGCCTTTCGGATTGCCTGGATAGAGTACAGTTTGCCAACACAACAGGTCGACAGTAGGTGTCATCATCCTGGCCTGGCACTCAACCCTGGAACACCAAGATAACAAAGACATTTATGTCAAATTCCTATTTATTGACTACAGCTCAGACTTCAATACCATTATACCTATGAAACTCATCTCCAAACTCCACGGCTTGGGGCTTGGCTCCTCCCTCTGTGACTGAATCCTGAGCTTCCTAACCCATAAACCACAATCAGCAAAGATAGGCAACAACACCTCCTTCACAATCATCTTCAACACTAGTGCTCCACAAGGCTGTGTCCTCAGCCCCTTATATACTCCTTACATACCTATGTTGGTGGCCAAATTCTCCTCCAAATCGATTTTCAAGTTTGCTGATGACAACACCGTAGTGGGCCAGATCTCAAACAATGATGAGACAGAGTACAGGAACATGTTAGGGAATCTGGTGAACTGCTGCAACGATAATAATCTCTCCCTCAATGTCAACAAAATAAAGGAGACAGTCATCAATTTCAGGAAGCATAGCAGAGAACATGTCCCTGTATACATCAATGGGGACGAAGTAGAAATGGTCAAGAACTTCAAGTTTTTAGGTGTTCAGATCATCAAAAACCTGACCTAGTCCTCCATGCCTACACTACAGTTAAGAAAGCCCACCAATGCTCTTCTTTCTCAGAAGTCTAAGGAAATTTGGCATGTCAGCTACAATTCTCACGAACGTTTACAGATGCATCATAGAAAGCGATCCTTCTGGTTGTATCACAGTTTGGTATGACTCCTACACTGCCCAAGATGGCAAGAAACTGCAAAAGACTGAGAGTGTAGCCCAATCCATCCTCACATCACATCCTCACATCATTTCTCTGGGAGGCAAGAGAGGAGATTGCAGAGCCTCTGGCTCTGATCTTCAGGTCGTCGTTGGTTACGGGTGTGGTTCCGGAGGACTGGAGGATAGCGAATGTGGTCCCATTGTTCAAGAATGGGAAGAGAGACCTTCCAGGGAATTATAGGCCAGTGAGTCTTACTTCTGTTGTGGGCAAAGTATTGGAGAGAATAATTAGGGATAGGATTTATAGTTATTTAGAGAATAATGAATTGATTGGAGATAGTCAGCATGGTTTTGTGAAGGGTAGGTCGTGCCTTACTAACCTTATTGAGTTTTTTTTGAAAAAGTGACCAAAGAGGTGGATGGGGGTAAGGCGGTTGATGTGGTATATATGGACTTTAGTAAGGCGTTTGATAAGGTGGCCCATGGAAGACTTCTGCAGAAAATGCAGATGTATGGGATAGAGGGTGACTTAGCTAATTGGGTTAGGAATTGGCTAGCAGATAGAAGACAGAGGGTGGGGGTTGATGGGAGATATTCATCTTGGAGTTCGGTGACAAGTGGTGTACCTCAGGGGTCTGTTTTGGGGCCCCTGCTGTTTGTAATTTTTATAAATGATCTGGATGAGGGTATTGAGGGATGGATTAGTAAATTTGCAGATGACGCTAAAGTCGGTGGAGTGGTAGATAGTGAAGAGGGGTGTTCTAGTTTGCAGAGCGACTTGGACAAGTTGCAGAGCTGGGCCGAGAGGTGGCAAATGGAGTTTAATGTGGAAAAGTGTGAGGTAATGCACTATGGCAGAAATAATAAACGTGTAGAGTATAGGGCAAATGGTAGGATTCTTAGTAGTCTAGATGAACAGAGGGATCTTGGTGTGTATGTGCATAGATCCCTGAAAGTAGGCAGTCAGGTCGAGAAGGTTGTTAGGAAGGCATATGGATTCTTGGCTTTTATTGGTAGAGGGATTGAATTTCGGAGCCGCAACGTCATGTTGCAACTGTACAAAACTCTAGTGCGGCCGCACTTGGAGTATTGTGTGCAGTTCTGGTCCCCACATTATAAGAAAGATGTGGAGGCATTGGAGAGGGTACAGAGGAGGTTTACCAGGATGTTGACTGGTATGGAGGGCAGGTCTTATGAGGAGAGGCTGAGGGATTTGAGGTTGTTTTCGTTAGAAAGGAGGAGGCTAAGAGTGGACCTGATCGAAACATATAAGATGATTAGAGGTTTAGATAGGGTGGACAGTGATAGCCTTTTCCCTAGGATGGAAAAAGCTAGCATGAGGGGACACAGCTTTAAATTAAGGGGTGATAGTTATAGGACGGATATCAGAGGTAGGTTCTTTACCCAAAGGGTGATTAGGGAGTGGAATGCCCTGCATGCAGCAGTTGTAGATGCGCCAAGTTTGGTGGCGTTTAAGAGGTTAGTTGATAAGTATATGGAAGAGAAGGGAATGGTTTAGTTTGGAGGGGCATTGCTTTTTATATTGGTCGGCGCAACATCGAAGGCCGAAGGGCCTGTTCTGTGTTGTAATGTACTATGTTCTATGTACAAAACAGCCTCTCATCAATTGACTCAGTTGACACTTCCCACTGCCTCAGAAAAGCAGCCAGCATAATTAAGGACCTCCCCCACCCTGAACATTCTCTCTTCCACTGGGAAAAAAGTATAAAAGTCTGAGGTCAGTTACCAACCGACTCAAGGACAGCTTCTTCCCAGCTGCCATTAAACTTTTTAATTTACTGATTAACTTGATGTTTCTCTACATCCTAGCTATCACTGTAACACTACATTCTGCACTTTCTCCTTTCCTTCTCACTGAATGGTATGCTTTGTCTGTATAGCATGCAAGAAGCAATACTTTTTACTATATATTAATACATGTGACAATAATCAGGTCAATATAGATTCCTATCAAGTTCCATCTCTAAGGTTGGGACAGCCCATCCATAAACCAGGAAGCCCTCTCTCTTCTCCTGTGTTCCAATATATTACCTTCCACTTTTAACTGCCTGAAGTGAAGTTAGTCAGAAACAGCTTCCTTCTGAGTGCAACTCCTCCTTAAGAGGGAAAGGCTGCTTTTAAAAGCTAGAGGCGACATGTAATACATGATAGCTTAACACACTACTGAACATTTAGCCAGCCGACAGCATAGGTCACGCCTGAATGAATACTTCACTGAGGCAAATGAGGAGGCAGCACAATGTTTGCTTGCTACATGCCTCAAAGGGATAGGAAACAGGCAAACAGCGAGTGACAACACCCACACCCAAAAGCAGGAGCAGACAAATGTCTCTAATAATCATCAAATCTCAGATAATGTGACATGCATTTTTTAAAAATAATGTACAAAGCTTCTGGGAGAGTATTCTTTTTGGAAGATGGTACAGTTGAGACAGAAAAGAAAAAAAATCACATCTGAAACAAGTGTCCAGCACAAATACATTTGTACATCAGTTGAACAAAATCCAACTGGATAAGAATTTCTATTTATACCAGAATGAATCGCCTGCATTCCATGTTTTGTTTAACTTGTTAAAAATTAATTTTTCTTGAAATGCAATCTGAACCACTGCCTGAAGAGGGTTAAGACAAACAAATTAACCATTGGTGAGGAGCTAGTTA
Organism: Sphyrna mokarran; assembly: GCA_024679065.1. Taxonomy (NCBI): domain Eukaryota; kingdom Metazoa; phylum Chordata; class Chondrichthyes; order Carcharhiniformes; family Carcharhinidae; genus Sphyrna; species Sphyrna mokarran. The sequence goes on along the minus strand of JAGIQG010000007.1, from coordinate 111,195,096 downwards.
TTTACATATTTTCAGAACTATGTTTCAGAAAACACAACTCTCTTTATTCAGCACAAAGCTCTAGAATTATTTTACTGCAAATATGGAGACAATGCCTCCTGTAACATTAGTTGTTCTGAGTTCAATGGGGCAAGGCCCCAATCCTGCATTTCATTTTTATTTTTAAGATAAGTATAATGAATGCTCTTGCATAGACCTCAGAACTAAATTGTAAGGCATCCATTGTATTCCACACAAAACACAATCTCAGCTTTATATATAAAAGTATTTTTTTTAAAAACACAATGCATCACTGTAATCCTCATTTGCTCCAGTAAAAATGAAAGTTCCCAAGAAGTCATAACACAGTTAGTCCATAAGCCCATGACAACTTCCCACAGGGGCTTGCAGTCAAACTTCCAGAAAATGTACACTGGCATTAGATAACCAAAATTTAGAAAATATGCAAGAAATATTAGTACATAAATATTTAAATGACAAAGCATTATTTGCTGTGAAAACTATATTTTTAAAATGAATGAGCTCCTTCTAAATAGCAGACAATGGAAGGCTGATGAAATACTTTATTCATACACAAATATCACTTGCATATTTTAGAAATTGTATCATGTAATGCAAATTGAAATAGTTACATCATTAAATCAGTGGGGAAATTGATCCCTATATCAAAAGAAACCCTGGGGAAAAAAAAAATCACATGCAATATTTGATACAAATGAAAATAAAATGGCCTTGCAGTTGAGGTATTGGTTCCAACTGTCCAATATTGCCTAGGTTCAAGAACAGTCCCCATGAATTGGACAAAAGTGAATGTGTAACAATGAAGATGCTTAAAAAGAAAATTTACAAAAGACTAAGCAAAGTTAAAACTGCTGTGGTAAAGAAATAGGTTATGTTTTCAAGAAAAAGGCAAGTTGATTTTGTTTTCAGTTTCTAAGTTTATTGTGTTTTATTTATTTAATCAGGATGCTGGTGTCACTGGCTAGGCCACCCTAATTGCCTTCATGAAGGTTGTGATGAGTTGTCTTCCTGAATCCCACAGGTCATGAGTTGCAAGTACACCAACAGAGCTGTTATCAAGGGAATTCTACACAACAAAAGTGAAGGCATGGTGATATACTTCCAAATCAAAGTTTAAAGTTTCTCTATTAGTGTCACAAATAGCATAATGAAATTCATTAGCATAATGAAATTACTGGAAAAATGCTCAATTGCCCAATCAGATACAGAGAGGGAGAGTTTAGCATGGCCAATGCACCTAACCTGTGGGAGGAAACCGGAGCATTCAAAAGAAACCCACATAGACATGGGGAGAACGTGCACACTCCGCACAGGCAGGATTCTCAACTGGATCTTCAGTGTTCCCTTCATCCTTTTCTTGCTGTTATCCATCTTCTATACACCAGGACAGCAAATGTGGTACCAGTATTCAAGAAGGGGAGTAGGGAAAAACTAGGTAAATTATCTAGCAATGACCAGTGAATCGAGCATCAATGATAAGAAAATTATTGGAAAAAATTTTGACGGACAGAATTAATTTCCAATTGGAAAGACAAGGATTAATCAAGGACAGTCAGCATGGCTTTGTCGGAGGGAGATCATATCTAACAAATTTGATTGCATTTTTTTTGAGAAGTTGACTAGATAAGGACAGTGCAATTGATGTAGTCTACATGGACTTCAGTAGCTTTTTGACGAAGTCCCACATGGGAGGCTGATGAAGGTATGTTGTATGTTCTATGTATGAGCCTATGGGATCCAGGGCAATTTGGCAAACTGGATCCAAAATTGGCTTCATGGTAAGAGGCTGAGAGCCATGACTGAAGGTTGTTTTTGTGACTGGAAGTAAGGGGCACAGCACTGGACACCGGTTGTCTGCAGTGTACATTAAATGTACACTGTAAATGTGAAAACTATGATCAGGAAGTTCGCAGATGTCACAAAAATTAGTGTGGTAAATAGCAAGGAGGAAAGCCTTAGCTTCAAGAACGATGCAGTCAGGTTGGTCAGATAGGCAGAACAGTGGCAAATGGAATTAAACACAGAAAAGTGTGAGGTAATGTATTTTGGGAGGACTAACAAAGCATGGAATACACAGTGAACACTAGGACTGAAAATACATAGGATCATAGGACCTTGAGTGCATATCCCTAGGTCCCTGATTGCAGCAAGATAGGTAGATAAATTGCTTAAGACAGCATATGGGATACATGCCTTTATTAACCAAGGCACAGAATATAAGAGCAGAGAGGTTATGACAGAGCTGTGTAAAACACTTATTAGGCCACAGCTGGAGTTCTGTTTGCCATTCAATTGCAACACTCTCAGAAGGATGTGACTGCACTAGAAAAGCCGAGATTGACCAGGATGTTGCCTGGGTGTGGATGTTCCAGCCATAAAGAGAGACTGGTTATGCTGGGGTTGTTTTCATTAAAGCAAAGAATGCTGAAGGATTTGCTTCAGGTGCACAAAAGTTGAAGGACATAGGTAGGAAGAATTCTCTTTTCATAAAGAGTTCAAAAACCAGGGGCATAAATTTAAAGTAAAGGACAGGTGATTTAGAGGTGATTTGAGGAAAAACATTTTCACCAGAGGATGGTAGGAATTGGAATTCACTGACTGAAAGAGTGGTAGAGGTGGGGACCTTCACAACATTCAGCGAGCGTTTGAAAGGCCATAGCAAACAAGGAAGGCAACAGACCAAGTACTAAAAAATGGGATTAGAATAGATAGGGACTCACGTAAGGATATATTGGCCTTGGAGGGAGTACAGAGAAGGTTCACCAGGCTGATATCGGAGATGAGGGGGTTAGCTAATGAGGAAAGATTGGGTAGATTGGGCCTGTACTCGGAGTTTAGAAGGCTGAGGGAGGATCTTATAGAGACTTACAAAATAATGAAGGGACTAGATAGGGTAGAGATAGAGAGATTCTTTCCACTTAGAAAGGAAACCAGAACTAGAGGGCACAGCTTCAAAAATAAGGGAGGGGGGGGGGGTTGCAGTTTAGAACAGCGTTGAGGATGAACTTCTTCTCTCAAAGGGTGGTGAATCTCTGGAATTCTCTGTCCATTGATGTGGTGGAGACTATCTCGTTGAATATGTTTAAGTCATGGGTAGATAGATTTCTGATCGATAAGGGAATTAAGGGTTATGGGGAGCAGGTGGGTAAGTGGAACTGAACACTTCAGATCAGCTATGATCTTATTGAATGGTAAGGCAGGCTTGATGGGCTATATGGCCACTTCTGCTCCTACTTCTTATGTTCTCAAGTTCTTATGATGGCTAGAACAAAAAGATAGGCCAAAGGGCCATATAGTGTGCTGTAAAACTCGTGACTCTATAAACGTTCAGAGTTTAGCAGGTCTGGGTGAAGACACAGACTAAGTTTGAGATTTTGAATGATACAGACTGGGATATGTCGGCACAACATCAAAGGCCGAAGGGCCTGTTCTGCGCTGTAATGTTCTATAATTTAGATTCACCAACTTTCAATTCTTGATGTTGAGAGAATAAATATAAATTAATCTATAGTGGAATAGAGGGAAAATGGGAAAGATTGTCTCCTTTTCTACAATTAAAGACTGTAAAGCTACAGAAGTGTCATACAGATTGGTCGGGATTTTACAGTCTCCTCAAGCGAGACTAGAAAATCCCAAAGGTCAATGGCCATATCCATTGTCCACCTCTCATTCTCTCTGATTCCATGGCTGAAGAATTCCAGTGATTAACTCTGTTTCCCTCTCCTGAGTTTATCCAGCATTTTCTCTGTTTTCATTTCAGATTTTCAGGACTTCCAGTATGTTTTCATGCAAGGCTTTAGTGCTGTCTTTTTAAAATGCTGATGATGAGTGCTTGAAGCCCACAAACAATGGAAAGTTGCACTCTCTTTTAACCCTTTGGTTCAATAATGTTGACAGTTTTATTTAACCATGAAAATGGACTCAAATGAAGACCTTGATGAAATGGCATACAGGAGGATGCTGATGGACAAGCACACGCAAATACTGTGTTTACAGTGTGGTCTGCCAAACAGCTGTCAGTCACTGTCTGACTCCCAATCAGCAGAGTTTACTGCTGTCGCTACACCCATAATCATAGTAGCCTCGGACCATCCACTCACTCCACAACTGCTGTCCCAACTGTGAGAAAGCACTTAAAATACTCTAATTAACCCCAGAACTCATCACTTCAAGAAAGGAATCCAGAGCATTTCCAAACACTCAGCAACAGAAAACGTTCCAAAAAGTTACATTATCTGCAAGTTGGGTGCTTGGCTTTTTAAATAACCTGCCAATAGGAAGCAGCATTGCATTGGAAGAAAAAGTGAACAGAGAGGCTGCCAAGATGCTTATGGGATTCTGGTATCACATTAATCCATCTGGCCATGTGACACCAGGATGTGGCTTCCACTCAAGATCATTTGGTATAGCCATGGAACATTTTCTGTGCATATCATTCTAATGTAACAATGCTACATTGGAAGTCACATTGGTTCATTTCATATGTGACATTAGCCTGAGCACAAAAAACATTTACAGAGCTGGATTTGCCAACACCCTCAAACCCCCTTTACTAACATCTGGACATTTGTAGCAAAATTGGGACAGCCATCCTTCAGACGAATCAAGCAACACCCTGACACATTCCTACTGAACCCTAATCACAGCTTTCTGACATAATCACACCTTTCCGACATAAGAACATAAGAACTAGGAGCAGGAGTAGGCCATCTGGCCCCTCGAGCCTACTCCGCCATTCAATATGATCATGGCTAATCTTTAGTGGACTCAGCTTCACTTGCGCACCTGCTCACCATAACCTTTAATTCCTTTACTATTCAAAAATGTATCTATCCTTGCAGTAAAAACATTCAATGAAGTAGACTCAACTGCTTCACTGGGCAGAGAATTCCACAGATTCACAACCCTTTGTATGAAGGAGTTCCTCCTCAACTCAGTCCTAAATCTGCTTCTGCTTATTTTAAAGCTATTCCCCCCTAGTTCTCGTTTCACCCGCCAGTGGAAACAACTTCTGTGCACTGACTTATCTAGTCCCTTCATAATCTAAAGTGTTTCTATAAGACCTCCCCTCATTCTTCTGAATTCCAAAGAGTATAGCCTCAGTCTACTCAGTCTCTCTTCATGAGACAATGTGTCCGACACCACCATTATTATTCCAGGATATATCCTGTCCTACCAAAAAACCTAGCACAATCAGGAGGGTCAACATTGACTATGGACATGTGACATCTCATGGCATTGGGTCAAATATGGGCAAGGAAATAAGCACCTTTGTGCTTTCCCCAAGTGTCTATCTTCTGCTTGCACTCTGCTGGGAGGAGTGCCTCAGCAATCTTACTGATCTGTTGGTGAACACATTGATGAATTGCTGTGATTTTCATAGAATCGAGACTATACTGACCACAATCCCACCCAGACTCTATTTATCCTGCTAATCCCCTGACACTAGGATCAATTTAGCATGGCCAAAATCAACCTACCCGCACATCTTTGGACTGTAGGAGGAAACTAGAACACCCATAGGGAACCCAAGCAGCCATGGGGAGAATGTGCAAATTCCACACAATTAGTGGCCCAAGGCCAGAATTGAACCTGGATCCCTCGTGCTGTGCTGCAGCAGTGCTAACCACTGTGCCATCATGCTGCTATCCAGGCTGAAAATGAATTGCAATCAAATGTAAATGTGATTAAAACAAACAAGGAATTGGTCAGGGGAATTTGTAATAGCGGTCCACAGTGCTCCGCTGAAGCCTGATATTTGCATTGCTAATTATGAGGAAGAAACAACTTCTACTTTACATGTATTATCATATTTATCGTTTGTAAAATATGCACAGCAGTGATAAAACTAGAGGAGGTAAAAGCACTTCAGAGGGATGTTAACAGATAAGTGCAGAAATGACAGGTGAAATTTGGTACAAAAACACTAATGGACATTGATATAAGAGAGAGTTGTTGGAAAAATAGTCAGTGACTCATCGTGATACATTCAGACCATTACGATTGATTCTTTTTCAGAAATTATGTGATTAAAGTTTGATCAAGGGCCAGTTTGGGTGAGGAGATCATGATGCAAAATTAACTCATGTTCATTAAAATTGGTCAAAAATCTGCCTGCTAATTCCCATGATTGGTGAGGCAAATATAATTAGCCTACAGCTAAATGCACTGCTGAGCAACTGCATGTTCATCGCGGGGCCAGTTTACGCAAAAATAAATCCAATTAAAACTAGTGTTTGTTTCTTAAAGGGGAAGTACAGCAGCTGATGAGCAAACAAGTTAGAAGCAGAAAGAAACTTGAAGAATTGTGTGAAACAGGGCTCCCGAGTTCTCAAAAGCCGTACTAAGGAGATTGAAGGAGGAAACTGATTGATCCATAGGAGGCAGAAGACCAATAAGACAGACATAGCTAAGCTAGTGGGAGAAGATAGCCAAACATTTTGAGACTTGGTGCAGTGATGAACAGCTCAAGTAACATCTCTCCTGCCAAACAGAATGGCAGCACTCTGCACATGAATCCTCAATAATTATGCACAGGCAAGTTCCCCCTCTGACTCTCTTGTTGGGCTGGCAACCCTCAATAACGGATTCAAAGTCCTAGTTCAGATTCAAATACTTCTTCTAGCACACTTTCTTCACCAGACAATGTGGGATGTCAGAAATCCAGGTGGAAAAGTTTAGCGACCTCAAGAAAACATCCATTCCTCAATTCAACCAGGTGCAGGGAAGCAAATACAGAGCGGATGTTAGGGGTAAGTTTTTCACACAGAGGGTGGTGGGTGAATGGAATCAGCTGCCGTCGGAGGTGGTAGAGGCAAACTCGCTGGGGTCTTTTAAATGACTTCTGGATGAGTATATGGAAACGAATGGGATAGGGGGTTATAGATAGGTCTGTGGATTGGTAGATGTGATCAGCACAACTCGTGGGCCAAACGGCCTGTTTGTGCTGTATTGTTCTATGTTCTATAATCCTAGACTCTACCCCCACCACATTGTCCATTACCTGCAAGGCACCAAAGCCGCACTTGGATCTCTACCCAATGTCTCTGGAGTCTCTGCAGGCCATTCAGCTGCAGCTTTCATTCACACATTTCCAGATAATGATATACTAGCTCTTCATCCACTTGTCTGCAAGCTTGGTGGGGTCAAGCTTTTCTCCCCTCAGTCTTCCCTTTACCTTCCATTGTTCATCTACTTCATCCACTTCCTGTTCCTCAGACTGCCATTGTGAGCCCTTATCCTCTCCCTGCATCCCTTTCCTTGCACAGTCCTCCTTCCACATTGCTCCCCTTCTTTTTATCAGGCCACCATCTTCTCGCTCTTCAATCCCCCGTCTTTCATCTTTCACCACGGGCCAAATTTCGGACCTTTGTGGTGGTGGCTGCACAACTCCCACAGTGTAATAGACATTGATGTGTAGCACCAAGAAGAAGACCCCTGTATCCCCCAACCCCAGGCACCAAACTGAAATCGAGATGCTGAGACAGGAAGCTCTATGGGTTCAATGGCACAATGCTGTCCAAGAAGACCAACTCAGTAGGGCAAGAATTGACAAAGACGGAAAGCTTTGTTGCATTAACTTCAAAGGCTCTGATGAAGTAAGGGCTACCGCTGTGATTTTCTGATGGGAAAGAATTGATATGAATGTTTCATGGCTGCTTGCAGATAACAGCATCTGTCCATGTCACAACATATAAGTTCCAATGCCCTAACTGTTTCCAACTTTATGCATTCAGATTGGGACTACAGAACCATCTCAATGTTCATTGTTGGCGGGTCTGTTCATCCATTATCTTCTTCAAAGTTAAGGGATTACTATTGTTAGGGTCCTGGATCAGAATCCCAAATTACATTATTATTATGCTGTCCACAAGTTCCAGAAATTTACTGTGACGAATTTAAGAGATTTCCAATAATCTGTCTGCTGCACTCCAAGAGGAGTCAGTTAAATAAAACCACTGTCTGGGTGAAGAAATTGAACCTCAGTCATAGAATCATAGAATCATTGAAATTTTCAACATGGAAACAGATTTTTTGGCCCAACTTGTCCATGCCACTTGTTTTTTATATAAACCTCTAAACTAATCCCAATTTTTCACATTGGCCCATATCCCTCTATATAATCATACCCATGCAACTGTCTAAATGCTTTTTAAGAGATAAAGTTGTACCCGCTTCTACTACTATCTTTGGCAGCTTGTTCCAGACACTCACCACCTTCTGAAAAATTTGTCCCTCTGGACACTTTTGTACCTCTCCCCTCTCACCTTAAACCTATGCCCTCTAGTTTTAGACTCCCCTACCTTTGGGAAAAGATATTTCTATATAGCTGATCTGTGCCCCTCGTTATTTTATAGACCTCTAAGATCATCCCTCAGCCATCTATGCTCCAGAAAAACAGTCCCAGCCGATCCAGCCTCTTTATAACTCAAACCACCAGGTCCAAGTAGCATCCTAGTTAATCTTTCCTGGACTCTTTCTAGCTTAATAATATCCTTTCTATATTAGGATGGCCAGAACCGTACACAGTATTCCGAGAACACAATGTCTTGCACAACTTCAACAAGGTGTCCCAACTCCTGTATTCAATGTTCTGAATGATGAAACCAAGCAGGTTGAATGCCTTCTTCACCACTCTGTTCACTTGTGACTCCACTTTCAAAGGAGCTATGAATACGTACCCCTAGATCTCTGTTTTGTAACTCTTCCCAATGCCCTACCGTTAACCGAGTAAGTCCTGCCCTGGTTCAATCTACCAAAATGCATCACCTCATAGTTATCTAAATTCAACTCCATCTGCCATTCGTCAGCCTACTAGCCCAATTGATCAAGATCCCGTTGCAATTGGAGATAACTTTCCTTACTGTCCACTATGCCACCAATCTTGGTGTCATAGAACATAGAACACTACAGCACAAACAGGCCCTTCGGCCCACAAGTTGTGCCGAACACATCAAAACCTACCCAGCCATAGACCTATCTATAACCCCCAATCCCATTGGATCCCATATACTCCTCCAGAAGTCTTTTAAAAGATCCCAGCGAGTTCGCCTCGACCACCACCGACGGCAGCCGATTCCATTCACTCACCACCATCTGAGTGAAAAACTTTCCCCTAGCATCCCCTCTGTACTTGCTTCCCTGCACCTTAAATCTGTGCCCTCTCGTCGCGACCATTTCAGCCCGGGGAAATAGTCTCTGAGAGTCCACCCTATCTATTCCTCTCAACATCTTGTAAACCTCTATCAGGTCGCCTCTCAACCTTCGTCCCTCCAGGGAGAACAGTCCCAGCTCCCTCAACCTGTCTTCATAAGGCATGCCTCCCCATCCAGGCAACATCCTTGTAAATCTCCTCTGCACCCTTTCAATAGCTTCCACGTCCTTCCTATAGTGAGGCGACCAGAACTGCGCACAGTACTCCAAGTGTGGTCTGACAAGGGTCCTATAAAACTTCAGCATTACCTCCTGACTCCTGAACTCAATCCCTCGATGAATGAAGGCCAGTACACCGTAAGCTTTCTTAACCACATCCTCCACCTGGGAGGCCGATTTGAGAGTCTTATGGACCCGGACCCCAAGATCCCTCTGCTCTTCCACACAGCTAAGACTCCTACCTTTGATAGTGTAATCTGCAAACTTACTGTCATCTGCAAACTTACTGACCATACCTGCTATATTCTCATCCAAATCATTAATGTAAATAACAAATAACAGTGGACCCAGCACTGATCCCTGAGGCACACCATTGGTCTCAGTCTTAAAAGGTTTACACCATATCCTGAAACCATGACCCCTCATTCTGAACACTTCCATATCGGAAATATCCTTCCTGCATCTAACCTGGCTAGTCCTGTTAGAATTTTATAAGTTTATATGCCACCCTCTTCACCCCCCATACTTTTATGTTTTGTATGGATGGCACGGTAGCACAGCTGCTTCACAGCTCCAGGGTCCTGGGTTCGATTCCCAGCTCAAGTCACTGTCTGTGTGAAGTTTGCACATTCTCTGCGTGTGTTTCCTCCGGGTGCTCCAGTTTCCTCCCACAATCCAAAGATGTGCGGGTTAGACTGATTGGCTATGCTAAGAAATTGCCCCTTAGTGTTCAGGGATACATAGTTTAGAGGGATTAGTGGATAAAATATGTAGGGATATGGGGGTAGGGCCTGGGTGGGATTGTCTTCGGTGCAGACTCGATGGGCCAAATGGCTTCTTTCTACACAGTAGGGTTCTATGATTCTTTATTCCAGTGACTGTAATCCAAATTGACTTAATCTTTCCTCATGTGGCAGTCCAGTATCCCAGGAATTAGTCTGGTAAACCTTCTCTAAAACTCTATTATGATAGCCACCAAGGGACAGGGGATCATCAACAGATCCCCCTGTGGGCTTCATGGAATATGAATTCCATTATCGAGCGAGTGGAGGTTAAAACCCTCCAAATGGGAAGTGAGCAGCAGGAGATTAAAACCTGTTGCTTTAAATTGGACCAGTATTCTGAAGGTCCCCACTTATTAAAATGCATGCTGTAAGCCATGGGTACCGCTCTTTCTTTTGTTATCATTAAAGGGTTTTTATAATGAAAGGCTGGCCTTGGCAGAATTATTATATTGACAATGAAGAGTAAAAACAATTTTTTTTCTTCAGACAACCTCCGTAGTCAAGACAATTAACTCTAGTCTAGTAAGAAGAGCATTTATGCATCTTTTCAGGAAACTTGAACACTATGGGTACAATATAAGAGGTAGGAGTCTTAGCTGTGTTGTAGAACATAGAACATAACAGCACAGAACAGGCCCTTTGGCCCTCGATGTTGCGCCGACCAATATAAACAGCAATGACCCTCCAAACTAAACCATTCCCTTCTCTTCCATATACCTATCAACTAACCTCTTAAACGCCACCAAACTTGGCGCATCTACAACTGCCGCAGGCAGGGCATTCCACTCCCGAACCACCCTCTGGGTAAAGAACCTACCTCTGATATCCGTCCTGTAACTATGACCCCTTAATTTAAAGCTGTGTCCCCTCGTGCTAGCTTTCTCCATCCTACGAAAAAGGCTATCCCTGTCCAGTAGAGCAGAAGGATCTTGGGGTCCGGGTCCATAGGAGTCTTAAATCGGCCTCGCAGGTGGAGGAAGTGGTCAAGAAGGCGTACGGTGTACTGGCCTTCATTAATCGAGGAATAGAGTTTAGGAGTCAGGAGGTAATGATGCAGCTCTCTAAGACTCTTGTCAGACCCCAGTTGGAGTATTGTGCGCAGTTCTGGTCGCCTCATTATAGGAAGGATATAGAGGCTATTGAGGGAGTTCAGAGGAGATTTACAAGAATGCTGCCTGGATTGGTAGGCAGGCCTTATGAAGATAGGTTGAGGGAGCTAACTCTTCTCACTGGAGAGACGTAGGTTGAAAGGCGACCTGATAGAGGTTTATAAAATGTTGAGAGGGATAGATAGGGTATTCTCTCAGAGGCTATTTCCCCGAGCTGAAATGGTAACTACGAGAGGACACAGATTTAAGGTGCAGGGAAGCAAATACAAAGGAGATGTCAGGGGTAAGTTTTTCACTCAGAGGGTAGTGAGTGAATGGAACCGACTGCCGTCGGAGGTTGTTGAGGCAAACTCACTGGGGCCTTTTAAAATACTTCTAGATGAGTATATGGAAAAGAATAGGATAGGGGGTTATAAATAGGTCTGTGGATTGGTAGATGTGATCGGCGCAACTCGTGGGCTGAAGGGCCTGTTTTGTGCTGTATTGTTCTATGTTCTATGATACTCATGGTGAAGACTGGGTCCAATATATTGGATACATGCATTACTTCCTCTGTGCTACCAACTTCGAAGAAGATGAAAAACAAAAAATTTTGTTGACAGCATGCAGAGCCTGACATTCAGTGTGATAAGAAGTCTGACCTGCTCAGATGCCCCAACTCAAAAACTTTTAATGAGCCAATACAGTCAGTGAAATACCACGATGACCTGAAGCTCTTTGTTATACCCCAGAGATACTGCTTTAAGACAGCAGAGAAAACCCCTGGGAATCTGGCACCAAATGTTTGGCTAGGTTCCAAAGATTTGCAGAACATTATGAATTCAGACCACTTCTAAACAAAATGTAGTGAGGCAGGTTGGTCTAAGGCATAAAATTTGACTACCCAAAAGAAGCTGTTGGCAGAACCCAACCTTGACGTAAAAAGCCTTTGAAGCAGTTCTATCAATCACTGGAAAAGGCAGAAAATGGGGCTCGAGAGCTGCGCTGAATCAGGCAGCAAATGAATTCAATGGAGACTGCTTGCATAAACAGGATGTTACAGGATCCCTCAGAACATCTGAGATCTAAAAACACCAGGCAGTCAAGAAAAGGCAGTGACAGCCCCAAGAATGTGACGGAATATATTTCAGAGGGATGCAGATGCCAGACAATGGACAGCAAACGCTGACAAAGAACACAGCCAAGCCAAATTTTAGGAATTGGCAAAACACATGCTGTTCAGTGAAAAAGCCAAGGTCAATACCTGACTGTACCATGTTGATATAGCCACTTCTAGAAGCAGAGAAATTACAACTGAATCACATCATCAAAGGTCGTTATAGTCTTTGAACGACTGGGTGAACAGTAATCACTTGAAAATGGAAATGGACATGGGGGCTGTGGTCTCCATAATCAAGGAGCAGACATGCAAGTACTCCTGAGCTTAAAAGACACAAAAGCCAGACTAAACATCTATAAGGCAGAACTTTCACAAATAAAAGAAAAGATACCACAATGGCCGCTGTGCTTTACGGATAGCAATCACCTCATGTCCCACTTGTTGTTGTACGGGGTTAAGAACTAAGCCTTCAGGGGAGAGATTGACTCCAGCAGATCAAGCTGAACTGACTGGAGATCTTTAGGCTAGGCTTAGGGGACTGTACAAAGTTAATAAAAGAGGCCAAATCCAAGATCTATGTCGACCCCAATGCGACAGAGCAAGACCAGTTCTATACTCCTGCTGGAGAAGGTAAAAGCTGAACCAAGGCAGCTCCAAAATTTAGACATAAGAAGTTCTATGCAATTTTAATCGCCACAAAACTGTTTCTCAGTGACACAGGTTTTCCACTGCCTTGTTTGGTTTACTTGTCAGTAACCTGATTGATACTCAGAACTGGCTGTCAGAATGCTCTAAGTGGTCAATAAGAGATCCTGTGGAAGAGTCCAGTGGGAGAATCACTGATTGGAGTTAATTTATAGCCATTACTTTAGAGGGATAACTGAGGTTACTTTATAGGAGTTACTGGGTGTTAAGTTATAGGAAGTGACGTAGGTAATTTACCCTCACGACCTATAAACTAACCCCATGGCTATCTGGGAGTTGGAATAGAGTTGGTTTTATGGATATGTAATGCAAATTTTCTTGTACCTTTTGGTGAAGTATTGATGATGGCTTGTGGCTCAGCCTCTGAAAAGTATGCAAATGCACGCAACGTTAGCTGACAGAAGTTCAATGACAGAGGATATGATGACCTTGAATCAGGTGGCAGAGGTTGAACAGATTCCTGTTTGTTCTATATTTTAGCTCCACTTGTTTGCAGTAAAGAAGATCGAGAAGATCTTTGGTGCAGCAACACAGCATTGCTTAACTGCTGTCCAAGAGGAGTGGTTTGTAATAGATCAGGATCACAGCTTGCATGTCATCGTGAAGCAGTGAAGGATCATGGCAAACTTCTGGGGACAGTCAAAATGGAGAAGGACTGTTCATAATCTCTCATGGTTGACAGTGTTGAAAGATCTTTGAGAAGTTGAAAAAGGCTGTGAGTGAGGATTGATGCAGGTCCCTGCATTTCACTTGCAGTTGCTGCAATGAAGATCATGATCATTGTGCCCCTTAGTGGGTGAAATTCTCATAGGACTTTGGGAGAAGCTCTTTAAATGCAAACAGAAGATGACGAATGAGGACTCTTTCACTGACCTTCCCTGAGCAGGCAACAAGAAAATTCCTCTGTGGTTACTGTGACTCGTCACCTTGGTTGAGGATGTTCACAATTATCTCATCTCTGAAGAGAACTCCTGACATATTCACTTCCTTCCAGTGAAGGGAAATGAAGTAGAATTCAGTCTCCACAGGGTGGACTTTGTCATCAAAAATGTTGTTTTGTGCCTCAACACCAATTGGTGCCTTTACACCGATAGTGTTTGTCTGCCATGTTTCAGTGCTTCAGCAAGGATTCCACCTGCTCTTAATGTCTTGTTGTTCTTTAACTGTCGGATGATCTTTTTTACCTTCTGCTGGGTTGGCGTTCTACTGAGATGGTAGCGGATCGCATGCTGCGCGAAGGAGTTGAAAACACTAAAGACAATTCTATTAAGAAGGACTTCGAAGTTCTCTTTCCAGTGGGTACTGATGGCCCCTCTGTTCCTCATTAGCACCTCTCCATTCTTGGCCAGCAGTAGGGTAGCACCTATCATTAAATAAGAGCTGAGGAAGGTGACAGGCAAGTTGAATTGGACCCTGGACCCTTTAACCAAACTTCTCATTGAAAGACTGTGTGCTTTCAGCTCTGGATGCAAATAAAACATGCCACATTTGAGATACATTCACTAGTTTAAATTCCAGCTTCTAGCTCAAATTGTCCTACCCAGTGTGCAAATGAAAATAAACAAGGTAGGTGATTGGAGATTTGTATTACCATTCTGAATAAAACATTTGAGCAAAATATAGGATTCTAGGATCCTATGGTGAACAAATAAAGCCTCGGTTCAGTTTATTTTTAAGAAAATGAGACAGGAATGTAATTGAAACAAGAGTTTGTGGTTCCTAATTGCTGTTTTCAATAGTTGGGTGTTACCTGCCAATTCCAGTTGGACCTATTCCTGGTGATCTCATCAGATTGTTGCCTAGCTCAAGCTGCCCCTTTTCCAGACTCTGCATCGATCTTCCAACATGTGCATCAACATCCAGCCCCGTCTCCCCAAAGAGGTTCTGCTCACCCTAAACTGAAGGAAGAAATAAGGCAGCCTTTCAGCAGTAGAATTGAGTCTTCAAGCAGTGGACTTCACTGTCAAAAATATTTTATTTTGTGCCTCAAAAAACCCCCGTGAGACAAATGAGTGCCTCATGATACACCCTAATAAGGGATCAGCATGCCTCTTACATCATTGAAAATGCTCCTACACGAGGCAGACAAGATCAATGAGAGCTTCTATACCAAGCATAAGTAATTCCTGGCTCAAATCCCAGCAAGTGACAAACTGATCTTCCTCAGAGATTTCAACATCAGAGTCAGGAAGGTCACCAATCTCTGGGAGAATGACGGACAAGAAAAGAATAGATAAAACAAAGAGCTCCTCCTGACAAAGTGTTTCAAACATGTCTTAAGCAACATTCAGTTCTGCAAATGAGAGAAGCACAAGACGTCATGGCAACATCCACCATCCAAAAATTGCACTTCCTCTACTATATCACCGTTTGATGAAGGGATTGTGGAGATATCCACATCATGACAGGTACCGACAACCTCTAGCTCATCACCACCTTATCTGTTGTACCATCTCCATTGGCCTAGCCCCCAAATAATAGAGGTAATAAAAGCAAACCTGCAAGAAAATTATCAAGGCTTCAAAGAATCCATGATTCTTTCTCAGTGAGCGCCTCACTACCAACCTTTCAGCTTTCAGGATCTTCAGTGCGTCTGTTGTGTCTGGTCGACCCTACCATCCAGAACAGTCACAAGCACTTGGAAAGAGGTCCTTAGTATATTTAACATAAAACGTCATGACCAGTTTGACAAAAACAAAAATACATGTCCTAATTGAGCATAGATGCACAAATTTCACTGTCATGAATATGTAATTATGATATAGATTGTAAGGACCACTGTTTTAAAGATGCAATTTTGTTTTCAAGACGCAATTTTGTTTTCAAGCCATTACATTGGTACAGGGATGATGTAGTTGCCCAAAGAAAAGCCGTGCAGTGCATCTTAATGACAAACATCCAGTGGCTCTGGCATCCATCATTATGAAGTGTTTCAAATAGGTTAGTTACGTCATGAATAAATTCCAGCCTCCCATTTTGTCTGGATCCACTACAGTTTGCCTATCGCCGCAACAGATTCACAGTAGACACCATTTCTCCATGGCCCTACACTCAAACCTGGAACATCTGGATAAAAAAAATGCACCTGTGTCAGAGTCCTGTTTGTGGACTACAGCTCAACCTTCAACACCATTATTCCTGCAAAACTCAGCTCCAAACTATGGCTTGTGGCTCAGCTCTCCCTTTGTGATTGAATCTAAGACTTTCTAACTCACAGAAGGATAGGCAACAACACCTCCTCCACCATCATCCTCAACACCGGTGTCCCAAAGGCTGTGTCCTCATAGGTCTTATACACCTGTGACTGTGTATCCAAATTTCCCTCCAACTCAATATTCAAGTTTGCTAGTGACACCACTGTAGTGGGTCAGATCTCAAACAATGATAAGATGGAATTCAGGAAAGAGATAGAGAATCTGATGAACTTGTGCAGCAGTAATAATCTCTTCCTCAATGTCAACAGAATGAAGGAGATTATCATCAACTTCAGGAAGTGTACTGGAGGATATGCCTCTGTCTAATCAAAAAGGGACAAAGTGGAAATGATCAAGAGCTTTAAGTTTCTAGATGTCCAGATTACCAACAACCTGTCCTGGTTCCTCTCTGCTGAAGTGATTAGTTAAGAAAGCCCACCAACGCTTCTACTTTTCAGAGGCTAAGGAAATTTGGTACGTCCACTACAACTCAAAAGACTTGTAAGTTAGGTGCATTGGCGTACTAAAAAACTTTCCCTCTGTTACCCAAACAGGCGCCAGAGTGTGGCGACTTGGGGATTTTCACTAACTTCATTACAGTGTCAATGTAAGCCTATTTGTGATTAATAAGTAAACTACAAAGGGTCAAGAACAAAGCCCAACCCATCACGCAAACCAGTCTGCCATCCATTGACTGTCTATACTTTCTGCTGCCTTGGAAAAGCAGCAGCGCAATTAAGGATCCCACACACTCTGGACATTCTCTCTTCCACTTTCTTCTGTTAGGATAAAGACAAAACTCTGAGGTCACATAATAATAGACTTAAGAACAGCTTCTTCCCTGCTGCCATCAGACCTCTAAATGCATCCATGTTGGATTAAGTTGATCCTTTCTCAATACCCTAGCTATGACTGTTAACACCGCATTCTGCATCCTCTCCTTTCCTTTTCTATGTACGGTACGCTTTGGTTGTATAGTGTGCAAGAAACAATACTTTTTATTGTATATTAATACATGTGAAAATAATAAGTCAAATCAAATCAGAATTGTCTCATTGAGACTAAATGGATTAATGGGTGACTGTGGTGGTATCTGTCCCATTGACCAGGATGGCAGGGTTCCACATCAAAACACTTTGAACTTTATTAATTATGCATTATACTCTCCTGGCAGTAGCATAGCTACTTGTCCCCTGCTCTCAGATGAAAGGTTTGACTGTCCCAGTGCCATATTTAAACACCAATCCAGCATACTCATATCGCTCTCTCCACCCCGCCTGTCTTCACCAGATCATGCAGAATGTCTAGAACCAGAGACAAAAGCAATCCCAAGAAGGCAGAACAAGCTTCGGGTGCCAGGACACTTAAGGGGCTTATTCAGGATGGGCAGGCCTACTGGCCTGTGCTCTACCCCAGGAACAGTTCAAGGAAGCTGTAAACCAGAAGGTCAGCGAGGCTGTCACCCAACTACACAGCACAATCCAGTGCAGGAACTGGATGAATGATCACATCCACTCAACCAGGGCAAATTTTCTCTCAGCTCCCTCCATTATCAAATTCTTAGCACATCATTAAGCTCCATTGCTTCACTAAATCCTGCAATTTACAGAGTGCAATGTATTCTGAATTAGTTTTAGTTCACCCACTAAAACTGTTCTTTTGTTGTTTTTCAGGTACCATCAGATTAGCCAGCCCAGCAACTCTCCAAGGCTCTGAAGTACATCAGACGAGGAAGCTCATGAAGAATCATCAAGAGACTTACCCATTCTCTCCATCAGTGCAGGGACAAACAGCAAATGGGCAAAGTCCAAGGTCAATTTACAGACACATCCTTACAGCAGGAACCAGCCATCTACTTGGTCCCAGTCAGATGATCAACCTCTGGAAGCACTGTCTGCTCAATGCTACAGGTGCAGAAGGTAGCTACGGAACATCAGGCAGAACTTTGACCTGCCTGTAGAGCACACATGGAAGAGTCCATCAATATTCTGTCTAATATCATGGCTCCGACATGTAAGTGCTTCCATGTTACCATGAGAAGGTTGACAAGCACCATATAGACCTTGGTCCAGCAGGTCCTGTCATATTTGTGTTTGACCCTGGACCCCATGGCCATACACTCTGGTGAGCACCATCAGGCCTCCACATGGGGACCAAGCACTTTGACCTCCCTCCAAGTACTGCACTTCCTCAAGAGTCATGCCAGGATCCTCTGATACCTCCAGAAAGAATGAGTGTCTGCAGGTCATGTTAGGGGCCTCCTTTCACTGGCACATGCCACATGGATGCTTCTGCCCATGAGTAAAAGACCCTTATGAGGCCATGCCTTTCAGAAAGCCTCCAGAGGATGTGCACCAAGGTCATCACAGTCTCAGGTCATAGCAGTCACCAAGCTGCCTCCCTCCTTGATGTTGGAGCTGCACCCAGGCTTAGTGGTAGTGTTACATAAGTTAAAAAAATTTTAATGTTACTCATGTGCTTCATGAGTAAAAGTGTACTTTTTGAGAACTATTCCATGGTTATATGAATGGTCCGATGAAAGCATCTTGGTTTGGATCTATTTTGGATAATCTTCTTATCCTGAGGTTCAGTCTTCCTTACACTCAATATGTCACCTTTTAAGGTTGATATTCTCATGATGTAAACTTCAGCACCACTTGATACCTTTGTGCATTGTCAGGGGGATGAGTGTAATTCTTTAGTCAGTGCGTATGATAGGCAGTATTAGTCTGGACAATCAATGGCTGATGAGAGTTCATCAGCAACCTGACTCGGGGGCAACTGAGTTTCCAAACTGATGGTATCCCTAACCATGACATGCACTTTAGGATGAGAGTCCTATGCTGGTCCATATTTCCTTCACAGCTGTCTCACAAACTTGATTGAGTTTTTTGAGAAATGATAAAGATGAATAATGACAACCGGGCTGTGGATGTTGTCTTCATGGACTTTAGCAAGACACTTAAAAAGATCCCTCATGGCAGACTGATACAGATGGTGAAGTTACATGGGATCCACGGTTAGCTGGTAAGATGCATACAGAACTGGCTTGTTAATAAAAGATGTTGTTAATAAAAGACAGAGTAATGGCGGAAGGATGTTTTTCTGACCTGAGGTCTGTGATCAGTGGTGTTTCACAGGAATCAGTGCAAGGTCCCTTGTTGCTTGTTATATAAAAATATGTATATATTTCACATATACTGTTAATGCAAATGATCTGGAGCAGCATGTACGTAGTCTGATTAGTAAGTTTGCAGATGGCACAAAGATTGGGGGAGCTGTGAATAGTGAAGAGGATTGCCAGAAGATAGAAGTAGTCTGGAGATTTGAAATGGCAAATGAAATTTAATCCAGACAAATGCAAGGTGATGCATTTTGGAAGGTTTAACACAGGAGGGAAGTATCAAGTAAATGGCAGAACACTTAGAAGCATTAACAGACAGAGTAATCACAGTACCTAGGCATGCAGGTCCACCATTCCCTCAAAGTGGCAACATAAGTGAATAAGGTAGTCAAGGCATATGGCATGCTTTTCTTCATTGGTCAAGGCATAGAGTATAAAAACTGGCAAGTCATGTTACAGCTGTATAGGGCTTTAGTTTAGGCTCCATTTTGAATATTGTGTACAGTTCTGGTTGCCACACTATCAGAACATAGAACATTACAGTAAAGTACAGGCCCTTTGGTCCTTGATGTTGCACCGATCTGTGAAATGAACCTAAAGCCCATCTAACCTACACTATTCCAATATCATCCATATGCTTATCCAATGACCATTTAATGCCCTTATTGTTAACGAGTCCACTATTATTGCAGGAAGGACACTCCATGCCCTTACTACTCTTTGAGTAAAGAACCTACATCTGACATCTATCCAAGACCTATCATCCCTCAATTTAAAGCTATGTTCCCTCGTACTAGCCATCACCATCTGAGGAAAAAGGTTCACACTGTCCACCCTACCTAATCCTCTGATCACCTTCTATGCCTCTATCACATCACCTCTTAACTTTTTTCTCTCTACGAAAACAGCCTTAAGTCACTCACCTTTCCTCATAAGACCTTCCCACCATTCCAGGCAATATCCTGGTAAATCTCCTCTGCATCCTTTCCAACGCTTCCACATCCTTCCTATAATGCGGTGAACAGAACTGTATGCAGTACTCCAAGTGCAACCGCACCAGAGTTTTGCACAGCTGTAACATGACCTCATGACTCTGAAACTCAATCCTTCCACCAATAAAAGTTAACACACCGTACATCTTCTTAACAACCCTTTCAACCTGGGTGCCAACTTTCAAGGATCTATGCACATAGACATTGAGATCTCTCTGCTCATCTACACTACCAAGTATCTTACCATTTGCCCAGTACTCTGTATTCCTGTTATTCCTTCCAAAGTGAATCACTTCACAATTATCCACATCAAACTCCAATTACCACCTCTCAGCCTTGCTCTGCAGCTTATCTATGTCCCTCTGTAACCTGTAATATCCTTCCGCACTGTCCACAATACCATCGACTTTAGTGTCATCTGCAAATTTACTAACCCAATCCTCTGTGCCCTCATCCAGGTCATTTGTAAAAATGACAAACAGCAATGGCTCCAAAACAGATCCTTGCAGTACACCACTAGTAACTGAACTCCAGGATGAACATTTCCCATCAACCACCACCCTCTGTCTTTCTGCAGCTAGCCAATTTCTGATCCAAATCGCAAAATCATCCTCAAACCAATCCCTCCATATTTTCTGCAATTGCCTACTATGGGGAACCTTATCAAGCACTTTACTGAAATCCATATACACCACATCAACTGCTTTATCCTCATCTACCTCTTTGGTCACTTCTCAAAAGAGCTCAATAAGGTTTGTGAGACATGAACTACCCTTCACAAAAACACACTGACTATTCCTAATCAAATTGTTCCTTTCTAGACGATTATAATTCTCTTATAATCCTTTCCAAAAATTTGCCCACACAGAACTAAGGCTCACTGGTTTATAAGTCCAGGTTTGTCTCTACTCCCTTTCTTGAGCAAGAGGACAACATTTGCTATCCTCCAGGCTTTGGGCATTAATCCTGCAGACAATGACGTAAAGATCAAAGCAAAAAATTCTGCAATCTCCTCCCTAGCTTCCAAGAGAATCCTTGCATAAATTGCATCCAACTTAGGGGATTTATCTATTTTCACACTTTCCAGAATTGCTAACACCTCCTTCTTATGAACACCAATCCCATCTAGTTTAATAGCCTGTATCTCAGTATTCTCCTTGACAACATTGTCTTTTTCCTGCGTGAATACTGATGAAAAAATATTCGTTTAGCGCCTCTCCTATCTCTTCGGATTCCGTGCTCAACTTCCCACTACTGTCCTTGACTAGTCCCAATCTTACCTAGTCATTCTTTTATTTCTTACATATCTGTAGAAAGCTTTAGGGTTTTCCTTGATCCTGCCTGCCAAAGACTTCTTATGTCCCCTTCTTAGCTCTCCCTTTAGATCTTTCCTGGTTAACTTGGAACTCTCAAGTGCCCTAACTGAGCCTTCATGTCTCATCTTTACATAAGTCTCCTTCTTCCTCTTCACAAGAGATTCAACTTCTCTAGTAAACCATGGTTCCCTCGCTCAACCACTTTCTCACTGTTTGATAGGTACATATTTCTCAAGGAGAGTAGTTGTTCCTTGAACAAGCTCCACATTTCAATTGTGCCCAGAAGGAAATGGAGGCTTTGAAACAGAGTGCAGAAAAAGATTTACAGGGATGCTGTCTGGTTTGGAGGATATTAGCTGTAAGGAGAGATTGGAAAAATTTGGTTTGTTTTCATCTGAACATCGAAAGCTGAGGCATGACCTGATAGGCGTTGACAAAATTATAAAAGGCATGGATAGAGTGGATAGTCTGAATCTTTTTCCCCCAAGGTAGAAATGTCAGTTACCAGGGGACATAGCTTCAAAGGTAAAAAGAGGGAGTTTGAAGGAGACGTGAGGCAATTTTTTTGTTTATGCACACAGCGGATGTTAAGTGCCTGGAATGCATTGCCAGAATATATGGAAAAAGTAGGTACGATAGCAACCTTTAAGAGGCATCTTGACAGATATATGAACAGACAGGGAATAGAATCTTAAGAACACATGGAGACAAAAGGTCTTTTGTATTGAAAGACAACATGTGTTAGTGCAGCTTGGTGGGCCAAAAGGCCTGTTCCTGTGCTGCACTGTTCTTTGTTTCTTTGTTCTAATTCTGTCTGAAATAATTGTTTTTAAAAGCTTGCCCATTACTAGTGTTAAATAAATTAGATGTCTGGGATTATTCTTAAAAACATTTTGAACAAGGACATAACATTTGCAATTCTCTGGCACCTCTGAGTTTGGGGAAACTGGAAGATTATGGCCAGCACCCCTGAAATTGCTATTCTGACTTCTATCAATGTCCTTGGGTGCATTTCATCTGGTCCTGGTTCTTTGTCAATTTTCAGTACCTCAGGCTATTCAATACTTCCCACATTATCAATATCAACACTTCTATGGACAGAATTTCATCAATTGTCACTTTGTCCTGAATAGCACCTCTCTCTTTAGTAGCCACGTTCCCTGTCTCCATGTATAAATTCTTTTTTAGACCCCTGACTGGCAGCATGGTGGCACAGTGCCAAGGATCTGGGTTCAATTCCCAACTTTGTGCAAACTGCACACAGACAGTGACCTTTCTCCTCATGTCTGGATGGGTTTCCTCTAGGCACTGCAGTTCCTCCCACAGTCTGAATGACATGCTCATTAGACGCATTGACCTGAACAAGCACCAGAGTGTGGCAACAGCAGTGTTAATGTAAGCCTTCTATGTGACTAATAATTAAACTTTCAACTTTTAATTCGCCCTACTCCTTTTAACACCATTTTAGAATCCTACAGTACAGAAGGAGGCCATTTGGCTTATCAACCACTATCAAACAAAGACCCTATTCCCATGCAAATTTAATCTATTTATATGTCTGTAGAAGACTAGCCACACTGTTCCTGCCTTTGCCCCACCTCCCTCCTTCCACAGGTCTTGTCTTTGTTTGCCCCACACCCAACATCACATTGCACCTTACCCTTGGTCAATCTTTACTGGAGTGCCTGCATGAGTCCCGCAGCACACTGTTGTCTAGAACATAGAACAATACAGCACAAACAGGCCCTTTGGCCCACGAGTTGCACCGATCACATCTACCAATCCACAGACCTATCTATAACCCCCTATCCTATTCTTTTCCATATACTCATCCAGAAGTCTCTTAAAACACCCCAGTGAGTTTGCCTCAACAACCTCCGACGGCAGTCGGTTCCATTCACTCACCACCCTCTGAGTGAAAAACCTACTCCTGACATCTCCTTTGTATTTGCTTCCTGCACCTTAAATCTGTGTCCTCTCGTAGTGACCATTTCAGCTCGGGGAAATAGTCTCTGAGAGTCCACCCTATCTATCCCTCTCAACATTTTATAAACCTCTATCAGGTCGCCTCTCAACCTACGTCGCTCCAGTGAGATAAACCCGAACTTGGTGACACCACATTTGGAATATTTTGTTCAGTTCTGGTCACCTCACTTTAAGAAGGATGTAGAAGCATTGGAGAGAGTGCAAAGGAGATTTACCAGGATGCTGCCTGGTTTGAAGGGCAGGTCAAATGAGAAAAGGCTGAGGGAGCTGGGGATTTTTTCTTTAGAGTGGACGAGGATGAGAGGCAACTTAACAGAGGTTTATAAGATGATGAGATTGATTGACAGAGTGGAAGTGCAGAGACTATTTCCTTGGGTGGATGTAGCTGTTACTCGGGGGCATAACTATAAGGTTCATGGTGGGAGATATAGGTGGGAAGTCCAAGGTAGGTTTTTCACTCAATGGTGTGAGATCCACACACATTGGGGTGTGGAATAGACTGCCTGCTGTGATAGTGGAGTTAGACACTTTAGGAACTTTCAAGCAGTTATTGGATAGGCACATGGAGCACATCAGAATGATAGGGAGGGGACAGCTTGATCTTGGGATTGGGCATAGCTCAGCACAACATTGAGGGCTGAAGGGCCTGTACTGTGCTATAATGTTCTATAAAATATTGCAGATGCTGAAATCTGAAGCAAAAACAGAAAATGCTAGAAAGTCTCAGGAGATCTGTGGAGAGAGAATAGAGCCAACATTGAGTCAGGAAGACTCTTCATCAGAGCTGAAGACAAGGACAAATCAGACAAGATTTATATTGTAAAAGGGAGGTGGGAGACTGTAATTCATAGGAACGATATAGACAACTTTGAATTGGATCACTTGCAACACTCCTTCCCTCCTTCCACCCTGTAGAATCCATAGAATCACTGCAGTTCACAAAGAGGTCATTCAGCCCATTAAGTCTGCACCGACTTTCTGTAAGAGAATCTTAGCCAGGCCCACTCCACACTACACAGATCAAGTGCACATACATCCACAACATCAGGCCAACTGACCTCCTTTTATACTGTAGGCTATGATACTATATATACACATCGCCCACACACCCAGGAAATACAAGTTCATCCAAACACACATACACAGAATAAACCCACACTGCACCACATAACCACACCCACACATCCTCAAAAACACACACACGAGACCCATATACCATATACCACAGACCCACAACCACAAACTGAGGCAGCAGTGCTGCTCATGCAC
The DNA here is from genome assembly GCA_024679065.1 of Sphyrna mokarran. Classification (NCBI taxonomy): domain Eukaryota; kingdom Metazoa; phylum Chordata; class Chondrichthyes; order Carcharhiniformes; family Carcharhinidae; genus Sphyrna; species Sphyrna mokarran. Next base: position 111,170,124 of record JAGIQG010000007.1, on the reverse strand, counting down.
CACACACGCACAGTGCAACCAGATCCACACACAAACACATCAACCACATCGAGTCTGCACCGACCACAATCCCACCCAGCTGAGCAGAATGTGTGGCTTGTCAGATGTGGCCAGTTCTGCATGCTGGGAGTGTCTGAGATGCAGGAAGTGATGAAAAAGGCATATGGCATGCTTGCCTTCATCAGCCAGGGCTTTGAGCACAAGAGTTGGGAAATCATGTTGCAGTTATATAAAACCTTAGTTAGGCTGCAGTATTGTGTGTAGTTCTGGTCATCATACTACCAGAAGGATGCGTAAACTTTGGAGGGAATGCGAAGAAGGTTCATCAGGATGCGAAGAAGGTTAGGAGTCGGCATTATCTCCCGACTCCTAAACACAATCCCTCGATTGATGAAGGCTAGTACATCATACGCTTTCTCGACCACATCCTCCACCTGCAAGGCCAATTTAAGAGTCCTATGGACATGGATTCCAAGGTCCTTTCGATCCTCTATACTCTATACGAGGGGACACAGCTTTAAATTAAGGGGTGATAGTTATAGGACGGATATCAGAGGTAGGTTCTTTACCCAAAGGGTGGTTCGGGAGAGGAATACCCTGCCTGCAGCAGTTGTAGATGCGCCAAGTTTGGTGGTGTTTAAGAGGTTAGTTGATAAGTATATGGAAGAGAAGGGAATGGTTTAGTTTGGAGGGGCATTACTTTTTATATTGGTCGGCGCAACATCGAAGGCCGAAGGGCCTGTTCTGTGCTGTAATGTTCTATGTTCTATGTTCTATGATATTGCCTGGTCTCGAGCTGAGAGAGAGGAGAGTTTGAATAAATAGAATCATTTTCACCAGAAAGATACAGGCTGAGAGAGACCTGATTGAGTCTATAAAATGAGAGGCACAGATAGGGTGGATAGGATTGAAGTGTCAGTTACAAGAGGGCACAGGTTCAAGGAGAGAATGGAAGTTTAAGGGAGATGTGCGAAGGAAGTTTTTCATGCAGAGTGGTGGGTGATTGGGACTCGCCGCTAGAAGAAGTGGTGGAAGCAGGCACATTCATGTCATTTAAGAGACTTCTGGATGGTTACATGAATAGGGAGGAAATAGAGGGATACAGAATAAGGGCAGAAGCTACTTTTATACTTTAGTTAGGGCATCGTGATCAGCATCGGTTTGGTGAGCTGAAGGGCCTGTCCCTATGCTGTACGTTTCTTTGTTCTTCGTAACAGAGAGGAAACTGTTCAACCTATGCTGCCTTCATAGAAATCCCTACACTGCAGAAAGAGGCCATTTGGCCCATTGAGTCTATGCTGAACACAATCCCACCTAGGCTCTACTCCCACATCCCTAGATATTTTACTCACTAATCCCTCTAACCTACACATCGCAGGATACCAAGGGGCAATTTTATCACGGTCGATCAGCCTAACCTACAGATCTTTAGAGTGTTGGAGGAAACCAGAGCACCCAGAGGAAACACATGCTGACATGAGGAGAATGTGCAAACTCCACACAGTGAGTGAACCTGGGAATCGAACCCAGGTCCCTAGACCTGTGAAGCAACTGTGCTGTCCAAAACCAACCTCAATTGTAGAGCTTCACTGTGCAGATGATGTGTAGAGGCTCTGCTGAGATGTTGGAGGATAAGTATAACTTCAAACAACCTTTCTACTCAATTCTTCAAGCATGACTTGCCCTGCATGTGACAGGGCCTGCAGATCCCGCACTGGATTATCATCTCAGAACCCACTAGACTGCAATGGAACCAAGTAATCCCCTGTGGGAAAAAAAAGGACAAAGAGACAAACAAAAAGGAATTTCCTGACAAAAGTTAAGGTTTATTTATTAGTTACAAGTAAGGCTTACATTAACACTGCAATGAAGTTACAGTGAAATTCCTCTAGTCATCATAAGTCCAGTACGTGTTCAGATCAACGTACCTAACCAGCATGGCTTTCAGAATGTGAGAGTAAACCAGAGCATGGGAAGAACGTCAAACTCCATAAAGGCAGTAACCCAAACTGGGATTTGAACCTAGGTCCCTGGTACTGTAAAGATGCAGTCCTAACCCCTGTGCTATCATGCTGCCCAATTTCACATCTCACCCAAATGGCCCGACTCTGATGCGATGTTTTTTGACCTCTCCCTCCCCCTATCAAAAACTTCCAGTGCAATTAAAAAAATAATTTTGAATTCTTCAATTCCTTTCAAAACCCGAAAAACAGCCCTCAATCTTCGAGATTCCAGGAAATACAATCTCACCTCATTATTTAACTCTTGGAGTCCCACTAACACACTGGTAAATCAGCACTGGATATTGAACTGGCTGAAGTGTAATGTTCCTGATACAATCAAGATCTTTAATCTTCAGAGCACCCTCCGCGCTCTCATCCCACGTACTCCTCGCGTTGGAAATCTCTACTGCCTCCCAAAGATACACGTGGCAAACACACCCGGCCGTCCCATCGTATCAGGCAATGGGACCCTGTGTGAGAACCTCTCCGGCTACATCGAGGGAATCCTGAAACCCATTGTATAAAGAACTCCCAGCTTTTGTCATGACACTACAGATTTCCTATGGAAACTCAGCACATATGGGGCAGTTGAACCAGAGACACTCCTTGCAACAATGGATGTCTCAGCGCTCTACACCAACATCCCCCATGATGATGGCATAGCTACAACTGCTTCAGTACTCAACGCCAACAACTGTCAGTTTCCAGATGCAAATTTTACAACTCATTCGCTTTATCCTGGATGACAATATCTTCACCTTCAACAACCAGTTTTTCATCCAGATACATGGAACAGCCATGGAGACCAAATTCGCACTTCAATATGCCAACATCTTGATGCACAGCCTCGAACAAGAGTTCTTCACTTCACAGGATCTTCAACCGATGCTATGCACTCAATACATCAATGACATTTTCTTCCTTTGGACTCATGGTGAGCAATCACTGAAACAATTATATGATGACATCAACAAGTTCCATCCTACCATCAGACTCACCATGGACTATTCTCTGGAATCGGTGGCATTCTTGGACACATGCATCTCTATCAAGGACAGTCACCTCAACATCTCACTATACCACAAGCCCATAGATAACCTCACGATGCTCCACTTCTCCAGCTTGCACCCTGAAGAAGCCATCCTCTATGGACAAGCCCTCCATATACACAGGATGAGCTCAGATGAGGAGGATCACAACTGACACCTCCAGACGCTGAAAGATGCTCTCACAAGAGCAGGATATGGCACTCAACTCATCAATCGATAGTTCTGACACACCACAGCAAAAAACTGCACCGACCTCCTCAGAAGACAAACACGGGACACGGTGGACAGAGTACCCTTCGTCGTCCAGTACTTCCCCAGAGTGGAAAAGCTATGACATCTTCTCCAGAGTCTTCAACATATCATTGATGAAGATGAACATCTCACTAGGGCTCAGAGACTATCGCTGTTGCTGTGCTGACACATGGATTTGGGCCTGTGTCTGCGGGAGTTTGCGCGTTCTCCCCATGGTTGCGTGGGTTTCCTCCGGGTGCTCCGGTTTCCTCCCACATCCCAAAAATGTGCTCTTAGGCTGATTGGGTAACAAATTGTCCCTATATGGGAATCTTCAACAATAGGCATAGCCTAAAGTCAAGGATATGTCATTAAGACGTTAGGATGGCGGCGTGGGCTCGTTGGGCCGAAGGGCCTGTTTCCCGTGCTGTGTTGCTCTTTGTTCTTGTTCTTTGTTCTTTGTAGGGCCATCCCCACACCCCCACTTCTTGCCTTCAAACAACCACACAACCTCAAACAGACTGTTGTTCACAGCAAACTACCCAGCCTTCAGGAGAACAGTAACCACAACAACACAACCCTGCCACAGCAACCTCTACAAGACATGCCAAATCGTTGACACGGATGACATCATCTCGTGTGAGAACACCATCCACCAGGTACACAGCACATACTCTTGCAACTCGGCCAATGTTATCTACCTAATACGTTGCAGGAAAGGATGTCCCGAAGCATGGTACACTGGGGAGACCATGCAGACACTACAATAATGGATGAATGAACATATTGCTAGACAATCACCAGGCAAGACTGTTCCCTTCCTGTTGGCAAACACTTCAGTGGTCATGGGCATTCAGTCTCTGATCTTCGGGTAAACATTCGCCAACGCATCCTTCATAACACACAACAGTGCAGAGTCGCTGAGTAGAGACTGATAGCCAAGTTCTGCGTACATGAAGACGGCCTCAACTGAGATCTTGGGTTCATGTCACACTATCTGTAACCCCCATGACTTGCCTGGGCTTGTAAAATCACACTTACTGTCCTGTCTGGAGACAATACACATCTCTTTAATCTTTGCTAATGCTATCTTCATTCACATGGTCTGCATCTTTAAGATTTGAACAGCAGGTTAGCTGTAAACACTTGCATTCTAATCAGTATTCTGTAAACTGTGTGTGTCTTTATAAGCCCTTCTCTGATCAGAACCTTTCACACATCCGACGAAGGAACACCATTTCCAAAAACTTGTGGGGTTACTATCAAATAAAGTGATTGAACTTGGACCTGGTGGTGTTGTGAGACTTCTTATTGTGTTTACCCCAGTCCAACACTGGCATCTCTACATCCTGATATGATCTGGCCAGGGCTTCTTTTCCTCTCGCAAAAATCTTCCCCTTTATATTTTAGGATTCTAATTATGGAGGCAAACATTCCACTAGGTAATCTGCCATTGTACATAAAAGGATCATAGGCATCAGTTGCATACACAAGGTTGTACAACACATGAAGGGCACCATTCAGCATGCATGGGACAATGCAGGCCACAGCTGGGCTAGATTTAACTAGTGCTGGTGCTTTCATTCCACATCACACTCGAGCAATCTAGCCAACTGAACTAACCGATACCCACTAACTTTTCATTAATAGTTTAGAGTTTTTTGTACCTGGTCGCTACATTTTAGTGGTTTGTGTATGAATCTCCACTGCCAGCATATTAAAGGAGCACAGTAGATATAGATATAGAACATTACAGCACAGAACAGGCCCTTCGGCCTTCGATGTTGTGCCGACCAAAATAAAAAGCAATGCCCCTCCAAACTAAACCATTCCCTTCTCTTCCATATACTTATCAATTAACCTCTTAAACGCCACCAAACTTGGCGCATCTACAACAGCTGCAGGCAGGGCATTCCACTCCCTAATCACTCTTTGAGTAAAGAACCTACCTCTGATATCCGTCCTATAACTCATACCCCTTAATTTAAAGCTGTGTCCCCTCGTGCTAGCTTTCTCCATCCTAGGAAAAAGGCTATCACTGTCCACCCTATCTAAACCTCTAATCATCTTATATGCTTCAATAAGATCCCCTCTTAGCCGCCTCCTTTCTAACGAAAACAACCTCAAATCCTTCAACCTCTCTTCATAGGACCTGCCCTCCATACCAGGCAACATCCTGGTAAACCTCCTCTGTACCCTCTCCAATGCCTCCACATCTTTCTTATAATGCGGGGACCAGAACTGTACACAATACTCCAAGTGCGGCCGCACTAGAGTTTTGTACAGTTGCAACATGATGCTGCGGCTCCGAAATTCAATCCCCCTACCAATAAAAGCTAAGACTCCATATGCCTTCTTAACAACTTTATCCACTTGACTGCCTACTTTCAGGGATCTATTGACACATACACCAAGATCCTTCTGTTCCTCAACACTATTAAGAGCCCTACCATTAGCCCTATACTCTACACATTTATTGTTCCTGCCAAAGTGCATTACCTCACACTTTTCCACATTAAACTCCATTTGCCACCTCTCGGCCCAGCTCTGCAACTTGTCCAAGTCACTCTGTAAACTATAACACCCCTCTTCACTATCTAAAGTACCAAAGTAGTTAAATGGAATTAAGATACACGTCAGCGATGATCCTTCTGGTTGGTGAACAGGTTTAAGGACTACCCCTTGTTTCCGCAATCGCGCTATCAGTGGGTGTACAGCGGCACAGTGGTTAGCACTGCTGTCTCAATGCCTGGGACCTGGGTTCGATTCCCAGCTTGGGTCACTGTCCATGTGGAGTTTGCACATTTTCCCCTGTGTCTGCATGGGTTTCCTCTGGGCGCTCAGTTTCCTCCCACAGTCCAAAAATGTGCAAGTTAAGTAGATTGGCCATGCCAAATTGCCCCTTACTGTCAGGGGGACTAGGTAGGATCAATATCTGGGTTATGGGGATAGAAAACCTGGTGGGATTGTGGTCAGTGCAGACTGGGTTGAATGGCTTCCACTCCTCTGTAGAATTGTTTTATAAAGTCTATAATATTTAAGGGACAGGACTGTAGGTTAAAAAAAGTTCATGAGACACGGGTATCTCTCTCTAGGCCAGCATTTTTATTGCCCATCCCTAAATGCCTGTAAGGTGATAATAAGCTGCACCCTTGAGCTGCTGCAGTCCATGTGGTTTAGCAAGGGAGTTCCACAGTTTTGATCCAGCAACAATGAAGTAATGGCAACATATTTCCAAGTAATGCTGGCATCACAGAATCCCCACAGTGCAGGAGGTCGTCATTTGGCCCATCAACCACAATCCCTTCCAAGTCATATCTCCATAATCCCACGTATTTAACTGCTAATCCCCCTGGCACTAAGGGCAACTAAACATGGCCAGTTAACCTAATCGGCACATCTTTGGACTGTGAGAGGAAACCGGGGCACCTGAAGGAAAACCATGCAGATACAGGGAGAACATGCAAACTCCACACAGTCACCCAAGGCCAAAATGGAACCCAGATTCCCTAGCGCCGTGAGGCAGCAGTGCTAACCAATGTACCACCATATTGTCCTCAATGTGCTTGATGGGGAACTTGCAGTTGGTGCGTCCCCATGTGTCTGCTGTCCTTGTCCTTGCCTTTGTTTAGACGATGCTGTTGAAGGAGCCTTGGTAAGTTGCTGAGGAACTGAAAAATGGGCAATTCTGGCTCACTGAACAGGTTTCCATTGCTGTCATGGCCAAGATAAAAGTTCTTTTTGCATGCTATGTTATTTCAAACAAGGTTACAACAATAAACCAGCACTTTGTTCAAAGGAATTCCCATTGTTCACTGAATAACTTGATTTCAATCATACCCTAACTCATCAAGACATCCATAGTAAAAATGACAAAACAATGTGACAGGAATAGCATGTAGCATAACAAGCATGGAAAAAAAAACAAGGCCATCAGTAATCCTTAATTCATCCTCTGAACTGATTAAAAAATGTAGAACACTGCAAAAGACATCAGCTCAAGGTTTTTTGACAAACTAACCAAGATATTTCAACCTACAGCAGGAGATTTCTGAATCCCAAAATAGTCAGATGACCTAAAAAGAGACATACCAGAGTAAAGCCAAGTAGACTACCTGTATGATACTGGCACCAAAGAACCAGAGATACTTTGGTAGCAATAATAGGGAAACGTTTTATGACTTGAATGAGTATAAATTGAGGGAGGTGATTACTCAGAAAGACCTTGGAGTCCTCATTTATCAGTCGCTCAAAGTGAGCAGATACAGTAGGCAGTAAAAGGAAGCAAATAGTATATTGATCTTCTTAGCGAGAGGATTTGAGTATAGGGATAGGGGTGTTTTGCTGAAATTTTGCGATGGTGAGGCCACACCTGGAGTATTATATACAGTTTTGGTTTCCTTATCTGAGGAAGGATGTCCTTGGTATTGCAGGGGAGTATAGTGGAGGTTTACTAGGCTGATTCTTGATTCCTATCAAATGAGGAGAAACAATTGGGATTATATTCACTGGAGTTTAGAGGGGATCTCATAGCAACTTCTAAAATTGTAACAAGGTTTAGATTGGGAACATTCTTTGAGTCTTCCCTATGTTGGGGAGTCCAGAATTAGGGCTTAGTTTGAAGGGATGAACCTTTCAGAACTAAGATGAGGGAAAATTTCTTCACCCTGAGGGGATGAACATGAGGAATTCCCTCCCACAGAATGTAGTTGAGGCCAAAAGTTTGTCTGATATCAAGAAGAAATTAGATCAAGCTCTAGGGATGATCAAGTTATTGAATTTGATGATCAGCCATGTTCAAAATGAATGGCAGAGAGCAAGCTCGAAGGGCCAAATGGCCTACTCCTGCTTCTACTTTCTACGTTTCTGTAACTTAAAGACAGTTGGAGAAACAATACGTAATATTTCAGCAAAACAGAATCCATATATGTTGGAATAAAGGATAAGAAAGGACAATCACACCACCAGGTATATCCACAGATCACTGAACAACCTGCAGGAAGAAATATCTGATCAATGAAATAAGTAAAACACGTCAAATGCAATCAAGAACATTTCAGCTACCCTTAAATAAACTGGTAAAGAAAAAGCAAAGAGAAGTGAGTTTTCAAATAACATGTACAATGACTCCATTCTTTTCTAGAAGAACGGATTTCAAAAGGAGTTCATGCTGAACCAATCTTTAATAAATGTTTCGAAGAAGCAATCAAGCAGATCCTAGTGATGTCAGAGATGTAACACAGTTGGATTTTTAAAACACCTTCAACTGTCAGAAGTTGGGGAATTGTCCAAAAGAATTGCTGTTGGGAATTTGTACAAGAGATTTGGACTTGAGAATCAGAAATACAAATCTAAAATTTGAGGTAAAATCAAAAATTGGGCACACTGTTAATACCAAGGAAGATTGTGACAAAATAAACTTGCAGAATAAATTTGAATGGGAAATTTACTTCAATACTGTTTGGTTTGCACTTTGGTAGAAGGAATAAGGAATTTGCCTATTCTTCGTCAAATAAGGGCCTAACTGGGATAGAGGAGCGAAAGGACCTATGCGTATAGATCCACAAATCATTCAAAGTAACAGGTTAATAAAGCTATAGAAATGCAAAACAAAACTGGCTCAATTCTAGGAGACTAGAAATGAAAACCAGAAATGTTTTAGTCAAATTTGTATTGAATCTTGGTTTGATCACATTTTAAGTAAATGTAGTGGTCTCCATACTGTAAGAAAGATGTACAGGCACTAGATAAGATGAAAGAAATGCCTGACACCAGAACTGAGAGATTTTTAAAAACTTAAAAAGACTAAATGCATCTTCCACTCAACCTTGCATCAGCCTTCCACAGGGACCAATTTCTCCATGATACCCTGGTCCACTCCTCCATTGTCCTTCTCCTTCTCATAGTACCTTCCCCTGTGATCACACAAAGAGCTATACCTGCCCTTAGGTCCTCACTTCTCTCTGCCCAGGGGACCAAACATTCCTTTCATGTTAATCAGCGTTTCACTTGCACCTCCTTCAATTTCGTCATCACTGTTCCCAATGTGGTTTCCGCTACATTATGGAGTCTAAACATAGGCTGTACGGAACATCTTCCGCAAGAATGATTGCAAACTTCAGGTTTCTTGTCACTTCAACTCAGCATCTTGCTCTTATGCTCACATGTCCATCCTTGGCCTGCTGCAATGATCCAGTAATGTCCAAAGAACCAGAAGAACAACACCTCATTCTCTGATTAGGCATATTACAGTCTTCAGGACTCAACATTGAGTTCACCCACTTTAGACGGTGAAATTTCCCTATGTCTTTGTTTCCTTGATTTGCCCCAATATAACCCCATCCCTCCTCGCTGAGCCATCTGTCCCTTGTTTTTCAGTTTTGTTTCTGCTGAGCACTGATCTTCATTCTCATGTCAACACATTCTGCTGACTTACCTTTATGCTATGACTAGCACTTCTTCAGTCCTTAATGCCACCATTAAATATCCCCTTTGACTTATACCCATTACATATTTATCAATCACTCCTTAGCTCCAACACATATCTGTTGATTCCATCTCAGCCCCTCTCCCACTGTATAATTCATTCTATTTCTATCAGAATTGTACGGATTCAACGTGTTAACACTGTTTCTATCCCCACTAATGCTGCCAGACCTGCTAATGTTATCCAGCATTTTCTATTTTATTTCAGAATTCCAGCATCCTGCAGTATTTTGCTTTTGTATGCTTATGGTTAAAACACAGACTAAACAGGCTAGGCTGTTCTCTCTAAAAAGAGAAGACTGAAAGGTGACCTTGAAAATTATACAGAAGTTCAACTGAGCAAACCTAGTGAAGATGCGAGGGTAATGAAAATAGTTTCTCCCGAGTTTCCTTTCGGATTTATTGGTAATGAAATGGATAATCTTGACTTTAGTGGTGAAGAAATCAGTGAGCATCTTGCATTTGTTGGAGAACAGGATAGAGGAGTCTAAGAAGACAATTTGCAGTAAAAGAAAGGACCGAGGATATCTTTGCATTCAGGATGATCTTGGAACAATGAACTGTAACAATACGGAGCACTTTTATATTAAGAAGTGGTATCACATTCATTAGTGGATATGGTCAGGAAATATGCGACTGCAAGTGAGGCAGATAATCCAACAGTTATGAGATTCTTACTGGATGTGTCAATGAGGGCACAATCTGCAAGATGAATGAGTAAACTGATCACATAAATTTGTTTTTTTGTACAAAGTGTGCAGGAAGGTTTTTTGACTCAGTATGTAGATAGGCCAACTAGAGGCGAGGCTACATTGGATTTGGTGCTGGGCAATGAGCCAGACCAGGTGTTAGGCTTGGAAGTTGGTGAACATTTTGGTGATAGTGACCACAATTCGGTTACGTTCACCTTAGTGATGGATAGGGATAGGCATGAAGCTGGGGGCAGTAGTTATAGCTGGGGGAAGGGTAATTATGAGGCCATAAGGAGAGAATTAGGGTGCATAGGTTGGACTAGGAAACTACAGGGACTGGGAACATCTGAAATGTGGAGCTTATTCAAGGAGCAGCTGCTGCGAGTCCTTGATAAGTATGTCCCTGTCAGGCAAGGAGGAAATGGTCGAGTAAGGGAACCTTGGTGTACGAAAAAAGTTAATTCGCTGGTTAAAAGGAAAAAGGAGGCTTATGTCAGGATGAGGCTTGAAGGCTCGGTTAGTGCAATGGATAGCTATAGATTAGCCAGAAGGGAGCTAAACAGTGAGTTGAGGAGAGCTAAGAGGGGACATGAGAAGACTTTGGCTGATAGCTTTAGGATTCTCCTTAATCCTTTCTTTAGATATGTTAAGAATAGAAGATTGGTTAGGGCAAGATTAGGGCCAGTCATAGACAGCAGTGGGAAGTTGTGCGTGGAGCCTGAAGAGATTGGAGAGGCACTGAACAAATATTTCTCTTCGGTATTCACGCAGGGAGATGTGAATGTAGTTGTGGAGAACACTGAGGTACAGGGTTGCAAACTGGAAAGTATTGAAGTAGATAGGGAGGATGTGCTAGATATTCTTGAGGGTTTGAAGTTAGATAAGTCCCCTGGGCCGGACGGGATTTACCCTAGGATTCTCTGGGAGGCAAGAGAGGCGATTGCAGAGCCTCTGGCTCTGATCTTCAGGTCGTCGTTGGTTACGGGTATAGTGCCGGAAGACTGGAGGATAGCGAATGTGGTCCCATTGTTCAAGAAGGGGAATAGAGACTTTCCGGGAATTATAGGCCAGTGAGTCTTACTTCTGTTGTGGGCAAAGTATTGGAGAGAATTATTAGGGATAGGATTTATAGTTATTTAGAGAGAAATGAATTGATTGGGGATAGTCAGCATGGTTTTGTGAAGGGTAGGTCGTGCCTTACTAACCTTATTGAGTTTTTTGAAAAAGTGACCAAAGAGGTGGATGGGGGTAAGGCGGTTGATGTGGTATATATGGACTTTAGTAAGGCGTTCGATAAGGTGGCCCATGGAAGGCTTCTGCAGAAAATGCAGATGTATGGGATAGAGGGTGATTTAGCTAATTGGATTAGGAATTGGCTAGCAGATAGAAGACAGAGGGTGGTGGTTGATGGGAGATATTCATCGTGGAGTTCGGTTACAAGTGGTGTACCTCAGGGGTCTGTTTTGGGGCCCCTGCTGTTTGTAATTTTTATAAATGATCTGGATGAGGGTATTGAAGGATGGATTAGTAAATTTGCAGATGACACTAAAGTCGGTGGAGTGGTAGATAGTGAAGAGGGGTGTTATAGTTTGCAGAGAGACTTGGACAAGTTGCAGAGCTGGGCCGAGAGGTGGCAAATGGAGTTTAATGTGGAAAAGTGTGAGGTAATGCACTTTGGCAGGAATAATAAATGTGTAGAGTATAGGGCTAATGGTAGGATTCTTAATAGTGTTGATGAACAGAGGGATCTTGGTGTATTTGTGCATAGATCCCTGAAAGTAGGCAGTCAAGTCGATAAGGTTGTTAAGAAGGCATACGGAGTCTTAGCTTTTATTGGTAGGGGGATTGAATTTCGGAGCCGCAACGTCATGTTGCAACTGTACAAAACTCTAGTGCGGCCGCACTTGGAGTATTGTGTGCAGTTCTGGTCCCCACATTATAAGAAAGATGTGGAGGCATTGGAGAGGGTACAGAGGAGGTTTACCAGGATGTTGCCTGGTATGGAGGGCAGGTCTTATGAAGAGAGGCTGAGGGATTTGAGGTTGTTTTCGTTAGAAAGGAGGCGGCTAAGAGGAGACCTTATTGAAACATATAAGATGATTAGAGGTTTAGATAGGGTGGACAGTGATAGCCTTTTTCCTAGGATGGAGAAAGCTAGCACGAGGGGACACAGCTTTAAATTAAGGGTGATAGTTATAGGACGGATATCAGAGGTAGGTTCTTTACCCAGAGGATGGTTAGGGAGTGGAATGCCCTGCCTGCGGCAGTTGTAGATGCGCCAAGTTTGGTGGTGTTTAAGAGGTTAGTTGATAAGTATATGGAGGAGAAGGGAATGGTTTAGTTTGGAGGGTCATTGCTTTTTTCATAATTGGTCGGCGTAACATCGAAGGCCGAAGGGCCTGTTCTGCGCTGTAATGTTCTATGTTCTATAATCATTCTCATTTGACACAGAGATCAGATTTAACTTCATATCTAGGCCATTACTATTTCCACTTTCACAACATCGCTTGACCTTGCCCTGTGACAGTTCATTTGTTGTTGAAACCTTCATTTGTGTCTTTCTTACCTCTGGACTTGGCATAGCATGGTGGCACCATAGTTAGCACTGCTGCCTCACGGTGCCAGGGACCCGGGTTCAATTCCTGGCTTGAGTGGAGTTTGCAAGCTTTTCCCTGTATCTGCATGTGTTTCCTCTGGATGTTCTGGTTTCCTTCCACAGCCTGAAAGACATGCTGTTAGGTGCATTGACCCAAACAGGCGCTGGACTGTGGCGGCTGGGGGAATTTCGCAGTAACTTCATTGCAGTGTTAATGTAGCCTTATTTGTGACAAATAAGAAAGCTTTAACTTTATTTCAAAGCACTCTCAGCTGGTGTCTCAGCTTTTATCCTCAATAAACAAAGTCATTCAAATTTCTGCTGTCTCATATCCATACTCACACCACACCCCTTTTACTGCAGCAATACCTTGATTTTAAAATTCTGATCCTTGTTTTCAAATTGCAATAGGGCCTTATCCCCTCCCTCTTTCTAATCTCTTCCAGTGCTACAACCCTCCAAGGTATCTCCACTCATCTAATTCTGATTTTTTTGAGGATTTCTGACTTTAATTGCTTTGTCATTCATGGCTCTGCCTTCAGCTGCCTAAACCCTGGAATTCTTCCAAACTTTCTCCACCTCTCTCTCTTTACTCCTTTTAAGACACCAGTTAAACCAAGTGTTACTGTGAAGTGCCTGGAAACATTACAAGGTATTATAAAAAATGTATTAACGTAAAAGTTGTGCAACTGCCTCCTGGATCAAACTGTTTAAATAACTCTTCCTTTCCTTGATACCCTACAATGGCAACATCTTCAATTCTGAGCTGACGGTCTGAGAGATGCACCCACTTACTGCGGATGTTGGGATTGCAACGCTGTGAACAAATTCATAAGTGTTGCACACACCACCTGTAGTGCCATTCCTATCTAATTAATTCAATGAGTGAAATAAGTTTATATAATCAACTTAACTTATAATTAATTTCTGAACTAATTACTTGATTTTAACTGAATTAAATTATATTTTGATTTGTAGTATAAGCTATGAGAAGGTTTAAAGACAAAGGCAGTATTCTGCACCAAAATCCCCTTTTCACCAAACTCCTAATGTTAACATTGTCGGTGATGCATTCTGTTTATGATTATTTAAGGCTTATTGAGAAAGTGAGGGACCATGGGATCCAAGGCAACGTTGCTTTATGGATTCAGAACTGGCTTGTCCACAGAAGACAGAGTGGTTGTAGATGTTGCTTTTTCTGCATGGAAGTTGGTCACCAGTGGAGCACCCCAGGGATCTGTTCTGGGACCCTTACTCTGTGTGATTTTTTATAAATGACCTGAATAACGAAGTGGAGAGATGGGTTGGTAAATTTGCTGAAGACACAAAGGTTAGAGGTGTTGTGTATAATGTGGAGGGATGTCAGAAGTTACAACGAGACATTGATAGGATGCAAAACTGGACAGATAAGTGTGTGGTTATTATAACATTAAGGGTAAGACTCTTAGCAATGTGGAAGATAAGAAAGATCTTGGGGTCCACGTTCATAGGACTCTCAAAGCAGCTTTGCAGGTAGAGGATGTGGTTAAGGTATAAGGTGTACTGGCCTTCATCAAATCGAGGAATTCAGTTTAGGAGTCGGGATAATGCTGCAGCTGTATAAGACCTTGGTCAGACCCCACTTACAATACTGTGCTCAGTTCTGGTTGCCTTGTTACAGAAAGTATGTGGAAGCTGTAGAAAGGGTGCAGAGGATAATTACAAGGATGTTGCCTGGATTGGGTGGCATGCCTTTTGAAGATAGGTTGAGAGAGTTTGGTCTTTTCTCCTTGGAGAGACGAAGGGGGAGAGGTAAACTAATAGAGGTGTATATGATGATGAGGTATTGATTGAGTGGATTCTCAGAGGCTTCTTCCCAGGGCTAAAATGATTGCCAGAAGAGGACACAGGTTTAGGGTGCTGGGGAGTAGGTACAGATGAGATGTCAGGGATAAGTTTTTCACTCAGAGGGTGGTGGTGCAGCTGGCAGTGGTGGTGGAGGTGGATTTGATACTGTCTTTTAAGAGACTTTTGGATAAGTACGCGGGACTTTATAAGGTAGAGGATTATATGTAAGTCTAGTAGGTAAGAACATGTTCGGCACAACTCGTGGGCCGAAGGGCCTGGTTGTGCTTAGTTTTTCTATGTTTCTATGTGACTACTCAAGCCTGTATCTGCATATTTCTCATTTTTGCCCAACATTTACTCCTTAAAGGCTTGAATATGCAAATGTCCCAATAGAAACATCTTGCAGGCCTACAAAGAAGGGACAGAAACTTTCCACCAGCCCTTGCCACTGGGAGAGCCTCTCGTAAGAATGGTGAGTTGGGAAAATATTCTGAAAGGCACCATGAGTTGATCACCCAGTGAGGTAAAAAATGGAATAATTGAGCTGTGAGTTAATTTCTTACATTTCTGACTGCAAGATGTACTTCCACCATCTGTACATTCCTCTCCACACTTCAGTCTTAAAAGATACAACAATAGAGCACAGCACAGGAACAGGTTCTATAGCCCACAATGTTATGCCAGACATGATGCCAAATTAAACCAATCATATCTGCCTTCACAACCACCTCTGGCGGCATGTCCCAGACATCTAGATAGAACATAGAACATTACAGCACAGAACAGGCCCTTCGGCCTTCGATGTTGCGCCGACCAATATAAAAAGCAATGCCCCTCCAAACTAAACCATTCCCTTCTCTTCCATATACTTATCAACTGACCTCTTAAACGCCACCAAACTTGGCGCATCTACAACTGCTGCAGGCAGGGCATTCCACTCCCGAACCACCCTTTGGGTAAAGAACCTGCCTCTGATATCCGTCCTATAACTATCACCCCTTAATTTAAAGCTGTGTCCCCTCGTGCTAGCTTTTTCCATCCTAGGAAAAAGGCTATCACTGTCCACCCTATCTAAACCTCTAATCATCTTATATGTTTCGATCAGGTCCCCTCTTAGCCTCCTCCTTTCTAACGAAAACAACCTCAAATCCCTCAGCCTCTCCTCATAAGACCTGCCCTCCATACCAGGCAACATCCTGGTAAACCTCCTCTGTACCCTCTCCAATGCCTCCACATCTTTCTTATAATGTGGGGACCAGAACTGCACACAATACTCCAAGTGCGGCCGCACTAGAGTTTTGTACAGTTGCAACATGACGTTGCGGCTCCGAAATTCAATCCCCCTACCAATAAAAGCCAAGACTCCATATGCCTTCTTAACAACCTTCTCGACCTGACTGCCTACTTTCAGGGATCTATGCACATACACACCAAGATCCCTCTGTTCATCTAGACTACTAAGAATCCTACCATTTGCCCTATACTCTACACATTTATTATTTCTGCCATAGTGCATTACCTCACACTTTTCCACATTAAACTCCATTTGCCACCTCTCGGCCCAGCTCTGCAACTTGTCCAAGTCTCTCTGCAAACTATAACACCCCTCTTCACTATCTACCACTCCACCGACTTTAGTGTCATCTGCAAATTTACTAATCCATCCTTCAATACCCTCATCCAGATCATTTATAAAAATTACAAACAGCAGGGGCCCCAAAACAGACCCCTGAGGTACACCACTTGTCACCGAACTCCAAGATGAATATCTCCCATCAACCACCACCCTCTGTCTTCTATCTGCTAGCCAATTCCTAACCCAATTAGCTAAATCACCCTCTATCCCATACATCTGCATTTTCTGCAGAAGTCTTCCATGGGCCACCTTATCAAACGCCTTACTAAAGTCCATATATACCACATCAACCGCCTTACCCCCATCCACCTCCTTAGTCACTTTTTCAAAAAACTCAATGAGGTTAGTAAGGCACGACCTACCCTTCACAAAACCATGCTGACTATCTCCAATCAATTCATTACTCTCTAAATAACTATAAATCCTATCCCTAATTATTCTCTCCAACACTTTGCCCAATCTGAGATCTAGCACTCTGAGTAAAACCCTGCCCCTCACATCACCTTTGAACTTTCCCCATCTCACTTTAAGTGTATATCCCTTAGTATTGGGCATTGTCAACCCTCTAATGCCTAGACTTTTAATCAGGTCTCTCCTCAGCCTTTGCCACTCATTTGAAACAACCCTAGTTTGTCCAGCCTCTCCTTATAGCTCATATCCTCTAATTTAGGTAGCATCCTGGTAAACCTGTTCTGCACACTTTCCAAATCCTCCACGTTATTCCTGTAGTAATGACCAGAATTGAAAACTATATTCTGTGTGCGGCCTAACTGAAGTTTTATAAAGATGAAACATGACAGCCTGACTCTTGTCCTCAATGCCCCAAATGCCTCAATCCACCTTCTTTACAGTAACTTCATTGCAGTGTTAATGCAAGCCGATTTGCGACACTGATAAATAAACTAACCATCCTAACTACTAGTGTGGCCGCTTTCAGGAAATTATAGACATAAACTCAAATATCTCTCTGTACATCAATGCTGTTCAGGGTCCTGCCATTTCCTGTACTTACCCTTAACATTTGATCTCCTAACGTGTAGCATCTCACACTTACTTGATTTAAATTCCATCTGCCATTTCTCTGCCCATGTCTGAGGCTGATTTATATTCCACCGTACCCTTTAACAACCTTCCTTGCCTGATGACAGCTGTTGTTGCTGTTCTACTTCCTTCAAGTGCAGGCCTCAATAATTCAATATTGTGCAAATTTCAGATTGACCATGATGATGCACAACACTATCCAAGGCAGAGAATTCTTAAAAGTGCAGGAGGCCATTCAGCCCATCCAGTATACATTGATTTTCTGACAGTATCTTACTCAGGTCCTCTCCCCGCCTCACACATTCACCATGGTTAATCCATCTAATCTACACATCTTGGGATACTAAGGAGTAACTTAGCATGGCCAATCTACCTAACTCACACAGTTTGGACTGTGGGAGGAAACCAGAGCACTCAGAGGAAAGCGTTACAGACAGAGAGAGAATGTGCAAACTCCACGCTCAAGACCGGAATTGAACCTGGACTCCTGGTGCTGCGAGCCAGCTAACCACTGTGCAACCATGATTCCTAACCAAATAGTCCAATTCAGTTATGTATTCTATAATGATCCTAGTTGTGCTCTGGCTTTATCTGGTTCTGAAACAAGCAGAAAATGCTGGAAAATCTCAGCAAGTCTGACAACATCTGTGGGGAGAGAATGGAGCCAACGTTTTGAGTCTCGAGCACAATTTAATTGGATCTGTTTTGCTTGGACATGGTAAGATTACATAGGAGGTGGCATTAACCAGATTTGTAACGGATATCCCTTGTCATGCTTCACCAAAATCAGGGATATTGTAGAGTAACTGAGAACGAAAATACTGGGGATGTTGCAAGGCATCTTTCGCACGTCTGTATGTTACTGCTTTAATAGTGGGTTATGAACTGGACATTCACAGAATGGTATATTTCCCTATCATTAAATACTGCTGACTCTGACAGCGTGTGACTGACTGCACACTCCTATGTGAAGGGAAGTCAGCAACTGCTTCAAAGCCACAAGTCCTGTCTTGTTCATTGCAGAGGTCAGTGTAAATGTTAACATACTGCTTGCTCATGGTAATTACCATGTCAGCCATATACTTAATGCAAACTGGGAGAAGTGATACTGCAGTAGACCAAAAGGATCAAGTGAGATAAAAATTCAATGCTGTGGTGATTGAAGACTAGATATGATATGTTCCCAAGATCCAGAAGGCAGCAAGTTATGGTCAGGAGATCTGTTACAGTCTGCTTGAGAAAGGTCAGTTTTCTCCAACATTACTGTTCGAGAATATCCATGGAGATGGTTTGTGGCTGACAGATTCTTTCCACTGGCATCTGGCTTCTAGACACTGCAATCCTCTCCCCATTTCTGTTGTCCTGTGTGTGTGTGGCACGGGTGCTGTTTATGGTGGTTGCTGAGGCTACGATCTCCTGTTCCAAAATTTCATTCATCCAAACAAAGAAATAAGATATGTCTCCCATAGAGACATCTGACTGAAGAGTTCAGGGTAACCGTGACGCACAGATCATGACCTGGAAGTTGGAAATATTCCTGGCAATTGGGACAGTAAGTGACCCACTAAGATCCACTCAGTTACAGCTGACACTTATATGCTTTCAAAAACTCAAGTAAATACATTTCTCTCAAATTCCATACTGGATTGTTAGTTAATATCTAGTTATGGAGCACAAACAATCATAGAATGATTACAACATAAAAGGAGATGTTTCTGCCCATACTATCTTTCAGCTAGTGCCACTCTCTGGCCTTTTCCCTGTAGCCCTTTAATTTTTCTCTCAAAGTAATTATCCAATGTCCTGTCAAAAGCCACAATTGAATCTGCCTTCTCCACACAAATAATGCAAACCAGTCTCTGCTGCTCTCTTTTTGGAAATCAACAGTTGTCCTTAGGATCTGAACCCTTCCACCAAAAGGCACTATTTTTCCCTGTCTAGACTCTGCACAACTTTTAACAGCTTTATCAGATTTCTTCTCAACTTCCTCTTCTCGAAACAGAGCAATTCTTGCTCCTCCAATTGATTCATTAACTATGGTCACTCATTCCTGGACCCATTCACATCAACCTTTTCTATACGGCTCTAAAGCTTTCAGTTCTTTCCTAAAGTGTGGTACCTGGAATAAGACATCGTACTCCAAATGAGACCAAACTAACATCTTAAGTACGTTTATATGTTGCTTGCTTTTGTACTCTATGCCTCAGTTTATAAAGCTCTGGATCTTAACTGCTTTTTTAAAATCATTTCCTCAAATCACGATTAATAAATCTACTTGTGTTTTTTTGAGGATGTAACTAATCATAGAATCCTACAGTGCAGAGAAAGGCCCTTCGGCCCATCGAGTTTGCAGCGAATACAATCTCACCCAGGCCTTACCCCTATATCCCTACATATTATACCCACTAGTCCCTCTAACCTATGCATTCCTGGATACTAAGGGGCAATTTCTTAGCATGGCCAATCAACCTAACCCACACATCTTTGGACTGTGGGAGGAAACCCGAGCATCTGGAGGAAACCCACACAGACATGAGGACAATGTGCAAACTCCACAGAGACAGCGACCTGAGCCGGGAATTGAACCCAGGACACTGGAGCTGTGAAACAGCAGCGCTAACGACTGTGTTACCGTGCCACCCAAATAGAAGACATAAGGGGGAATCTGTGGATGTGGTGTATTTGGACTTTCAGAAGGCTTTTGATAAGTCTCATAAGAGGTTTGTGGACAAAAGTAAAGTACATAGACTCGGGATACTGCCATGGATCAAGAATTGGGCAACAGGAAACAGAGTGGGAATAAATGGGTCTTGTCTGAATGACAGGCAGTGACCAGTAGGGTACTGCAAAGTTCAGGGCTAGGACCCCAACTATTCATAGTATACACTGGATGAACCAAATATTGCAGCCAGGATTCTCCCAAAAAAAAATTAAGTGAGGAATTTGTGTAAAAACTGGAGTAACTCAAGCTATTTTTTTAAAGCAGGATTTTCAAAATGTATCTCCCACATTCTGAGCGAGACTCTCAGTGAAAATCTGGGGACAGGGCCTATTGCCACTGGAAGACCAGCAGCATAGTGCTGAGCAGGCAACTGTACATGCACCGATTTCCATAGTAGAGATCAACGAATGCACAATAGCCCTGCATTCCTGTGCGACCCATCCAGCCTCTTCGATTGCTGGCCTCCTGGGTCAGAACTGGAATATTCCCCCTGTCAGTCCCAATCTCCCTGACAGCGACCCCCCCCCCCACCCCCCACCACCACCACACCGCAAACCATGATCACCCCAGCAGACCCAATCAGCCTCTTCCCTCTCTCTACCTGCAATCCTGACATCAGAGTGGCAGTGTGCCCCACGCCACCCACTGCCCCCCACAGGCCCTGTCCCAATAGGCCCTGCCCCTTGGCACTATCCAATGCCTGGTGGACAATGCCAAGGTGCTCCCACAGAGAACTCCCATTTATCTGACGAAGGAGCAGCACTCCAAAAGATAGTAGTTTTTACTACCAAATAAAGCTGTTGAACTTTAACCTAGTGTTGTGAGACTTTTTACTGTGTTTATCCCAGTCCACCACTGGCATCTCCACATCATCAGTACCAAGGGTGAGGCCAGCAATGCACAGGAGGCCTTACCCCTTATCTCCAAACTCCTGGCCTCCCTTCACTCCAGGTCAGGCCCTGTTGTAAACTCCTCCTGGCAGGAGGAAAGATTGTATTAAGCCCATAGCCATTAATGATATTTAAGTACAAATTTTAATATGGATTTCCAGCACAGAGCTGATAACTCCAGAAATCCTGGCCCTGGAGATGCACGGAGGCCGTGATGCACAACGGAGAGCTTTCTAAATAGCCTCCACTGGTATCTCCTGACCCATTGCTTGAGCAGCACAGCAGGCTGGGAGAGTCACCCCCAACATTTCCAAGTTTATTGACAACACAAAACTAGTAGAATTGAGAGTTTTAAGAAGGATGCATGGAGACTTCGAGAAAACAAATGCAGATAAAATACACTGTGGCTAAATGTGAAGCTATACACTTTGGTGTGAAAAACAGAAAGGAATATTATTTAAATGGTGATATATATGGAAATGTAGATACACTAAGGGATCCGGGTATCCTTGTACACTTGTCAATGAAAGTATGTTAAAATTTAACTAAAGCTTTCTGAGCACTGCTCCTTTGTCAGCTAAGTGGGAGCTCTGTTCATAAACAGGGCATATAAAGACAAACTCAATTTACAAAATAATGGTTGGAATGCAAGTCTTCACAGGTAATCAAGTCTCAAAAAAGGTACAATGTGAGTGGAGAGAGCATTAAGCACAGATGAAAGAGATGTGTATTATCTCCAGCCGGGACAGTTAGTGAGATTTTGCAAGTCCAGCCAAGTCATGGGGGTTACAGATAGTGTGACATGAACTCAAGATCCTGATAAGGCTGTCCTCTGAATTGTTGTGTGTCGTAACGGCTGCCTTGGAGAACGCTTATCCGGTGATCAGACGCCAAATGCCCATGACTGCTGAAGTAAACAGGAAGAGAACACTCTCGCCTGGTGATTGTTGAGCAGCGTTCATTCATCCATTATTGTAGTATCTGCATGGTCTCCCCAATGTACCATGACTCAGGACATCCTTTCCTGCAGCGTATCAGGTAGACAATGTTGTCGACCACGCAGACACTATGACTATAGGGAGTGCAGTGGAGATTCATTTGGCTAATACCAGTGTTGGTGGGACTGTCCTTTGAGGAGAGATGGGTTCAACTGGGCCTGGTTTCATTAGAGTTTAATAGGACGAGAGAAGATCTCATTAAAACATATAAAATTCTAACAGGGCTAGAGAGGCAAGTTGCAAGAAGGATGTTATCCCTGGTTAGGGAATTTAGAACTGGAAATACAGTCACAGGATACATGGTAGACCATTTAGGACTCATGAAGAAAATGACTTCAAAGGGTAAGGTTCCATAGGTTCACATCTACTGAGGGGCGTGGAGGCCAAGTCACTGAATTCCATTGTGGTGCATCTGCAATGTGTCCATCTGCGCAATTAATCGCCTCAATTTCACCTCAATCTTATATGAATATGTGTGAGGAAGCTACTGTTTTGGTAAATTAAAGCAGGATTTGACACTCTATGATGAACAATTAACAGATATACATCTTAAAATTGGTGACAACTTTATTAAACAATGACCAAACTGAATAAAATCTCAATAGAATGCTGTTTGAATATGGCAATTCATTCAGGAATAATAAAATAAATCCTTAGAGATACAATCACTCTCAAGTAATACAATATCAGGTGTTTGTTGGAATTATGAACTTTCTATTGATGCTTCCATCTGGATTACTTGCTGAGCTGGTATCTCTTTCGCTTTAGATAGTGATTTTCTGAAGATAAATATATATTAAACTGCAGGATTCTAAATGAGAGCACATATACCATGGATGGCACAGTAGCACAATGGGCTGCACTGCTGCTTCATAGCTCCAGGAACCTGGGTTCGATTCCCGGCTTGGGTCACTGTCTGTGTGGAGTTTGCACCATCTCCTCGTGTCTGCGTGGATTTTCTCTGGGTGCTCCAGTTTCCTCCCACAGTCCAAAGATGTGTGGGTTAGGTTGATTGGCCACGCTAAAAATTGCCCTTAGTGTCCTGAGATGTTTGGGTTAGAGAGATTAGTGGACAAATATGGAGGGATATGCAAGTAGGGCCCACGTGGGATTGTGGTTGGTGTAGACTCAATGGGCTGAATGGCCTCTTCCTGTACTGTAGAGTTTCTACCTCGCCCTCCTTCTAATTAAAGAGTTGGCAAGCTTACCTCCCCTTGACTGAGTTTAAATATCTGGAATTCCCTCACAGTACTCTTGCGATGAGTGGTTTGAGGCTGTCAAAAACACATTGGAATTCCATTGATTCCGTGTCTTTGAGTACTTGCTTTAAAATCATTGGAGCAGTTCAAAAGCTTGTTTTGCTATGCTGGAATACTAGCTGCTAAGCCCTTGACGCAATATTGCAAAATTGGCTTTTACAGCCTGCTTTTTGCAATTTAAAAATTCCAAGCACAAAGACACATTTTAAAGACACAATGCTATATGATTTCTTCCTTTGGTTTTAGCATTTTTCAATATTTACATTTGTCAAACACCATGTTTTTAACCTTACATTTGTAACTTCACAACAATATAATCAAGAAAGTGGTAAATAATGTTTTTACATTTTAATGGCATCAAGGGATATGAGGAAGCAGGAATATAGTGCTGAAAATTGAGATTCTGCTGTGATCATATCAAATGGAGGAGCAGGCTCAAAGGTTGAATGGCCCCTAGTTTCAATCTGTCTTGATGTTATCAACGATTATTGATATACCACAGATTTTCTATTCCTGCAAACCCTTACAGGAAGAATAAAGATTCAAAACATGATAAACTGTTTTACTACACATTCTTTACATTAAGTTTCATCCTTCTACCACCCTATCTATATATCCTGTTGAAGCTGATCATTCACAGTATGTTTGCAAGTTTTGTGCTATCTGCAAATTATGAAGTTATGGATAGAGAATCTGGAGCTGTTTTTATTAGAAAAGTGAAAATTGAGAAGACTCAATTGACCAAATGACTTCCTTTTACCTTCTCCATTTTATGATAACGCCACCGAAGTCCAAATATGTGGTGGAGTCCCTGAGCTACATACTCACAGGCGCCAAATCCACATTTAATTTTTCTCAGAAAAAGTCTGTTTAAAATTGTCTTAATACCTATTTATGCAACACTTAGCAAACGCAATACACAGAAACCAATTTGAGCAGACATTATGATAAAGATATTGCTCTGATCATTGGTTTCAGTCAAGAATAGACATGCCGTAGGAGATAAAAGAATAAAACAGAATGATAGCCAAAGGAAGGAACAAACAAGGAAAAGGGAAAGTATTTGTGAAAGCTGAAGAACATTACTACCTTGTTCAAATGATTACCAGGCACTTGTGCGGCAACTGTCTGATAATTACAACCTCCAAAATCTATGTTCGTCAGTAGTCACACACGTACACAATTTGTCAATTGTGGTAGCACCATTTTATGGTCACTTTCAATCTTCTGCACTTTGAGCAACTACGTCAACAAATTATGGTTCCTCAAAGCAGCGACAAGTAGTTTCTGCAGCAACATGAAATATTCATAGTTAATTACACAACCATTGTTTCATACAAGCTAAAATCTGATAACTGAAGCAAATTCATTGATTTGGATGTCATTGTTTCTGTGGGCCATAAACTCGGATTGTCCAAGTATTTTAGTCCACAATCTCTCTAGCTTTCACCTTATCCTCTCATATAGACAGTGTACTTTAGTTTCATAGGTGATGGCATGTCTACAAGTTGCATCAGGAAGTGTCAACTTGTTATATAAACACATTTTTCCACCAACAGACAAGAACATGCAGTTATCAGAACGCATATATCGGAAAACATATTATCCTATGCCGGAATGGGTCTCTAGAGCATACTCAGGCGCAAATGGTGAAATCATTTTGAAGTTGGGCCAACAATCAAAGCCTCTAGTCAAATGGAATGGCATAAAATAACTGAAGAGCATCATTGAATCTGTTTGACCTAGAGATGTGTCGCCACTGCAAGCAAGAATGGAGAATTTGGTGCTCAGCCAAATCTCTGTTCACTATAACGGGACCAGAGAACTCTGCCAGCATGAATGGTCAGAAGATTCTATTTCACACCATTGTTAAACTTGTGTAGTGCAAACGTTATGTTAGCAGTAAAGCAAATTCAGATTAAACAGAGTGTCAATTCTTTTCTGCGGAGTTTTCTCCAACATCAGGTGTTTTAACTCTCAATCCAGACTACGTATATAATTGCAAAAAAAAAAGGTAATAGCATTATGTAAACGGACTCTAAAATGTTAAACCTATTTAGTGGACAGGATTTTAACAAAATCTGTCACAATATCACAAATCATCCTCTGAACAGCCGAACAGAAAAAAATAATTAAATGAAAACATAAGAACTAGGAGCAGGAGTAGGCCATCTGGCTCCTTGAGCCTGCTCCGCCATTCAGTAGGATCATGGCTGATCTTTGAGGATTCAGTCCCACTTACTCACCTATTCAATCAACCTTTAATTCCTTTACTGTTCAAAAATTTATCTATCCTTGCCTTAAAAACATTCAATGAGGCAGCCTCAACTACTTCACTGAGCAGGGAATTCCACAGATTCACAACCCTTTGGGTGAAGAAGTTCCTCCTCAATTGCTTCCCTTATTTTGAGGCCATGCCCCCTAGTTCTAGTTTCACCTACCAGTGGAAACAACTTCCCTGCATCTATCTTATCTATTTTCTTCATAATCTTATATATGTTTCTATAAGACCTTCCCTCTTCCTTCTAAATTCCAGTGAGTATAGCTCCAGTCTAATCAGTCTCTTCTCATGAAGCCAACCCCTTCACCTCCAGAATCAATCTAATGAATCTCTTCTGCATCCCCTCCAATATCAGTATATTCTTTCTCAAGTAAGGAGACATTGTACTCCACATGAGGCCTCACTTAGCACGTTATACAGCTACAACATAACCTTACTATTTTTAAATTCCATCCCTCTAGCAATGAAGGACAAAATTCCATTTGCCTTCTTAATTACCTGCTGCACTTACAAACCAATTCCTTGAGATTCCAGTACAAGGACGCCAAAGTCCCTCTGCACAGCAGCATGTTGCAATTTTTTATCATTTAAATAATAGTCCATTTTATTGTTATTCCGACCAAAATGGATGACTTCACGCTTACTAATATTGTATTCCATCTGCCAGACCCTTGCCCACTCATTTAGACTATCTAAATCCCTTTGCAGACATTCAGTAACTTTTGCACACTTTGCTCTGCCGCCTACTTTAGTGTCATCTGCGAATTTTGATACATTACATTCGTCCCCAACTCCAAATCATTGTGTAAATTGTAAACAATCCCTGAGGCACACCATTAGTCACTGATTGCCAACCAGAAAAACACTCATTTACCCTTACTCTTTGCTTTCTGTTAGTTATCCAATCCTCCTTCCACGCTAATACATTACCCATGAAGTAGGGAAAGGGTGAATGCATTTTGTACCTGAAGGGAAAGGGTTAATGGATTTTGTACCTCAAATGTGTCACAAACATAACCCTTCCTCCTTTAGCTTATATTGCTCCTGGCATTAATGCAAGCTATTTTTTCATGTATTACATGCTTTAATTCATTTTTATGAAGACATAATTTAATGTGGCTGTTATTTTGTAGACTTTGCAAATTTTATCTACTTGTGTTAGTTGGACATCGTTACACAGATGGTAGTTTATGATACCAGCTTTTGACAGCTGCCGATGGCAGATTGCGATACCGGTTTTTAACAGGAAGAGTCCTGCTGGGTCAGCCATGATTGCACAAGTAACTTCAAAAACAGGGATGCCGGTACTGCTGCAGAAGAGTTTTGAATCGTGGCCAGATTGAAGACTGTGTCGTGACTGCAGGACTGTGATTCCTGATTAAATCTGGAGCTGAATCACAACCAAAGAAGACCCAGAGGTCTGGCAGGAATTGGAACTTTGAATCATGACTACTGCCAAAGCTTATGATGTATAAATGCCCACTTGTGTTTGTGTTCTATGAGAAGTCTGGTAGTCCTGGTTGGAAACAAAAACTCTGGAATTAACGCCAGAGTTTTGAAATAAAAACCACTGTATTTTGACTTACTAACAGTCTCAGCTTTTATTTTACCTCCAATTCCCCTAATACCACGCACCTTTATGTTATGTAGCAGTCTTCGATGCGGCACCTTGTCAAATGCCTTCTGGAAATCCAGATGCACCACATCTTCAGGTTCCCCATTGTCCAATGCGCGCGTAATGTTCTCAAAGAATTCCACCAAATCAGTCAAACATGATCTTCTCTTATGAATCCATGCTGTGTCTTACCAATGGAATGATTTATATTCAGATGTTTGACTATTTCTTCCTTGATGAAAAATTCAAGCATTTTCCCTACTACAGAAGTTAAGCTAACTGGCCTATAGTTACCCGCCTTTTGTTTACCTCCTTTTTTAAACAGTGGCATCACATTTGCTGTTTTCTAATCCGTGGGGACTACCCCAGAATCCAGCGAATTTTGGTAAATTACTACTCGTTCATTTGCTATTTCTTTTGCCATTTCTTTTACAATATGTGCTTTCGTGTGAAAAGGTCATTTTGGAAGCTAAAACTAAAATGGAAAATGCTGCAATCATTCATCAGTTCACGTAGTTTCTATGGAGAGAGCAGGATAAGGTTATCATTTTAGATTTTAGAATTACCTTTCATTTTTGGATTACATCTTTAGTAAATTATTGATCAAAGTTTCCCACCTACAGAACGTTGGAAACTGGATATAAAGCGGAAGGAGAATGCGAGAACCCTATGCAAGTCCTGATGCATAGACCTATGTTTAAACTGCGATTGACAATTTGCTTATTCCATGGATCCTCAAAAACCTCTGACCCTGAGCAATAGTCAAAGACTTGAATCAATTCCACAATATTTATCTGGGTAGTTACCCAGAGGAAGCGTTGACCAGTTTAAAACCAAATCTTACACTGAACAACTGGCTCCTTCAATTGATGCCCTACCTCATGCTCACACATCCCTCTCCCCACAATCATCCAACTGCTTGGCTGACCCAACTACCACCTGTAATAAGTGTTTGGAGGCAGAAGTCCCTTCACTAAAATCCTTTCATTCACAATTTCAACAATAGTACAGTGCTACTATTCAGCAGTCTCCCTTCAGGAGTCCCAGGGGAACTGACACGCCTGGTTAAATACAAGGAGAAGAATCCTTGATTGGCCCATCATTTGACTCCTTAAATCAGGGAAATCTTTTTGCATTCAACCAAATAAACAAAATCAAACTAACTTGAGAAAGTGAGAGGACATTTTCTGCATGGAGGTCAGTCACCAGTGGAGTGGCCTAGAGATCTATTGTAGGACCCTTGCTGTTCGTCATTTTCATAAATGACCTGGATGAGGAAGTGGAGGGATGGGTTGGTAAGTTTGCCAATGACATGAAGGTTGGTGGTGTTGTGGATAATATGGAGGGATGTCAGAAGCTGCAGCAAGATTTAGATAGGATGCAAGACTGGGTGGAGAAGTTGCAGATGGACTTCAAGACAGATAAATGTGTAGTGGTTCATTTTGGCAGGACCAATGGGATGAAGGAGTACAATATCAAGGGTAGGACTCTTAGCAGTGTCGAGGAGCAGAAGAACCTTGGAGTCGGGGTCCATAGGATTCTTAAATTGGCCTCGCAGGTGGAGGATGTGGTCAAGAAGGCATATGGTGTACTACACTTTATTAATTGAGAGATTCAGTTTAGGAGTCGGGAGATAATGCTGCAATTTTATAAGATCCTTGTCAGATCCCACTTGGAGTACTGTGCGCAGTTTTGGTCGCCTCACTACAAGAAGGATGTGGAAGCTATTGAGAGGGTGCACAGGAGATTTACAAGGATGTGGCCTGGATTGGGTGGCATGCCTCATGAGCATAGGTTGAGGAGCTAGGTCTTTTCTCCCTGGAGAGATGAAGGATGCGATATGACCTGACACAGCTTTGTAAGATGTTGAGAGGTATAGATAGGGTGGATTTTCAGCGGCTGTTTCCCAGGGCTGAAACGGTCAGTACGAGAGACACAGGCTTAAGGTGCTGGGGAGTAGGTACAGAGGAGATGTCAGGGGTAAATTTTTCACTTGAGGGGAGTTGGGGGGGGGAAGAGAGAAAGAGAGAGAGAGGAGGTGAGTGAATGGAATCAGCTGCAGTGGATGGTGGTGAACGTGAACTCCCTGGGGTCTTTTTAAAAGATTTCTGGATGGGATTGAGGATTATTAAATCCCATTACATGGGATTTAATGGGATTGAGGGTTATAGATAGGCCTGGTAGGTAGGGATATGATCGGCACAACTTGTGGGCTGAAGGGCCTATTTGTACTGTAGTGTTCTATGTTGTAACTAACTTAGGGACAACTAACAAGGGCAGCTCCCTACAAGGAGGGTTGACTCCTTAAATCGAGTAGTTTGTATTCCAATAGGCTTGATTGATGTCATTACAAACCCTAATCCTATTTCCCCTTTCAACCCATCTACCACCTCACCCATTCAGTCACTACCCATTCACTAACATTCAGACTGGATCATTAAAAACATACAAGTAGCTCATTCCATAAAAAGGATGCATATCCTGTGTCATGATGATGAATCATTGCCTCAAATTACTTACGGACACATTGAACTTTTAAGCAAGACTTTTTTAAAAAATAAAAGGCCTTCAAGCCAATGATAACTGAAAATGAAAATACTGAGAATGTATTTTAAGTGACTGTATGGGAGATCCCTCAATTTCGAGAGAGATCACAGAATGTCACATCTACAGGGCGTCAAGGAACCTCAGCTGGAAATACTTCAAAAAGGAAGATATGTAATGTAAAAACTGACTGTAAATCTCCTGAGGAAATAATGGAGGCTGATTACCATCTCAGCTGAAGCCATCTCCTGTAAGTTATATCCCAATATAATGTGAGATATGATGCGAGTTGAAAGAAAGCAATTCTAGGTGAAATACATATTTGTGGGGTATTTCCTCCCCTTCTAGGGGTACAAAAGAAAACGGGTTAGAAACTACCTGCAACCCCGGACACTGTGTGCTAATCTAATGTTCTACTTCTACTAAATGTTTGTGCTGCGAGGGTGACAGCTGAAGAACATCAAAAAGGCACCCTGCTTACAGGTAAAAGACTCGCTCTCTCTGATTGTTAGAACATAGAACATTACAGCACAGAACAGGCCCTTCGGCCTTCGATGTTGCACCGACCAATATAAAAAGCAATGACCCTCCAAACTAAACCATTCCCTTCTCTTCCACATACTTATCAACTAACCTCTTAAACGCCACCAAACTTGGCGCATCTACAACTGCTGCAGGCAGGGCATTCCACTCCCGAACCACCCTTTGGGTAAAGAACCTACCTCTGATATCCGTCCTATAACTATCACCCCTTAATTTAAAGCTGTGTCCCCTCGTGCTAGCTTTCTCCATCCTAGGAAAAAGGCTATCACTGTCCACCCTATCTAAACCTCTAATCATCTTATATGTTTCAATAAGGTCCCCTCTTAGCCGCCTCCTTTCTAATGAAAACAACCTCAAATCCCTCAGCCTCTCTTCATAAGACCTGCCCTCCATACCAGGCAACATCCTGGTAAACCTCCTCTGTACCCTCTCCAATGCCTCCACATCTTTCTTATAATGTGGGGACCAGAACTGCACACAATACTCCAAGTGCGGCCGCACTAGAGTTTTGTACAGTTGCAACATGACGTTGCGGCTCCGAAATTCAATCCCCCTACCAATAAAAGCTAAGACTCCATATGCCTTCTTAACAACCTTATCGACTTGACTGCCTACTTTCAGGGATCTATGCACAAATACACCAAGATCCCTCTGTTCATCAACACTATTAAGAATCCTACCATTAGCCCTATACTCTACACATTTATTATTCCTGCCAAAGTGCATTACCTCACACTTTTCCACATTAAACTCCATTTGCCACCTCTCGGCCCAGCTCTGCAACTTGTCCAAGTCTCTCTGCAAACTATAACACCCCTCTTCACTATCTACCACTCCACCGACTTTAGTGTCATCTGCAAATTTACTAATCCATCCTTCAATACCTCATCCAGATCATTTATAAAAATTACAAACAGCAGGGGCCCCAAAACAGACCCCTGAGGTACACCACTTGTCACCGAACTCCACGATGAATATCTCCCATCAACCACCACCCTCTGTCTTCTATCTGCTAGCCAATTCCTAATCCAATTAGCTAAATCACCCTCAATCCCATACATCTGCATTTTCTGCAGAAGCCTTCCATGGGCCACCTTATCGAACGCCTTACTAAAGTCCATATATACCACATCAACCGCCTTACCCCCATCCACCTCTTTGGTCACTTTTTCAAAAAACTCAATAAGGTTAGTAAGGCACGACCTACCCTTCACAAAACCATGCTGACTATCCCCAATCAATTCATTTCTCTCTAAATAACTATAAATCCTATCCCTAATAATTCTCTCCAATACTTTGCCCACAACAGAAGTAAGACTCACTGGCCTATAATTCCCTGGAAGGTCTCTCTTCCCCTTCTTTTTTGTTTTGAAAAAGTGACTAAAGAGGTGGATGGGGGTAAGGCGGTTGATGTGGTATATATGGACTTTAGAAAGGCGTTTGATAAGGTGGCCCATGGAAGACTTCTGCAGAAAATGCAGATGTATGGGATAGAGGGTGATTTAGCTAATTGGGTTAGGAATTGGCTAGCAGATAGAAGACAGAGGGTGGTGGTTGATGGGAGATATTCATCTTGGAGTTCGGTGACAAGTGGTGTACCTCAGGGGTCTGTTTTGGGGCCCCTGCTGTTTGTAATTTTTATAAATGATCTGGATGAGGGTATTGAAGGATGGAGTAGTAAATTTGCAGATGACACTAAAGTCGGTGGAGTGGTAGATAGTGAAGAGGGGTGTTATAGAACATAGAACAATACAGCACAGAACAGGCCCTTCAGCCTTCGATGTTGTGCCGACCAAAATAAAAAGCAATGCCCCTCCAAACTAAACCATATAGTTTGCAGAGGGACTTGGACAAGTTGCAGAGCTGGGCCGAGAGGTGGCAAATGGAGTTTAATGTGGAAAAGTGTGAGGTAATGCACTATGGCAGAAATAATAAATGTGTAGAGTATAGGGCAAATGGTAGGATTCTTAGTAGTCTAGATGAACAGAGGGATCTTGGTGTGTATGTGCATAGATCCCTGAAAGTAGGCAGTCAGGTCGAGAAGGTTGTTAGGAAGGCATATGGAGTCTTGGCTTTTATTGGTAGAGGGATTGAATTTCGGAGCCGCAACGTCATGTTGCAACTGTACAAAACTCTAGTGCGGCCGCACTTGGAGTATTGTGTGCAGTTCTGGTCCCCACATTATAAGAAAGATGTGGAGGCATTGGAGAGGGTACAGAGGAGGTTTACCAGGATGTTGCCTGGTATGGAGGGCAGGTCTTATGAGGAGAGGCTGAGGGATTTGAGGTTGTTTTCGTTAGAAAGGAGGAGGCTAAGAGGGGACCTCATCGAAACATATAAGATGATTAGAGGTTTAGATAGGGTGGACAGTGATAGCCTTTTTCCTAGGATGGAGAAAGCTAGCACGAGGGGACACAGCTTTAAATTAAGGGGTGATAGTTATAGGACGGATATCAGAGGTAGGTTCTTTACCCAAAGGGTGGTTCGGGAGTGGAATGCCCTGCCTGCAGCAGTTGTAGATGCGCCAAGTTTGGTGGCGTTTAAGAGGTTAGTTGATAAGTATATGGAAGAGAAGGGAATGGTTTAGTTTGGAGGGGCATTGCTTTTTATATTGGTCGGCGCAACATCGAAGGCCGAAGGGCCTGTTCTGTGCTGTAATGTTCTATGTTCTATGTTCTTGAACAATGGGACCACATTCGCTATCCTCCAGTCCTCTGCAACCACACCCGTAACCAACGACGACCTGAAGATCAGAGCCAGAGGCTCTGCATTCGCCTCTCTTGCCTCCCAGAGAATCCAGTCTCTGATGGAAGCCAGTCACAATTAGCAAGGCCACAGTCAACAAGGAAACAGAATAACTTCTTTCAGCTAATCTGCAGAATGAAGAAACTCCAAACCAACTGGAAGTTCAGGTGTTTCTTATCGGTGCAGACACGGTGGACTGAAAGGCCTTTTCTGCTCTGTATGATTCTATGCACTACTCAATTGCCAAAATCAATGCTAATGGGATAACCCAACTTAACGATCTCAATGTTTCATAATCTACGATGCATAGACAAGTCAAAGACAAATTTATTTTTGGGCTCACTTCTCATTACTAATCTGTGTGCATCTGTGTTGTGTCTTTTTCCCCTCTCATTTCAGTAAATAATAATTTCACTCTATAACTCAAGGCAGTCTGGTTAAATTGCCATTTTATTTAAGAACATAAATTCAGACTAGGATAAAGTATGCACAATCATTTTTAAAGTAACTATGTTGTGACCAGTCAAGGATGTTGAATAACGAAGGGAAAGCCATTCATTCCTCCTCACCCGGAAGCATGACCATTTTTGGGGAGGGGGGCATTGCCCAGGGCCCTTGTAGCACCTGCGTCCCCCTGGTTCAAGTCCACTCTGACAGAATTCTCTGAGAGATGCTGCACTGTGCATTTCTGAGACAGACAAGTCCCAGGAGAAATGTGCAGTAGCATCAAGTCAAAGGAATGTTCAGGTGCAGCAGCAATCGTTACCACCGCTCAAAAGATTTGGGTCATTATTTCTTCAGGGAGACAGAAAGCAGAATGGCTATGCATCATTTTTGGCTTAACATCTTGTATAAACAGTACAATGTTGCACTTGAATGTGATTCATGTTGAGCTTGAATATAATTTATGTTGATGTGTATGTTCAGAGGCAAACAAAAATAACTTGCAGATGATATTTTTATTGAAGAGAAATACTGTTAATATAACTTTCCAAAAGCCAAAGATTAAATAGAGGTTTATGAAGTAGTAAATTTCCTAACTTCTGTCACCCAGAATCAGGATCCAAAAATCTTAGATCAGACACTACACCAGCTACGTGCAAACGAAAGCTTTTCTCCTCTGGCACAATACGCTGTCAATCCAATTTTAGATACTTGTGCCAGGGTCAATCTAAATCCTGGAGCTGTGTACCCTTTCTGGGTCAGCCTGTGATGTGAATTTAAAATATTTTGAACGAATCTTTCAATAGTTGACATGCCATTCGTTTTAGCTGGGTTCAAAAGTTCTTTAAGGATGGAAATCTGCTGTTCTTATCTGGCTTGGCCTACATATGACTGCAGATCCACAGCAATGTGGTTGACTCTTCAAATGCCCTCTTAAATGGCCCAACAAGACACTTAGTTCAAGGGCAATTAAGGATGGACAACAAATGCTGGCCTTGCCAGTGATATCCATATCTCATGAAAGATTTAAATAAAAGGTTCCACTTTCACTGAAAGAACAGCAAGCTTACAATACATTCCATCTGAAAAACTAAGTTTAAGAGGTGCAAAAACATTATAATCTAACAATTCTGAAATACTGTCCCTAGTAATAGAATTAGAAAAGAAAATGAGGAAATAAATAAAGCAAAGATCTTTTAAACTACACATTCTCAGGTTTCAGTAAAATCTTTACTATGCCAGGCTATGCAAGATCAATTTTGCAAAGAACTTGTCACCATTCAGGACAAAACAACTAGCTTGATTGGCACCCATTTTACCACCTTAAAAATTCATTTATCCCACCATGGATGCACAAGGGCAGAGAAGTGTTTACCACTGACAAGATGCACAGCAGCAACTTACCAAGGCTTTTTCAACAGCACTTTCTAAACAGCCTCTAAGACCTAAAAAGACAAGGACAGCAGATGCTTGGAGGGAAACTTCCACTCCCTGGAACTTTCTCTCCAAGCCATTTACAAAGAACAAAAGAAAATTATAGCACAGGAACAGACCCTAGAATCCTCCAAGCCTGCACCGACAATGTTACCTGACTGAACTAAAATCCCCTATCTTTCCAGGCATCATATCCCTCTGTTCTTATCCTATTCATGTATTTGTCCAGACACCCCTTAAAACTCACTATTGTATCTGCTTCCACTGCCTTCCCCAGCGTCGTGTTCCAGGCACCCATCACTCTCTGTGCAAAAAAAAAACTTGCCTCACACATCTCTTTTAAACTTTGCCCCTTGCACCTTAAAGTTATGCCTCCTAGTAATTGACACTTCCATGCTGGGAAAAAGCTTCTGACTATCGACTCTGTTCATGCCTCTCAATTTTGTAGATTTCTATCAGGCCGCCCTCAACCTCCATCGTTCCAGTGAGAACGAACCAAGTTTCTCCAACCTTTCCTCATAGCTAATGTTCTCCATACCAGGCAATCTCCTGATAACTCTTTTCTATACTCTCACCAAAGCCTTCACATCCTTCTGGTATTGTGGTGACCAGAATTGAACACTATATTCCAAGTGCGGCGTAACTAAGGTTCTATAAAGCTGAAACATGACTTGCCAATTTTTAAACTCAATACTCCAGCTGATGAAGGCAAGGATGCCATGTGCCTTCTTAACTACCTTCTCCACCTGCATTGCCATCTTCAGTGACCTGCGTACCTGAACACCCAGATCCCTCTGCCTATCATTATTCTGAAGGTTCCAACATTTACTATATATTTCCTGTCTTTATTAGACTTTCCAAAATGCATTACCTCACATTTGTCCAGATTAAACTCAATCTGCCCAAGCCTCCATCTGATGTATATCCTGCTTGAATCAAAGTTCCTTCACTGTCACTGGGTTACGATCCTGGAATTCTTTTTCTAAGAGCACTATGAGTCTTTCTACACCACATGGACTGCAGCAGTTTAAGAAGGGGCTCACAACCACCTTTTCAAGGGCATTTGGAAATGGGTGATAAATGCTGGCCTAGCCAGCAATGCCCACATCCTGTGATATTCATTTCCTGAGGAGCTTCAATAGCAAAGGTATTTCCAACAGAACGATCAAAAGGAATAATAAATTGCTTTCCATATTTATACCATTTTATCTTATAGCCAATAGTAAGCTGTACAAAACAACTGAACACAAATCCTATGCAGGTCTGGTTCAAACAACATTTTAAAATATATTTACACAGAAAATAATTCTGCTAATATACTGTGGCTGTTCTGAGCACTGAAATTTCAATGCTTATTAAACTAAATTAAGTGACTTAGCTATCTACTTGCCCAATATACTCCAACACGTCAAAGATGTGCAGGTTAGGTTCATTGGCATGCTAAATTACCCTTTAATATCAAGAGGTTTAGTAAGATAATATGAGATTACAGGGATGCGGCATGGGTGGGATTATTGTTGGTGTAGGTTTGATGAGCTGTGTTGCTTCCTTTGCATTGTAAGGATTCTATACATGCTTTCCTGTTCATGTTATTATGCAAAAAAAAATAGAATATAGACACAAGGATGTATACTTTAGGATTCATAGGTCAAAAAATTTAAATACATTCCAATATATAAAAAAAAGAGACAATCTCAACAACTCAATTGTATCATACCAATCATTCTGGAATCTGTAAGGCAGGAAAAGTAAAGTCTGAAAGAGTTTCTTCTCCTGGTGCTGCCCATGACCTTCTAACTTGTGTGGTCATAGGGTGAGAATAGAATTATGTTTTTCCATTAATGTCCCCCCAGTTCCCCCAATTTTAACTGTCTACTGGCATTCAGTCTAGATTTGCATGTGATGTAGGGTCATACAATGTTACCCAGCATACAGAGAGCACTATCTGACTCATCCCTTTCAGAAAGGAAAGGGAGAAAACTGGGAAGAAGGAAAACTGTGCTTTGTTTTAACCCCAAGGCGACTGAAGCATTACAATAATGATTTTGTATAAATCTTAAAACGTTTAACAAAAAAACCACTTTACCATTTTGAAGGATCAATCAGTACAGCATTATGTAATTAATTGCTATAATTTTCCTGATTTCAGTTATCGAATTGCTGGCTAGATCGTGCCTTCAAATGACAGATAGAACATAGAACATAGAACATTACAGCACAGAACAGGCCCTTCGGCCTTCGATGTTGCACCGACCAATATAAAAAGCAATGACCCTCCAAACTAAACCATTCCCTTCTCTTCCATATACTTATCAACTAACCTCTTAAACGCCACCAAACTTGGCGCATCTACAACTGCCGCAGGTAGGGCATTCCACTCCCGAACCACCCTTTGGGTAAAGAACCTACCTCTGATATCCGTCCTATAACTATCACCCCTTAATTTAAAGCTGTGTCCCCTCGTGCTAGCTTTCTCCATCCTAGGAAAAAGGCTATCACTGTCCACCCTATCTAAACCTCTAATCATCTTATATGTTTTGATTAGGTCCCCTCTTAGCCGCCTCCTTTCTAACGAAAACAACCTCAAATCCCTCAGCCTCTCTTCATAAGACCTGCCCTCCATACCAGGCAACATCCTGGTAAACCTCCTCTGTACCCTCTCCAATGCCTCCACATCTTTCTTATAATGTGGGGACCAGAACTGCACACAATACTCCAAGTGCGGCCGCACTAGAGTTTTGTACAGTTGCAACATGACGTTGCGGCTCCGAAATTCAATCCCCCTACCAATAAAAGCTAAGACTCCATATGCCTTCTTAACAACCTTATCGACTTGACTGCCTACTTTCAGGGATCTATGCACAAATACACCAAGATCCCTCTGTTCATCAACACTATTAAGAATCCTACCATTAGCCCTATACTCTACACATTTATTATTCCTGCCAAAGTGCATTACCTCACACTTTTCCACATTAAACTCCATTTGCCACCTCTCGGCCCAGCTCTGCAACTTGTCCAAGTCTCCCTGCAAACTATAACACCCCTCTTCACTATCTACCACTCCACCGACTTTAGTGTCATCTGCAAATTTACTAAGATAGTACCTCAAACATTGCAAAAACAATTACAAAAATCTTTCCATCTAATTTTTTTTAAGCACATTCAGGGAAATAATTGAAGATACTATGTTGCATTCCATAAACAACTACTTCTGCCTTTATTTGAAATATGTTAATATTCAATATTAATACTATTGGACACACACTGGAATAGAAATTCCAGTGCAATTCTTCAATGTACATTTTAAAATATCTTAATGCATCAGTACATGATTTAAAATTAAAACACTAAAATATTTTGAAAATTCAAAATGTGCAAATGTGGAACTAATGATGCTTCAATTACAATCATCTCTGTTGAATGCTTGTGCAAAGGAATTAAATATATTTTGCACCATGACAGAGTACATTAACTCTTCGAGCAACAGTGCAATCTTAAAGTGCCCTGGGCACATTTTTGACTAACTCTAACACATTAGAGAATATGCACCGTTGAAGGCATTTCACTTCATCCAGGAATTCTGAGCTCGGACGCTCTACATCATTAGCAACCTGGGCTGTATACAACCACAGCAGTATAATTAAAACAGACAGTCCTAATCAGTCAGAAGTAGTTGTCATCTGCAGCAGCTTACGAACCTTCCAGCAGTGGACTGGCTATTACTGTGCTTCTCGCAGCAGTGCAATGGATTACCTGGAACACAGCTAGTTCAGCATCCATTACATTGCACTGTTTACATTCCCAAAGCATAAATAGAAGGTTTCTGCTTGACAGATGTCCTTGATTTTAATAATATAATTCGTCACTCAAGAAAGAAAACTAAATATTACCAATCGCAACATAAAGCAATAATCCAGTGCATTAACCACAGAAAACGGGAGCAGTTACAGCATTGCTACTTCCCAATAACAGGAGACACCAGCATTCACAGAGAAATAAAACAACTTACCTGCAAGGCAGAATCTTATATTACTCCATTCCCCACTTCACTCTTTCTACATACAGCAGTCACTATTTCCTCAAGGCCTTCGCATTCACTGCTTCGACAACTGCATCATAGCATATAGAGCAGACATGCTCAGTAATTTGACCTTCTCATTCTGGAAAATACCAAGCTGCATGAAATGAAGGGGGAATTGGATCAACCCACTGTCAAGATAAGGGGCATAGGTCTGCTGAAATACAGTAAGAAAATGAAATCCCATTCATTTCCATAAACAGGTGAGAGAACTCAGGAATGTTAGCTTTTATCGGATATTTCACGATGTAAGAAATTCACCACTACAAGCCCCAGATCAAATTCTTCAGGGTGTTACCTGCCTCACGAATCGCAGTGAACCAAAGCACAACTAATCGATTATATCTATTTACAAATTGGTATTCCTTTCTCTAGACCTTCACTAAGTTTGTTTAAAATCCAACAACAAACGAAAGCACATTCTATTGTTTTGATGACAGGAGAGCATTGCGAGTTCAAATTACTCACACTGCAATAAACACATATCTTAACCTCTATATGACAGCTCAGTTTTCTCCTTGGCCTTTACATTTTGACCTCATGAAACTTCATGTTTTGTCCTTGTCTCTAACGCTTTTTTCTGTCAGTTGCATTCAACGTCAGAAGAACACTGCCTGTTAGGATGCTTTCTTGCTTGACCACTGTCGTTTTAGATCTGAATGAAATACTGCACGTTCATCCGCAGCAGGAACTGTAACTGGCACACTGTGCTATTGGAGTAGCAACCATAATTGATTCCAGGCATAATTGGGTCGTCATTTTCCACCTATCAGCAGTGTGCAATATTCAGTTCTTTCATAATCCAACATCTGAAATAAAATCAATTTTTAAATATTATAGTCACTCAAAACATCTGCCATGTGACATCTGATCACATGACTGCTTATGTTCATGTTTTTGCACCAGCTGTTCTGCAAGAGATTCCAAGAATCAGACACCATTTGTGAGCAAATGAATGGGGCAAACTAAGCAGGATAAACAATTTGCAGGGGAAAACAGGTATGGAAGAAACTTTTATTCTGCCAGTACTTCATGGTAATTCATTGACATTGCACTGATAAATGATCAGAATATGATCATAAATGATCAATACTAAATTTTCCCACAGTATACCAGAACAGACGCTAGAGTGTGACGACTAGAGGATTTTCACGGTAATTTCATTGTAGTTTAATGTAAGCCTACTTGTAACATCAGTAAATAAAAATAAGTTATCTCCTCATAAGTGAAAGCAATAGAATAATTCAACGTTAGTCTTTATGTAATTGGTGATAATTAATAGGTGTGATGCCCCAAAATTCCGTCTGTGGTAATCATAATCCTTTAACTCCCTCCACAGCATAAGGTTCCCACTGACTACTTTTAGTAGGCCTGATATCTTTCCCTATCTCCTTGACCACAGGTTTGTCTCCAGTTCCACATGAAGATGCCAGCTGTGAACTAGGAACTTCAACTAGAGCTGATCTACACATTACATATGAGCAAACTTGTATTTATACAGTATATTTTCTCATCTCAGGTCATCCTGAAATTCTTTACAGCTAACAAAGTAAAGTTGGAAGTAAAGGGAACAATAATTTGTAGTAAATCAGAAGAGAATGCCGACTGGTTGACAAGAGACTGACTGGTAGAACAGTTGCATGAAGAACTGCCAAACTAGTTTCCTGCTTTGTTGGTAATCTTATAATCTGTTCTGATAAGTGTAAGACAAAAAGTTTTGACAGCATGTCTCATTTTTCAATAATACTCAAGTTCCAACTGTCAAATGATTACTTATGAAATGTAGTCATTGTTGTAATGTAGGAGTATTGGCAGTTAATAAGTGCACAGCAAACACCTTTTTTTTTAATAAGATCTCCCCAATGTTTTGGCCTCAACTACTTTCTGAATTCCACAGATCCACCACTTCCTAGATGAAGAATTTCTTCTTTACCTCAGTCCTAATCCACAATCTACCCCTTACTCTCAATCTATGACCTCTACTTCTGGACTCCCCCACCATTGGGAACATTCTTTCTGAATCTACCCAGTCTAATCCTGGTAGAATTTTATACATTTCTATGAAATCTCCTTTCATTCTTCTACACTCCAGTGAACATAATCCTAACCAACTTAGTCTCTCCTCATATGGCAGACCCACCTTCCCAAAAATCAGCCTGGTAAAACTTCACTACACTCTATAGCAAGGACATCTTTTCTCAGATAAGGACACTAAAACTGCACATAATACTCCAGGTGTGGCTTCACCAATGCCTTATAAAATTGCAGCAAAACATCCCTATCCCTAAAATCTAATCCTCTTGTTATGAAGGCCAACATACCATTTGCCTTCTTCACTGCCTGCTGTACCTGCATGTTTACATTCAGTGATTGAAGCATGAGGATTGCAAAGTATTATTGAGCATTGACTTCTCTCAATTTACACCCACTCAAATAATAATCTGCCTTTATATTTTTGCATTAATCCTCATTATACTACATCTATCATGCACATGTGCACTCACTCAGCTTAGCCAAATCATGCCGAAATATTTCTGCCTCCGCTTCACAGCTCACCCTCCCACCCAACTTGGAATCATCTGCAAATTTGGAAATTTATTTAGTTCCCACTTCCAAATCATTATATTATAATGTGAACAGTTGGGGTGTGAGAACAGATGCTGAAGTTTTCCACTAGTCATTGCTTACCAGTTGGAAAAAGACCCATTTATGCCAACTCTTTGCTCCC
This sequence comes from Sphyrna mokarran, assembly GCA_024679065.1. Taxonomy (NCBI): domain Eukaryota; kingdom Metazoa; phylum Chordata; class Chondrichthyes; order Carcharhiniformes; family Carcharhinidae; genus Sphyrna; species Sphyrna mokarran. The sequence continues at coordinate 111,128,279 of JAGIQG010000007.1, read as the reverse complement.
TGTCTGCTAACCAGCTTTCTCATAAAGTCATAGAGGTTTACAGCATAGAAACAGGCGTTTTGGCCCAACTTGTCCATGCTGCCATTGTTTTAAAACCCGGAAGCCAGTCCCAATTGCCCACGTTTGGCCTATATCCTTCTATACCCATCCTACCCATGTAATTGTCTACATGCTTTTTAAAAAACAAAATTGTACCTGCCTCTACTACTACTTCTGGCAGCCTGTTCCAGAACCACACTGTGAAAAAAATTGCCCATCTGGGCCCTTTTGTATCTCTCTTCTCTCACAATAAATCTTTGGGAAAGATATTAACTATCTACCTTGTCCATGCCCTTCATTATTTTATAGATCTCTATAAGATCACCCCTCAGCCTTCTACGCTCCAGAGGAAAATGTCCCAGTCTATCCAGCCTCTCCTTTTCACTCAAACCATCAAGTCCTGGTAGCATCTTAATAAATCTTTTCTGCACTCTTTCTAGTTTAATAATATCCTTTCTATAATATGGTGACCAGAACTGTACACAGTACTCCAAGTGTGGCTTTATCAATGTCTTGTACAACTTCAACAAGACATCCCAGCTCCTGTATTAAATGTTCTGACCAATGAAACCAAGCATGCTGAATGCCTTCTTCACCACTCTGTCTACCTGTGATTCCACTTTCAACAAGCAATGAACATATACCCCTAGATTCTTTGTTCCTTAACTCTCCTACCATTAACTGAGTAAGTCCTGCCTTGGTTCAGTCTACAAAAATGCATCATCTTGCATTTATCTAAATTAATTTCCATCTGCCATTCGTCAGCCTCCTAGCCCAATTGATCAAGATCCCTTTGCAATCTGAGATAACCTTCCTCACTATCCACTATGCCATTAATTTTGGTATCATCTGCAAACTCACTAACCATGCCTCCTATATTCTCATCCAAATCATTAATATAAATGACAAATAACAGTGGACTCAGCACTGATCCCTAAGGCACACTGATGGTCACAGGTCTCCTGTTTGAAAAACAACTATATTCAACCATCCTCTGGCTTCTGTGATCAAGCCAATTTTGTATCCATTTAGCTACCTCACCTTGGATCCCATGAGATTTAGCCTGATGCAACAACATACCATGCAATACCTTGTCAAAGACCTTGCTAAAGTCCATCTAGACAACATCAATTACACTGCCCTCATCTACCTTCTTTATTACCCCTTCAAAAAATGCAATCAAATTTTCCACTCACAAAGCCATGCTGACTGTCCTAAATCAGTCCTTGCGTCTCTAAATGCCTGTCGATCCTGTCTCTCAAAATAACTTCCAACAACTTACCTACCACAGATGTGAGGCTCACTGGCCTGTAGTTCCCAGGTTTTTCCCTGCAGCCCTTTTTAAACAAAGGCACAACATTTGCCACACTCCAATCTTCAGGGACTGAGTCTTCAGGAATAGAATCTTTCTATTCATCTCAACACACTCCCAAATTCTCTCTTTACATAGTAGTCTACTGTGTGAGACCTTGTCAAAAGCCTGATGAAAATCTAAATAGACCACATCTATCGGTTCTCCTATTAACTTGACTAGTTACATCCTCAAATAATTCCAAGTGTGATTTCCTCTATATAAATACATGTTGATTTTTTTCTAATTATACTATGGCTTTCCAAATGCTGAGCTATGATATCCTTGCTAATGAACTCTAGCAACTTCCCTAGTAACTGGGCTCACTGGAGTGTAGTTCCCTGTTTTCTCTTTACATCTCTTTTTGACAGCAGACATACATTCCAATCTGTAAGAATCACCCCAGAGTCCAAATAATTTTGGAAAATGATCACTAATGGATCTACTATAGCTAGGGCTACTTCCTTAAGTACTCTGGGATTACAGATTTATCAGGCCGAGTAGATTTAAACATCTTCATTCGCATCAATTTCCCCAAAACCATTCTTCTACTGATACTGATTTCATAGAATTCCTACAGTGCATGTGGCCCATCAGGTCTGCACTGACCACAATCCCATCCAAGCCCTATTCATGTAACGTCACACATTTACCCTACTAATCCTCCTGACACTAAGGGTCAATTTAACATGGCTAAACAACCTAACCTGCACATCTTTGGGCTGTATGAGGAAACTGGAGCATCCCAAGGAAACTCATGCAGACACAGAGAATGTGCAAACTCTGCACAGTTACCCAAGGCTAGAATGGAACCCATGTCTGTAGCAATGCGCAGCAGCACTACCCGCTGTGCCACCATGCTGCCCTTCAGCTCCTCACTAATACTTGTTTCTCTCAGCACTTCTAGTACATTATTCATGTCTTCCTTTGTGAAGATAGAAGAAAAGCCATTTCTATGTTCTCCACTATGAATTCTCCCCTTTCTGACTGTAAAAGGCCTACATTAGTTTTCGTCAATCTTTTTCTCTTTACATATCTACAGGAATTTTTGTAGTCAGTTTTTATGCATTACGCTAGCTTATTTTATACTCTATTTTCCCCTTCTTAATCAATCCGTTGGTTCTTCTTTGCTGAATTTTGAACTGTGGCCAATATATCACATCACACTTTTCGGGATTAAATTCCATTGGCCACTTATCTGCCTATTTGATCATCCCTTCAATATCTTCCTGTAGTCCAAGACCTCAACCTCACTGTGAATAATTTGGCCAATCTTTGGGTCACCCCCAAATTTACTAATCCTATCTCCACATAGTCGTCTATGTCATTTATGTAAATGATAAATAACTGGGGACCCAGCACAGATCCCTGCGCTATACCACTGGACACTGGCATCCAGTCACTAAAACAGCCTTCTGTTTGCTACAACCAAACGAATTCAAAATCCACCTTATCAAATTGCCCTGTACCCCTATTTGCATCTTTATAAACACTTGTCAAAGGCTTTGCTGGAGTCCATGTAAACTACATCAACTGCATTACCCTCATCTCTATACCTGGTCACCTTTCAAAAATATCAAATTTGTTAGGATGACCTCCCTCTGACAAAGCGATGCTGACTATTGTAGAATCATACAATGCAGAAGAAGCCATTGGGCCCATTGAGTCTGCACCGATATACAAGGAACATTTAAACTCTCATTTGATCCCTACCAGCTCTTGGCCCATAGCCTTGAATGTTATGACATGCTAAGAGCTCATCGAGGTACTATCCCATATTAACATTGCACAACTTTCTTTATCGGGTTTTCCCGCTTCAGTTTTTGCTTGTAAGCCAGAAGCAAGAATACAGTCTTGTGGTCAGTTTTGCTGAAGTGTGGATTGGGGAATAAAGCAGTAGGCAAGTTTGATGTTAATGTAACAATGGTTGGGGATGTTTGAGCCTCTGGTGGGACAGTAGACATGTTGATGGTTTCTTGGTAGTACATTTTTGAGCTAGGCCTGATTGCCATCCCTGGCCACGATGAACAGTCCCTTGGACTGTTTTGTCTCAAGGCCATTTGTAGTGGTACATTTTTTTCCAGGACAGCATTCACATTCTCAAGGGGTGGGATGTAAATTGTTGTCAGGATAATAGTACAGCAGATACTAAGGGCAGCACTTCAGTGTCAGATACTCAAGGTTCGGGTAGCAGAAAGTCACCTGTGTTATCGCATATGAGCACCATGAGGTATTGATTAGAAGGTAGTCCCCACACCACCCGCCCAACCTTGTCTAAGGCCTGTTGTGCAATAACTTCATTGCAGTGTTTATATAAGCTTCCTTATGTCACTGATAAATAGAATTTAAGCTTACCTACTCGCTTTAGAACATAAGAACAGAAGAACTAGGAGCAGGAGTAGGCCATCTGGCCCCTCAAGCCAGCTCCATCATTTAATAAAATCATCACTGATCTTATTGTGGACTCAGCTCCACTTACCTGCCCACTCACCATAACCCTTAATTCCTCTACTGTTCAAAAATTTATCTATCCTTGTCTTAAAAGCATTCAATGAGGTAGCCTCAACTGCTTCACTGGGCAGGGAATTCCACAGACTCACAACCCTAAGTGTGAAGAAGTTCCTCGTCAACTCAATCCTAAATCTGCTTCTCCTTATTTTGAGACTGTGCCCCCTAGTTTTTGTTTCATCTGCCAATGGAAACAACTTCCTTGCTTCTATCTTATCTATTTCCTTCATAATCTTATATAAGCTCTCCCCTCATTCTTCTGAATTCTAATGAGTATAGTCCCAGTCTACTCAGTCTCTCCTCATAAGCCAACCCTCTCAATTCTGGAATCAACCTAGTGAATCTCCTCCATACCCCCTCCAGTGCCAGTATATCCTTTCTCATGTAAGGAGATCAAAACTATACACAGTATTCCAGGTATGGCCTTATCAGCACCTTATACAGCATGGTAGCACAATGGTTAGCCAGGGGTCTGGGTTCACTGTCTGTGTGAAGTTTGCACATTCTCCTCTTGACTGTGTGGGTTTCCTCCGGGTGCTTCAGTTTCTTCCCACATTCCAAAGATGTGCAGGTTAGGTTGATTGGTCATGCTAAAATTGCCCCTTGTTGTCCTGATTTAGAACATACATAGAACAGGAAACGTTTCAGTACAGTACAAGTCCTTTGGCTTTCAATGTTGTGCCGAGCTATGTCCAATCTCAAGATCAAACTATCCCCTCCCTAATGCATAGTTTAGAGAGATTACGGGTAAATATGTAGGGATATGGAGGTTGGACCTGGGTAGGATTGTGGTTGGTGCAGACTCAATGGGCCAAATGGACTCTTCCTGCACTGTAGGGATTCTATGATTCTATTGTACAGCTATAACATAATCTCGCTATTTTTAAACTCTATCCCTCTCGCAATGAAGGACAAAATTTCATTTGCTTTCTTAATTACTTGCTGCACCTGCAACCAAATCCTTGAGATTCCTGCACAAGGACACCCAGGTCCCTCTGCACAGTAGCATGCTGCAATTTTTTGCCATTTAAATAACAATCCATTTTGCTACCAAAATGGATGACCTCACATTTACAAACATTGTACTCCATCTGCCAGACCCTTGTCCACTCACTTAGATTATCTATATCCCTTTGCAGACTTTCAGCATCCTCTGCACACTTTGCTCTTCCACATATCTTAGTGTCATCTGTGAATTTTGACACACTACACTTGGTCTCCAACTGCAAATCGTCTATGTAAATCATAAACAATTTTAGCCTCAGATCCTCCTCCTAGGCTGAGCTCTGCCACCGCCTCCTCTCACGTTCTTTGTGAACTCCTGCCTCCTTTCATGCACTTTTTCATCTTTCTCCTCTCTCACTCTTTTTGAACTCTGGCTCCTCTCGCACTCTTTGTCAATTCTCAGTCTCTCTTGTGCTCTTTGTTAACTCTTTGTCTCCTCTCTTTAGATATGTTAAGAATTAAGAATAGAAGATTGGTTAGGGCAAGATTAGGGCCAGTCATAGACAGCAGTGGGAAGTTGTGCATGGAGCCTGAAGAGATTGGAGAGGCACTAAACAAATATTTCTCTTCGGTATTCACGCAGGGAGATGTAAATGTAGTTGTGGAGAACACTGGGATACAGGGTTCAAACTGGAAAGTATTGAAGTAGATAAGGAGGATGTGCTAGATATTCTTGAGGGTTTGAAGTTAGATAAGTCCCCTGGGCCAGACGGGATTTACCCTAGGATTCTCTGGAAGGTGAGAGAGGCGATTGCAGAGCCTCTGGCTCTGATCTTCAGGTTGTCGTTGGTTATGGGTATAGTTCCGGAAGACTGGAGGATAGCGAATGTGGTCCCATTGTTCAAGAAGGGGAAGAGAGACTTTCCGGGGAATTATATGCCGGTGAGTCTTACTTCTGTTGTGGGCAAAGTATTGGAGAGAATTATTAGGGATAGGATTTATAGTTATTTAGAGAGAAATGAATTGATTGGGGATAGTCAGCATGGTTTTGTGAAGGGTAGGTCGTGCCTTACTAACCTTATTGAGTTTTTTGAAAAAGTGACCAAAGAGGTGGATGGGGGTAAGGCAGTTGATGTGGTATATATGGACTTTAGTAAGGAGTTCGATAAGGTGGCCCATGGAAGGCTTCTGCAGAAAATGCAGATGTATGGGATTGAGGGTGATTTAGCTAATTGGATTAGGAATTAGCTAGCAGATAGAAGACAGAGGGTAGTGGTTGATGGAAGATATTCATCGTGGAGTTCGGTTACAAGTGGAGTACCTCAGGGATCTGTTTTGGGGCCCCTGCTGTTTGTAATTTTTATAAATGATCTGGATGGGGGTATTGAAGGATGGATTAGTAAATTTGCAGATGACACTAAAGTCGGTGGAGTGGTAGATAGTGAAGAGGGGTGTTATAGTTTGCAGAGAGACTTGACAAGTTGCAGAGCTGGGCCGAGAGGTGGCAAATGGAGTTTAATGTGGAAAAGTGTGAGGTAATGCACTTTGGCAGGAATAATAAATGTGTAGAGTATAGGGCTAATGGTAGGATTCTTAATAGTGTTGATGAACAGAGGGATCTTGGTGTATTTGTGCATAGATCCCTGAAAGTAGGCAGTCAAGTCGATAAGGTTGTTAAGAAGGCATACGGAGTCTTAGCTTTTATTGGTAGGGGGATTGAATTTCGGAGCCGCAGCGTCATGTTGCAACTGTACAAAACTCTAGTGCGGCCGCACTTGGAGTATTGTGTGCAGTTCTGGTCCCCACATTATAAGAAAGATGTGGAGGCATTGGAGAGGGTACAGAGGAGGTTTACCAGGATGTTGCCTGGTATGGAGGGCAGGTCCTATGAAGAGAGGTTGAAGGATTTGAGGTTGTTTTCGTTAGAAAGGAGGCGGCTAAGAGGGGATCTTATTGAAGCATATAAGATGATTAGAGGTTTAGATAGGGTGGACAGTGATAGCCTTTTTCCTAGGATGGAGAAAGCTAGCACGAGGGGACATAGCTTTAAATTAAGGGGTGGTAGTTATAGGACGGATGTCAGAGGTAGGTTCTTTACCCAGAGTGTGGTAAGGGTATGGAATGCCCTGCCTGCGGCAGTTGTAGATGCGCCAAGTTTGGTGGCGTTTAAGAGGTCAGTAGATAAGTTTATGGACGAAAAGGGAATGGTTTAGGTTAGAGGGTCATTGCTTTTTCCTAATTGGTCGGCGCAACATCGAAGGCCAAAGGGCGTGTTCTGCGTTGTAATGTTCTATGTTCTCTCGCTTTTTGTGAACTCCCACCTCTTCTCGCGCTCTGTTTATATTCCCTGTCTTCTCTCACATTGTTCTTAAACTCCTCATCTCCTCTCGAGCTCTTTTTGAACTCCTCGTCTCCTTGCGCTCCTTTAAATTCTTTGATGTTGGGATTGGGCATAGCTTGGCACGACAGTGAGGGCCAAAGGGCCTGTACTGTGCTGTAATGTTCTATCTCCTCTCACGCTCTTTTTGATCTTCCTGTCTCCTCCCACTCTTGTTTTGAACCCCTGCCTCTTCGTGCACTCTTTTTCCACTCCCTATCTTTTCTCACGCTCTTTGTCGATTTCCTGTTCCCTCTTGCACTCTTTGTGAACTCCGCCTCCCCTCATGCTCTTTTTGAACTCCGACTGCCAAGAACAAAGAAAATTACAGCACAGGAACAGGCTCTTCGGGCCACCAACCCTACACCGACCATACTGTCCAACTGAACTAAAACCTCCGACTTTTCATAGGACCATGTCCCTCTATTCCCATTGTATTTGTCAAAACACCCATTAAAATCATATCTGTTTCCACTATCTCCCCCAGTTAGCGAGTTCCAGGCACGCACCAACTTGTACATCTCCTTTAAACCTTACCCTTTGCATCTTGAATCTATGCTTCCCAATAATTGACTCTTCCACCCTGGGGAAAAGCTTCTGACTATCCATTCTGTTCATGCCTCTCATGATCGTGTAGACTTCTATCAGGTCGCCTCTCAACGTGCGTCATTCCAGTGAGGAGACTGGAAGTTGACAAAGAGCGTGAGAGAAGCCGGAGTTCAAAAAGAACAAACCAAGATTTTCCAACCTCTCCTAAGTGAGATTTGCCAAAAACTTAACTAGCTAACCAAAAACCATAATGAACTGTTTAAAGAGGATGTGTGAAAAAAAAACTAGAAAATGAATTAATTAATGATAACTGCCCCAGGTAACTTACTGCCTGAAATTATAAATTGACCTTTTTCTGGAAAATTCTAATATGGATTGCACTGTAGATATGTCCTGACATGTTGCTCATGGAATTACACACAGAGCTGTCATAATCGATTTCAAAAAGGAAGGTGTTAAAACTGGAAAATGCTGGACTTTAATCAGTTGTAATCCCAAAGAGACAATGAGGAACTGTTAACCAACAAAAGACATGGATAGAGCAGGGGCAGGAATGGTTGTTGCAGGTTCCAGGGTTCAGATGTTTCAGTCAGAGCAGAGGTGGTGGTAGAAGAGGGGGAGGAGTGGCATTGTTAGTTAAGGACAGCATTAAGGTGGCAGAAAAGACGTTTGATGTGGACTTGTCTGCTGAGGTAGTGTGGGCTGAGATGAGAAACAAGAAAGGAGAGGTCACACTGTTGGGAGTTTTTGATAGGCCTCCAAAAAGTTCCAGAGAAGTAGAGGAAGGGATTGCAAAGTTGATCCTGGATAGGTGTGAAAGTAACAGGGTAGTTGTAATGGGGGACTTTAACTTTTCTAATATCGATTGGAAAAGCTATAGTTCAAGTACGTTAGAGGGGTCAGTTTTTGTTCATAGAACATAGAACATAGAACAATACAGCACAGAACAGGCCCTTCGGCCTTCGATGTTGTGCCGACCAAAATAAAAAGCAATGCCCCTCCAAACTAAACCATTCCCTTCTCTTCCATATACTTATCAATTAACCTCTTAAACGCCACCAAACTTGGCGCATCTACAACAGCTGCAGGCAGGGCATTCCACTCCCTAATCACTCTTTGAGTAAAGAACCTACCTCTGATATCCGTCCTATAACTCATACCCCTTAATTTAAAGCTGTGTCCCCTCGTGCTAGCTTTCTCCATCCTAGGAAAAAGGCTATCACTGTCCACCCTATCTAAACCTCCAATCATCTTATATGCTTCAATAAGATCCCCTCTTAGCCGCCTCCTTTCTAACGAAAACAACCTCAAATCCCTCAACCTCTCTTCATAAGACCTGCCCTCCATACCAGGCAACATCCTGGTAAACCTCCTCTGTACCCTCTCCAATGCCTCCACATCTTTCTTATAATGTGGGGACCAGAACTGCACACAATACTCCAAGTGCGGCCGCACTAGAGTTTTGTACAGTTGCAACATGATGCTGCGGCTCCTAAATTCAATCCCCCTACCAATAAAAGCTAAGACTCCATATGCCTTCTTAACAACTTTATCCACTTGACTGCCTACTTTCAGGGATCTATTGACACATACACCAAGATCCTTCTGTTCCTCAACACTATTAAGAGCCCTACCATTAGCCCTATACTCTACACATTTATTGTTCCTGCCAAAGTGCATTACCTCACACTTTTCCACATTAAACTCCATTTGCCACCTCTCGGCCCAGCTCTGCAACTTGTCCAAGTCTCTCTGTAAACTATAACACCCCTCTTCACTATCTACCACTCCACCGACTTTAGTGTCATCTGCAAATTTACTGATCCATCCCTCAATACCCTCATCCAGATCATTTATAAAAATTACAAACAGCAGGGGCCCCAAAACAGACCCCTGAGGCACACCACTCGTCACCGAACTCCACGATGAATATCTCCCATCAACCACCACCCTCTGTCTTCTATCTGCCAGCCAATTCCTAATCCAATTAGCTAAATCACCCTCTATTCCACACATCTGCATTTTCTGTAGAAGTCTTCCATGGGCCACCTTATCAAACGCCTTACTAAAGTCCATATATACTACATCAACCGCCTTACCCCCATCCACCTCTCTGGTCACTTTCTCAAAAAACTCAATGAGGTTAGTAAGGCATGACCTACCCTTCACGAAACCATGCTGACTATCCCCAATCAATTCATTTCTCTCTAAATAACTATAAATCCTATCCCTAATAATTCTCTCCAATACCTTGCCCACCACAGAAGTAAGACTCACTGGCCTATAATTCCCAGGAAGGTCTCTCTTCCCCTTCTTAAACAATGGGACCACATTCGCCATCCTCCAGTCCTCCGGAACCACACCCGTAACCAACGAGGACCTGAAGATCAGAGCCAGAGGCTCTGCAATCTCCTCTCTTGCCTCCCAGAGAATCCTAGGGTAAATCCCGTCCGGCCCAGGGGACTTATCCAACTTCAAACCCTCGAGAATTTCTAACACATCCTCCCTATCCACTACAATACTTCCCAATTTGCAACCCTGTACCTCAGTGCTCTCCATGGCTACATTTCCAGCACTCTGCGTGAATACCGAAGAGAAATATTTATTCAGTGCCTCACCAATCTCTTCAGGCTCCACGCACAACTTCCCACTGCTGTCTATGACTGGCCCTAATCTTGCCCTAACCAATCTTCTATTCTTAACATATCAAAAGAAAGCTTTAGGATTCTCCTTAATCCTATCAGCCAACATCTTCTCGTGTCCCCTCTTAGCTCTCCTCAATTCACTTTTTACCTCCTTCGTGGCTAATCTATAGCTATCCATTGCACTATCTGAGCCTTCAAGCCTCATCCTGACATAAGCCTCCTTTTTCTTCTTAACCAGCAAATCAACTTCAATGTGTGCAAGAAGGTTTCATGACTCAGTATGTAGAAAGGCCAACAAGAGGTGAGGCTATATTGGATTTGGTACTGGGTAATAAACCAGACCAGGTGTTAGACTTGGAGGTGGGTGAGCATTTTGGTGATAGTGACCACAATTCGGTTACGTTTACCTTAGTGATGGAAAGGGATGGGCACGTACCGAATAACAGTAGTTATAGCTGGGGGAAAGGTAATTATGAGGCTATTAGGAGAGATTTAGGATGCATAGGGTGGAGCAGGATATTGCAGGGGCTGGGGACATCTGAAATGTGGATCATATTTAAGGAACAGCTTCTGCATGTCCGTAATAAATATGTACCTGCCAGGCAGGGAGGAAGTGGTCGAGTGAGGGAACCATGGTGTACTAGGGAAGTTGAATCTCTGGTGAAGAGGAAGAAGGAGGCTTATATAATGATGAGACGTGAAGGCTCAGTTAGGGCACTGGAGAGCTATAAATTAGCCAGGAAGGAGCTAAAGAGGGAGTTGAGAAGAGCTAGAAGAGGACACGAGAAGACTTTGGCGGATAGGATTAAGGAGAATCCTAAAGCTTTTTACAGGTATATAAATAATAAAAGATTGGTTAGGGCAAGATTAGGGCCAGTCAGAGATAGCAGTGGGAAGTTGTGCGTGGAGCCTGAGGAGATAGGAGAGACACTGAATGAGTATTTTTCGTCAGTATTCACGCAGGAGAAAGACAATGTTGTCAGGGAGAATACTGCGATACCAGGTTGTAGACTGGGCAGGATTGAGGTTCATAAGGAGGAGGTGTTAGCGAATCTTGAGGGTATGAAAATTGATAAGTCCCCTGGGCCAGATGGGATTTACCCTAGGATTCTCTGGGAGGCTAGAGAGGAGATTGCAGAGCCTTTGGCTTTGATCTTCATGTCGTCGTTAGCTACAGGTATAGTGCCGGAAGACTGGAGGATGGCAAATGTTGTCCCTTTGTTCAAAAAGGGGAGCAGGGACCATCCTGGAAATTATAGACCGGTGAGCCTGACTTCTGTTGTGGGCAAGGTCTTGGAAAGAATTATAAGGGATAGGATTTATAAGCATCTAGAGAGGAATAAATTGATTAGGGATAGTCAGCACGGTTTTGTGAAGGGTAGGTCGTGTCTCACAAACCTTATTGAGTTTTTTGAGGAGGTGACCAAAGAGGTAGATAAGGGTAAGGCAGTTTATGTAGTGTATATGGATTTTAGCAAAGCGTTTGATAAGGTTCCCCATGGTAGGCTACTGCAGAAAGTGCAGATGCATGGGATTGAAGGTGATTTAGCAGTTTGGATTAGGAATTGGCTAGCTGATAGAAGACAGAGGGTGGTGGTTGATGGGAAATATTCAACCTGGAGTGCAGTTACAAGTGGTGTACCTCAAGGATCTGTTTTAGGGCCACTGCTGTTGTCATTTTTATAAATGACCTAGATGAGGGTGTAGAGGGTTGGATTAGTAAATTTGCTGACGATACCAAAGTGGGGGGAGTTGTAGACAGCGAGGATGGATGTTACAGTTTGCAGAGGGACATAGATAGGTTGCAGAGCTGCGCCATAAGGTGGCAAATGGAATTAAATACGGATAAGTGTGAGGTGATTCACTTTGGTAGGAATAACAGGCATATGAAATATAGGGCTAATGGAAGGACCCTTAACAGTGTTGTCAAGCAGAGGGATCTTAGGGTACAAGTACATAGCTCTTTGAAAGTTGGCACCCAGGTTGATAAATTTGTTAAGAAGGCGTACGGTGTGTTAGCTTTTATTGGTAGAGGGATTTAGGAGCTGTGAGGTTACGTTACAACTGTACAAAACTCTGGTGCGGCCGCACTTGGAGTATTGCGTACAGTTCTGGTCGCCGCATTATAAGAAAGATGTGGAAGCATTGGAAAGGGTGCAGAGGAGGTTTACCAGGATGTTGCCTGGTATGGTGGGAAGGCCTTATGAGGAAAGGCTGAGGGACCTGAGGTTATTTTCATTAGAGAGAAGAAGGTTACGCGGTGACCTAATTGAGGCGTATAAGATGATCAAAGGACTGGATAGGGTGGATAGTGAGAGCCTTTTTCCTCGGATGGTGATGACCAACACGAGGGGACATAACTTTAAATTAAGAAGTGGTAGTTATAGGACGGATGTCAGAGGCAGGTTCTTTACACAGAGGGTGGTGAGGGCGTGGAATGCCCTGCCTGCAGCAGTTGTGGACTTGCCTACTTTGGAGGCAAATGGTCGGTGGATAGGCATATGGATGATATTGGAATAGTTTAGGTTAGAGGGTCCACTGGCCGGCGCAACATCGAGGGCCGAAGGGCCTGTACTGCGCTGTAATGTTCTATGTTCTATCTTTTGCATATTATGAGATTTTGACATTGTTACCCAAATTATATTATTATTGATATTTTTATTGCAGAGAAACAGTGCTAATAGGCTTTCTCAGTTACAGAATCAAATAATATAATTAATTAAACATTTCTCACGGGAGCCTCAAAATGCCTCATTCTCTGTCTTTGATTAAACATACTAGTCCCCTTTAGACTTCTGCTTTAGTAAGTGCTTATCAGCTGTCTGTAGAAATGTGAAACCACGGCACAGAAAACAATCTTGTTGATGTTATTTCACATTGTAAACATGAATCATTATCCAATGGTAAAGAATGAGGCATGAACTGTAGTAAGAATGTAATCCTCTATGAATGCTAATCAATTTTGAGGCAGTAATTTATTTCAGTATTCACACCTCAAGATCATAAATAACAATAGTGCAAATGACTTTGAAGGAACTCAGCAACCTAAAGGAGAGTACCATGCCTCATAACCTGTGAGAAGTGTGTGTGAAGTGGTATGACCTGCTTTTCAGCAACTCCTAGTGGCTAAATACAAAATAACTCCTCTACATTTCCTCTATAATCAACACATAACAATTCATTTATCTAACTAACAATGAACAATTTTATTGAACTATTAACAAACTGAATAAAACAAGATTCTAATAGGATGCTGTTCCAAAAAGTACAATTACCACTCATTAACAAAAAAGTTAGTTACTCTCGAAATTGCAACCAGGTTTAGTGATTTCTGGAATATTCTGGGCCTGCTCTGTTGTTCTTCTTTCTTCTTTGGTACTTTTGCGATCTAGATAGGGCTTTGAGCTGACAGTTGTGAGCTGTGACTGGTGGCAGTTACTCTCTCCTTTTGTCGTACTGCACCCCTTCATTTATATCTGTGATGACATATCAATATTTCCCACAATAGGATGAGTCCAAGGTTGTCAAAACCATCAGATTTTAATTTAATAGGTTCTTTGTATCTAAGTATCTAATTCAAATGAGTTAGGCTGAATTAAAAAGTTCAAAAGCCTGAAAGACTGCTGCCTTGGTAACACTACTGTTTGGATTTTTGATACAAATATTTCCTTTGGGCATTCTTTATGTACTTGCATTTATTTTCTCTGTAAGCACAATAATAGCACTGCCTTTTAAAGGGATTGTGCAATTCTTTTTCCCAAGTATTTTACAATTTCGCAAACACCAACTACAATTACTTGACCCAACTTCACTACAATAAAAAGCATCATAGTGTGAATCATATCATAAAATCATAGAACCCTATAGTGCAGAAAGAGGCCCTTCAGCCCATCGAGTCTGCACCAAACACAATCCCACCCAGGCCCTACCCCCATATCCCTACATATTATACCAACTAATCCCTCTAACCTACACATGCCTGGACACTAAGGGGCAATTTCTTAGCATGGCCAATCAATCTAACCTGCACATTTTGGGCTGGTATGGCTCCTGCTCTGATCAAGTCCACCAGAAATTACATAGAGTTGTGAATGTACCAAGTTCATTGTGCAAACCAGCCTCCCATCCATTGACTTTGTCTACACTTCCTGCTTCCTTGGAAAAGCAGCCAGTGTGATTAAGAATCCCACACATCCCGGACATACCCTCTTCCAGCTTCTTCCATTTGATAGAAGAGACAAAAGTCTGAATTCACTTATTAACTGACTCAAGAACAGCTTCTTTCCTGCTGCCATCAGACTTTTGAATGGACCTACTATATATTAAGATGATCTTTTTCTGCATCTTAGTTATGACTGCAACACCATATGCTGCACACTATCCTTTCTTTCTCACCTATGTACTCTATGAACGCTATGTTTTGCTGTATAGCATGCAAGAAACAATACTTATCACTGTATACTAATTAACTTGACAATAATAAATCAAATCAAATTAAAAGAGCCCCAAGAAATTTAACTTCAAGAATCCTTGGAGGTACAGTCTGCAGAAATATATGGTATTATGGTACGGCTCCCTGCTGAAATATTGCCCAATGCACTATCCACCCATATCTCCACTTTCATTACTCAACAAGCACTTACTATTAGCAACTATGACATAGAAAATTGAATTTTTGTAAGATCATGTACATCTCAGAATGTGCGCAAGGAAAAACCAAATTTTAGGCCTCAGCTGACCACTATTGTCACTGCAGTGTGAACCCTGGCACAGATTATATCAATTCCTTGTCTCCTCTCTCAGATGACTTGAAAGATATCATGGCATTTTTTTTGAAGTACGGCAAGTTATCCCCAACACCATAGTTGATATTTAATTCTCAATCTTAAAAACTGAAAAGCAGATTACATGGTCATTAATACATTATTTGTTGTGGCAGAACAGATTGAGATGAAGACTTTGCAAAAAGTGCGAAGTTGGGAATTTGGTACCAGTGGGAATTTTGAGCAGGGACAAAGAAGTGCTTCTTCTTCCACTCCAGGTAGTTGTTTGGGCAGAATTTTCCCTTCTGGACAGTAAGTTTGGTGGAAGGTGGGAGCGTCACCATAATTACTGCTGGGTGGCAGAGCAGATCTTACTGCCTGATGTTTTGTTTCTCAGTTCATTAATTATGCATCAAAAAGGAGCGTGTTTTTGCTATCAATATATAAAATGAGAGAGTCAAAAATAGACATTCGACCACTAGAAAATGATACCAGGGAAGTAATAATAGGAAACAAAACTATTCAGAGGAACTGAATTGTTACTTTGCATCAGTCTTCACAGTGGAAGACACCATTGGAATGCCAGAACTCCAGGAGAACCAGGGGGCACAGGTCAGTGTACTGACTATCACTAAGGAGAAGATTCTGGGGAACCAAAAAGTCTGAAGATGGAATAATCACCTGGACTGGATGGACTATTCTTCAGGAGACTAAAAGAGATAGCTGAAAAAATTGTGGAGACATTGGTGGTAATCTTTCAAGAATCACTGGAGGTAGGGAGGGTCCTATTGGACTGGAAAGTAGCTAATGTAACATTGCTGTTTAAGAAGGGAGGGAGGCAGCAGACATGGAACTATTGGCTGGTGAGCCTGACTTCAGTCTTTGGCAAGATTTTAGAGTCCATTATTAAAGATGACATTGCGGAGTACTTGGAGGTACATGATTAAAATAGGATTGAGTCAGCGTAGCCTCCTCGAGGGAAGGTCATGTGTGACAAATCTGTTAGAGTTCTTTGAGGAGGTAACAGGGAAGATACATAAAGAAGAACCAATAGATTTATTTAGTGATTTATTTAGAACCCAAAAGAGAAAACGCTGAAAAATCTCAGCAGGTCTGGCAGCATCTGTAAGAAGAGAAAAGAACTGACGTTTCAAGTCCAGATGACACTTTGTCAAAGCTTTGACAAAGCCACTAATAGAACAAACAAGAACCAGAGGGCAGAATCTCAGGTTAAAGGGACGATTCTTTAAAACTGAGATGAGGAGGAATTTCTTCAGCCACAGTGTGGTGAACGTACGGAACTCTTTGCTGCAGAAGGTAGAGGAGGCCAAGTCATTGTGTATCTTTAAGATAGAGATAGGTAAGTTCTTGATTAATTAGGGGATCAGGAGTTATGTGGAAAAGGCAGGAGAATGGGGATATTAGCCATGACTAAATGGCAGAGCAGACTCGACGGGTCAAGTGGCCTAATTCTGCTCCGATGTCTTATGGTCTTACGGCAGGAATCCCGCTGTTACATCATGGGATTGAAGGTCCTGGCACCATATTTAAATGCCATCCACACAGACATTTATTCACTGCACGCCACTAGTGAACAAAGAACAAAGAAAAAAACAGCATGGGAAACA
The DNA here is from genome assembly GCA_024679065.1 of Sphyrna mokarran. Taxonomy (NCBI): domain Eukaryota; kingdom Metazoa; phylum Chordata; class Chondrichthyes; order Carcharhiniformes; family Carcharhinidae; genus Sphyrna; species Sphyrna mokarran. The sequence goes on along the minus strand of JAGIQG010000007.1, from coordinate 111,111,474 downwards.
GGCCCTTCGGCCCAACGAGCCCGCGCCGCCACCCCGAGGTTCCCACCTCTACCCGTGATCCCTGTCCATGTTTATAGATCTATGGATTAAAAACCAAATTTGAGACAATTTAGGGAGAATTTGGTTTGCCAATTAGCCTAAGAGCACATCTTTGGGATGTGGGAGGAAACCGGAGCACCCGGAGAAAACCCACGCAAGCACGGGGAGAATGCGCAAACTCCCACAGACACAGGCCTAAATCCATGTATCTGCATTGCACAGCGATAGTCACTGAGCTGTCGTGTTGCCCATCAAATGGTCCAGGTCAAGTGTACACTAACAACGTGAAGCACTAGGATACTCTCAAAAAAAAAATCCAAGAGCAGCCCTCTCACGATCCATCGTCTTTGTCTCTTGTTAGACAACAAGGTGGACCAAGCACCTGTAGGATAAAAACAAGTACATCAATATCATCATCATCTATTTACACACTTCCCAGGGACTCCCAAGGCTCATGATCCCTATTTTAAATCAGTTTTCTATACCCCTCCATTCCCATTCTGTTCACGTGCCCATCTAAGTATTTCTTAAATAACTCCAGAATACCTGCCTCCACCACTTTACTTGGCAGCACATTCCATACCCCCACCACCCTGTGTGAAAAAAACTCCCTCCATAGCGTCCAAATTATACCTTACCCCGCTCACCCTAAGCCCGTGACCTCTCGTGCTATTTGAGTCCATCCTAGGAAAAAGCTTAACCCTGTTTACTCTATCTATACCCCTCATAATCTTGTACACTTCTATTAGATCTCCTCTAAGTCTACATCTTTCTAAGGAAAACAGCCCCAATTTGCCTAACCTTTCCTCATAACTCAGACCTTCTATACCAGGCAGCATCCTGGTAAACCTCCTCTGCACTCTCTCCAGAGTCTCCACGTCCTTCTGGTAGTTAGGCGAACAGAACTGGATGCAGTATTTGAAATGAGGTCTAACCAACGTTTTATACAACTGCAACATTAAAGGCCAGCTCTTGAAATCTATACGCCTTCCTATAAAGGCTAGCATACTATATGCTTTCTTCACAACCTTCTCCACTTGCTCTGCCACCTTCAGAGACTTGTTCACCTGCACCCCCAGGTCTCTCTGCGTTTCTATGCTCTTAATAGGTCTACCCTTTGTCATATACCCCCCTACATTCTTTCTCCTGAAATGCATCACCTCACATTTATCAAGATTGAATTCCATCTGTCATCTATCTGCCCAAGCTACCAGCCTATGTCCTGCTGCATCGCCTGACAATGCTCCTCACTATCCTCAAGTCCAGCAATCTTTGTATTGTCTGCAAACTTGCTGATCACTCCACTTACACCTCTTCCAAGTCATTTATATATATTACAAATAGAAGAGGTCCCAGTACCAAGCCCTGCGGCACACCACTAATGACTGACCTCCAGCTAGAGAAACACCCTTCCACTATTACTTTCTGCCTCCTATTACTAAGCCAGTTACTTATTCATCGAGCTACCTGTCCTTGTACGCATGAGCCTTGACCTTCTCAACTAACCTCCCATGAGGGACTTTGTCAAATGCCTTACTAAAATCCATATAGACGATATCAACGGCTCGCCCTTCATCCATCATTTTCGTCACCTCCTCAAAAAATTCTACCAGATTTGTAAGGCACGACCTCCCCTTAACAAATCCATGCTGCGTATCCCTAATCAGATCGCAACGCTCTAAGTGCCTATACATCCTATCTCTAAGAATCCCCTCCAAACAGCTTCCCTACCACTGACGTCAAACTCACCGGCCTATAATTTCCAGGGTTATCCCTACTATCCTTTTTAAACAATGGTACAACATTAGCTATTCTCCAGTCCTCTGGGGTCTCACTTGTGTCCAAAGAAGAGACAAAAATTTGCGTCAGAGGCCCAGCAATTTCACCTCGCACCTCCCTAAGCAGCCTGGGATAAATGCCATCAGGCCCTGGAGATTTATCAGTTTTAATGCTACCTAAAAGCTCTAACACTTCCTCCCTCGGTATGGATATTTCCCTCAACTGGTCCACAGCTCCCTCAGAGACAGGAGCTGTCAACAAGCCCCTCTCCTTCGTGAATACCGACGCAAAGTATTCATTCAGGATCACTGCTATTCCCTCGGGCTCTAAGCACAGTTCCCCTCCTCCGTCCCTAAGAGGTCTGATTTTTCCTCTAACCACCCTTTTATTCCTAACATAGGAGTAAAAAGCCTTTGGGTTTTCCTTAATCCTATCCGCCAAAATCATTTCATGCCCCCTTTTTGCCCTTCTAACTCCCTGTTTGAGCTCCCTCCTACTCTCTCTATATTCTTCCAATGCTGTCTCAGTTCCCAGCTGCTTTGACCTATCATATGCCTCTCTTTTCTTCCTAACCAAGTCCTCAATATCCCTAGTAATCCACAGCTCTCTAATCCTACCTTTCCCATCTTTCCTCTTGGCCGGCACATATTTATCTTGCAACATTTTCAGTATTCCCTTGAAAGAGTCCCATATGCCTAGCGTGGACTTACCCTCGAACAACCGTTCCCAATCAGTTTCCCTAAGTTCCTGCCTAATCCGACCGTAGTTATCCTTCCCCCAATTCAGCACCCTGCCCCTAGGGCAACAAGCATCCTTTTCCATCTGTATCCTAAAGTAGACAGAATTGTGGTCACTGTTAGCCCCTTCTCTGTGGATGGTATATTTTGTCTCATAGTACAGGAGGAAACAATACTTTCCACTGTATGATAATACACGTGACAATAATAAATCAAATCAAAAATCAAATCATTGTCACCCATGCATATTAAGATTCTGTGAGGCAGATGGTCTCTGGCTCAGAGGAAACAGCATCATTTCCTCGGTTTAGTTGGATAGGTCTGCTGCCTGTTATTTTCTTTCTGTAATTGTGTTAGATTAGAGGAGTTGCAGCAAGAAAATTGGGCTTGCTTAAATCACAAATTACTTTCATTTGCAAAAAATCAACCCCCTATTAACAGCAAACTCTTAATGCCAATCCAAACTGAACCAGGAACTTGTAATATTGAAAATATTTTGATGGACTGATCTCATACAGAAGTGAGAGAGCTGCATTTGCAAAAGGATATATTGGCCTTGGAAGGAGTACAGAGAAGGTTCACTGGGCTGATACCGGAGATGAGGGGGTTAGCTTATGAAGACAGATTGAATAGACTGTGTCTGTACTCGTTACATTTAGAAGGCTGAGGAGTGATATTGGAAAAGATGTAAAACATTGTAAAAATGCTTGGGAAAAAAAAACAGAGTGGTCCCTTCAAAAGCTGATGTTTTGTTTCAGTGCTTGGAGTTTAAAATGTGAAGTATGTACAGAGTCTAAGCTGAAATATTTGCATCGAAAGGTCAATCAGTAGTCTTGACAAAACACTTTTTTAAAATTTAGCCTGATCAATTTAAAGCAGGCACTCGGTTATTAGGGACCTATAAGATATGAATTTGATGGTGTTGACAACATCAAATCAATTCTAGAACATAGAACATTACAGTGCAGAACAGGCCCTTCGGCCCTTGATGTTGCGCCGACTAATTGAGAAAAAGCAATGACCCTCTAACGTAAACCATTCCCTTTTCATCCATAAACCTACCCACTGACCACTTCAACGCCCCCAAACTTGCGGCATTTACAACTGCTGCAGGCAGGGCATTCCATACCCTTACCACCCTCTGGGTAAAGAACCTACCTCTGACATCCGTCCTATAAGTACCACCCCTCAATTTAAAGCTATGTCCCCTCATGCTAGCTTTCTCCATCCGAGGAAAAAGGCTATCACTGTCCACCCTGTCTAATCCTCTGATCATCTTGTATGCCTCAATAAGGTCTCCTCTTAGCCGCCTTCTTTCTAATGAAAACAACCTCAAATCCCTCAGCCTCTCTTCATAAGACCTGCCCTCCATACCAGGCAACATCCTGGTACACCTCCTCTGCACCCTCTCCAATGCCTCCACATCTTTCTTATGATGTGGGGACCAGAACTGTACACAATACTCCAAGTGCGGCCGCACCAAAGTTTTGTACAGTTGCAACATGACGTTGCGGCTCTGAAATTCAATCCCCCTACCAATAAAAGCCAAGACTCCGTATGCCTTCTTAACAACCTTATCAACTTGACTGCCAACTTTCAGGGATCTGTGCACATATATACAGAGATTCCTCTGTTTGTCAAGACTATTAAGAGTTCTACCATTAGCTCTATACATTTGTTATTTCTGCAAAGTGAATTACCTCACACTTTTCCGCATTAAACTCCATTTGCCACCTCTCGGCCCAGCTCTGCAACTCGTCCAAGTCTCTCTGCAAACTATAACACCCCTCTTCACTATCTACCACTCCACCAACTTTGGTGTCATCAGCAAATTTAGTAATCCATCCTTCTATACCCTCATCCAGATCATTTATAAAAATTACAAACAGCAGAGGCCCCAAAACAGATCCCTGAGGTACACCACTTGTAACCGAGCTCCATGATGAATAATTCCCATCAACCACCACCCTCTGTCTTCTGTCAGCTAGCCAATTCCTAATCCAATTAGCTAAATCACCCTCAATCCCATACATCAGCATTTTCTGCAGAAGCCTTCCATGGGGAACCTATTCTATTATAGGAAAATTGATAGGTCATTACAGGAATAAAGAAGAGAGTGTGGGAGGTGGGGTGCAGAAACAGAAGAGCAACAGAAGAACTGCCACCCCACAAGCCTTGAGAGAGAGAGAGAGCAGCTCTCAACTCTGCCTGCTTTAGACATGTCTTAAGACAGTGTATCATCTAACTGGCAAAAGGTACCAAATCAGAAAGAACCTACAGGAGAACCAACAGAAGAACTCCAAAAGTTTCTAAAAGCCACAAAACCTGTTATATTTTTGAGTGAATAAATTATATTATTATATTTCTTGGTTAATGAGTGAGTTGAATTTATTTGAACAGCATTCCATTAGAATCTTATTTTATTCTGAATGTTACTTGTTTAGTTAAAGTTCCCTATTAAATAAATAAATTATTAAGTGTTCCTTTTAAAGTGATTGTCAGGTATTTCTGTTGGTTAACCACTTACTGAAGAACAGTTCACATCTTACCACATACTTTTAACAGATTACAAGGTGAATAATGTCAAATCTTCCTCTTTGGGGGATTCATCATTACTTCTCAAAAGGTGGTCAACTTCCACATCATAACACCAGAAATGTTAGGGAACATAAGGGTTTAGTGAGAGAGAGAGAGAGAAACTGAAGGAAATCAGTATCAATAGGGAAATGGTGTTGGGAAAGTTGATGGTACTGGAAGCCAATAAATCCCCAAGGTCTGGCAATCTGCATCTCAGAGTACTTACGGAATTAGCCCTAGAAAGAGTGACTGCATTGATGATCATCTTCCAAGATTCAGCTCTGGAACAGTTCCTACAGATTGGAAGGTAGCTAATATCACCTCACTATATACAAAGGGAAGTAGTGAGAAATCAGGGAATTATAGACCAGTTAGCCTGGCGTCGATATTGGACAAAATGCTGGAGTCCATTTTAAAATATTCACTGGCAGAGCACTTGGAAACAATGGCAGAATCGGACAGAATCAGCATGGATTTGTAAAAATTGACATGCTTGATGAATTTATTGGAATTCTTCAAGGATGTAACTAGAGTTGATGAGGGAGAGCCAGTGGATGTGATTTATTTGGACTTTCAGAAAGTTTTCGACAAGATTCCACACAAGACATTAGCATGTCAAATTAAAGCACATTGGGATTGGGAGTAGTATATTGAGATAGATAGAAAACTCATTGGCAGACAGGAAATAAAAAGTGGGAATGAACGTTTTTTTTTACGAAGTGGCAGGCAATGGGGTCCTACAGGGCTTAATGATAGGACTGCAGCTATTCTCAATGAATATTAATAATTTATCTAAAGGAACTAAATATAATATCTCCAGTTTTGCAGCTGGATGGGAGCATGAGCTGTGAGGAGGATGCAAAGATGTTTCAGTGTGATTTGGACAAGTTGAGTTAGTCAGCAACTGCATGTGATAAATGTAAGATTATCCACTTCGGGAGGAAAAACAGGAAGACATTATTATGTGAATGGCTATAGAGTACAAGACGGGAATGAGTAACGAGATCCAGGTATCCTACCATAGAAAATAGTTGAAGCCAAAGCATTGTTTGTTTATAAGGAGTTTGATATATCTCTTGAGATATAGGGATCAAAGGATGTTTAGGCAAAGTGGGAACCGGTTACTGAACTGAATGATCAAACATGATCTAAATGAATGGTGGAGCTAGCTCGAATGCCTACTTCTGCATCTATTTTCTCTGATTCTATGACATATTAAAGTGCTAATGTGTGCACTGCTGACATATCAGCAGTTATCAAAAACATTGCAAATCTGTTACAACAAAGCACATATATTCATCTATCATTTTTCAAAAAGTCTGTTTGCACACACACTTCATATTCCTGACATTTTAGCTGCTCCTCATATTTCAGATGTAGAAAGGAGACCATTTAAATCTAACATTCCCTTCTGGATATTGATGAGATTGAGTGCAATTTTGCAATCTGTCTAATATACCCATAATTGAAATCAAACTAAGCATAGAGTGAATGAGTCACAAGCACTGTCAGTTGATAATTCTACTGAAAAAGTTGGTCAGAATAAACAAGATAATCCAATTTTTATACAATCTGACTTTGCTTATGGCTCAGGTAATAATCTGGAGATTATTACAGATAAAACAAAGCATATCTGTTAGTGATGTGCTCACCAGATTATAATGCTGAGCATACTCTAGGATGTAAACCCATTGAGGTGAATATTTCTGCATTGGTGGAAGGTGCAGGTGAGCACCATGATGGTGCATCCCTAGGAGCTTCTGAGGCACTCTCCTGAGAGGTGGAGCGTGGACTTGGTTTTTTAGGTTGTTTTCCTCATTAACCTGCTCTTTTTCTTGCTGATACTTAAACTACAGAAAAGAAAGATTGAGTGATTTAAGAAGCATGCTTCTTAATTAAAACAATGGCTCAGTGTCTGGGTGAAGCTGACAGCGACAGATTGATGAATCTTCACTGGCTTCTTGGAAGAATCCTAATTCACTTTTGGTACAGGCTTGATCTTGCTCCTTCCAAGGTTTGATGTCTGGAATTCTGACTCTGGTCTGGGTCACAACCTATATAGCTTGGACATTATTGCTCTGCAGAAAGATGGAAGGATCGATTGTCACCCCAATGGTTGCATGAGCAGTTTAGGAGCATCCATGCCTACAGTAGTTGCTGAGCCCTCCCCAGTAAGTGATTAAGAACAAGATGTTCTGCAACAGATATAAAATCGAAAGTATGAAAAGGCTTACACACATTCAATACAGATGCCCATCTGCTGGTGATTGTTGCAATTAGTAATAGATTTACAATGAAAATTTACGCTGTGCTAAGCACAGAGCTCCCAAAGGCAGTAGGTGGGGTAAGGTGGGAGGCGGTGGCAAAATGCAAGTTCCCTGATTCATGTCACTCACAACCAATCGGGTAGATATATATTGCAAACCTGCACACAGATGAAAAGTCAATTATTATTCCCAATCAAACACAGATGACGGACTGTAATTTACCTGATCTCTTGCAGCTCTTGGTTCCGTACGGGCGCTATGGAAACATTCACATATTCAGTAATACATTACCTATGCTGTACACAGCTAAGCATAGGCACACTGTGGAGCATCAGCGTTAAGTCAGAGGAAGACCCAGTCCATGCTCCCTGATGGAAGCACAGCATTTGGTAATTTAAATCAAAAAGCACGTGAGTGGGAACAACTGACCTGTGAGCAGAGCTGGAATTTGAAGTGCGCATCTGTAAATCCCAGCCTACAGTGAGGCACAGAGTTTAACCTCCTTTTCCCTAATCTTGCTTCTTTTCAACCTTGGACTCCCCTCCTGCCACCCCAATCTACTTCCTTCAACTCCCACACCTCCCTTCATTCATCTATTCTCCAATCGGAAAACACTGGGAATGAGAGAGTAAGTGTGTGTGTGGTGTGTGTGTGTGTTGGGGATGGGTGGGGAAACAATTTGCAACCAGTTCCTTCAACAGTAAGCTGATCCTGACAGTGGCCTCCATGTGGGGAGGTGCCACTTGGCTCATGTTAAGCAAAAGTCTCCAAGAATGTAAAGATTTCTTGAGATTCCAGAAGTTGTATCAATCACTTCATTTACCCTTTTAAACCATAACCACAATACCTAAAATTAGAATCATAGGATAGAATTCCTGCAGTGTAGAAGGGGGCCATTTGGCTCATTGAGTCTGCAGTGACCACAATCCTACCTAGGCTCCATTCCCATAACCCCATACATTTACCCTGCTAATTCCTGACACTATGGGTCAATGTAGCATGGCCTATCAACCTCACCCACACATCTTTGGACTGACCCAAGCCAGGAATCAAACCCAGGTCCCTGGTGTTGGATGTCGCCGTGCTACCCACTTTGGGGATTCAGGTGATTAATACAAAGGAAAACAATGTAACAGAAGATTGATAGTCCATTCATTTTCTGTACTTCAAAATTTCCAACTACAACTTTGGTGGTGACAGAGAGAGAGAGCAAGTAAATGTGTGCAAGAGGTGGGGAGTGGGGAGAGCAGGTCTGTGTGAAAGGTGGGGATAAATAAATCCTTTGTGAGGAGGAAAGTGAAAGTATGTATGAAGAGTGGGTTTCAGCCTTCAGATCCCAGAGCGGAGGGAGGGCTTCAAAAATGGAACTAATCATTGGGCCTTACCGCTTGTAAATTCACCTCTGGCTGCAATCCAAATCCTGCCTGACATCCATGTGCACTTGCACACTTAAGGTGTAATCTTTCTGGCCCAATGGACCAACGCAGTGGGCCAGGAAAATAGCACGCGAGGCTTAGAAGGCTGAAGGGGGATCTCATAGAGACTTACAAGATAACGAAGGGGTTAGAGACAGTAGAGGTAGAGAGAGTCTTTCAGTTTAGAAAGGAAAACAGAACTAGAGGGCATAGCCTCAAAATAAGGGGGGCAGTTTAGAACGGAGTTGAGGAGGAACTTCTTCACTCAAAGGATGGTGAATCTCTGGAATTCTCTACCCATTGAAGTGGTGGAGGCTCCCTTGTTGAATATATTTAAGTCACGGGTAGATAGATTTCTGATAGACAAAGGAATTAAGGGTTTTGAGGAGAATGCGGGAAAGTGGAGCTGATCCACTTCAGATCAGCCATGATCTTATTGAATGGTGGGGCAGGCTTGAAGGGTAGATGGCCTCCTCCTGCTCCTATTTCTTATGTTCTTATGTTCTGTGCACCAGGTGCCAACCAGTGTCACATCTATTATGCATATCGATTGCATAGCCCTTTAATGTGATCATGTGATCATTGGAAGGGGGTCATGGGATCTGCCAGGGACTGCCTTGGGGGCATGGAGTTGGAGTGTGAAACCAGCAAGATTCATAATAAAATAGTTGCATTTTCCCAATGTCTTGTCTATGGATTGAGTTCTTTAGTACACCAGAAGGAGCAGAATAACTATTTATTAGTTACAAGTAGGGTTTACATTAACACTGCAATGAAGTTACTGTGAAATTCCTCGAGTCGCTATTGTCTAGCACTTGTTCAGATCAAAACACCTAACCAGCACATCTTTCAGAATGTGGGAGGAAACCCATGCAGATAGGGGGTGAATTTGCAAAAACCACATAGACAGTGACCTAAGCCGGGAATAGAACCCGGGTCCCTGGCGTTGTGAGGCAGCACTTATTGAATGGTGGGGCAGGCTTGAAGGGTAGATGGCCTCCTCCTGCTCCTATTTCTTATGTTCTTATGTTCTGTGCACCAGGTGCCAACCAGTGTCACATCTAACCATTGTGATATTGTGTCGCTGACCTTGTGATCGGCTCATCCAGAAGATTAAGATGCATGAGATCCATGGTGACTTGGCCGTTTGGATTCAGAATAGGTTTGCCAATGGAAGCCAGAGAGTAGCGATGGGTGTTTTTCTGGCTGGAGTTCCATGATTAGCAGTGTTCTGCATGAATCCATACTGCGACCTTTGCTGTTTGTAATATATATAAATGACTTGGATGAAAACATAGATGCGAGGGTTAGTAAGTTTACTGATGGCACATGGACAGGTGGATTTGTAGATGATGTAGAAGATTGTCAAAAGATACAGTGGGATAAAGATCAGCTGCAGATATGAGCTGCGAAATGGCAGATGGAGTTAATTCAGGTAAGTGCTGCACTTTGGGAGATCAAATATTAAGGGTAAGTATACAGTAAGTGGCAGAACTCAGAGCAACATTGATGAATAGAGGAATCTTGGAGTCCAAGTCCGCAACTCCTTGAAAGTGGCCACACAAGTACATAGGATGATAAAGAAGGTCTATAGTATGCTTGCCTTATTGTTGGAGCATTGAGTACGAATCAGGATGTCATGTTGCAGCTTCATAAAACTTTGGTTAGAACCCACTTAAGAGTATTGTGTTAAGTTCTGGTTGCAACACTACAGGAAGGATGTGGAGACTTTGGAGAGGTGTAGAAGAAGTTACCAAGATGTTGCCTGGATTAAAAGTATGAATATAATGAGAGGCTGGACAAACTACTGTTGTTTTCTCTGGAGGGATGGAGGCTGAGGGGAGACCTGATAGAAGTCTATAAAATTGTGAGAGGCATAGATAGAGTTGACAGTTGAAATAGTTTTCTCAGAGTTGAAATGTCTCATACTCGGCATTATGCATTTAAAATGAAAGGGGGAAGTTCAAAGGAGATGTGAGGGGCAAGTTTTTTTACATGAGTGGTAGGTGTCTGGAACGCACTGCCGGGGGCTGGTGGTGCAAGCAGGTACAAAAGGAACATTTAAGGGGCTTTTAAATAAGCACATAAATATACAAGGAATACAGAGATATGGATCAAGGGCAGGCAGAAGGGATTAGTTTAATTTGGCATCATGTTAGGCACAACATTATGGGACGAAGGACCTCTTCTTGTGCTGTACTGCTCTATGTTCTATTCTACATTCTAATACATAAAACTGGCATGGAAGATGGTGACTGGTGATGGTTCATAGGATCAGGATTGTCATCACGGACCATCTGCTGATGCCAACAGTGTGGGAAAGAAAAATTGTTAGGAGGGCAAGGTGGTAGAACAGCTGGTAGTAGAAAAAAACAGATTGGACACCGTCAGCATTTGCAAGGTCCTTCTCCATGGTCAGCACAGGCAAGCTTTGTGCCCAAGTTTTCAGGGAAGGGAAATATCCTGCTGGCAACAGAAGTAAAACAAAATGGCAGACCAATTCATTTCAACTGGCAGGTTCAATGAGGAAGCCATTTAAGCCATTTAGTGAATGGCCTAAAATGAGCAATTTGGAATCTCAAGACCTCAAGTGTAACTTCTGGTGGGGTGTCCTCTCTGATCAACAGGAACTGTCACTTGGCCAGTTTAAAAAATAAATTAACTCCTCTAGTGCCCTCAAGTTCACCTACCTGCCTCTGCAGTGCCTACCTCTGTTTTTGAGTATGGTTGTTGAGGCTGTAAAGTTACTGGCCCTGAGATTGACTTGACAACATTTGCAGGCTGTCCACCATCTTAATTGGATGGTGAGCTTGAAGGCAACCGATTAGGAGGCCACCTCCAAGCTGGCAGTTCTTCTGACGGCAGAGTCCAAAGCTCACAGGAAAATCCTGTTCTCTTGCTTTAATACTTTTTGAAATATGATTAATCATGAATGAAACTTCTGCATTCAGCTGATGAAACAGTGTTTCAGAGACAATTTATTATTGTGAAAGTAAACACAGTATTTGATGTGTATTACAGAATGATATGATAAACTATGGCCCATGAGCCTCTCATCCACATTATTTCTGAAATGCGATATTCTTTCAGTTCCTCTGGTTATCCACAGTTGACAGGCAGATCTATGGATGTTATGATGACACAAGAACTTGAGTGGAAATATTCTTTAATTATCATGTTCTATCTGCCAAAATAATATGGACAGAAAGGAAATCGAGTTCTGTATCTGATATAATCTTCATATATTGTATTTGCAAGACATTTTTTTTGATTTGAAACATTTGTCAACAGCAAGATCAGATTTATTGAGGAACCTGCAGCTCATGCATCTTATTATAGCAGGATCTAGACTAAATGTAGCTCAGCAATGGAGTTGTTTATTTAAAACAAAAACTTATTTAGATAGGTGGTCTGCACAGGGTACTGGTGAGGCCTCAGCTGGAATACTGTGTGCAATTTTGGTACTGCATTTGTGGAAGGATATATTGGCCTTGGAGGGAGTGCAGAGAAGGCTGATACCGAGATCAGGGGGTTAATCTATGAAGAGAGATTGAATAGACTGGGTCTGTATTTGTTGGAGTTTAGAAGGCTGACAGGGGATCTTATAGAGACGTATAAGATAATGAAGAGGATGGATAGGGTAGAGGTAGAGAGATTCTTTCCACTTAGAAAGGATATCAGGACTAGAGGGCACAGCCTCAAAATAAAGGGGATGGGCAGTTTAGATCGGAGTTGAGAAGGAACTTCTTCACTCAAAGAAGAAGTTTTCTTCTTTGAGTGAAGAAAACTTCTTTTTCTTCACTCCACCACTTCAATGGGCAGAGAATTTTAGAGATTCACTGAATCTCTGCAATTTTCTGCCCGTTGAAGTGATGGAGGTTACCTTGCTGAATATATTTAAGTTACGGATAGACAGGTTTCTGATAGACAAGGGAATTAAGGGTTATGGGGAGAAAGTGGGAAAACGAAACTGATCCACTTCAGATCAGCCATGATCTTGTTGAATGTCGGGGCAGGCTCAAAGGGCTAGATGGCCTACTCCTGCTCCTATTTCTTATAATAAAACTGGTATGAAAGATGGTGACCGGTGGCGGTTCATAGGATCAGTTCCATTTTTCCTATCAGCTTGGAGATGGCCTCCTAATCGATTGCCTCCAAGCTCACCATCCAATTAAGATGGTGGGCAGCCTGCAAATGTTGTCAAGTCAATCTCAGGGCCAATAGCTTTACAGCCTCGACAACCATACTCTTATGTTCTTTGAATGTAACATACTTGCTTCTCTATAATTTACATATTACAAATATTTGATTGAACTTCAGTACTTCCTTATAAAACTATAGGGCAGTCTGCAAATTTGTGCTGAAAGAACAGATGGATTATTTGGGTGTGATGAACTTTGTGCTTTGGGGAAAATCCTGTATTTTCTTCATGCAAACTGTCCTTTTATGTGCAAAGTGAAGCTAAGATAATTAGAACATAGAACATAGAACAATACAGCACAGAACAGGCCCTTCGGCCTTCGATGTTGTGCCGACCAAAATAAAAAGCAATGCCCCTCCAAACTAAACCATTCCCTTCTCTTCCATATACTTATCAATTAATCTCTTAAACGCCACCAAACTTGGCGCATCTACAACAGCTGCAGGCAGGGCATTCCACTCCCTAATCACTCTTTGAGTAAAGAACCTACCTCTGATATCCGTCCTATAACTCATACCCCTTAATTTAAAGCTGTGTCCCCTCGTGCTAGCTTTCTCCATCCTAGGAAAAAGGCTATCACTGTCCACCCTATCTAAACCTCTAATCATCTTATATGCTTCAATAAGATCCCCTCTTAGCCGCCTCCTTTCTAACGAAAACAACCTCAAATCCTTCAACCTCTCTTCATAGGACCTGCCCTCCATACCAGGCAACATCCTGGTAAACCTCCTCTGTACCCTCTCCAATGCCTCCACATCTTTCTTATAATGTGGCGACCAGAACTGCACACAATACTCCAAGTGCGGCCGCACTAGAGTTTTGTACAGCTGCAACATGATGCTGCGGCTCCTAAATTCAATCCCCCTACCAATAAAAGCTAAGACTCCATATGCCTTCTTAACAACTTTATCCACTTGACTGCCTACTTTCAGGGATCTATTGACACATACACCAAGATCCTTCTGTTCCTCAACACTATTAAGAGCCCTACCATTAGCCCTATACTCTACACATTTATTGTTCCTGCCAAAGTGCATTACCTCACACTTTTCCACATTAATTCTGGAAAGTAGGGTTAATTGGACTTCTTGAATATGACAATATTTGTTTTTAAGAAGTCAAATTCTGGTTGAAGCTGCTATGGAACTGAAGCAAAGGATAAACATACAATTAATTGGGATATTGAATTATAGCTTAGGCTCTATAGAGGGAGTAGGAGTAGAACAGAAAACAAAGACAACAAAAAAAAAACAGAGATTCTGAAAATGTGGTGCGGTATAAGGTAACCGAAGTGGAAAGCTGTGATAGCCAGCAAAGATTGAAATAGCATTGGCTACAGAATGGCTGGGATTTTTCATTCCTTTTGCCACAGGCGTAAATGACAAAACATCACGAGAATCGAGAAAAAACAGGATTTGCGTTAGCAAGAATTCCCAGAGCAATTGTTCACACCCTCTCCAGTGATGTAATGAGGTTCCTGCAAGCAATGTGGGGAGCCCAATTTGCATGTAAAAGCAAATCATAGTGTGTTTCTCTGCAGAAATTCTGCACCACCATTAAACCAACTCAATTGGCTCACTGGCATTTCATGGAGACATCCTATGAGAGCAGGGAACCACAGGAAGTTGCAAAAAGTGAGATTTATTTCATTGACTGAGTTGTTGATGACCTATATATCTGCACATGCCTGACATCCATCCCCACATTATGCAACTAGACCTTCTTAACCTTTCTAACCCTGCCGCTATGTCTTGGTGTATCTCCAGGATCCATAGTAGAGGTGAAGGCAGCCTGCTGTCAGCCGTGTTCAGTCTGTGATGCCCTTGGTGGGCATCCTCTGGAGGGCCAAGACTTGGACAACATAGCTGCTTTTGGGATGCTGCTGTTTGGCTGGAACTAATTTGGTGACAGGAAGATGGAATTAGAATAGGTTAGACACTTCTGGAGTCCTCTGCATTGAAGTCTCTGGGCTGTGCACAGCATTTCCTCTTCTCTTTGGATGCTTGAGAGTCACTTGCTTTCTCTTTGGAGGAAGCAAAGTCTAGAAGCCCCACTGTCCACTGGTGTTGGTACTCATGGATGCTTACAAGTGCCTTGACCATGAAGTTAGAGCTCAGCATCATAGAGGTCATGTCCTCCATCAGTGCAGGGCAGACATCTTGCACCAATTTCTTCATTGTGTCTGCTGCCCTCAGTGATGATATGGCTGCCTCAAATGCCAGAACAATCTCCTCAGATAGAAGACTTTGGAACTCTTCCATTTGCTCTTTCAATCAAAGAGTGCAGCTGACATCCCTTTTTGATGTTCTTGACTTTGCCTTTGGAACTCCAGCAACTGAGGCATGACTGAATAAAGAAGCTATTTATCTGAGAGGGGCTCAGTAGATTCATGGCCACTAGCAGTTCTCTAAATTTTAGCTCCCTGGCGTGTCCCTGTCTCCACTTACTATGGACTCAGTAAGAATTTAGCAACACCAATTTTAAAACCAACCGATTTATTTGATAGTAAAATTGCGAGCTTTCGACCCTCTGTGTCTTTGTCAGGCAAATGCAGTGACACATGACAGCGCAGAGTTGCTGAGCAGAGACTGATAGCCAAGTTCCACACACATGAGGACGGTCTTAATAGGGATCTTGGCTTCATGACACACTATCTGTAACCCCCGTAACTTGCCTGTGTTAGCAAAAAACCTCACTTACTGTGCTGTCTGGAGAAAATACACAATTCTCTAACCAATGCTCGGGATTCCCTTCACACACATTGTTAGCCACTTTAACACTTGAATAGCAGGTTAGATGTAAAGATTCGCATCCTAATCAGCAATCTGTGACTGTCTGTGCTGATGTGTGCTATTGCAGACCAGAACACTGCATTTGCCTTACAAAGACAGAGTGTCGAAAGCTCGCAATTTTACTATCAAATAAATCGGCTGGATTTAAAATTGGTGTTGCTAAATTCTTACTGAGTTCTTACTACCCCAGTCCAACGCCGGCATCTCTACATCATGTCCACTTACTATGGATCAGAGAGATGGAGATGCTCATCAGGTTGTTATCCTGAGATCTCTTTAAAACTAAGTCCTGAAGAAATACATGTCTCTGCACTCTGGACGATGTGGATGAAAGCTGTGACGCTTCTTCTTGTGTCTGCATGGGTTTCCTCTGCATATTCCGGTTTCCTCCCACAGTGCAAAGATGTGCGGGTTGGGTGGATTGGCCATGCTAAATTGTCCCTTTGTATCACAGGGACTGGCTAAGGTAAATGCATGGTGTTATATGGGTAGGACTTGTGTGGGATTGTGTATGGTCTCCTTCTGCATTGTATGATTGATTCTTCAATCTCCACTTCAGATAATTTATCAATGCTTGTTTCTGTACTGGATTCTATTGTCTGGCTATACTGTGCTGTTCCCTGATATGCCTGCAAGAGAAGGGCAATGACATTAGTGCAGGACAGGATTATAAAAATTTAAGATATTACAATTAGGTTGTGTAATGGATGATGGCATTATGAGTACTCACTTGGTATTGATGCCCACCTCATTCAATGCAGGAACGGTTCTCTTCTGCCCTGGCCAGCTAGAGGGCACTTGCCTCAAATGCTGAGAGGATTTATCACTCAAGCATCTTCCACCCATCTGGGATCTCTCCTGTCCATCATGAACAAGTTGTTCTGGAAGGGAAGAGATGGAAGAGCAGTTGATAAGGATGCCTGGCACATGTGGTTGGTGAGTGGTTACTGGGATCTGATGAGGAGATGAGCCACAGGAGAGATGAGGAAGGGTGTGGGAGAACGAGTGGTGGTGTCCCTTGAGGTGGCAGTGAATGTCGTCCTTGTGGATGAGTGATGAATGTGGTGGGTAGAGATTGTGATGAGCCGAGAAGATTGACTTACCCTGGCAGAACAGAGGAGATCATTCATTCTTTTTCTGCACTGCATACTTATCCTCATCTGCAAGGAATAAGTGCACCGCAATACTGCCACCACCTCCCTTGCTCGTTCATCTTCTGATTTCCTCCAAGTTGTGGCCCCTGTACTCCACAGCATCCAGTATTCTGGTGAGGGAGCCTCTGGGAATTTCAGAGCAGACTTCCTTGCAGCCATTCTCTTGGTTGAACTTGGAATAAGTGCTGGGGTTAGTTGCAGTAGCTTTTAAATAGAGTGTTCTATTGGTTGAGGTGCCCAGCTCATAGATGAAACCTGTCAAAAGTGTTTTTAGATACTAAAAATACTCCAGCATAAACCAGCCAAAGCTGCCAGTGGGCTAACCTCCACTTTTCATGCCTGAGATGACACATTTCAAAATTCTGCCTAACATATTTGTTGGGGGAGTTTTTGCAACTGTATTTAATATATATACAGTAAAGGGTCTCCTTGACTAGATAGTAATACATCTCTGTTCAATATCGCACTGCCCTGGGCCTGGGTCATATGCATTGTTGTGAATGGTACGGTTCACCGTCCCACATTAACTCTATATGCACCAGGCCCATATACTACACTTCATCCCAAATCTTTATACTGTAGATGTAGAATAAAATAAACTTAGGTAATGTTAGACAAATCACTATAATAGAATAGACAGAACTTCATAATGAGATAGTGAGAGAGGTGAAAAATATAGAGATATAGAAATGAGTGGAGTTTGCTAAACAGAAAGAAATAAGTTTAACAGCTGAGCTTCTGAAAGAAATAAAGAAATAGATTGCAGTAGTTGCAGGAGCAGCATGGTGGCACAGTGGTTAGCACTTCTATTTCACAGCGCCAGGGATCTGGGATCGATCCCCGGCTTGGGTCACTGTCAGTGAGGACTTTGCACATTCTCCCTCTGACTGCGTGTGTTTTCTTCCACAGTCCAAAGATGCAAGGGTTAGGTGGATTGGCCATGTTAAATTCTCCCTCACTATCCCCGAACAAGCATAGGATCGTGGTGACTAAGGGATTTTCATAGTAACTTCATTACGATTTGAATGTAAACCTACTTGTGACTAATAAATAAAAATTTAAGATTAGGTTCACTCCCTTTGTTATCGGGCCGATATTGATCTGCCACTTTGTGGTTGGCTTGCAATCGAGCAAGCATCTACCACACCCCAATAGGGGTTGGGAGATAGTTTTGAAACAAGTTTTTCCCAGTCACAAATTGCGAAGCACTGGACAGCTGTTTCGCCCTTGTTGGGAGTGAACCTAATCTTAAATTCGAATACCTTCCTGCACACCCAGTCGCCGTGCCGTGGGAGTATAAAGGTTAGTGTGTTGGACTACTAATCCGCACTCTATCCTTGGGTCCACGGTTCGAACCTGCGTGCGCACTGCTGATGAGCCCCAAGAAGGGCGAAACAGCTGTCCAGTGTTTCGCAATTTGTGACTGGGAAAAACTTGTTTCAAATGAATAAAAACTTTAAAAGAGAAAGAGATAAAGAACAGCATTGCAACAAAGAATCATATGGAGATATAGAAATTGGTGGAGTTAGTTAAATAGATGGCGATAATTAAATACATGAAGTTTAAGGAATGGATAGAGATAAACAAATAGATTATATTTAATATAGAAAATATTATTTTCTATAGAGATATAGAAATAAATAAGATTAGGATGGTAATGGTGATTAAGATGGACGGTGATAACTAAATATAGAAAAATAGAGACACTGAAGAAATAGACAATTAAAGAAATAAATAGAGGTGAAATATATTGCAAGCAGCCAGGCAGCACACTGATTAATACTACCGCCTCACAGTGCCAGGGACCTGGGTTCAATTCCGGTCTTGAGTGACTGTCTATGTGGAGCTTGCAAGTTCTCCCTGTGTCTGGGTTGGGTCTCTTCTAGGTGCTCCGGTTTCCTCCCATGGTCCAAAGATGTGCTGGTTAGGTGGATTGCACATGTTATATTAGTCCAAAGATCTGTAGATTTGAGGGATAAACGTGTGGGGTTAGGGGTATAGGGTTCTGAGGTAGGCTTAGTTACGATACCCTGTTGGAGAATTGGTGCAGAGAGTTGGTGAATAGCCTTTTACTGCACTATAGGGATTATATAACGTAAATATTAAGTTCCAAACATGCCTCAGCGGAAAACGCGACCCACCATCAATGGGGAAAGGGACAATCGCACCCTGGCTTTACGTTGATTTAGAAGGGCTTCCTCATGAGATTTTCTAATCATCCTACCAACATATCTACCCCAATTGGACATGGAAAAGCCCAGCCACAAATTCATTATACAAACAAACATTCTTTAGCAAATACTGCTTTCACCTATACTGATTTCGTATGAATCTAAGTATTAATGTTTTACATTTGAGGGATCACAGTTGTAAATTTTAAAAATTCCATAAAAGATCAAGAATTCTAATTGAATTGTTAATTGAAATCTGTTGGATGTAGGAAATGTGTCAAATAAATTACTTCATCGAAACAGTGTTTTGTAATCTACTATCTTATTTAATTCATATGTCCATTGGATGAATATCTCAGCTTATTATATCATCAGAGCATTTTCTTTATCTTATTTTTAATGTTCATCTGTCAATAAAGTTACATATCAGATGGAGAAAGATTTTCAAATGTTGGAAGCATTTTAAAGATTAGCAGCATCAGGTCAGCAAAATGAAATGGATTGACATAAAAGCTACCAACCTACCATGGTCCATAACTTGATTTATTGCCAGTGTATATATTAAACAAAAGAAGCATTGAGAGATTGGAATACAGCCAAAACAGAAATCTGTGCTTATGTTTGATATCCTTGTTAAAGAAATCTCCACTGAATGTCTCACAAACACACACACACATAGCTTTCACGTACACCCTTCATCAGCATGCAGATACATATCTTAGTGGGACTTAGTATTCGAGAGACCTCAGGGTAATAACCTGGTGAGCACCTCACTTTTTCTGACCCATGACAGGAGGAGGTTGGGACACCCAGCGTGCTGGTGCTCAGAAAGTGTCTGAAGGCCAGGAAGTTGTTTAGGCCCAGTCAGATGATGAGCATCTGGACTTGGTCATGCTTCAGTTACTGGAGTTCAACGGCAAAGCTACACTCCTTGGATTGAAAGGTAAAATGGAGAATTCCTCAGGTCTGAGGAAATAATGCTGACACTCTGAGCCAACTAGTTCAACACAGAAAGGATGGTAGCCAAAATGAAGACCTTGATGAAAGAATGCACTGGTGCAGGACATCTTAGCTTTTATTGGTAGGGGGATTGAATTTCGGAGCCACAACGTCATGTTGCAACTGTACAAAACTCTAGTGCGGCCGCACATGGAGAATTGTGTACAGTTCTGGTCCCCGCATTGTAAGAAAGAATGTGGAGGCATTGGAGAGGGTACAGAGGAGGTTTACCAGGATGTTGCCTGGAATGGAGGGCAGGTCTTATGAAGAGAGGCTGAGGGATTTGAGGTTGTTTTCGTTGGAAAGAAGGCGATTAAGAGGAGACCTTATTGAAACATATAAGATGATTAGAGGTTTAGATAGGGTGGACAGTGATAGCCTTTTTCCTCGGATGGAGAAAGCTAGCACGAGGGCACATAGCTTTAAATTAAGGGTGGTAGTTATAGGACGGATGTCAGAGGTAGGTTCTTTACCCAGAGGGTGGTAAGGGTATGGAATGCCCTGCCTGCTGCAGTTGTAGATGCTCCAAGTTTGGTGGCGTTTAAGAGATTAGTAGATAAGTTTATGGATGAAAAGGGAATGGTTTAGGTTAGAGGGTCATTGCTTTTTGTTAATTGGTCGGCGCAACATCGAAGGCCGAAGGGCCTGTTCTGCGCTGTAATGTTCTATGTACTTGAAGGTGCAGGCACTTATAGGTATTCATGAGTGTCTATGCCAGAGAACAGCAGGGCTTCACAATCTAACTCTAGTTGCCCCTACACCCAAAAGAGGAAGCTAGGGTCCTCAGGCAACCAAAGAGAAGAGGGAAAGCTGGTGCAGAACCCAGGGCCATCCATTTTGGTGACCTTGGGAGTGTCCACTCCATCCAAATCTCCTCTTCCAGTGATTGATACAGCTCCAGTCTCACAGGTAGGATGGCACTGCAGAAAGCAGGCCTGCTCCTCCAGGTTCATTTGGAGGATGCCTGCCAAGGTCATCACAGATAAGAGTTGTGGAGTCAGAGTCATGCAGCGCAGAGAAGGCCCTTTGGCCCATCAAGTCTACACTGAATAATAATACTCAAGACACCCTAATCCCATTTTCCTGCAGTTATCCCATATCCTTGAATGCTAACCATTGTGCCACCATGCCATTCTGGAGGGAAATGTCATTAGTGCATGGCTCATTTTGGTGTTCAGTTTGTCATGATCATATTAAGTGCTTATCCAAATATTTTCTAAAGATTGGAAAGTTTTCAGCCTCCACTTCCTCTCTAGATAGTGCATTCCAGATTCTCACCACCTTCTGAATGCAAAAGCTTTTTCTCAAATGCTGTCTGAATCTCCTGTCCCATACCCTAAAACTATGTCCCCTTGTGATTGATCCTTCAATCAAGGGGAACAGCTGCTCCCTACTCACATTGTCAATAAACCTTTTACTTACCTTAGTCACGCCCTCCCCTTCACCTTTTTAGCTCTAAAGAACACAGAAACAAGAAGCAGGAGTAGACCATTTGGCCTCTTGAGCCTGTTCCATCATTTGATGATCAACGCTGATCAAAATGAATTAAATATCCTGATCCCCATCCAATCCTTAGGACATGAATCGATGACATAGGACTGAGCTGTCAGTGAAATATGGCTAAGGGAGGGACAGGACAATGTTCTAGGTACAGATGCTACAAGAAAGATAGAACAGGAGGTAAGAGAGGAGAGAGAGTTGCACTTTTGATTAGGGCATCACAGCAGTACTGAGACGGGATATATTTGAGGGTTCGGCCACTGAATCTATATGGGTAGAACTGAGAAATAAGGAGGGGGAAATAACTGTGATAGGGTTGTACTACAAGTCCCCAAATAGTTAGTGGGAAATTGAGGAGCAAATATGCAAGGATATTATAGATAGCTCCAAGAGAAATAGGAAGGTAACAGTAGGGGATTTTAACTTTCCCAACATTGACTGGGACAGTCATAGCATTAGAGGGTTGGATGGAGCGAAATTTGTTGAGCGTATTCAAGAGGAATTTCTCATTCAGTATGTGGATAGCCCGACTGGAGAGAGAACAAAACTTGACCTCCTCTTGGGAAATAAGGAAGGGCAGGTGACAGAAGTGTAAGTGAGAGATCATTTTGGGGACCAGTGAGATTAGTTCTAGTAGTTTTAAGATAGCTATGGAGAATGATAAGGTGTCTCAAAAAAAGTTGCTGCAGAAGGTTAGGGTGCACAGAGTTGGGGGTAAGGTATTAGCATGGATTGAGGATTATCTAACAGGAAGCAGAGAGTTGGAATAGTTGGTGACTAGTGGAGTGCTGCAGGGATCGGTGCTGGGGTCTCAACTGTTTACCATTTACATAGATGATCTGGAGGAGGAGGCTGAGTATAGGGTAACAAAATTTACTGATGACACAAAGGTGAGTGGAAAAGCAAATTGCGTGAAGTGCATGGAAAGTCTGCAGAGAGATCTGGATAGGCTGAGTGAGTTGGGCGAGGACCTGGCAGATGGAATATAATGTTAGCAAATGTGAGGTTATCCACTTTGGTAGAAATAATAGTAGGAGGGATTATTAAAAGATGAAAAGCTGCAGCATGCTACAGTGCAAAGGGACCTGGGGGTCTTTGTGCATGAATCGCAAAAACCCAGTCTGCAGGTGCAGCAGGTGATCAAGAAGGCGAATGGTATGTTGGTCTTTATAGTATAGGGGATAGAATATAAAAGCAGGGAGATCTTGCTGCAACTGTACAGGGCATTGGTGAGACTGCAGCTGGAGTACTGTGTGCAGTTTTAATCTTCATATTTGAGGAGAAGGTTTACCAGGCTGATACCGGAGATGAAGGGGTTAGCTTATGACGAAAGACTGAATAGACTGGATCTGTACTTGTTACAGTTTTGAAGGCTGAGGGGGGATCTTATAGAGACTTACAAGATAATAAAGGGGCTAGATAGGGTAGAGTTAGAGAGATTCTTCCCGCTTAGAAAGGATAGCAGAACTAGAGGCACAGCCTGAAAATAAGGGGAAGGGCAATTTAGAACAGAGTTGAGGAGGAACTTCTTCACTCAAAGGGTAATGAATCTCTCGAATTCTCTGCCCATTGAAGTGGTGGAGGTTACCTTGTTGAATATATTTAAGTCACAGGTAGATAGATTTCTGATAGACAAGGGAATTAAGGGTTATGCGGAGAAAACGGGAAAGTGGAACTGATTCACTTCAGATCAGCCATGGTCTTATTGAATGGCAGGGCAGGCTTGAAGGGCAAGATGGCCTACTCCTGCTCCTTTTTCTTATGTTCTTAATGATAGGCCTGGCCCAGAAATTAAAATTCTAAATTGGGGCAAGGCCAATTTTGATAGTATCAGGCAGGAACTTACAACAGTTAATTGGGGGAGTTTGTGGGAAGGCAAAGGGATGTCTGTAAGTGGAAGGCTTTCAAAAGTGTGTTAACCAGGATTTAGAGTAAACACATACCTCTTAGAATGAAGGGTAAGGCTGGTACAAGTGGGGAATCCTGGATGACTCGGTCAAGTAGAAGGAGGCACATGACATGCATAGAGCAACTGGGATCAAATGAATCCCTTTAAGTGGTATAAGAGTAAAGAGAGAAATTAGGCGGTGTAAGATTAGAGGTAAGAGAGAAATCAGGAGGGCAAAAAGGGGATAAGAGATTGTTTTGGCAAATAAGGCAAAGGAGATTCCAAAGAATTTCTACAAATACATAAAAGCCAAAAGAATAATTCGGGAGAGAGTAGAGCCTCTTAAGGATCAACAAGGTCATCTATGTGTGGATTCACAAAAGATGGTAAGATCCTAAATGAATATTTCTCATCAGTATTTACTGTTGAGAAAAGCATGGATATTAAGGAAATTGGGGAAATAAATAGTAATGTCTGAGAAGTGTACATATTACAGAGAAAGAGGTGATGGAAGTCTGAAAAGTGCATCAAGGTACATAATTCATAGAACATAGAACATAGAACATTACAGCACAGAACAGGCCCTTCGGCCTTCGATGTTGTGCCGACCAAAATAAAAAGCAATGCCCCTCCAAACTAAACCATTCCCTTCTCTTCCATATACTTATCAATTACCTCTTAAACGCCACCAAACTTGGCGCATCTACAACAGCTGCAGGCAGGGCATTCCACTCCCTAATCACTCTTTGAGTAAAGAACCTACCTCTGATTTCCGTCCTATAACTCATACCCCTTAATTTAAAGCTGTGTCCCCTCGTGCTAGCTTTCTCCATCCTAGGAAAAAGGCTATCACTGTCCACCCTATCTAAACCTCTAATCATCTTATATGCTTCAATAAGATCCCCTCTTCCTGGGTCCTGATGAAATATATCTTAGGACATTGTGGAAGGCTAGGAAGAAAATTGCAGGTCCCCTAGCAGAGATACTTGAATTATCAATAGTCACAGATGAGGTGCTTGAAGATTGGAGGGTGTGAATGTTGTGCCTTTGTTTAAAAAGGGCTGCAGGGAAAAGCTGGGAACTACAGGCCAGTGAGCCTCAAATCTGTGGTGGGTAAATTGTTGGAAGGTATTTTGAGAGACAGGATCTATAGGCTGTTATACTCTATACCACAACTGATGATAGCAATTGTCCCATATGACTTCTGAACTATTCTATTCACGTGCTGTGCTGACCTTAAAATTTTACAAGTTTATTTATTAG
This sequence comes from Sphyrna mokarran, assembly GCA_024679065.1. NCBI lineage: Eukaryota > Metazoa > Chordata > Chondrichthyes > Carcharhiniformes > Carcharhinidae > Sphyrna > Sphyrna mokarran. The sequence goes on along the minus strand of JAGIQG010000007.1, from coordinate 111,086,692 downwards.
TCACAAGTAGGTTTACATTAACACTGCCATGAAGTGACTGTGAAAATCTCCGAGTTGTTACTTCCTGGCACCTGTTTGGATACACTGAAGGAGAATTTAGCATGGCCAATGCAGCTAACCAGCACGTCTTTCACACTGTGGAAGAAAACCAGAGTACCTGAAGGAAACCCATGCAGACACAGAACGAAAGCGCAAACTCACACAGACAGTGATTCAAGCCAGGAATCAAACCCAGATCCCTGCTGCTGTAAGACAGCAGTGCTAACTGCTGTGCCACCATGCCACCCCTTAATGGAACTGGACTTAATGGAATTGTGAATATGTACCCCAAGATCCATCTGTTCTTCTGAGCTCCTGAATGTCCTGCCATGCATTAAATATACCCTCATCTTATTTCTTCTTCTAAAGTGCATCACTCAGACTTATCAGGGATAAATACCATCTGCCACTGCTCTGCCCATCTGACCAACATATCTTCCTGTAACATACAACCATCTTATTCACTACTAACCACCCTACCAATCTTGGTATCATCTACAAACTTACCAAATAGTCCCTCCCTATATTTTCAGCTATATATCATTGATGTATGTATGTAACAAACAGTAAGGGTCCCAGTACCGATCCTTCTGGGACAGCGCTGGACAACGGCCTCCAGTCATTAGAAAGACTTCTACCACTACCTTTTGTGCCCTATTAGTAAGTCAATTTCTGATCCATCTCATCAAGTTTCCCTAAATTATATGTACTTTAACCTTCTCGATCAGTCTCCCATATGGGACCTTATCGTCTGTAGTGCAGTAACATCCTTCTTGTAGTGAGGTGACCAGAACTACACACAGTACTGCTGCTGTGGCCAATGCTTTCTTCAGCTCCAACATTACTTCCTTGCTCTTATACGCTATACCATGACTGATGAAAGCAATTGCCCCATTGCTAAAATCCATATAAACTACATCACCTGAACTTCCCACATCCACATACTTGCTGACATTTTTGAAAAATTCTAACAAATTTGTTAGGCATGACTTCTCTCTGACAAAGCCATGCTGACTATCTCTAATTTAGAGGTATTTAGAGACACAAGGACTGATTATGGACATTCAGCATGATGGAAAATCACATAGAACATAGAACAATACAGCACAAACAGGCCCTTCGGCCCACGAGTTGCGCCGATCACATCTACCAATCCACAGACCTATCTATAACCCCCTATCCTATTCGCTTCCATATACTCATCCAGAAGTCTTTTAAAAGACCCCAGCAAGTTTGCCTCAACAACCTCCAATGGCAGCCGATTCCATTCACTCACCACCCTCTGAGTGAAAAACTTACCCCTAACATAACAGAAGGAACAGAAGGATCTTGGTGTATATGTCAATAGATCCCTGAAAGTAGGCAGTCAAGTGGATAAAATTGTTAAGAAGGCATATGGAGTCTTAGCTTTTATTGGTAGAGGGATTGAATTTAGGAGCCGCAGCATCATGTTGCAACTGTACAAAACTCTAGTGCAGCCGCACTTGGAGTATTGTGTGCAGTTCTGGTCCCCACATTATAAGAAAGATGTGGAGGCATTGGAGAGGGTACAGAGGAGTTTACCAGGATGTTGCCTGGTATGGAGGGCAGGTCTTATGAAGAGAGGCTGAGGGATTTGAGGTTGTTTTTCGTTAGAAAGGAGGCGGCTAAGAGGGGACCTAATCGAAACATATAAGATGATTAGAGGTTTAGATAGGGTGGACAGTGATTGCCTTTTTCCTAGGATGGAGAAAGCTAGCACGAGGGGACACAGCTTTAAATTAAGGGGTATGAGTTATAGGACGGATATCAGAGGTAGGTTCTTTACTCAAAGAGTGATTAGGGAGTGGAATGCCCTGCCTGCAGCTGTTGTAGATGCGCCAAGTTTGGTGCGTTTAAGAGGTTAGTTGATAAGTATATGGAAGAGAAGGGAATGGTTTAGTTTGGAGGGGCATTGCTTTTTATTTTGGTCAGCACAACATCGAGGGCCGAAGGGCCTGTTCTGTGCTGTAATGTTCTATATTCTATCTCCTCTGTATTTGCTTCCCTGCACCTTAAATCTGTGTCCTCTCATAGTGACCATTTCAGCTCGGGGAAATAGTCTCTGAGAGTCCACCCTGTCTATTCCTCTCAACATCTTATAAACCTCTATCAGGTCGCCTCTCAACCTACGTCTCTCCAGTGAGAAAAGTCCCAGCTCCCTCAACCTATCTTCATAAGGCCTGCCTCCCAATCCAGGCAGCATCTTTGTAAATCTCCTCTGCACTCTCTCAATAGTCTCTATATCCTTCCTATAGTGAGGCAACCAGAACTGCGCACAATACTCCAAGTGGGGTCTGACAAGGGTCTCATGGAGTTGCATCATTACCTCCTGACTCCTAAACTCTATTCCTCGATTAATGAAGGCCAGTACACTGTGCGCCTTCTTGACCATTTCCTCCACCTGCGAGGCCGATTTAAGAGTCCTATGGACCCGGACCCCGAGATCCTTCTGCTCTACAACACAGCTAAGACTCCTACCCCTTATATTGTACTCCTTCATCCCATTAAGTGGGGGGAGTTGTAGACAGCGAGGATGGATGTTACAGTTTGCAGAGGGACATAGATAGGTTGCAGAGCTGGGCCGTGAGGTGGCAAATGGAATTCAATACAGATAAGTGTGAGGTGATTCACTTTGGTAGGAATAACAGGCATATGAAATATAGGGCTAATGGAAGGACCCTTAATAGTGTTGTCGAGCAGAGGGATCTTGGGGTACAAGTACATAGCTCTTTGAAAGTTGGCACCCAGGTTGATAAAGTTGTTAAGAAGGCGTACGGTGTGTTAGCTTTTATTGGTAGAAGGATTGAATTTAGGAGCCGTGAGGTTATGTTACAACTGTACAAAACTCTGGTGCGGCCACACTTGGAGTATTGCGTACAGTTCTGGTTGCCGCATTATAAGAAAGATGTGGAAGCATTGGAAAGGGTGCAGAGGAGGTTTACCAGGATGTTGCCTGGTATGGTGGGAAGGCCTTATGAGGAAAGGCTGAGGGACCTGAGGTTATTTTCATTAGAGAGAAGAAGGTTACGTGGTGACCTAATTGAGGCGTATAAGATGATCAAAGGACTGGATAGGGTGGATAGTGAGAGCCTTTTTCCTCGGATGCTGATGACCAACACGAGGGGACATAACTTTAAATTAAGAGGTGGTAGTTATAGAATGGATGTCAGAGGCAGGTTCTTTACACAGAGGGTGGTGAGAGCATGGAATGCCCTGCCTGCAGCAGTTGTGGACTCGCCTACTTTGGGGGCATTCAAATGTTTGGTGGATAGGCATATGGATGATATTGGAATAGTTTAGGTTAGAGGGTCTACTGGCCGGCGCAACATCGAGGGCCGAAGGGCCTGTACTGCGCTGCAATGTTCTATGTCCTATGTTCATTATTCCTGCCAAAATGGACCACTATACATTTATCTGCGTTGAAGTCCATCTGCCACTTCTCCGCCCAGTCTTGCATCCTGTCTATGTCCCGCTGCAACTTTTGACATCTCGCAAATTTGATTGAGCTTTTTGAAGGGGTAACCAAGAAGATACATGAAGTTTGTACAGTTGATGCTGTATACATGGACTTTAGCAAGGCCTTTGACAAAGTACCGCATGATAAGTTGTTGCATAAGGTGAAATTTCACAGGACCCAGGGTGAGGTAGCCAAATAGGTACAAAATTGGCTTGATGACATATGTCAGACGTGGTTGTAGAGGGTTGTTTTTCAAACTGGAGGCCTATGCCCAGGATGTACCTCAGGAATCAGTGCTTGGTCCATTGTTGTTTGTCATTTATATATTAATGATTTGGATGAGAATATTGGAGGCATGGTTCGTAAGTTTGCAGATGACAACAAGATTAGTGCATATGGACAGTGAAGAAGGTTATCTTGGATTGCAAGGGGATCTTGTTCATTTGGGCCAATGGATTGATGAATGGCTGATGGGGTTTAATTTAGACAAATGCGAGGTGATGCATTTTGGTAGACTGATCCAGGGCAGGACTTACACAGTTAATGGTAGGGTGTTGAGAAGAGTTACAGAGCAAAGAGATCTAGGGATATAGGTTCGTAGCTCCTTGAAAGTGGAGTCACAAGTAGACAGAGTGGAGAAGAAGGCATCTCTTGGCCAGAACCCTGGTCACCTTATTATAGAAAGGATATTGTTAAACTAGAAAGAGTGCAGAGAAGATTTACTAGAATGTTACCTTAACTTGCTGGTTTGAGTTATAAGAAGACGCTGCATAGACTGGATCATCTTTTACTGGAGTGTAAAAGGCTGAGGGGTGATCTTATAGAGGTTTATAAAATAATCAATGGCACTGATCAGCTGGATTGTCAATATCTTTTCTCAAAGGTAGAGGAGTCTAAAACTGGATGGCACAGGTTTAAGGTGAGAGGGGAGAAATACAAAAGGGACCAGAGGAGCAATGTTTTTCTCACAGAGGGTGGTGAGCGTCTGGACCAATCTGCCAGTATAGTAGAAGAGGTAGGTGCAATTTTGTCTTTTAAAAAGCATATAGACAGTTACGTGAGTAAGATATTGGCCAAATGCGGGCAATTGGGACTAACTTAGAGGTTTAAAATAAAGGGCAGCATGAACAAGTTGAGCCAAAGGGCCTGTTTCAATCTGTACACCTCTATAACTCTAATTAATCCATGCCTTTCCAAATGGATATTAATTCTCTCCTTCAGAATTCTCTACAATAGTTTCTCTACCACTGATGTGAGACTCACCAATCTGTTCCTGGTTCATCTTGACCACCCTTCTTGAATAGTCAAACCACATGAGCTGTCCTCCAGTCCTCTGGCACTTCCATCTATCCAGAAAGGAATTAAAAATTTGCCTCAGAGCCCATGCAATTTCTGGTGTCACCTCCCACAGAAACCTTGGATGCAACTTACCCATGCGAGGGAATTGGTCCATTTTCAAATCTGTCAGATCCTCCAACACCTCCCCATTTCCTATGAATGTCTGATTCATGTCTAGCTGAAGGCATCTCGCGTACTGTTATTATCTAAGGTCCTTTTAGAACAATGTCTTGATCTAGACCACCCTTAGTTATCTTGCGATTCAATGTCACTAAAGGCCAAGATTCACTTTTCATAAGGGCCCAACCACTGGGTTTTATGTGCAGAGAGCACACATTGACAATGACTTGATTGAGTGATGGAGGCGGTGAACATTGTGGGGAACGTCTTCATTACCAAGGAAAAACAAATACAATTGATATGTTCTGTCACTGTGCAAGCTTCTCATCATCCCGTTCCTGAATTACAAACCTGTGTTCTCTTTTTCCTGAGTGAAGACCAAAGAGAAAGTATTCATTTAACACTCTTCCAATATTCTGCTGCTTCACACATAGATTGCCCCCTTGATCCCTAATGGGCCCAATTCTGTCCTTGGTTAATCTCTTTCCTTTGATGTATTTATAAAATATCTTCCGATTCACCTAAACTTTTTCATCTTTCACAAGTCCTTTTTCATTCCTCCTTTTTGTTCATTCAATTGCTTTTTTAAGTTCCCTCTTGCACTTCCTATATTCCTCTCGGACCGCAGCTGAATTGCTCACTCTGGACTTGCTAAAACCAGACTGCCTCCACCTCTACAATGGACTCTGGGGATACAGCAACATGATTAGAAAGGTGAAGAAGATCCAGTTGCACATTGTGGGCATGGGTGTTCGGCACTTGTAGATAGCATCCGCTTCTGTAAATAAACTCTCACTTACTGCACCCTCTCTTATGGTTCTGTCATCTGATGAGATATCTTTCTGATGTGCTCTCAGACAACTGGATTCCTGTTCCACAGAAAGGCTGGGTTCTCAGTTCAGGGCTTCCTCTATCTATTTTCTGCAAAGTTCCCAGCACCACAGGTGGCATCCTCTCACAGTGACAGAACACATCAATTGTATTTGTTTCTCCTTGGTAATGAAGACGTTCCCCCACAATGTTCACCGCCTCCATCACTCAATCAAGTCATTGTCAATGTGTGGTCTCTGCACATACAACCCAGTGGTTGGGCCCTTATGAAAAGTGAATCTTGGCTGTTAGTGACACTGAATCGAAGATAACTAAGGGCAGTCTAGATCAAGACATCGTCCTAAAAGGACCTTAGATAATAACAGTACGAGAGATGCCTTCAGCTAGACATGAATCAGACATTCATAGGAGCTCTTTGAGGAACAATACATTGCTCCCATTGCAAGCATCAACATCCTCCTGCAATGTGGGGATTATGGGAAACGCAACCTCCCACCTCCCGTCAGGACTGTGGGGACTATGGAGACTGACTCTCCCACCCCAAAAGAGTCACAGAGGACAGCAGTACTCATAGAAGGAATGTCAGTACGATGAGACATTACCATCAGTAATCACATTAATCACATCCATGAATTGGGGGGCTATAACTGCATAGAGCCATAGAGATTTACAATATGGAAACAGGTCCTTTGGCCAAACTTGTCCATGCTGCCTGGTTTTTACCATTAAACTAGTCCCAATTGCCCATATTTGGCCCATATCTTCGATACCCATCTTATCCATGTTGATTATCTACCTTATCTATGCTTCCATTATTTTATAGATCTCTATAAAATCATCTCTCAGTTTTCTACACTCCAGAGAAAAAAGTCCCAGTCTATCCAGTCTCCTAAAAATCAAACCATTAAGTCCCAGTAGCATCCTAGTAAGTCTTTTCTGCACTCTTTCTCATTTAACAGTACCCTTTCTATAAGAGGGTGACCAAAACTGTACACAGTATTTCAAAAGTGTCCTTACTAATATCTTGTACAACTTCAACAAGGCATCCCAACTCCTGTATTCATTGTTCTGCCCCATGAAATCAAAAATGCCAAATGCCTTCTTCATCACCCTGTCCACTTCTGATTCCATTTTCAGGGACCTACGAACCTGTACTCCTAGATCTCTTTGTCCTATTACTCACCTTAATACCGTACCATTAATTGAATAAGTCCTGGCCTGATCTACAAAATGCATCACTTCACACTTATCTAAATTAAACTCTATCTGTCATTTGACAGCCCGCTGGCCCAATTGATTGAGATCCTGTTGCAATCCTAGATAAGCTTCTTCACTGTTCTGCCACTAATCTTGGTGTCATCTGCAGACTTACCAATCATGCATCCTAAATTTTCATCCAAATCATTAATATAAATGACAAACATCAGTGGACCTAGCACTGATTCCTGAGGCATACCGCCAGTTACAGGCCTCCAGTTTTAAAAACACTCTACAATCACCCACTGTCTTCTGTCATCAAGCCAATTTTGTATCAGTTGGCTCCCATGAGTCAGAAGGGATGTTTGATCTCTTCATGGTTATTTTGAGGACATCACAAAAGTGTTTCTTCTGTTCTGGTGTCTTCTACCGCAACTGAGTTCCAAGTAGAGCAGTTGCTCTGGGAGTCTGATCTGATGAATTATTTATTCTAGTATCATTTAAATTTGAGGGAATGTCTTATAACCAGGAAATTTACAAGGATATTTTGTTTGATCCCTGAGCTCAGCACAAATTGGTGGACATTTGGATTGGACACTTTACCTGAGGTCATGATGCAAAAGGTTGAACCCAAAAAAAGTAAAACTCCAGAGTAGTGTTCTTTGACCTTTTGTATCTTGCTATGTTATTTCAATTTATTTTACATAACTTATTCCATATTTTACAGCCTCACCTTGCATAAGGATAATATCAGTTCTGCTTCACTTTGCTTCCAATTTTACAGCTTCTGGAGCATAATAAGCATCAGTCAGCAAAAGAAACAAATATCCAACTTTCATGGGCATCAACTGGAATTGACTGATTCAAAGAGAACATACTCACCAGCAATACTGACTCCTGGAGTACTTGTGTCAGATGTATGAAATTGCAGTCTAATAGGAATTTTCTAATGCACAGTGAGGCAGAAAAGAGGTTGTGGTTCTGACTAGACATGTCCTTGGCCTAAACTGGTCCATGCTGACTAAAATGCCCATCTAAGCTAATCCTATTTGCCTGCATATCCCTCTAAACCTTTCCTATTAATGTATCTGTCCAAATGCCTTTTAAATGTTGTCAATGTCCCTCCCTCAACCACTTCCTCCAGCAGCTCATTCCCCATAAATACCACTCTCTGTGTAAAAAAGTTGCTCCTCAGGTTCCCATTAATTCTTTCCCCTCATAGCTTAAACTTATGCCCTCTAATTCTCAATTCCCCAACTTTGAGAAAAAGTTTGAGTGCATTCACCCTATCCAAGTCTCTCATGATTTTATACACCTCTATAAGATCAGACCTGAGTCTCCTACGCTCCAAAGGAAAAAGCCCTCGCCTGTCCAAACTCTTCCTATAATTCAGTCCCTTGACTCCTGGCAACATTCTTGTGGATCTCTTCTGCAATCTCTCCAGTTTAATAACATCATTCCTATAGCAAGGCAACTAAAACTGAACACAATACTCCAGGTGTGGCCTCACCAATATCCTGTACAACTGCAATAGAAGTTTCCAATTTCTATGCTCAATGCTCTGACTGATAAAGGCCAGCATGCCAAAAGTTTTCTTCACTGCCCTATTTACTTGTGAGAACATTTTATTACAGCCATTACCTTCTTTACTTTTATGCGAACTGTCTCCAATCATATTTACCTTGAGAGAAATGTGCACCTGAACTCCAAGGACTCTGTTCCACAAACTCCCTAAAGTCCTACCAGTCACTGCGGAAGTCCTACGTTAATTTGACTTTCTGAAATGTAACACCTCAAAGTTATCTATATTCAACTATATTTCTCAGCTCACTTCCCTAGCTGATCAAAATCCTGCTGCAATTTTTGATAACCTGCCTCATCTGAAAACTTACCGCCCTGCCCTCATCACCCTTCCTGGTCACTTCATCGAAGAACTCTAACAAATTTGTAAGGCATGATCTCCCATGCACAAAGCCGTATTGACTACTCGTAATCAACCCAATCCTTGTAAGTGCCTGTATATCTTATCCCTCAGAATCCTATCTGGTAACTTACCCACCACTGATGTCAAGCTCACCGGTCTATGATTCCCAAGTTTTCCTTTGCAGCTCTTCCTAATAAGAGCATTTGCTATCTTTTCATCTTCTGGTACCTCATCCATGGCTAATACAAATATCTTAGCCACAGTTTGTTCTCTAGCCTCAATGCAGTATTCTTGGATATACCTAGTCAGGACCAGGAGATCTTTCCACTTTCATACATTTCAGTATATCCATCAATGCCTCTACTATAACTGTCCCCAATATATCGCCATTAACTTTCCCAGGTTCCCAAGTCTTCATGTCTTTTTCCATGGTAAACATAGAGGAGGAATCTTCTTACCCAGAAGGTGGTAAGGGTCTAGAATGTGCTGCCTGCGAAGGTGGTAGAGGTAAGTTGCTTTACATCCTTTAAAAACTATCTGGATTGGCACTTAGCACATCATAATATTTAAGACTGTGGGCCAAGTGCTGGTAAATAAAATTAGGTTGGAGATCAGGTGTTTCTCATGTGTCATTAGAATCACAGAATTCTACATTGCAGAAGGAGCCCATTCGGCCCATTAAGTCTGCTCTGAACACAATTTCACTCAGACCCTATCCCCCCCAGATCCTATTCCCATAACCCCAGTATTTACCCCACTAATCCCCTGACACAAAGGAGCAATTTAGCATGGCCAATCCACCTAACTCGTGCATCTTTGGACTGTGGGAGTGAATTGGAACACTTGGACGAAACCCATGCAGACATAGGGAGAATGTGCAAACTCTACATAGACAGAGACCCAAGGTGGGAGTTGAACCCGGGTCCCTGGTGCTGTGAGGCAGCAGTGCGAACCACTGTGCCACTGCTGTACTAGTGCCATCTACACTATCTCCTGTAGTTCCAGACATGTCCACTTTGGTCCTTGAGGGGTCCTATTTTTTCTCTCTTTTTTTTCCTTTAATATACTTAAATTTACCTCATTCCCTCTTTTTACTCTCCTAATTTCCTTCTTGAATGTACTTTACAGCTATATCCACTGTACACCTCCAGGTAATCCCTTGATTCCAGCTGCTTGTACCTGAGACATGCCTCTTTTTTCCTGACCAAAACCTCAATATGTTTTGTCATCTAGGGTTCCTCATTCCTTCCAGCCTTACCCTTCACTCTAGCAGGAACGTATAAGACCCTGAACTCTATCTATTTCACTTTTCCACTTGCTGGAGGTCCCTTTGCCTGAAACAAGCTACTCCAATCAGCCCTTGCAAACTCCTGTCAAATTCTATCAAAATTCACCTTTTCCCAATTTAGAACTTGCCCTTTGGACTAGTTTTGTCTTTTTCCATAACTATTTTAAATTAATAGAACTATGGTCATTGGTCCCAAAGTGCTTCTCCATTGTCACCTCAGTCACTTCCCTTGACCTATTTCACAAGAGTATGTCAAGTTTTGCCCTTTCCCAGTAGGACCCTCCATGAATTGCCTGAGGGAAACTTTCCTGAACACACTGAGATTGTACCTGTTGTAGGTAAAATAATACCTTTGAGACTGTTAGTGAGTCAAAATACAGTAGTTTTTATTTCAAAGCTCTAATGTTTATTCAAGAGCTTTGAGAGAAGCAGTGACCACCAGACTGCTCGCAGAACACAAACACAACTGGGCATTTTTACATTATGAGATTCAGCAGTAATCACGATTCAAAGTTCCAATTCTGCCAGATCTCCAAGTCTTCCTTCCTTGGTCTTGATGCAGCCCCAGATTTAATCAGGAATCACAGTTCAGCAATCATAACACAGTCTTCAATCTGGTCACGATTCAAAAACTCTTCTGCAGCAGTACCGGCATCCCTGTTTTTGAAGTTACTTATGCAATCATGGCTATCCCTGCAGGACTCTTCCTGTTAAAAACCGGTATCGCAATCTGCCATCAGCAGCTGTCAAAAGCTGGTATCGTAAACTACCATCTGTGTAACGATTCCAACTAACTCAAATAGGTAAGATTTGCAAAGTCTACAAAATAACAGCCACATTAAACTATCTGTCTTTGTAAAAATGAGAGTTAAAACATGTAATACATGAACAAATAACTTATACTACTGCCAGGAGCGGTATCAGCTTCAGAAGATCAGGCATGATCAAAGGTTATGTTTGTGACATATTCTAGGTACAAAATCCATTAACCCTTCAACCCCATCTAAACCTTTAACACTATGGCAGTTCCAGTGTATGCTAGGAAAATTAAAATCCCCTACTATGACAACCCTATTACTCCTGCAAGTCTCCCCAATCTCCCTGCATATTTGTTCTTCTAATTCTCATTGACTATTTGGGGGTCTATTTCACAACCTCAGTGAAGTCAGCATCCCCTGTTATTTCTTTGTTCTACCCACAAAGCCTTGCTGGGTGATCCATCAGTTATTTCATCTCTGACTACTATCGCGATTTTGCTCTTAATCAAAATGCAACTCCTTCCTCCTCTCTTTCCTCCACCTCTGTCCCGCTTAAAGCACCTGTATCATGAAATATTAAGCTGACAGTTCTGTCCCTCCCTTAGCCATACAAAGAACAAAGAAAACTATAGCACAGGAACAGATGCTTTGGCCCTCCAAGCTTGCATGAACCATGCTGCCCGACTTAACTAAAACCCCCTACCCTTCCAGGGTCATATCGTGGGGCAGCATGGTAGCACAGTGATTAGCACTGCTGCTTCACAGCTCCAGGGAGCTGGGTTTGATTCCTAGATTAGGTCACTGTCTGTGTGGAGTTTGCACATTGTCTTCGTATCTGTATGGATTTCCTTCGGGTGCTTTGGTTTCCTCCCACGGTCCCAAGATGTGCAGGTTAGGTTGATTGGCCACGTTAAAAATTGCCCCTTAGTGTTGTGAGGTGCATAGGTTAGAGGGATTAGCGGGTAAATATGTAGGGATATGGAGGTAGGTCCTGGGTGGGATCGTGATCAGTGCAGACTTGATGGACCAAATGGCCTCCTTCTGCACTATAGGGTTTCTATGATTTCTATGATATTGCTCCATTCCTATCTTATTCATGTATTTGTCAAGATGCCTCTTAAAAGTCAAAATTGTATCTGCTTCCACTACCTTCCTCAGCAGTGAGTTCCAAGCACCCACACCCTCGTAAAAAAAACTTAAGAACATAAGAAATAGGAGCAGGAGTAGGCCATCCAGCCCCTGGAGCCTGCCCCACCATTTAATAAGATCATGGCTGATGTCAAGTGGATCAGTTCCACTTCACTGCTTTCTCCCCATAACCCTTAATTCCCCTGTCTATCAGAAATCTATCTACCCGTGACTTAAATATATTCAGTGAGGTAGCCTCCACTACTTCAATGGGCAGAGAATTCCAAAGATTCACCACCCTTTGAGTGAAGAAGTTCCTCCTCAACTCCGATCTAAATTGCACCCCTTATTTTGAGGCTGTGCCCTCTAGTTCTGCTATCTTTTCTAAGCGGGAAGAATCTCTCTACCTCTACCCTATCCATCCCCTTCATTATCTTTTGTCTCTATAAGATCCCCCCTCAACCTTCTAAACTCCAGCGAGTACAAATCCAGTTTATTCAATCTCTCCTCATAGGCTAACCCCCTCATCTCCGGTATCAGCCTAGTGAACCTTCTCTGCACTCCCTCCAAAGCCAATATATCCTTTCGCAAATGCGGCGACCAAAACTGCACACAGTATTCCAGCTGCAGCCTCACCAGCACCCTGTACAGTTGCAACAAGACCTCCCTACTTTTGTATTCTATTCCCCCCCACCCCAGCTATAAAGGCCAACATCCCATTTGCCTTTTTGATCACCTGCTGCACCTGCAGACTGGGTTTTTGCGATTCGTGCACAAGAACCCCCAGGCACTGTAGCTGGCTGCAGTTTATGGCCTTTTAAATAATAATCCCTCCTCCTATTATTTCTACCAAAGTGGATAACCTCACACTTGCTAACATTATACTCCATCTGCCAGGTCTTTGCCCACTCAGTCAACCTATCCAGATCTCTCTGTAGACTTTCCACACCTTCCACGCAATTTGCTTTTCCACTCATCTTCGTGTCATCAGCAAATTTTGTTACCCTACACTCAGCCCCCTCCTCCAGATCACTTATATATATGGTAAACAGTTGAGGCCCCAGAACCGATCCCTGGGGCACTCCACTAGTCACCAGCTTCCAATCAAGATAATACCCATTGAGTCCTGCTCTCTGCTTCCTATTAGACAACCAATCCTCTATCCACGCTAATACCTTACCCCCAATTTCTTGCACCTTAACCATTTGCAGCAACCTTTTGTGAGGCACCTTATCAAATGCCTTCTGGAAATCTAAAAACACCACATCCACAGATTCCCCTCTATCTAATGCACAAGTCATATCCTAATAAAAATCCAATAAATTCATCAAGCACGACTTCCTCTTAACAAATCCATGCTGCATTTGCTTGATCAAACCGTTCTTTTCTAGCTGTCTCGCCATTTCTTCTTTGATGACAGATTCAAGCATTTTCCCAAGTACAGATGTTAAACTAACTCACCTATAATTCCCTGCCTTTTGTCTGCTATCTTTTCTAAACAGTGGCATAACATTAGCCATTTTCCAATCTTCCGGCACTTCCCCGGAGTCCAGCGAATTTTGATAAATAATTACTAAGGCAGCCGCTATCACCTCTGCCTTTTTCTCAGAACCCTGGGATGCATTTCATCCGGTCCTGGAGACATATGTACTTTCAGCCCCATTAGTCTATCAAGCACTACATCTCTAGTGACTGTAATTGCATCAAGGACTTCATCTCCTACCATCCTTCTATTTTTAATATCCAGCAAACTATTTCTGTCCTCCTCCGTGAAGACCGACACAAAAAACTTGTTTAAAGCCTCAGCCATTTCCTCATCACCCACCACTAAAACCTCCCTCCTGTCCCCCAAGGGTCCAAAATTTGCTCTAGCCATTTTCCTCTTCTTTATATATTTGTAAAAACTTTTACTATCATTTTTCATATTTAGAGCCAGTTTAGCCTCATACTCTATCTTTCCTTTCTTTATCACCTTCTTGATCATTCTTTGTTGTTGTTTAAAACTTTCCCAATCTTTTAATCACCTACTATTTTTAGCCGCTCTGAACGCATCAGCTTTTAATTTAATATTCTCCTTTATTTCCTTTGATAATCATGGCTGATTTTCCCTTCTCCTATAATCCTTCTTTACCAACGGAATATATTTCTGCTGAGTACTGAAAAAAATCTCCTTAAAAATCCTCCACTGTTCTTCAGCTGTCCTACCAATCAATCTGCGTCCCCAATCTACATTGGCCAATTCCGCTTTCATCCTATCATAGTCCCCTCTGTTCAACAGAGTACACAGGTTCAGGACGCTACTTTCTCATCCTCCAACTGCATCAGAAATTCAACCATACTATGATCATTCGTCCCAAGAGAATCCCTCATAAGAAGATCCCTAATTCTACCTGCCTTGTCACACAGTACCAGATTCAAGATAGCTCGCTCTCTTGTAGGTTCCATTAGATACTGTTCCAGGAAACCATCCCACCAGCATTCCAAGAACTCTTCCTCAAGTCCACCTTTTCCAACTTGGGTCATCCAATATGCAGATTGAAATCTCCCATAATTAACGCTGTTCCGTCTTTACACGCATCAATTATTTGTTTGTTTATAGCCTGTCCCACCTCAAAGACCACACTCACCAGCGTCTTCCTCCCCTTGTTATTGTTATATATCTTATATAACTTGCCTTATATATCTCCTTTAAATCTTCTCCCTCAGACCTTAAAGCAATGCCCCGTGGTAATTGACTCTTCCATACTGGGAAGAAGCTTCTGACTACTCACTCTGTCAATGCCTCTCATAATCTTGTAGACTTCTATCAGATTGCCCCTCAACCTCTGGTAGTGTGCAACCAGAATTGAACACTATGTTCCAAATGTGGCCTAACTAAGGTTCTAAAAAGCTGCAACATGACTTGCCATATTTTTAGTTATTTTCTACATCTCCATCAGCCTGATGGGTACCTGGACTTGTGATTGGTGTATAAAGAGAAGAAGGATGCATTGAGGAATTGGAACTCATTGCTTCCTGAGGTGTGTACATGAGATCATGGATCCAGTTCCTCAAGGGTCTGGGCATTGGCTTCCCCTCATTCTACTGGTGGAAAAAAGGCAGGGGAGTCTGCAGGCAGCTCCTTACGCTACTGCCCATGACAGATCCCTTGTCTCAGATCCGGATCATCGAACTCGAGCCTATGACTCTATTCTATTTCCTCTGGATCTGTCCAGCAAGAATGCTTGCAGAGTTTTTTGGGAGGACCTGTTGCAAGGCAGTCTGTAGGTAGATGGCCATTTTGTGGTGCAAGGCAATTATTGTTCTGTGCTGAAGAGAGGGGATCTCTGCCTTCTTAGGAATTTGCATCTGGTCTCCCTCTTTGGGATTAGCACAAAATCATTTCCAGCATGATAACTTCACATTGGACCCCATGTTGGATCACATGATCCAACCTGACCAGTCCTATACAGACCTAAGCTGGAGAATCCATGATAACATCCATCTGGTCCACGACATGATCCATTATATAACCATGATTCAGAGTGGACAATCAGAAGCTGTTTGCCAGGGTGGAAGAGTCAGTTACTAGGGGGTTTAAGGTGCAAGGGGTAAGGTTTAAAGGAGATGTACAAGGCAATTTTTTTACACAGAGTAGTGGGTGCCTGGGGGAGGTAGTGAAAGCAGATATGGTACTGATTTTTAAGAGGTGTCTTGGCAAGTACATGAATTGGATGGGAATAGAGGGATATGGTCCCCAGAAGGATAGGAGGTTTTATTTAAGTCAGGCAGCATGGTTGGTGCAGGCTTGGAGGTTCAAAAGCTGTAATTTTTTTGTTATTTGTTCTTTGTTATTCCCAGAAGGGTAGGAGGTTTTAGTTAACATAGAACATAGAACACTACAGCACAAACAGGCCCTTCGGCCCACGAGTTGCGCCGATCACATCTATATCTAGCAAGCCACAGACCTATCTATAACCCCCTATCCCATTAGTTCCCACATACTCATCCAGAAGTCTTTTAAAAGACCCCAGCAAGTTCGCCTCTACCACCACCGACGGCAGCCGATTCCATTCACTCACCACCCTCTGAGTGAAAAACTTACCCCTAACATCCCCTCTATATTTGCTTCCCTGCACCTTAAATCTGTTTCCTCTCATAGTGACCATTTCAGCCCGGGGAAATAGCCTCTGAGAATCCACCCTATCTATTTCTCTCAACATTTTATAAACCTCTATCAGGTTGCCTCTCAACGTACGTCTCTCTAGGGCGAAGAGTCCCAGCTCCCCCAACCTATCTTCAAAATTTTTTACACAGAGTTAGGTGAAGATTAAGTCAGGCAGCATGGTTGGTGCAGGCTTGGAGAGTCAAAAGCTGTAATTTTTTTGTTATTTGTTCTTTATTATTTCCAAGAGGCTAGCCTGTCGAGTGCCTTCCTGTTTCTGGATTAGCAGAAATTGTTGACAGGCCCACCACGAATATGTTTGAACTAAGACTGAATAACTCTAGTCAACACAAATTGAGCATCACTGAGCAGATTATCACAAAGCCAGTGCCATTTGATAGCACTACTGATGAACCTTTCCATTAGTTTATTGATGTTCGAGTGTAGACAGATAGGACGGTAACTGGCTAGATTAGATTTTCCTATTTCTTGTGTATAGGACATACTGGACAATTTTCCACATTGCTGGGTAGATGTCAGTGTTGATGCTATACTGGAACAACATGGCTAAAGGTGCAGCAAATTCTGGAGCGCAAAGAATATTGTCAGAATACATTGCAGTTGCAGTATCCAGTGCCTTCAACCACTTCTTGACATCACAGGAAGTGAATCAAATAGGCTGCAGACTGACATCTGTGATGTTGAGAATCACTGGAAGAGGCTAAGGTGAATCATCCACTTGACACTTCTGATTAAAGACTGTTCTGAATGCTTCAGCCTTGTTTTTTGCATGATGTGCTGGGCTCCTCCATCACTGAGGATGGAGATATTTGTGGAGCATCCTCTTCCAGTAAGTTGTTTAGTCATCCACCATTCATTGGCTGAATGTGGCTGAACCACAGAGCTTAGATTTGATTCTTTTGTTGTGGAATTGCATAGTTCTAATTATCAATTACTGCTTATGCTGTTTGGCATGCAAATAATCCTGTGTTGTAGCTTCATCAGATTGATATCTCATTTTTAGGTTTGCGTGGTGTTGCTGCTAACATAACCCCTGCATTTTTCGGTGAACCAGAGTTGATTTCCTGGTGTGGTGGTAATTGTAGAATGGAGGATATGCCAGGTCATGAGGTTACAGATTGTGGTTGAGTACAATTCTGCTGCTACTGATCACCTAAGTGCCTCATGGATGCCCAGATTTGAGTTTCTAGATCAGTTTGATCATTATCATTATATCATTATGACAAAACAACACCTTTAACCAAGGAAACAGTGCCTTCTTATCCACATTATGTAGACCTCTAATAATTTTATACACTTTGGTTAGGTCTCCTCTGCTCCAAAGGACCCCTAAGCTATCCAAACTTTTTATATAACTAAAATCCTCCATTAAGGCAACATCCTTGTAAATTTCCTCTGCCGCTACTCGAATGACATTTTCTTTTCTATTGTGCAATGACCAGCACTTCATGCAATACGCCAGCTGTAGCATAACTAGTGCTTCATACAGTTCCAGCATTGGTTACAACTGTAATTTCATTCCTTTGCCAATACAGACAATATGCCTTTTTGACAAGTTTATTTACCTGTCTAGCTACCTTTGGGGTCTGTGGACATGCATCTGTCTGTTTCTCTACACTTCTCAGTATCCTGCTATTTACTGTGTATTCCCTGCCTTGTTTCCACCCCACCCTCACCCCCAACTCTCACCCCATGCATTAGCCCACATGTACAGTGATAGAGCCATGGAGTCATAAGGCACAGTGGTTAGTACTGTTGCTTCACAGCACCAGGGACCTGGGTTCAATTCCAGCCTCAGGTGACTATCTGTGTGCAATCTGCACATTCTCCTTATGTCTGCATGGGTTTTCTCTCAGTGTTCCATTTTCTTCCCACAGTCCAAAGATGTGTGGGTTAGGTTTATGGACATGCTAATTTTCTCCTTAGTGAGATGGTTGGAGGCTAGCAGGATAAAAACACGAAGTGACAGACATAGGGCCGGTGTGGGATTGTTGTTGTTGCAGGTTCAATAGGGCAAATGGCCTCCTTCTGCACTGTAAGGATTCGATGAATACAGTACAGAAAAAAACTTTCAGCCCATTGAGTCTACATCCCATTGACAACAACTAAAGATGTGCTAATCCCATTTTCCTGCACTTGTCCTATCTCCTGGAATGTTATGATAATTCAAGTGCTCATTCAAATAAGGATTTAAGGTTTCAGGCCTCCCCTAATCTTAGGCATTCCAGATTCCCAACATTCTCTGACTGAAAGTGTTTTTCTCAAATTCCCTTTGAATTTCCTGTCCCTTATCCAAAAAGTATGCCCCCTCATGATTGACCCCTCAACCAAGGGGAACAATTGCTCCCTTTTCACCCTGTCCATGCTCTTCATTATCTTATACGTCAGTCATATCTCCTATCAGCCTTCTCTGCTGTAAAGAAAATAATCCAAACATAAGCAGTCTCTCCTTATAGCTCAAGTGCTCTATCCCAGGCAACATCCTAGTGACCTTCTCTATAACCACTCCAGTCCTATTACATCCTTCTGGTCAGGTGACCAGAACTGCACATAGTATTCCAAGCTGTTGCTTAAACAGTTCCAACATTACTTCCTTGCTCTTATAGTCTGGGCTACTACCGATAAAAGCAAGTGTCCCATATACCTTCTCAACTATCCTATTCATGTGCTCTGCTGACTTCGGGGATCTGTGAATAAGTACGCCAAGATCGACTTCTCTGAACTGAACTCCATTTTCCACTGCTGTGTCCAGCTTATGAGTCTATTGGTCTATTACTGCAGCCTTCAGTTTCTTTCTGTATTATCAACCATATGGTCAATTTTTGTTTCATCTGCCAACTTCTACTTCAAACACCCTGCATTCAGAAGGATCTGGGTGCACAAATATACAAGTCACTGTAAGAGACAATGCAGGTGGAGAAGACAGTCAAGAAAGCAGACACATTGCTTGCCTTCATTGGCTGGGACACTGAATTTAAAAATTGGCAAGTCATGGTTCAGCTTTATAGAGTCTTAGTTAGGCTGCACTTGGAATATAGTGTTCAATTCTGGTTGCCATGTTATCAGAAGGGTGTGGAGACTTTGGAAAGGATGCAGAAAAGATTTATCAGCATGTTGCCTGAATTGCAGGTCATTATCTATCAGGAGAAATTGGAGAAACTTTGTTTGTTCTTATTGGGACGATGGAGGTTGAGGGGTGACTTGATAAAAGTCTACAAGATTATGAGAGGCAATGGATAGAGCGAATAGTCAGAAGTTTTTTCCCAGGATGGAAAAGTCAATTACTAGGGGGCACAGGTTTAAGGTGCAAGGGATAAGGTTTAAAGGAGATGTATGAGGCAAGTTTTTTTGTACAGAGGATGGTGGCTGGAACTCGCTGCCAGGCGAAGTGATGGAAGCAGATACAATAATGAGTTTTAAGGGACATCTGAAGAAATACATGAATAGGATGGGAACAGAGGGATATGATCCCCAAAGGGTAAGGGGTTTTAGTTCAGTCAAGTAGCATGTTTAATACAGGTTTGAAGGGCCGAAGGGCCTGCTCCTGTGCTATAACTTTCTTTGTTCTTTGTTCAAGATTGAACTATTAAAAGCATGGGATCGAGCTCTGAGCCCTGTGGAATCCTACTCGATGTGGAGATGCCGGCGTTGGACTGGGATAAACACAGTAAGAAGTCTCACAACACCAGGTGGTGTTGTGAACCCTATTTGAAACAGCTTTCCAATCATAAAAATCTCCTTAGTCCATTATCTTTTGCTTCCTGTCATCAGCTAGTTTGGATCCAACTTGCCACTTTGCCTTGTATTCCCTGCCTTATTCTTTCATGGATAGTCTGCCGTTTGGAACCTTACGAAAAGCCTTGCTAAAATTCACATATATATTGGTTGGAATTTCCGGTAAGTGTTTTGGATGGAAAAGTGGTGACTAGCCCACCAGCATTGTTGGTGCATATTTCTAGATACTTTGGGGGAAAAAAAAAGTTTGCATGGATTTCACACTGCTTCTGTGATGGATTGATTCTGATTCATCTGCCTTGGTATTAGCTGAGCAGTTCAATCAGCTTGCATTCAGACCAGCCTGAACATGGTCATAATTGATGTTGTGATGCAGCTTACCAGCAGCATATCCAAGACCTCTCTGATGCACTTATTTGGGAAGACCTGTGAGATGTTACAAATGTCACTTGTAGAACTCTGAAAGGAACTACTGGCATAGAAATTTAGGGGGGCTGTGACCTTTATGATGACAGACACTGAGTAAGTCTCCAAATCCTATAGGTGCCAACTCTTAGAAAACCTAACAAAGATGGGTGACTGTGTTTCTGGATATCTGGAGTCACTTTCTGCATTGGTTCTCACTCATCTCCAAGAAAACACGGCAGTATCCATAAACCTGGGGCAAATGATGGCACTTCTGAAAGGCCACCCTGAGGTCCAGCCTCTGACAGTTGCACAGGACCGGTCCATCTCTTCCTCCTCAGGGTTCTATTCCTGCCTCTGGTCAGCCAAATGTTGATACAAACATTACCTCTCTTACCTTAGGGTGAGAGGGATTACTGCTGATTCTACTGGCTCCATGGGAAAAAAGAGAAACCATTGAAGAATCCAATCCATGCCCTAACCTCTACTGACCAACCAACCCGACGCGGATCTTTCCAAAGTTCAGTGACTGCTGTGCTCTACTCCCTTACAATCTCTCATACTATGCAAGACTTGATCAACACCAGCCTCCCCCATTCAATCATTCAGCTTTGGAGACCCTCCTGTGCTCTGAAATCTCACAAAATGTGCTGTGTAAGGCCCTGTGTAAACCTCTTGTGGGGGGGGGTTGAATGGCCAATAAGGATGCCTACTTGTCTGGTATACAGTAATTCTGCTCGCTTGCTCAATGAATGTTGAAGGCATGCCTTGGAATTAATTGAATAGGAAGCTCATTGTGCAAAGGGTTAACAAGTGAGTGGCAATCAGTGACAGTCACATACATCAGAACTAAATTAATGGGTATAATTGGCTCATCTGTCAAAACAAACATATGTTCATAGACTAGTAGATTACTGATGTGCCAGCAAGGGTGAGCTCATTGCTGTCATTGCTCTATATTAAAATTAACATGATCAGTTACTAGATTACCAGCAGCCCTCGCCCACCCCCTCCCCCCCAAAAAAACTGTGCCTCCCACAAGCCTTCTATTCTGGTCACCCACCCATGATATGCGGGTTAGGTAGATTGGGCATGTTAAATTGATCGTCATGTTAGGGAATTAGCAGGGCAAACTTGTGGAGTTATGGGAATTAATTGGGTGAGATTGTGGTCAGTATAGACTCTATGGGCCAATAGCCTCCTTCTGTACTGTAGGAATTATATGGATTTATATGGAGAAGGCAGCAATCCTTCAGCTCATAATTCCAGTCACAAGATGGGTAAGCTTTACAAGTAACGCTGTTGTCCTCTGGTAACTTAGTTCTTTCCCCCTTAAGTTGCCAAATCATCCTTGCCCTATTTCAAAGCCTGGTCAATAGCATCCACATCTCCACAACACCCACCCCCACCCTCCACTCACACTTCTTAACATTGCCCTGCCCTCTGCGCTGCACCGGTGGCCACATCATGCCCCCCTCCATGTCTTCCCACTACCATGTAAGCTCATTAGTTGGCTTCCCCCACTTTCTCCTCATGGATTCCCTGGTGGATACTGGTGATCTGCACACTCATCTCTGAATTTCCCCTCAGAGGTGAAATCACCAGGTTCCTGTTTGTAAAATCTGTTGTGTACCCCATCAGTGTGATATCATGATGGTAGGGGCAGCCTTTTCAAGGAGAAGCAAGGTTAGAGAGGGAAACTCCAATAATGGGGTTCCTGACCTTCCTCAATGGGAACCATCGCAGCCTGATGGGTATTCATGAAAGCATCAGCAAAGTAAAGAAACCAGTGAAGACTGATAGTTGAAAGGGATAGCTCTATCAGGCTAAGGACTATCGGAGCAACAAAGAAAAGGATGTATAGCTATAGAACAAGCATGGCGGGAGTGGGGGGGTGATTAGACAGTGACTGTTGCTTTGTCTTGATAGTGATTAAATGCAGACTCTGTGCGTCATGTTCCAGAGAGAATTATGACCTCTCTGCATGACTCTTCATATTCATGATCAAAAAGATAGATTGATTAGTGCCTGTCTTGTGAGTATGTGACTGGAAACATGATCATTGCCAGCAATATCTATATAAGAAGGAAAGATTCAGAGACATTGGCAGCAATAATCTGGGATCAACCATTGCAGAAGTTTTGTAAGTTAAATTTTGAAGTCGTAATTTGACGTAGGTAAAGATGTAAAAAATTGTAAAAATGCTGGAGAGGAAAAGACATTGCGCAGTCTCTTTAAAAGCTGGTGTTTTGTTTCACTGTTTGGAGGTTTAAAATGCAAAGTACGTGCAGAGGACAAGCTGAAACATTTGTATCAAAAAGCCAAGCAGTAGTTTTGGAATTTAGCCCAATTTAAAGCAGACAATCAGCTACCAGGAACCTATGGTATTTAAGTTTGATGGCGTTGATAACATCAGACCAATCCTACTGCAGGAAAATTGATAGGTCATCACAGCTTTAAAAGGGAGTGCAGGGGGTAAAAACAGGAGACAACAGAGGAACTGCCATCTCTCAAGCTTTGAGAGGGATAGAGCAGCTGTCAACTCTGCCAGTTTCAAATACCAAAGATATCAAATGAAAGATACCAAATCAGTAAGAACTTACAGACAGAGGAATCAACAGAGGAACTCCAAAAGATTCCAAAATACCTGCTTGTATTTTTGAAAGTGATTGAATCCTTTTTTTTGGTTATTGAATGAATATTTTCTTTATTTGAACAGCATTCCATTAGAATCTTATTCTATTTGATATGCTACTTGTTTAGTTAAAGTTCCCTGTTAAATAAATTGTTAAATGTTCATTTTAAATTCAGTGTCAGGTATTTCCGTTAGTTAATCACTAAACATTACTGAAAGATAGTCACACCTTCCCCCACACTTTTAACAGATTATGAGATGAGATATTCCTCTTTGGGGAATTCAGAGTTACTTCTCATAAGGGCATCAAGCTCCACATCATAACAAGAAGCAGCAGCAAGAACCCAAGTCTGGGACTTAGAGAGATTGGAATCTTGCTGGTGCAAATTGCATTTTTTAGCTCTTGTATGATTTTGCACCTCCATCACCATTTACATCAATAGCAAACACGGGCAAAATCTCAGCATTATATCAAATACACACCCTTCATCAATCACTCCTTTTCACCTCCTCAAAACTTCAACTATGTAAGTTGTAAGTCCCGGCTTGGGTCACTGTCTGTGTGGAGTTTGCACATTCTCCTCGTGTCTGTGTGTGTTTCCTCTGAGTGCTCCAGTTTCCTTCCACAGTCTAAAGATGTGCGGGTTAGATTGATTGCCCATGCTAAAAAACTGCCCTTAGTGTTCTGAGATGCATGGATTAGAGGGATTAGTTAGGATTTAAAATGCTCTATATGAGAATGTGATGGGGGCAGATTTAATTGAAGCCTTCAAAAGAGAATCGGACCATCATCTGAAGACAACAATAGGGCTTTGGGACAGGGGAACGAAACTCAGTGAGTTGCACTTACAGAAAGCCAACAAAGATATGGCCTCCTTCTGTTTGAGATTTGTAGACATATGTAATCATAGAATGGTTACAGCACAGAAGGAGGCCATTTGACTTGCCATATCTGTGTTGGTTCTCTGTAAGTGCAACTCACTGAGTTTCGTTCCCCTGTCCGAAAACCCTATTGTTGTCTTCAGATAATGGTCCGATTCTCTTTTGAAGGCTTCAATTAAATCTGCCCCCATCACATTCTCATGTAGAGCATTTTAAATCCTAACTACATGATGACACCACTATAGTGGGTCAGATCTTAAACAATGATGAGATGAAGTATAGGAAAAAGTTAGAGATTCTGATGAACTGGTGCAGTGCCAATAATCTTTCCCTCAATGTCAACAAAACATTGTGCGGCACGGTAGCACAGTAGTTAGCACTGCTGCTTCACAGCTCCAGGGACCTGGGTTCTATTCCTGGCTCAGGTTACTGTCTGTGTGGAGTTTGCACATTCTCCTTGTGTCTGCGTGGGTTTCATCCGGGTATTCTGGTTTCCTCCCACAGTACAAAGATGTGCGGGTTAGATTGATTGGCCACGCTAAAATTGCCCCTTCATGTCCTGAGATGCATAGGTTAGAAGTATTAGCAGGTAAATATGTAGGGATAAGGGGATGTGGCCTGGGTGGGATTGTGGTTGGTGCAGACTCGATGGGCTGAAGGGCCTCCTTCTGCACTATAGGGTTCTATGTTCTAAAACAAAGGAGATAGTCATGGACTTCAGGAAGCATAATGGAGGATATGCCTTTGTCTATATTAATAGGAATGAAGTGGAAATGGTCAAAAGCTTCAAGTTTCTAGATATGCAGATCGCCAATAAACCTATCCTGGTCCATCCACACTGATATTGTAGTTAAGAAAGCTCACCAATACCTCTACTTTTTCAGCAGGCTATGCAAATTCAGCATGTCTGCTACAATTTTCACCAACTTTTACAGATGCACAATAGAAAGCATTCTTTCTGGTTGTATCACAGCTTGGTAAGGCTCCTGCTGTATCCAAGAACACAAAAAATTATAAAGAGTCATGAACAAAGTCCAATACATCACGCAAACCAGCCTCCTATCAATAGACTGTCTACACTTCCTTCTTTATGCACAGTATGCTTTGTCTGTATAGTGTGCAAGAAACAATTCTTTTCACTGTATACTGAATAAATGTGACAATAATAAATCAAATCAAACTTGAAGAAAAAGAATTTTCTCCTCATGTCACTGTTGCTTCTTTTGCCTTGTGTAAGTGTTTGAATCTTCTGTTAAGAAGAACAGTTTCCCCCTATTTACTTTGTCCAGCCCCCTCATGATTTTGAGAAGCTTGATCAAATTTTTTAACTTCTCCAAGGAAAACAGCCCCAGCTTCTTCAACCTACATAACTGAAGTTCCTCCTCTCTGGAATGATTCTCATGAACAGTTTCCACACCTGCTGTAAAGTTTGCACATTATTTTGACATATCAGTGCCCAGAATTTGTATACAATAATCCTGATGTGATTGAACTCTGTGCGGAGTCTGCATGTTCTCCCTCATGTCAGAATGGGTTTCCTCCGGGTGCTCGGGTTTCCTCCCGCAGTCCAAAGATGTGCCATTAGGTGCATTGGCTATGCTAGATTGCCCCTTAGTGTCAGGGGGACGAGTGAAGATAAATACACAGAGTTATGGGGATAGAGTCCGGATAGGATTGTGATTGGTGCAGGCTCGATGGGCCAAATGGCTTCGTTCTGCATTGTAGGATTTTATGATTTTTTTCCAGTAGAGTTGATGAGCCAGTGGATGGTATGGTGGGAAAGTCTTATGAGGAAGGGTTAAGTGACTCGAGACTGTTTTCATTAGAAAGAAAAAGGTTAAGAGGTGACTTAATAGAGGCATACGAGATAGAGCATAGAACATTACAGCACAGAACAGGCCCTTCGGCCTTCGATGTTGCGCCGACCAATATAAAAAGCAATGCCCCTCCAAACTAAACCATTCCCTTCTCTTCCATATACTTATCAACTAACCTCTTAAACGCCACCAAACTTGGCGCATCTACAACTGCTGCAGGCAGGGCATTCCACTCCCGAACCACCCTTTGGGTAAAGAACCTACCTCTGATATCCGTCCTATAACTATCACCCCTTAATTTAAAGCTGTGTCCCCTCGTGCTAGCTTTCTCCATCCTAGGAAAAAGGCTATCACTGTCCACCCTATCTAAACCTCTAATCATCTTATATGTTTCAATAAGGTCCCCTCTTAGCCGCCTCCTTTCTAACGAAAACAACCTCAAATCCCTCAGCCTCTCTTCATAAGACCTGCCCTCCATACCAGGCACATCCTGGTAAACCTCCTCTGTACCCTCTCCAATGCCTCCACATCTTTCTTATAATGTGGGGACCAGAACTGCACACAATACTCCAAGTGCGGCCGCACTAGAGTTTTGTACAGTTGCAACATGATGTTGCGGCTCCGAAATTCAATCCCTCTACCAATTAAAGCCAAGACTCCATATGCCTTCTTAACAACCTTATCGACCTGACTGCCTACTTTCAGGGATCTATGCACATACACACCAAGATCCCTCTGTTCTAGACTACTAAGAATCCTACCATTTGCCCTATACTCTACACATTTATTATTTCTGCCATAGTGCATTACCTCACACTTTTCCACATTAAACTCCAAAATCCTGATGATCACAGGATTAGATAGGGTGACAGTATGAAACTTTCTCCTCGGATGGTGATGGCTAATATAAGGGGATATAGCTTTAAATTGAGGGATGATAGATATAGGACAGATGTCAGAGGTAGGTTCTTTACTCAGAGAGTAAAATGTCCTTCGTGCAATAGCAGTGGACCTGTCAACATTAAGGGCATTTAAAGAGTCATTCAATAAGCATATGGATGATATTGGAATAGTGTAAGATAGATGGGCTTGAGATTCATTTCACAGGTCGGCATAATATCGAAGACCGAATGGCCTGTCCAGCGCAGTAATGTTCTATGTTGGTTAAAGGAAGGGGAGCAGTGGCAACTCAATATTCCTGGGTATAAGTGTTTCAGGCGTGACAGAGGAGGGTTCAGAAGAAGTGGGGGAGTGGCGTTGTTAGTTAGGGAGAGCATCACGGCGGTGCAGAGGGAGGACGATACAGAGGAGTTAGGAGTGGAGTCGCTGTGGGTGGAGTTGAGGAATGGAAAGGGGGCGATTTCTATGCCAGGGGTGTATTATAGGCCACCCAACAGCCCGCAGGTAGTTGAAGAAGGCATATGGAAAGACATTTTGGATAGGTGCAGAAAGAACAGAGTCGTTATAGTGGGAGATTTTAATCTCCCTAGGGTGGATTGCAAGGTACCTAGAACTGGGGGCTTGGACGGGCAGGAATTTGTAAAATGTGTCTGGAAGGATCATTGGAGCAGTATGTGGCTAGCCCGACTAGAGAAGGGGCTATATTGAATTTAATTCTGAGTAATGAGCCAGGGCAGGTGGTTGATGTTATAGTAGGGGAACATGTGGCTAACAGTGACCACAATTCTGTCTACTTTAGGATACAGATGGAAAAGGCTGCTGAATTTGGGGGAAAGCTAACTACGGTCGGATTAGGCAGGAACTTATGGAAACTGATTGGGAACAGTTGTTCGAGGGTAAGTCCACACTAGGCATGTGGGACTCTTTTAAGGAAATACTGAAAATGTTGCAAGATAGATATGTGCTAGCTAAGAGGAAAGATGGGAAAGGTAGGATTAGAGAGCCGTGGATTACTAGGGATATCGACGACTTGGTTAGGAAGAAAAAAGAGGTGTATCATAGGTCAAAGTAGCTGGGAACGGAGACAGTGTTGGAGGAATATGGAGAGAGTACGAGGGAGCTCAAACGGGGAGTTAGAAGGGCAAAAAGGGGGCATGAAATGATTTTGGCGGATAGGATTAAGGATAATCCAAAGGCTTTTTACTCCTATGTTAGGAATAAAAGGGTAGTTAGAGGAAAAATCGGACCTCTTAGGCACAGAGGAGGGGAACAGTGCTTAGAGGCCAAGGAATGGGGGAGATCCTGAATGAATACTTTGCGTCGGTATTCACGAAGGAGAGGGGCTTGTTGACAGCTCCTGTCTCTGAGGGAGCTGTGGACCAGTTGAGGGAAATATCTATACCGAGGGACGAAGTGTTAGAGCTTCTAGGTAGCATTAAAACTGATAAATCTCCAGGGCCTGATGGCATTTATCCCAGGCTGCTTAGGGAGGTGTGAGGTGAAATTGCTGGGCCTCTGACGCAAATCTTTGTCTCTTCTTTGGACACAGGTGAAGTCCCAGAGGACTGGAGAATAGCTAATGTTGTACAGTTGTTTAAAAAGGGTAGTAGGGATAACCCTGGAAATTATAGGCCAGTGAGTTTGATGTCAGTGGTAGGGAAGCTGTTGGAGGGGATTCTTAGAGATAGGATGTATAGGCACTTAGAGCGTTGTGATCTGATTAGGGATATGCAGCATGGCTTTGTTAAGGGGAGGTCGTGCCTTACAAATCTGGTAGAATTTTTTGAGGAGGTGACGAAAACGGTGGACGAAGGGCGAGCCGTTGATGTCGTCTGTATGGATTTTAGTAAGGCGTTTGACAAAGTTCCTCATGGGAGGTTAGTTGAGAAGGTCAAGGCTAATGGGATACAAGGACAGGTAGCTAGATGGATAAGTAACTGGCTTGGTAATAGGAGACAGAGAGTAATAGTGGAAGGGTGTTTCTCTAGCTGGAGGTCGGTCACTAGTGGTGTGCCGCAGGGTTCGGTACTGGGACCTCTTCTATTTGTAATATATATAAATGACTTGGAAGAGGGAGTAAGTGGAGTGATCAGCAAGTTTGCAGACGATACAAAGATGGCTGGACTTGCGGATAGTGAGGAGCATTGTAAGGCGATGCAGCAGGACATAGATAGGCTGGTAGCTTGGGCAGACAGATGGCAGATGGAATTCAATCCTGATAAATCGCCTACCTTTGGGGCATTCAAATGGTCGGTGGATAGGCATATGGATGATATTGGAATAGTTTAGGTTAGAGGGTCCGCTGGCCGGCGCAACATCGAGGGCCGAAGGGCCTGTACTGCGCTGTAATGTTCTATGTTCTATGTTCTAAATGCGAGGTGATGCATTTCGGGAGAAAGAACATAGGCGGGAAATATATGATAAAGGGTAGACCTATTAAGAGTATAGAAACGCAGAGAGACCTGGGGATGCAGGTGGACAAGTCTCTGAAGGTGGCAGAGCAAGTGAAGAAGGTTGTGAAGAAAGCATATGGTATGCTAGCCTTTATAGGAAGGAGTATAGAGTACAAGAGTTGGCCTTTAATGTTGCAGTTGTATAAAACGTTGGTTAGACCTCATTTCGAATACTGTATCCAGTTCTGTTTGCCTAACTCCGGAAGGATGTGGAGACTCTGGAGAGAGTGCAGAGGAGGTTTACCAGGATGCTGAGTTACGAGGAGAGGTTAGGCAAATTGGGACTGTTTTCCTTAGAAAGACGTAGACTTAGAGGAGATCTAATAGAGGTGTACAAGATTATGAGGGGTACAGATGGAGTAAACAGGGTTAAGCTTTTTCCTGGGATGGACTCAAATAGCACAAGGGATCCAGGGCTTAGGGTGAGGGGGTAAGGTAAAATTTGGATGCTAGAGGGAGTTTTTTCACCCAGAGGGTGGTGGGGGTATGGAATGTGCTGCCAAGTAAAGTGGTGGAGGCAGGTACTCTGGAGTTATTTAAAAAATACTTAGATGGGCACATGAACAGAATGGGAATGGAGGGGTATAGAAAACTGATTTAAAATAGGGATCCTGGGAAATGTGTAAATAGATGATGATATTGATGTACTTGTTTTTATCCTACAGGTGCTTTGGTCCACCTTGTTGTCCAACAAAAGGCATACACGTGATGGGTCGTGAGAGGGCTGCTCTTTGATTTTTTTCAAGAGCATCCTAGTGCTTCACGTCGTTAGTGTACGCTTGACCTGGACCATTTGATGGGCAACACGACAGCTCAGTGACTATCGCTGTGCTGTGCAGATACATGTATTTGGGCCTATGTCTGTGGGAGTTTGCACATTCTCCCCGTGCTTGCGTGAGTTTTCTCTGGGTGCTCAGGTTTCGTCCCACATCCCAAAAATGTGCTCTTAGGCTAATTGGCAAAACAAATTCTCCCTAAATTGTCTCAAATTTGATTTTTAATCCATAATCCACCTATAAACATAGACAGGGATCATGGGTAGAGGTGGGAGCATCGGGGTGGCGGTGCGGGCTCGTTGGGCCGAGGGGCCTGTTTTCTGTGCTGTTTTGTTCTTCGTACCTTCCCCCACTTCCCCTCACCTTCCTAGCATCACTGCACCACACTTCAATCCTCCATACTCTCACACTTGATACAACATAAACCTCACTTAGCCACAACTTACTTCTTACAAAGAGGTTATTATTTACTTTACCACAACTGTTACATTCTTCAATCAACTCCCAGAGAGTTTTCACATAATGATTAGGAACACAGAGAAGTCCAGCTCTGCCTTCTTTCAAAGCAGTCATTCACATCTCAGTTCACTCTGCAAGTGTACCTATTTGCAGTGAGTGCCCAAACATTGAATCAACCCTATTGATACTGGAAGGATCAGATTCAGGTTCACACAGCTGCTTCATGATTCACATTACTGGATTGAAAATCCATTGTCCTCTGTCTGAATTCTCAACATGTATTGTCAATAAGTAGGTCCTGTCCTAAAAACACAGCTTATTTAAAATACATTGTTGGATCACAATGCAATATTTCAATCGTCTATCTGATGTCAGCTACAGATTATCTATCAGATGTCAGCCACTTTTGCCTCAGAGCAAGAAGGTGTGTCTTCAGTCCCAATCTAAAAATTTGAGTACAAAATCCAGCAAGCAATCACGTATTTGACTGAGTGCATACCATCTCTTGACTGAGAGATTAAATGTCTCAGATAGCTCGGATATGATCTTTGAATCATCATGGTAAACCTATCAGTGACTATTCTTCATAATTTGAGCTGAAATTTCCATTATTTATAATGTATAATTGCAGACAGCTTATACAAACAAACTTAATCTTGTTCTCACTCTGACATCCTGACATGTGATATAAAGGCAGCATTACTCTGAGTGTGACAGCAAGGACCCCCAACAAAACTGGAGTCAATGGGAGTGTGAGACAAAACACTTATCTGGCTGATGAGGCATATCTAGCATAAAGGAAAATCAATGTGGTTTTTGGAGTTCAATCATCATAACTTTGGAACATCAGGCAGGATAGTTTAAAGTTTTTTCAAGTTTATTTCTTAGTATCATAAGTAAGCTTATATTAATGTTGCAATTAAGTTACTGTGAAAATCCCCTAGTCGCCACACTCCGGTGTCTGTTCGGGTACACTGAGGGAGAACTTAGCGTGGCCAATGCACCTAGCCAGTGCATCTCTGGACTATGGGAGGAAACTGGAGCACTTGAGGGAAATCCATACAGACACAGGGAGAACGTGCAGACTCCGCACAGACAGTGACCCAAGCTGGGAATCGAACCTGGGTCCTTGGTGGTATAAGACAGCAGTGTTAACCACTGTACCGCCTCACACCCAACTATCTTCAACTATATTACTTTTCCTTCATCAAAAGATGAGAAGTGTGATGCATACTGATGATTGCACAACGTGTAGTATTTTTTATTACTCTTCAGATACAGAAGTAGTTCATTCTTGCATCAAGCAAGACCTGAGTAACATTCAGGCTTGGACTAATAAGTGACAAATAACATTCACTCCACGTAAGTGACTATTGATTATGCTCAACAAGAAAGAATCTAACCTCATCTTAACATTCAATGACATCAACATCACTGAATTCCTCATTATTAACATACTGTTGACAAGACACTTAACTGAACTAGGCGTATAATCAGAATGGCTACAAGAGCAGGTCAGAGCCTGGGAATTCTGAGACAAGGAACTTATCTCCTGATTCTCCCAAATCAGTCGACTGTCTACAAAGCACAAATCAAGCGTGTGACGGAATACGCTCTTTTTGCCAAGATGAGTACAGCTCCAATAACAAGGAGTTCAACAAAGTCAGGGACGAAGCAACCCACTTGATTAGCACCCTATCCACCTCCTCAAAAATTAATTCCCTCCACCACTAATTTGCAAAAACAGCAGTACACACCATATACATATATGTTAGGTGCAGTAACTTGCCAAAGATTCTCCGACAGCACTTTCCAAACCCATCAGCTCCACAACCTGGAAGAAGAGGGCAGCAGATGCAAGGGAACACTACCAAATACCGCTTAAAGTTACTCAGCATCCTCTCGTGGAAATATATCGCTGTTTCTTCATTGGGTCAAAATCCTGGAACTCCTTTCCTAACAGCACCTCAATAGATGGACTGCTGTAGTTCAAGAAGATGGCTCACCACTTCCTTCTCATTACGCTCAGAGTTTTGCAGGCAAAATGGATGACTTGAAGATAATGAAGACACTTGGAAGTGTGATATAATCGCCATCACAAAGACATGGTTGAAAGATGGGCACAATTGGCAATTCAACATTCCAGGATATAGAATCCTCAGGTGAGACAGCAGACTAAGTAAATGAGGAGGAAGCATTGCATTATTTGTTAAGATGTCAATAACTGCAGTAAGGAGAGGTGATATGTTGGAGGGGGCATCAATGAAGCTTTGTGAGTAGTTTTGGAATAAAAATAGGGCAGCTAAATTATTAGGTACTTATTATAGACCGATCAGATAATCAGAGGGATATTGAAGAGCAAATATGTGCTCAGTGGAGGTGTGTAAAAACAATAATAATAGTATTAGTGCAAGAGTTGAATTCAACATTTCCCAACATTAACTGGGATATACATAGTATTAAGGGCTTGGGTGGAGTAGATTTCTTGAACTGTGTACAGGAGAACTTTTTAAATCAATATGTGAAGGGTACAAGAAGAGAAGGAGTTGTGCTGGATGTAATTCTGGGAAAAGATGCTGGACAGGTGGTTCAGGTCATGGTGGGCAAGCATTTTAGTGACAACAATTACAACAAAGTACAATTTAAACTTTGATAAGTTGCAAGTTTTGGATTGGGGAAAGAGCAGATTTCAGTAAAATAAGACACGATCTGGCCAAGATAGATTGGGAACAGCTACAATAGGAAAGGGTATAGGAGAGCAGTTGCAGGGAGAGGGGGACATTCAAAGAGGAAATGGGAAGAGTGCAAGCCCAACATGTCCCTTCTAGGGTGATAGGAATAACAAGCTCAGAGAACCATGGATGACCAGAGATATTCAGGATATAATAAAAAGGAAAAGAAAGTCTTTTAAAAAGTACAAAGGCAGTAAATTAGTGAAGATATTAGTGAGGTATAGAAAGTGCAAGGTGGAGCTTAAGAAAGCAATTAGGAATGCAAAGAAGGGATATGAGAAAGCTCTGGCTGATAAAAGTAGGAAAAATCCCAAGATATTCTTTAAATATATCAATGGGAAGAGGATAACCAGGAACTACAGACAGTAAGTCTCATGTCAGTAGTAAGGAAACTATTAGAGAAACTGCTGAATGAAAGCATCTATCACTTGGAGAAGCAAAGCTTGATCAGAAAGAAGTCATGCCTAACAAATTTGATTCAATTTTTAGAGGAGGTGACCAGGTGCATAGACGAGGGTAATGCAGTCAATATAATTTATATGGATTTCAGCAAAGCCTTTGACATGAAAGACCTTATAAAGAAGATAAATTAAATGGGATACAGAGTAATTTGATAAACTGGATTCAAAATTGGCTCAGTTGTAGAAGACAGGTGGTGATGACAGAAGGCTGCTTGAGTGACTGAAAGCCAGTATCCAATAACATACCACAGGGATCTGTATTTGGTGCCCTATTATTTGTCATTTATATAAATGACATTGATGACTATGTGGAGATTAGAATTAGTAAATTTGCGGATAACAGAAAAACTGAATAGGTGGCTAACAATGAAGCGGACTATCTTGGGCTACAAGAAGATATAGACAGAATGATCAATTGGGCAGATAAGCAGCAGATGGAATTTAGCCCTGAAAAGTGTGAGGTGATACACTTTGAAAGGAGTAAGTTGACAAGAAAGTATTCAATGAATGGTAGGACACTAAGAAGTCCTATGGAACAAAGAGACCTTCGCCAGTTTGTCCACAGACCTCTGAAGGCTCAAGGGCATGTTAGTAGGGTGGTGAAAAAAGCATATGAGACACTGCCTTTATCAATCAAGGTATAGATTACAAAAGCAGGGAAGTCATGTTGGAGTTGTATAGAACTGTACTGAGACCACAGCTGGAGTACTGTGTGCAGTTCTGATCGCCACATTATAAGAAGGATGCCATTGTGATAGAGGGGGTGCAGAGGGGATTCACCAGGATGCTATCTGGGAAGGAAAGTTTAAGTTGTGAAGAGAGGTTGAGTAGGCTTGGTTTGTTTTCACTGGAGAATGAGGGGCAACCTGATCGAGGTACATAAGATTATGAGAGACATGGACAGAGCAGATAAGGAGCAGCTGTTCCCCATAGTTGAAAAGTCTGTCACAAGTGGATATACGTTTAAGGTGAGGGGCAGGAGGTTTAGTGGGGAATGTGAAGAAAAACATTTTTATCCAGAGGCTAGTGACGGTCTGGAATGCGCTGCCTAGGAATGTGGTAGAGATGGGTTGCCTCACATCCTTTAAAAAATATCTGGACAAACACTTGGCTCACCATAACATTCGGGGCTATGGGCCAAGTGCTGGCAGATGGGATTAGGTGGAGTTCAGGTGTTTCTAATGGTGTAGACTCAATGGGCAAAGGGCATCTTCTGTGCTGTATGGTTCTATGATTCTCAAGGACAATTAGGAATGTCAGCAATATTCACATCCAGTACAAACAACAGTGCGCAGAAAAAGAAATCATGAAGCTGCAGATCATGATTGTCCACATTGTGCAACAAATGCTGAAATTGCCAGCAACACCTGCATCATATGAAAGAGTAAAAACATTTTATAATCTCTGAGAGAGGCTGACTTTGAAATCAGTCTTCATTGCTGTAAGTGCTGTAGTGAAGTAAATTGCCAACAAAAATATTGTTTTTATAAAATAATGATCCAATGTCAAAGTGGATGTGATATGTAAAATCAATTTTTTGCATTTTATTTTCTTTGAAGCAGAAACAATTCTTTCCATGAGGAATGCAAACAAGTACGTACTTTTCAGAAATGTCATTGCTGCTTGATTACAATGTCACTCAGCCGGAGGTTGGCAATCTGCCATTAGAAACATCTAATCGCTGTACTTTTTCAGGCAATGTGAATGGCTGCCAATTGAATGGAGTGTCTTGGACTTGCAATAGATTAACTAAATTAAACTAAAGGATTAATGTATCATCAATGGAACGGCAGCTGTTCCTGTGATTTAAAACTTTTGTACTTGGCTTTCAGAGATTGGAATCTGTAAATTAAGAAAAATGTAGATAAAAGAATATGAATAGCATAATCAAAACTATTTGTCTCAGGGATTATGAAACCAAAAATATCCATGAGCGTCGACTTGATCTAATTTCATGGCAATTTTAAATTCAGCTGAAAAACATTTGTTCTACTGAAATGAGGTCACAAAAATGCTCTTGCATCAAGTGAACGGACCTACGGATCTGCGTTGATTTTAGCTATAATTTTCAAACATTGAATAGAAACTAGGAGCAGGAATAGGCTGTTAATCACTACTGAAAATCAAACCATCCCCTCCAGGAATATCTCATCTCTTCTGGACATTGTCACTGTCTAACCTCCAAGCTCAGAGAACAAGAAGCAGGATATTCAGCCTTTGAGCCTATGCCACCATTCAATATGATCATGGCTGATCCTCTATCTCAATGCCTTGTTTGGAAATGGAAAGGTACGACACAGCATTGTCCCTCTAGAGTGAAAGCAAAGAGTAATAAGCACAGTATTACTCTTTGATCAGCGATATTCGGGGTACAATGAGTTGGAAAAGGAAGCTTTTAGCAGGTACTCGGGGAGCAAAGCAGTGGAGGCATTAGTGGAGTATTGAAAGTGTAGGGTGGATCTTAAGAAAGCAATTAGGAAAGAAAAGAGGGGATTTGAGAAAGCTGTGGGTAGTAAAAGTCTGGAAAATCCAAAGATAAGGTGCCACAGTGGCACAGTGGTTAGCAATGCTGCCTCACAGCGCCAGAGGCCAAGGTTCAGTTCCAGTCTTGGGTGACTGAGTTTGCACATTCTTCCCTGTCTGCTTGGGTTTCCTCAGGTGCTGCAGTTTTCTCCCAGAGTCCAAAGATGTGAAGGTCAAGTGGATTTTCTATGCTAAATTGTTCTTTAATGTCCCAAGAAGGGTACGTATATCAATGGGAAAAAGGATAACCAGCAAAAGGTTAGGGCCCATTCAGGAGCAAAGGGGCAATCTGTGGATGGAGCCAGAGGACGTTGCTAGAGTGTTGAACAAAATACGTTCATTTTCATCCCAGAGAATGAGGATGAAGGTATGGAATTCAGGGAGATAAACTATGAAGTTCTTGAGCCAATTGATCCAGGGAAGGACAAGATATTGAAGCTGTCGGCAAACTTAAAACTGGACACATCTTCAGATCTGGATGAATTCTGTCCTAGACTACCTTGGGAAGCAACAGAGGAGATGACAAGGGCTCTGACTCAAATTTTCAACTCTTCTCTGGCCACGGAAAAAGTGCTTGCGGAGAACAGCTAACGTAGCTTTCTGATTTTAAGAAAGTTGTAGAGATAAGCCAGGGAATTACAGATCACTGAGTCTTATGTCAGTAGTAAGAAAACTACTGGAGAAAATTCTGAAGGACAGCATTATATTCCACCTGAAGAGGCAAGGCTTGGTCAGGAATAGTCAAGATGGCTTTGTGCCCAACAAATT
The DNA here is from genome assembly GCA_024679065.1 of Sphyrna mokarran. NCBI lineage: Eukaryota > Metazoa > Chordata > Chondrichthyes > Carcharhiniformes > Carcharhinidae > Sphyrna > Sphyrna mokarran. The sequence goes on along the minus strand of JAGIQG010000007.1, from coordinate 111,049,880 downwards.
TGATTGCATTTTTTGAAGAGATAAGCAGATGAGTGCAGTTGATATAATTTAAATGGGTTTCAGCGAGGTCTTTGACAAGATCCCACTAAAACTAAGATCCCACTAAAGACTAAAAGATAATACAAATGCACATGGGATGCAGGGTAATTTGATAATTTGATGAGATGGAATCGACTCTATTGTAGGAGATATAAGGTGATGATAGAAGGCTACTTTAGTGACTAGAAGCCAGCATCTAGTAGTGGAATCTGGGTCTGTTATTATTCGTCATTTATATAAATGACATAGATGACTATGTGGGGAGTAGAATTAGTACGTTTGTGGATGGAATGAAGATTGGCCAGGTGATTAACAGTGAGATTAGCTGTTTTCGGGTACAAGAAGAAATGAACACAATGGTCAGATGGGTGGATAAGTGGCAGATGGAACTTAACCCTGAACTTTGGAAGGAGTAATTTGACAAGGAAGTATTCAATGGCGTGACACTAGGAAATTCTGTGGAATACAGGGATCTTGCCTGTTTGTCCATATATCTCTGCAAATGAAGGGCATATTAGTAGAGTGATGAAAAAGGCATATGTATAGTTTTCTTTATCAATCAAGGCATACATTACAAAAGTAGGGGTATCATTTTGGAGTGTATAGAACTTTTGTGAGGCCATGGCTGGAGATCTGTGCGCAGTTCTGGTCGCCAAATTATAGGAAGGATGTGATTGTACTGGATGGGGCACACAGGAAATTCACCAAGATGCTGCTTGGGAAGGAGCATTTAGATTAGAGGTTGAATAGGCTTGGGTTGTTTCCATTGGAGCAGAGAAGACTGAGGGATGACCTGATCGAGGTGTACAAGATTATGAAGGGCTTGGGAGTTGGTAAGGAGCAGCTATTCTTATTGAAGGGTCAGTCACAAGGGGATATAGGTTCAAGATAATTTGGGATGGTTGAGGAAAATATTTTTACTCAGAGGGTGGTGAGGGTCTAGAATGTGCTGCCTGCGAAGATGGTAGAGGTAAGTTGCTTTACATCCTTTAAAAGGTATCTGGATGAGCACTTAGCACATCATAAATTTAAGGCTGTGGGCCAAGTGCTGATAAATGAAATTAGGTTGGAGGTCAGGTGTTTCTCATGTGTCACTGACTCATAAAATCCTACAATACAGAAGGAGGCTGTTTGGCCCATCAAGCTGGAACTGACCACAATCCCACACAGGCCCTATCCCTATAAACCTAAACATTTACGCTAGCTAGTTTCCCTGACACTAAGGAGCAAATTAGCATGTCCAATCCACCTAACCTGCATATCTTTGAACTGTGAGAGGAACCAGAGCTAACCCGGAGGAAATCCACACAGACATGGAGAGAATGTGCAAGCTCCACACAGACAGTGACCTGAGGTCAGGAATTGAACCTGCGTCCCTAGTGCTATGAGACAGCAGTGCTAATCACTGTGCCACCCCATGCCATGTTCGGACAGATTCAGTGGACTGGAGGACTCCTTCTGCACTGTGAGATTCTATGATTGATTAAATTGTATTCATTGAGAAATTTAAACAGCATGGAACATTTTTCACACCCAAATAAACATGTGATGCATAATTTGGATTGGTAAGAATTCAGCCTAAGCCCAAATAGGCATCTGATGGAAAATGGGTAATATCTTCAATTGAACAAGAGTAAAATAAATCAAAACATTTCCTGATGTAAAAGTTGCAATAGTTTTCATGTGCTTCCAACAACAACTTGCATTTAAATATGTATAAAATGTCCTCGATGCTTTACAGAAGAGTTATGAACCAAAATTTGACCACAGGCTTCATAAGCTTATATTTAGATGGGTGATGAAAAGCTTAGTCAAGAGAGTTTGGTTTTGGGGAGTATGAAAAAAGAAAAGCTGAATGATAGAACATAGAACATTACAGCGCAGAACAGGCCCTTCGGCCCTCGATGTTGCACCGACCAATCAAGAAAAAGCAATGACCCTCTAACCTAAACCATTCCCTTTTCATCCATAAACCTATCCATTGACCTCTTAAACGCCCCCAAACTTGGCACATCTACAACTGCAGCAGGCAGGGCATTCCATACCCTAACCACCCTCTGGGTAAAGAACCTACCTCAGACATCCGTCCTATAACTACCACCCCTTAATTTAAAGCTATGTCCCCTCATGCTAGCTTTCTCCATCCGAGGAAAAAGACTATCACTGTCCACCCTATCTAAACCTCTAATCATCTTATATGTTTCGATAAGGTCTCCTCTTAGCCGCCTCCTTTCTAACGAAAACAACCTCAAATCCCTCAGCCTCTCTTCATAAGACCTGCCCTCCATACCAGGCAACATCCTGGTAAACCTCCTCTGCACCCTCTCCAATGCCTCCACATCTTTCTTATAATGTGGGGACCAGAACTGTACACAATACTCCAAATGCGGCCACACCACAGTTTTGTACAGTTGCAACATGACGTTGCAGCTCCGAAATTCAATCCCCCTACCAATAAAAGCCAAGAGTCCAAAACTGATGGAGTGATTTAGCAAGGGAAATCCAAGCTATAGGGCCAGGCTTTAGGAGGCACAACTATCAATTCAATGACTGAAATTGAGGACGGTTAAGAAGTTGGTATTTGAGCAGAGCACGGATCTGAATGTTATACGGCTGGAGAAAATTACAAAAGGTGAAGCCAGTCTATGGAGGGATTTTAAAGACAATTATGGTAGTATTAAAATTAATGCTTTGCCAATTCCACAGTCAATGCAGATCAGCACTCAGAGAGTGACAGGAGCCACAAACATGGTTTGAATTACATTATGGGTGAATATCTGAAGGAGCTGAGATTAATGGAATTTCTGAAATTTATGTAACGTTGGTAGACAGTTAGAGGAATAATCAAGTTTAATGGTAACAAAGGCAGAATGAATGTTGCAGCAGCAAATCAACTGAGGCATGAAGGAGACAAAGATGTTGTGAAGGTTAAAGTAAGTTTGAGGATAAGAATGTTGGATGTTCAGCTTCAGGTCAAATAGGATGTCAAGGTTGTGAATGATATGGTTCAACATCAGGCAGTGGTCAAGAACAATAGAGTGAATGGCTCGGGAATAGCACTTGCGGTGATTTAGCATTCTAATAGTTAATTGGGTAAAATTTCTGATCATCTGATACAGAATGTTAAACAAGCACAGTAACAATGTGCTCAGAGGGTGGTGAGTGAATGGAATTGGCTGCCGTCGGTGGTGGTCGAGGCGAACTCGCTGAGGTCTTTTAAAAGACTTCTGGATGAGTATATGGGATCCAATGGGATTGGGGTTATAGATAGGTCTATGGCTGGGTAGGTTTTGATGTGTTCGGCACAACTTGTGGGCCGAAGGGCCTGTTTGTGCTGTAGTGTTCTATGTTCTATGTAACAAATCAGAGTCAGTGCAGAGGGTCCAAAGTAATTGGTATAATAGGCAGAAATTCTCCCCACAGAAAACTAAGTGCCAAAACAGCAAGAATAATGGAGTGGTCCGTGCCGGTTTCTCAGAGCATCTCACACGGCAATCATCCCTCTCTCAGTCTCCTTTTTGCTCATTGTGAGTTTTGCATCAATGCCAGCTGGGTGTGGGAAGGGGCTAAACCTGTCAGAACACTCGGTCACTGTTGCATAAGGGCACCACAATCTCACAGTGCACTGAGAAATCCCCTCCCTCCCCCAGAGATATCAGGACCCCCATCATCGGCAGCATGTCTCCTCACCCTCTCCCCGACACAGGGCACGGGGTCCTCCTGACATGCTCTCTGACCTGCACCCTCATCATGACTCCTGACATGCCTCCACACTCCTGACATGCCTCCACACTCCCATTATGATCCTTGGTATGATCTACCCCTGTATGACCTTGACATGATCCACCCTCTGCAAGACCCCTCTATTGCACCTTCTGTGATAGTCTTCTTGCAAAGGCCCCATCGTAGCCTCACTGTCCTAGGACCCACTCAAGTCTCACCTTTTTGGCACTGCTTCGTCACATTGGTGATGCCTGACACCACCAGGATGTCCAGTGGCCCCTGCTGGTATGTCTGCTGGGCCCTGCCAATCTGCCTCTGAGCTTCCCAGCATGACCACTATGCCAGGTCTCCATTAATAGAGACCAGTACTGATTCTCACTGTTATCATGCCTCATCTGAAGGTCGAAGATTCCGTATGCTGGGTGCTCATAGGATCATAGAATCCCTAAAATATAGAAAGAGGGCATTCTGCCCATCGAGTTTGCACTAATAGATTATTTTACCCTGGCTCTCTCCCCCACCCTATCCCTGTAATCCCACACATTTACCTCACTAATCTTCCTAACCTACATATCATGGGACACTGAGGGGTAATTTAGCAAGTCCAATCCACCTAATCTCCACATATCTGAAAGGGCTAGGCACATTTAAATGCTAGTCTAAATATGCTAATTGGTCTTATGCCTTTTTAGGTCACAATCCGGTTGGAAAGGAGCTGGGACCGATTCCAAACTGATTGCAAACTAGATGTGAAACTGAGTTTTAGGCTCGCACACTGTTTTCCCAGATCGGTGCAATTTGCACAAGACGCGGTAATGTGAAAAAATCGCCCGTGTCTTCATCTGATGCTCCTGGGGACAACATTGTTAATAAACTTCTTTTAAAGAGGTACTTACTGAATATGCTATGCACAATTTATTTGTTAATTATGTTAGCAGGTCTTTATTGAAGCTTTTAATGTGATTAGTCTGCATTGTTATTCAAGATTTAATAAGAATAAAATTAAAATGACAGTTTTATTGACACAAGCACGAATACTTGAAATATTTGGAGAATAATTGATGATATTTCAATAAAGTTAACACATATACCTGAATTCAAAGCCGTAAATAGCTGAGAGTACCCAATCTAATTTGTTGTTCACTATCTCATAAATTTACACAAATATTAAGCAATTCACAAACTTTCCATTATGCACATTTCCTGTAAACCTTTCCATGATGATGACTAACCATCAACTTGATTTAGGAGACGATCTTCACAAATGTGAGCTGCATTTATGCAACAAATTACTGAACTAAATATTCAATGTTTGATTATTTAAAGGATTCGTTCAAGATAAAAATAATTGGTGTAATCCTTTCTGAGATCATAAACCCCATTGTAAAATGATTTTAGGCACTGGACTGTTTAAAAAAAAACTGTTAAAATGTATTGCCAAGCTATAAACCAGTCTAATGACATAATTGGATGTTATTTTTTTTAAAGACATAGAAACATAGAAGATAGGAGCAGGAGGTGGCCATTTCAATAAAGTTAACATAAATACCTGAATTCAAAGCCGTAAATAGCTGAGAGTACCCAATCTAATTTGTTGTTACACAAAACTCTCAGTTCACTATCTCATAAATTTACACAAATATTAAGCAATTCTCTGCCATCATTATGATCATAGCTGACCATCCAATTCAATAACATAATCCTGCTTTTTCCCCATAACGTTTGATTCCATTTGCCTCAAGTGCTATATCCACCAGCCCTTGAATACATTCAATATTTTGGCATCAACAACTTCCTATGGTAATGAATTCCACAGGCTCACCACTCTAGGTGAAGGAATGTCTCCTCATCTCTAAACTAAATGGTCTACCCTGAATCCTCAGATTGTGACCTCTGGTTTTGGGCTCCTCCACCATTGGGAATATCCTCTCTGCATCTACCCCATCTAATCCTGTTAGAATTTTATAAGTTTCTATCAGAACCCTCCCTCATTCATCTGAACTTTAGCGAAAACAATCCTACTCCAGTCAAATCTGTCCTCATACATCAGTCCTGCCTTCTCCAAAATCAGCCTGATAAATCTTTGGTGCACTCACTCGAGAGAAAGGACATCCTTCTTCACTTGTGCTTCAAAACTTGCCACTCCTCTAGCCTAGCTCTTCCAGTACTGTTACAACACTGGCATTCACCTGACAATGTGGAAAATTGATATATCTTGCATACAGAAAACAGAACATATCCAACTGGGCTAATTACTTCCCCCACCTTTCACCTGATGGGCTTTCCGTAACACTACTCGTATCCAAGTCCCTAAAAAGACCCTCTCGCCAGCCCATAAATAAAACTCCAAGACCAACACCATTACAAAAGACCTCCCACCAGCCCTCTACCTGGCCTACCCTTGACCTTCCTTCCCGCTGTGCCCTTGAATCAATAAGAAAAGCCAGGAAGCATTTCTCTCCTTTACCTCCACACGCTCCCCACAACATACACAAGGACGTAAGTCATCCAGGCCTGGAGACTTATTCACTGCCAACCCCCAAAAGAAGCCAAGAGCCCGCTACCCGCATAAAATATCACAAGGCAAAAAGAAATGTCCTCTCCCAAAAAAACACCAGGAATGAAACACAAGGAACTGACCAAGGAAGTAAAAGGGTTTCTCATGCAGAGCATAAATGGTCACAATAGAGATTCAAAAGCAGAACCAAAAAACCAAACACCTCCCACCCAAGCTAAACAAAAGATGCACTCCATCCTCTAACCCCAGAAATAAAGAAGGAGTAAACACAAAATGGGAAACACATCACACAATCTCCCTATTACTCACGAATTGGAAGGGAGAGCCAATGAGCTGCAAAAGCTTCCTGTCACTCTAGGACAGGAAGGGGTGGGATTTAGGCCCATATACCAGACAGGTACAGAGGGGGAACTTGTTTACCCACAGAGGTAGCAAGGAACAGAAACAGAACACACAACACTCTCACCCCAAAACTGCTGGAGGGGACAGGATTTGAAAAGGGCCATGAAAAGAATACAAAGCAAAGGACAGCAAGATCAACTCTCTCTTCCCTTGAGAAAGTGCAAGGAAGAGCGAAACTGGTTGGGATGCCAGCTAAATAAGCAATAGTAAACTCCATTTTGGAGAGGAAAGGCAAGAATGGCCAGATACTATTCACAGCCAGACCTGCATGTGGGATGAATGGAAGCTAAATGAACTTCAGTTGGACCTGGTTTTGACCTTCAGCAACCCTAGGAAAAGTGAATGTATTACATCCACAGAAAAATAAAGACTCTCAGACAGTGTCCTAGACACGATCTGTGGATCGATAAAGGTTCACCTTAATCAATGGGAATAATCCTAAATACATAGAACATAGAACATTACAGCACAGAACAGGCCCTTCGGCCTTCGATGTTGCGCCGACCAATAAAAAAAGCAATGCCCCTCCAAACTAAACCATTCCCTTCTCTTCCGTATACTTATCAACTAACCTCTTAAACGCCACCAAACTTGGTGCATCTACAACTGCTGCAGGCAGGGCATTCCACTCCCGAACCACCCTTTGGGTAAAGAACCTGCCTCTGATATCCGTCCTATAACTATCACCCCTTAACTTAAAGCTGTGTCCCCTCGTGCTAGCTTTTTCCATCCTAGGAAAAAGGCTATCACTGTCCACCCTATCTAAACCTCTAATCATCTTATATGTTTCGATCAGGTCCCCTCTTAGCCTCCTCCTTTCTAACGAAAACAACCTCAAATCCCTCAGCCTCTCATCATAAGACATGCCCTCCATACCAGGCAACATCCTGGTAAACCTCCTCTGTACCCTCTCCAATGCCTCCACATCTTTCTTATAATGTGGGGACCAGAACTGCACACAATACTCCAAGTGCGGCCGCACTAGAGTTTTGTACAGTTGCAACATGACGTTGCGGCTCCGAAATTCAATCCCTCTACCAATAAAAGCCAAGACTCCATATGCCTTCCTAACAACCTTCTCGACCTGACTGCCTACTTTCAGGGATCTATGCACATACACACCAAGATCCCTCTGTTCATCTAGACTACTAAGAATCCTACCATTTGCCCTATACTCTACACATTTATTATTTCTGCCATAGTGCATTACCTCACACTTTTCCACATTAAACTCCATTTGCCACCTCTCGGCCCAGCTCTGCAACTTGTCCAAGTAATACATAGGAACCTAACAAAATAATCCACTTGGAAAAGTGTAAACCCTTAAAACAAAAATATAAATCTGTAACATTTCAAACGAGATATAAAATGGAGGACATACTGGCCGCATGGCGACTCTGCACAGGCAAGCCTCGGTAAAACACAAATCTTTAAGTATTTGATCACCAAAAGAACAGGACAATCCTGAACCAAGTTAGTTTGTTGCAACTAACAAAAGAGCTCTCCCTTAAAAATGCAAATGTCTATGCTCCTTGAGCAACGCAAAGAACCCTGGACACAGGGTAACTTAACATCACTGACAAAAGGAACTCTCCGAAGAAAGATAACAACTCACCGCTGGATCAATTTAAAATAATATGCTATATGTGAAATCATTTTTTCGTGGGCTGCCTTTCAGCGCCAGGGACCAAGGCTGAATTACTGTCTTGGACCACTATGTGGCATCTGCATGTTCTCCCCATGTCTATGTGGGTTTCCTTTGGGTACTCTGGTTTACTCCCATGCTCAAAAGATGTATAGGTTAGGCAAATTGGCCATGATAAATTCTTCCTCAGTGTACCCTTCAGTTGGCAGATCCAGAAGTGATCTGTCGGCTGTTTGGTCTGGGCTGGTCCAGGGCACTCAGCTGTTGGGGCAGGGGTGGTTTTGTAAGAATAACTTCAAACTGCTCTGCACTAAATTCCATCTGCCGCATATCTGTCTATTCCATAAGTTGTCTACATCCTTCTAAAGTTTAACACTTGATCCCCCTCATAGTTCATGACACTTTCAAGTTTTGTGATACCTATACATTTTAAAAATGTGCATTGAACATCAAAGTCTGGGGGGGGGGCAGGGGGTAGTCTTATGAAAAATATTCCAAGTCTGGAATGAGTATGAAAATGTAAGCGTTTCTGATCCATTTTGTCAGTTATTCTAAACCTGGTATCTTATGCACATAGAGCAGAACAAAAATCTCAAAATCTGATGCTCACGACTAGGAAGAGGGAGCATGGCTTAAGTTATCTGAAATCCAGCTGATAGCAGCAAACGGTGCAATTGCACAAATACAGGTATCTGCTGTTTCAACTGGCCTCCGTCGCCTAAAACAGGAATTCTTCCCTACCCCAGCTACCGCAAGAACCCGCAGTCAATTGACCTTCGTGACCGTCTCCCCATTATCTCTCTTCCCTCTTGGATTGATCTCTCCCTCACACCGGTCTCAAATGCAGAGTGGCAGTGGCCCCCATCATCATCAATCGGTCTGCCCCTAGCTTTCTCCCCTGTTTGGCCCTATCCCTGAAAGGCCCCAACCCTATGAACACTGCCCAATGAGCACCGGCAGGGTGCCAGTTTGACATTGCCCAAGGGACACCTGCATTGCCCCTGATCTCCTGGGGATGCCTCAAAAGCCTCTAGGTCTACTGGCAAAGTCATCATGCCTGGTCCCTGTCGGTGGGGACTAGCTGTGATGCACACCAGAGAGATCCTCCCACCCCCAGTGAGGCCACACAAGATGACCCAGGCTCGAAATGTTGGCCCTATTCTCTCTCCACAGAGGTTGTCAAACCTGCTGAATTCTCCAGAATTTTTTGTTTTATTTCAGATTCCAGCACGTGCAGTATTTTGCCTTTAGTACGGGTCTTGAATTATTCATTCTCAAAGTTTGTTCCTAGCACTGAGTTTAAACTGACTGTCCTGTAGCTGTCTGTCTCATACTAATACCTTTTGTAGAATCAAGATAAAAACTTGCACCTCTCTAGTCCTCTAACACCACACCTTTATGTGCCTCTGCAATTTCCACTTCAACTTCTTTTTATATCCTTTGTTGCATCCCTAAACTTCCTGGTGACTCATCAAGTCTGAGTATATTCAGCCCATCTAATATATCTTCTTTATCAAATTTCAACCCACCAATTGTCTCAACTCCCTTGTGGCATCTTCTTCTTTAGTAAAAAAAAATTCTCACGTATTACCTCACGGGCCCATGTCTTTTAGGTCAAAAATTATCCTTTAGGTCAATAATTGGCGCAAGCCCTCCTATTGCCAGCCATTTACTATTTTCATGCCTATGTGGAGGGAAATGGAATAACTTTCTCCCTCTTTTCACCTTTGACTGCCCACAACAATATGCATTTTAAAGAAGGAATTGAAGGCTGTGATTTTAAAGAATAGATATGAATAATTTTTCTCATGAATTTAAATCAAAAAGAAGAAAGAGTTTTATTTTCACAACATCCAAAATATAAACACCTAACCTCCCCGCCCAACACCCAGTACTCTCTCTCGTACACAAAACAAGATGATTTCTAAAGATGATTTCTAAAGACAGAACACACGTAAATTACCATAGAATAAAAATACACAGATCTCTTGTTTATATAGTCCTTAAAAGGGTAGTTAAAATATTACAGGCCTGAAGGGTTATCTCTGGTTTACTGGAGACAATGAAGCTTGGAAACTTCTTGCTCTCTCTGTGGAAATTATAGCTGAGCTCCTGGAGTCTGGAAACATAATTTTGCAGCTGACACAATTAAGCCCCTCTTCTCTGCCCAAGGTGACTTTTGAAGCAGGATCATTTTTTGTGCTGTTTGAGAAATTAATTCCGTCTAGCATTCATAATTCAAGCTCACTTGCTGGACTGTCCTTATGGACTAATAATTATGGACTTCTTACACAAAACAAAACAAATCTCCATTATGTACTGTGACCATTATTCCACATATGTACAGAAAAAAACAATGAATAGTCAGACAAATTATTCCAATTATCAATTATTACAGTCAATTGGTGTCTCCTCTCATATGGATAAAGAAAGGCTACAATGAATGTGGGGGATCTCAGGATAATAGGATGCAATCACAAGCACATGCTACACATCCTCCAATAGGACAACAGAAACAGCACTACAAAATATTATCCCCTAGTGGGATAATATATCATCATCCGGGGGCCAGGATCTCCAAACAACGAAAGGATAAACAAGAAGAAGGGGAACCGCAGGATACCATTAAGGGTGCTTCATGTTGTGTGTCACTGTACACTGTCAGATACAGGGATTAGTAAGCCAAGGATTCGTATACCTCGCCTAGTCTTGTAACATTACAAACATCTCTCCTCTCCAACCATATCAGAGGCACAAATCAGGCTCCACATCACTGAAACTATTTTCCACTCAGGAAACCTCACTAACAAGAGGAATAACAATCGTCAAGACACCCATCAACAGGGTATCTGAGAGAGATATGACCCTCCACCTCCCGCCAAGACAAGGAAAACCCTCCAGGATTAATTGTAACAAATTAAAGCCTATATCAACACTTGAAAGAGGAAGCCCCAGAGAGAGGGACGCATCAGGATTATTCAATAAACACACACCGCTTTTTAAAAGTAGTGTCCATCTCCCAAAAATGGGTGACACAATAGCACGGTGGTTAGAACTGCTGCTTCACAGCTCCAGAGACCTGGGTTCGATTCTTGGCTTGGGTCACTATCTATGTGGAGTTTGCACATTCTCCTTATGTCTGCAAGGGTTTCCTCCAAGTGCTCAGGTTTCCTCCCACAGTCCAAAGATGTGCAGGTTAGGTTGATTGGCCATGCTAAAATTGCCCCCCTCCCCCTTAATGTCCTGAAATACGTAGAAGGATTATTTGATAAAATATGTAGAGATATGAGGGTAGGGCCTGGGTGAGATTGTAGTCAGTGCAGACTCGATGGGCTAAATGGCCTCTTTCTGTACTGTAGGATTTCTATGATGTGATACTTCTGTGAAGTTCTAAGCTTTATGGGTTTATAGTATGGCTGAAACACACTCTATGATCGTTTACTCCTCTCTGCTCAATCGTAGTGTACATGGACTTTAGCAAGGCGTTTGATAAGGTCCCCCATGCAAGGCTTCTGGAGAAGGTGAGAGGGCATGGGATCCAAGGGGCTTTGGCCTCGTGGATCCAGAACTGGCTTGCCGGCAGAAGGCAGAGAGTGGTTGTGGATGGGTCTTGTTCTGCATGGAGGTCGGTAACTAGTGGAGTGCCCCAGGGATCTGTTCTGGGACCCCTGCTGTTTGTCATTTTCATAAATGACCTGGATGAGGAAGTGGAGGGATGGGTTAGTAAGTTCGCCAACGATACAAAGGTCGGTGGTGTTGTGGATGGTCTGGAGGGATGTCAAAAGTTGCAGCGGGACATAGACAGGATGCAAGACTGGGCGGAGAAGTGGCAGATGGACTTCAACGCAGATAAATGTGTAGTGGTCCATTTTGGCAGGAATAATGGAATGAAGGAGTACAATATAAGGGGTAGGAGTCTTAGCTGTGTTGTAGAGCAGAAGGATCTTGGGGTCCGGGTCCATAGGACTCTTAAATCGGCCTCGCAGGTGGAGGAAGTGGTCAAGAAGGCGTACGGTGTACTGGCCTTCATTAATCGAGGAATAGAGTTTAGGAGTCAGGAGGTAATGATGCAGCTCTATAAGACCCTTGTCAGACCCCACTTGGAGTATTGTGCGCAGTTCTGGTCGCCTCACTATAGGAAGGATGTAGAGGCTATTGAGAGAGTGCAGAGGAGATTTACGAGGATGCTGCCTGGATTGGGAGGCAGGCCTTATGAAGATAGGTTGAGGGAGCTGGGACTCTTCTCACTGGAGAGACGTAGGTTGAGAGGCGACCTGATAGAGGTTTATAAAATGTTGAGAGGAATAGATAGGGTGGACTCTCAGAGACTATTTCCCCGAGCTGAAATGGTCACTACGAGAGGACACAGATTTAAGGTGCAGGGAAGCAAATACAGAGGGGATGTTAGGGGTAAGTTTTTCACTCAGAGGGTGGTGAGTAAATGGAACCGACTGCCATCGGAGATTGTGGAGGCAAACTCACTGGGGTCTTTTAAAAGACTTCTGGATGAGTATATGGAAATGAATGGGATAGGAGGTTATAGATAGGTCTGTGGATTGGTAGATATAGATGTGATCGGCGCAACTCGTGGGCCGAAGGGCCTGTTTGTGTTGTATTGTTCTATGTTCTATGTACATTAGAATAATTGAAGTGCCCCATTATAACCACTCAAAATCTTGCACTTCTCTACAATTTCCTTGAAAATTTGCACTTTCACATTTTTCTCACTAGTTGGTGGCCAATAGAATTCACCATGTAATTATATTTCCATACTTCCTAACACTAGCAAAATAATTCTGTCCTTGGCCTTATATAATACATTCTATTTCTTGCATTGCAGTATCCCAAAGTTTTAATACTGCTACTTCTCTTTACCTTTACTGAACACCTGGTTTCTAGTAATTTTTAGTATCTTGTTTTGAGCAAGGTCTCTGTTATCACTGCAATATCATATTGCCATGTGGTTATTTGGGCCTGCAGCTCACTAACCTTTCTGATCACACTCTAGACATTCACATAAATATACACTAACCCTCATTTTAATTGTTATTATCTTCCGTTTTACAGTGACTTCATCTATTACCTTATTATTCCCTACATTAATGCAATTTGTTACTCCCAATTCTCTTGGTGTTCCCTGGTTTCTCATACTCCTGTGAACTTATTTTAAACTCTATCCAATTGCACTAAACAAATTGGTCATTGCTCTGTTTTGTGAAACCCGTCTGGCTGGTTTAATTCAAACCCATGTCCATGAATTTAAAGCCCCACTCCTGCATTATCTCTGTAGCCACATATTTATTTGATTTACCTTCCTATTTTCACAGTGACTTTATTGCAGTGTTAAAATAAGTCTATTTGTAACAATAATAAATAAACTTAAACTATTTCTAACTGTAGGAATGTGATTGATTTAGAATACTCCATAGTCAAGGAGAAGATAGGCATTTCTGTAACTGGCATTATGAGTCCTGCATGGTGTGTTGCCTCTTTAGTGCATCGATAAAGGCTATGATGTAGAGAATTCTGAATATTATGCAGGGGAAAGGGAATAAACCAGAGGGTGGGGTACACATTGTTACAAATGACACAGAGAAGCCTCTTCAGTATTTCGGGAGCAATGAAAAAAGCTAAAAACATAGAAACACAAAGCAGAGGCAGGCAATTTGGCCCATTGAGCCTGCTCCACTATTCATTACAATTATAGCTGATTATCAAATTCAATATCGTGATCTCCCCCTCCTCCCTCCCCATATCATTTGGTCTCTTTAAACCAAGGGCTATATATAATTTCTTCTTGAAATCAAACAATTTGGCCTTAACTATTTTCTGTGGCTGTGAATTCCACATATTCGTCACTCCCTGCGTGAAGAAATTTCTCCTCACCTCGTGTAGATGTGTAGACAGTTTGAGTCATGTTGAGATCAAAAAGGAGGAAGTATTGGGGTTCTTGAGAAACATTAAGGTAGACAAGTCCTCAGTATCTGATGAGATATACCCCACAATATTGAGAGAGGCAAGGGAAGAAATTGCTGGAGTTTTGAGAGAAATCTTTGTGTTCTCACTGGCTACCAGGGAGGTCCTAGAGGATTGCAGAATGGAAGGGTGTGTTTTTGAATAGAGGGCTGTGACAATTGATGTTCCTCAGGGCTCAGTGCTGGGACCTTTGCTGTTGGTAATATATATATAAATGATTTGGAGAAAAATGTAACTGGATTGATATAGTAAGTTTGTGGATGACACAAAGGTTGGTGGATTTGCAGATATGACCATCAGAGGATACAGCAGGACAAAGGTTACTTAGAGTCTTGGGCGGAGAAATGGCAGATGCAGTTTAATCTGGACATATGTGAGGTAATGCACTTTGGAAGGCCTAATACAGATAGGAAATGACAGAACCTTTAAAACTATTGATAGGCAAAGGGATCTGTGGGTACAGATACACAAGTCACTGAAAGTGGCAATGAAAGTGGAAAAGGTAGTCAAGAAGGCATATGACATGTTTTGCCTTCATCAGCTGGAGTATTGAATTCAAAAAGTCAAGTCATCTAGCTTTATAGAATCTTAGTTAGACTGCACTTGAAATATAATGTTCAAATCTGGTCACCACACTAGCAGAAGAATGTGGAGGTTTTGGAGAGGGTACAAAAAAGATTTACCAGGATGTTGCCTGGTATGGAGGGCATTAGCTATGAGGAGAGGTTGGAGAAACTTGCTCTCACTGGAGTGATGGAGGTTGAGGGGAGACCTGATAGAAGTCTATAAGATTATGAGAGGCATGGACAGAGTGGATAGTCAGAAGCTTTGTCCGAGTGTGGAAGAGTCAATTACTAGGGGCACAGGGTGTAAGCTGCGAGGGGCAAGGTTTAAAGAAGGTGTACAAGGCAGATTTTTTACATAGACTATTGGCTGCCTAGAACTTGTTGCTGGGCAAGTTAGTGGAACTGGATATGGTAGTGACTTTTAAGGATTGTCTTGACAAGTACATGAATTTTTTTTGTTGTTTCTTGGTAAGGCATGCAATAGGGATGGCTGTGCAGGCAGTGCAATGTTCCTCCTATGGGATGTTTGAGGTGAGGGACACTGGTAGTGTCCCAGCTGATTACACCTGCAGGAAGTGCATCTATTTCCAGGAGATAGTTACTTCTAAAAGTGGTACGTGGGTGACTGCTAGAAGGGGTAAAAAGCAGTCAGAGCAGCTATCCCCAGAGCCTGTTCCTCTCCAGAATAAGTACTTTGTTTTGGATGCTGTTTGGGAGGAAGACTCAACCGGGGTAAGCCATGGTTTATAAAATGTTGAGAGGAATAGATAGGGTGGACTCTCAGAGACTATTTCCCCGAGCTGAAATGGTCACTACGAGAGGACACAGATTTAAGGTGCAGGGAAGCAAATACAAAGGAGATGTCAGGGGTAGGTTTTTCACTCAGAGGGTGGTGAGTGAATGGAACCGACTGCCGTTGGAGGTTGCTGTGGCAAACTCACTGGAGTCTTTTAAAAGACTTCTGGATGAGTATATGGAAAAGAATAGGATAGGGGGTTATAGATAGGTCTGTGGATTGGTAGATGTGATCGGCGCAATTCGTGGGCCGAAGGGCCTGTTTGTGCTGTATTGTTCTATGTTCTATGGGGTACAGGTTTCAGGAGTAGAGCCTGTCCTTGATGCCAAGGTGGGAGGGCAGAAGAAAAGAGGAGGATTAGTGATTGGGGATTCCATAGTTAGGGGGACAGATAGGAGAGTCTGTGGGAATGAGCAAGACTTACAGTTAGAACATAGAACATAGAACAATACAGCACAGAACAGGCCCTTCGGCCTTCGATGTTGTGCCGACCAAAATAAAAAGCAATGCCCCTCCTAACTAAACCATTCCCTTCTCATCCATATACTTATCAACTAACCTCTTAAACGCCACCAAACTTGGCGCATCTACAACAGCTGCAGGCAGGGCATTCCACTCCCTAATCACTCTTTGAGTAAAGAACCTACCTCTGATATCCGTCCTATAACTATCACCCCTTAATTTAAAGCTGTGTCCCCTCGTGGTAGCTTTCTCCGTCCGAGGAAAAAGGCTATCACTGTCCACGCTATCTAAACCTCTAATCATCTTATATGTTTCGATTAGGTCCCCTCTTAGCCGCCTCCTTTCTAACGAAAACAACCTCAAATCCCTCAGCCTCTCTTCATAAGACCTGCCTCCATACCAGGCAACATCCTGGTAAACCTCCTCTGTACCCTCTCCAATGCCTCCACATCTTTCTTATAATGTGGAGACCAGAACTGCACACAATACTCCAAGTGCGGCCGCACTAGAGTTTTGTACAGCTGCAACATGATGCTGCGGCTCCTAAATTCAATCTCCCTACCAATAAAAGCTAAGACTCCATAAGCCTTCTTAACAACTTTATCCACTTGACTGCCTACTTTCAGGGATCTATTGACACATACACCAAGATCCTTCTGTCCTCAACACTATTAAGAGCCCTACCATTAGCCCTATACTCTACACATTTATTGTTCCTGCCAAAGTGCATTACCTCACATTTTTCCACATTAAACTCCATTTGCCACCTCTCGGCCCAGCTCTGCAACTTATCCAAGTCACTCTGTAAACTAAAACACCCCTCTTCACTATCTACCACACCACCAACTTTAGTATCATCTGCAAATTTACTGATCCATCCCTCAATACCCTCATCCAGATCATTTATAAAAATTACAAACAGCAGGGGCCCCAAAACAGACCCCTGAGGCACACCACTTGTCACCGAACTCCACGATGAATATCTCCCATCAACCACCACCCTCTGTCTTCTATCTGCCAGCCAATTCCTAATCCAATTAGCTAAATCACCCTCTATTCCACACATCTGCATTTTCTGTAGAAGTCTTCCATGGGCCACCTTATCAAACGCCTTACTAAAGTCCATATATACTACATCAACCGCCTTACCCCCATCCACCTCTCTGGTCACTTTCTCAAAAAACTCAATGAGGTTAGTAAGGCATGACCTACCTTCACGAAACCATGCTGACTATCCCCAATCAATTCATTTCTCTCTAAATAACTATAAATCCTATCCCTAATAATTCTCTCCAATACCTTGCCCACAACAGAAGTAAGACTCACTGGCCTATAATTCCCAGAAGGTCTCTCTTCCCCTTCTTAAACAATGGGACCACATTCGCTATCCTCCAGTCCTCCGGAACCACACCCGTAACCAACGAGGACCTGAAGATCAGAGCCAGAGGCTCTGCAATCTCCTCTCTTGCCTCCCAGAGAATCCTAGGGTAAATCCCGTCCGGCCCAGGGGACTTATCCAACTTCAAACCCTCGAGAATTTCTAACACATCCTCCCTATCTACTACAATACTCCCCAATTTGCAACCCTGTACCTCAGTGCTCTCCACAGCTACATTTCCAGCACTCTGCGTGAATACCGAAGAGAAATATTTATTCAGTGCCTCACCAATCTCTTCAGGCTCCACGCACAACTTCCCACTGCTGTCTATGACTGGCCCTAATCTTGCCCTAACCAATCTTCTATTCTTAACATATCGAAAGAAAGCTTTAGGATTCTCCTTAATCCTATCAGCCAACATCTTCTCGTGTCCCCTCTTAGCTCTCCTCAATTCACTTTTTAGCTCCTTCCTGGCTAATCTATAGCTATCCATTGCACTAACTGAGCCTTCAAGCTCATCCTGACATAAGCCTCCTTTTTCTTCTTAACCAGCAAATCAACTTTTTTCGTACACCAAGGCTCTCTTACTCGACCATTTCCTCCCTGCCTGACAGGGACATACTTATCAAGGACTCGCAGCAGCTGCTCCTTGAATAAGCTCCACATTCCAGATGTTCCCAGTCCCTGTAGTTTCCTAGTCCAATCTATGCACCCTAATTCTCTCCTGATGGCCTCATAATTACCCTTCCCCCAGCTATAACTACAGCCCCCAGCTTCATGCCTATCCCTGTCCATCACTAAGGTGAACGTAACCGAATTGTGGTCACTATCACCAAAATGTTCACTAACTTCCAAGCCTAACACCTGGTCTGGCTCATTGCCCAGCACCAAATCCAATGTAGCCTCACCTCTAGTTGGCCTATCTACATACTGAGTCAAAAAACCTTCCTGCACACTCTGTACGAAAACTGACCCCTCTAACGAGCTAGAGCTATAGCTATTCCAATCAATATTAGCAAAGTTAAAGTCCCCCATCACAATTACCCTACTACTTTCACTCCTAATCAGAATTGACTTCGCAATCCTTTCCTCAACCTCTCTAGAACTATTAGGAGGTCTGTAAAAGACTCCCAACAGGGTGACCTCTCCTCTCCTGTTTCTAATCTCAGCCCATACTACCTCAACAGACAAGTCCTCATCAAACTTCTTTTCGATCACCGTGATACAGTCTTTGACCAGTAACGCCACTCCTCCCCCCCTCTACCCCCTTCTCTACTCCGACTAAAGCATTTGTACCCCGGAACCTGCAACATCCATTCCTGTCCCTGCTCTACCCAAGTCTCTGAAATGGCCACAACATCGAAGTTCCAGGTACTGGTCCAAGCTGCAAGTTCCTCCCCCTTATTGCGAATACTCCTTGCATTAAAGTATACGCATCTCAAACCATGCTCCACCCCACCCGTACGCCGCTGTGTTTTACAACTCTCCTCTATAACCCCCTTACTCTCATCCCTCTCGGCACCCCAACTACTTAGGATCCCACCCCCCCCCCGAATCAGTTTAAAGCCCCCATCATAGCCTTAGCAAATTTTCCCCCCAAGATATTAGTCCCCCTCTGGTTCAGGTGTAGACCATCTCTCTTGAAGAGGTCCCACCTATCCCAGAATGAGTCCCAATTGTTAAGGAACCTGAACCCCTCCCTCCTGCACCATCCACGCAGCCATGAGTTCAAACTATCCCTTTCTCTGTTCATCTCTAAACTATCCCTTGGCACAGGCAAGAGTCCAGAGATAACCACTCTGCCTGTTATGGACCTAAGCTTCCACCCTAACTCCATAAATTTCTGTTTAATATCCCCTTCCCTTGTCCTACCTACATCATGTGTCCCCACATGAACAATGACTTGGGGCTGACTCCCCTCACCCTTAAGAATCCTAAAAACCCGATCTGCAACATCCTGGACCCCAGCCCAGTTGATATGTTGCCTCCCAGGTGCCAGGGTCAATGATGTCTCTGATCGAGCATTCAAGATTTTTAAGGGGAAGGGGAACCAGCCCCAAGTCGTGGTTCACGTAGGTAGCCATAACATAGGTAGGAAAAGGGACGGGGATATAAAACAGAAATTCAGGGAGTTAGCTTGGAAGCTTAGGGCTAAAACAAACAGATGGTTATCTCTGGTTTGTTACCTGTGCCATGGGATAGCATGGAAAAGAATAGAGAGAGAGAACATTTGAACTTATGGCTAAAGCGATGGTGCAGGACGGAAGTGTCCAGATAGTTGGACAATTGGAGTTCATTCTGGGATAGGTGGGACCCTACACGAGGGATGGTCTGCACCTGAACCAGAGAGGTACTAATATCTTAAGGGGGAATATTAGCCAATGCTATTTGGTGGGGTTTAAACTGATTCAGAGGGGGGATGGGATCCTGAGTAGCTCAAATGTACAGGAGAATGGGAATATCGAGGTCATGGATAAGGTTTCTGGGTCTCAGCAGGGTATTGGTAGGTGGGAGGGTGGTTTGAAGTGTGTATATTTCAGTGTGAGGAGCATACGCAATAAGGTGGACGATCTTGCAGCCTGGAGAGGTACCTGGGACTTCGATGTTGTGGCCATTTCAGAGACATGGATAGAGCAGGGACAAGAATGGATGTTGCAGGTGATGCAAGAATGGATGTTGAGGCCAGTGAGCCTTACATCTTTTTTCGGTAAGTTTTGGAAAGAATTATAAAGCATAGGATTTATAGTCATTTAGAAAGAAATGAATTGATTAGGGATAGTCAACATGGATTTGTGAAGGGAAGGTCGTGCCTCACAAATCTTATTGAGTTTTTTGAAAAGGTGACCAAAGAGGTGGATAAGGGTAAGGCAGTTGATGTAGTGTATATGGATTTTTGCAAAGCGTTTTATAAGATTCCCCATGGAAGACTACTGTAGATTACTACATATGCAAGAATGGATGTTGTAAGAAAGACGTGGAGGCATTGGAAAGGGTGCAGAGGAGATTTACCAGAATGTTGCCTGGTACGGTGGGAAGGTGTTATGAGGAAAGGCTGAGGGACTTGAGGTTATTTTCATTAGAGAGAAGGTTAAGAAGTGACCTAATTGAGGCATACAAGATGATCAAAGGGTTAGATAGGGTGGACAGTGAGAGCCTTTTTCCTCAGATGGTGATGGCTAACACGAGGGGACATAGCTGTAAATTAAGGGATAGAATGCCTTACCTGCAGCAGTTGTGGACTCATCAACTTTGAGGGCATTCAAATGGTCAGTGGATAGGCAAATGGATAACATTGGAACAGTTTAGGTTCGAGGGTCATTAGATTGGTTCCACTGGTCAGTGCAACATTGAGGGCTGAAAGGCCTGTACTGCACTGTAATGTTCTATCTTCCATGTTCTAATAGGATCGGAATAGAAGGATGTGGTCCCCGTAAGGGTAGGGGGTTTTAGTTAAATCAGGCAGCATGGTCGGTGCAGGTTTGGAGGGCCAAAAGGCCTGTTCCTGAGCTATAATTTTCTTTGTTCTTTTGTTCTTAGTTGTAAAATGTTGACCCATTATCCTCAAACCATGAACCCCAGACCTGGACTCCCCCACCATTGAGAATATTGGTCGAGATTCTCTGAAAAATGTTCTAAAAGTTGAATTCACAGGAAAACCAGAGTAAATCATGTTTTTTTCAGTGGGACTTCAGACAAGAATTTTCCACATTGTGTGCAATGCAGAGGTCAGCAGCATGATTATCATTAAATTTCAGGGGGCCTATTCCCATCCAGGAGGTTGAAACCGATGGACCTCTGCGGATGAGCAGTGCCCCCGAACTGTCAACCTCCCGTTTGCTAGCCAGTTTGATTGCTCGCCAGCCCCACAATACTGTCATTCCACGACAATCGCAGCCCCCCCAACCATTCTTGTGCCAGCCCCAAACCCTCCCCACCCCAGACTGCTTGATCTCCAGCCATCCCCTCAGTCCAGCCACTCCGGCAGACCCTCCCTGACCCCACCCACCCTACAGGAGGCAGACCACCTTGGCAGACTCCTCTGGCTGACTGGATTGTTTTGGTGCAACATTCAAAGGTCACTCGGACAGCCATTCACTCTCTATGAATCAACAATCTTATTCTGGGAGGTACAAGTCAACACGTCCCACAGGAAACATTTGCACCCACACTTCAGTGATGCCTTAAGATGCATACTATTCCAGGCCACCTGGGAAAGGTGGGAGGTGGTCCTTCCCAGGGCCGGCATCAGGAAGCCCTCCCACCACATAAAAATGGTCTGGATAGAGGTAGCCATAAGGCTTAGCTCCAGTGAATCCTGAATCTGGCTTCAGTGCAAGAAAAGTGGCAACATTCAGCTATGCTGTATAAGGGCAAGAGCAGACAGATATCAGATATGAGCTTATCATGCAGGACTCAGGAGTAAATAGAATATGTGAACTGGGTGTGTGTCAGCCACTTTCTCCTGTCAATGTTACATTAGTTGCACGAAAATGCACTTGTTAATCACTTACTCATTGGATGTCATAGGCATACATGCTCAAACCCTACTCGTACACATTTCAGGATGACTGCAACACAAAAATGAGTAGAACAAGAGAAACTATGTTCAGACTAACAGATGGATGCCAGGCATACACCCTCTTTGAGGTCAAACTTACCAAGAAGGTCTGTGTCAGAGACAGAGACAATGAGGACAGAGACTATGAGAAGACTATGAGGAAGAAACAGGGGTCTTGCAGCAATCCAGTCTGATGTTCACAGATGTGCATACAGGACTAATGAATGCTTTGAGATGGCAGTGTGCTGAATCCTCAGCTAATTTTTTAACTTCTCCATTGTAGGTCTGTGCAAGACCAAAATAGGAAACATGCTACCACAAGTTTGAGTTCCATCTTCACCTTAATTTTCACTTCCAAGATTGCAGACTCAGAACCCTCCGAGGATGTACTGTCAAGGCATTTGCCTGAATCCTCTACCAGCACAGAAACATTCACCTTGTTGGGTGCATATTCCAAGATAAGACACATCATTGATATATGTCCACAGTCAATGGAGAAAGTGACAGCTGAGGTCACTGGTACTTGGAGGACTTAAAAGACCAGGCCCCTGCTGAGCCCATGCAGAGGAGACTCTAGATGTGGCAGTTGGACAACTGCTTGTGATGCAGGCAGGTAGGCATGGGAGCATCAGGCAGAACTACCACAGGCCATGTGCAAACTGGACTAAAGGCCAGGGGAGTACATCTCTGTCATTGAATGTTTGGCTTCCTCCATGGAAAGGTTGGAAACTGCCATAGGTTGCCAGGTCCAGCAGAATATTCAGCAGACGCTAGATCATATGCTTGAATCTGCACTCACCAGTAACCATGGAAGAAGTCTACCTCATCAGGTTTATGCCATATATATATACAGTTGTAAATGAGAATTTTCAAATTTGTTGCTGTGGCAACCTTTAATTTGGAGGGGAGCTGAATTCTGGTGAACTGGCCTTTTACTAAGCATGCAAGACACACAATTACACACAAAAGGGCTTCCTGACACCATTTATTGGGAAGTTCAGCCCATCTTTAAAGTCCCAGGGCCTGATTTGCACAAGTTCATCCTGCTGTTAGGAAACTAAGAAGGAAAAAAACTCTAAAACAGGGAAATGAGAATAGTGATCTGAAGATGTGTTATATACTTTAAAATGGGGGAAATTGAAGCACTCGCCAAACTTGTTTATCTTCTTGGTAATATTTGGCCTCCTGCCAAATTAAGTTTCTGCCAGACCTCCTGCTTCTGGCAGGCCCATAGATTCTACTCATGAATTCACTCTTCAGATTTGACCATAACCTTGAAACCACACTTACAAACAATCCAATCAGAGCAGACTTATGATTAAGCAACACCTGCAGTTTCAAATCAAGCTACAATGTTCATTGAATTGGCATGCAAAGGACAATAACAGTTACTTTCGTAACCAACATCAAATGAATAATTTGTAGGAAAATTGACTGGAGTTTTATGGTTTACGTTGTTATTCAATGTGTTTGAGTATGTAATGGACTATAAATCATATGCAGATGGTACAATTACAAGCATTCACCACTTGAGTGCTGAACAAAAACACAAAGGATTCCAGCCTCAAGTGGTTTCAGATGAGTAGTATGATTCCTGCCTCCTAATTCATTGAAATAATTATTTAAAAAAATACAAGATCTCGTGAAAATTTTAATATCTAAGCATGCTCGTCTTTCTACACTTTCCAGTTTTCAAACATGCAGACACCATTATCATTGATCATAATTGGATTTCACTTATAATATTACCTATCTGCTATGTATTTCATACTTAGCTATGAATTAATTTTTGTATATTTCTCGTGAATATTAACACTTTCTCCATGTGTTATTCAATCAGTTATTAGTTCACATTCCATCTGAAAACCAAATATTAGGAATACAGAAAGTTCAGTACTTGACATTATGTCAAGTACACTGTTATTTTATCCTTAACAGTTTTTTAATTCGTTTTTGTAGAAAAAATTTATTAATTTAACTTTAGTAGACAAAAATACCTTCAGTTGAAAGCTGCAGTTGACCTATGATAAATATAGCTGAACTAGATCTTAGAGTCAAAGCACAGAAAGAACATAGAACATTACTGCACAGAACAGGCCCTTCGGCCTTCGATGTTGCGCCGACCAATATAAAAAGCAATGACCCTCCAAACTAAACCATTCCCTTCTCTTCCATATACTTATCAACTAATCTCTTAAACGCCACCAAACTTGGCGCATCTACAACTGCTGCAGGCAGGGCATTCCACTCCCGAACCACCCTTTGGGTAAAGAACCTACCTCTGATATCCGTCCTATAACTATCACCCCTTAATTTAAAGCTGTGTCCCCTCGTGCTAGCTTTCTCCATCCTAGGAAAAAGGCTATCACTGTCCACCCTATCTAAACCTCTAATCATCTTATATGTTTCAATAAGGTCCCCTCTTAGCCGCCTTCTTTCTAACGAAAACAACCTCAAATCCCTCAGCCTCTCTTCATAAGACCTGCCCTCCATACCAGGCAACATCCTGGTAAACCTCCTCTGTACCCTCTCCAATGCCTTCACATCTTTCTTATAATGTGGGGACCAGAACTGCACACAATACTCCAAGTGCGGCCGCACTAGAGTTTTGTACAGTTGCAACATGACGTTGCGGCTCCGAAATTCAATCCCCCTACCAATAAAAGCTAAGACTCCGTATGCCTTCTTAACAACCTTATCGACTTGACTGCCTACTTTCAGGGATCTATGCACAAATACACCAAGATCCCTCTGTTCATCAACACTATTAAGAATCCTACCATTAGCCCTATACTCTACACATTTATTATTCCTGCCATAGTGCATTACCTCACACTTTTCCACATTAAACTCCATTTGCCACCTCTCGGCCCAGCTCTGCAACTTGTCCAAGACTCTCTGCAAACTATAACACCCCTCTTCACTATCTACCACTCCACCGACTTTAGTGTCATCTGCAAATTTACTAATCCATCCTTCAATACCCTCATCCAGATCATTTATAAAAATTACAAACAGCAGGGGCCCCAAAACAGACCCCTGAGGTACACCACTTGTCACCGAACTCCACGATGAATATCTCCCATCAACCACCACCCTCTGTCTTCTATCTGCTAGCCAATTCCTAACCCAATTAGCTAAATCACCCTCTATCCCATACATCTGCATTTTCTGCAGAAGTCTTCCATGGGCCACCTTATCAAACGCCTTACTAAAGTCCATATATACCACATCAACCGCCTTACCCCCATCCACCTCTTTAGTCACTTTTTCAAAAAACTCAATGAGGTTAGTAAGGCACGACCTACCCTTCACAAAACCATGCTGACTATCCCCAATCAATTCATTTCTCTCTAACTAACTATAAATCCTATCCCTAATAATTCTGAAAGTATGAAAGAATACCTTCAGCCCACATTAGATGCAGCATTCATTCACTAGATAGTTATAACGATAATGTAGTGCACAAAGCTCACAGCGTGATTAACAGATGAAACCAATGACTTTGAATGCGGTCGCTTAACTTGATAAGAAATTATTTCCAATTCAAAATACTAAAAAAGTAAAGAACCAAAGTGTTGATGCAAATTGAGTTTATATAAACTGGTTGGTCAAAAGATAAGCTTTTTAAATCATGGATTATTTGAACCACATCCTAATTCAGAGCTTAGATCCACAATAACTATGTGATGGCCTTATTTTATTTAATTTAGTTTCATTACTTCAAACCCAAAATGGTGTAGACATATGATGGGCCGTGGAGTGGCATTCAATTCAGTTACCACCCCACTTCCTTTCACTTATCAAAGTCTGGGAGCTGCATATTTATCACCCAAACAAGGCATGGTGGCATAATAGAACATAGAACATAGAACATTACAGCACAGAACAGGCCCTTCGGCCTTCGATGTTGTGCCGACCAAAATAAAAAGCAATGCCCCTCCAAACTAAACCATTCCCTTCTCTTCCATATACTTATCAATTAACCTCTTAAACGCCACCAAACTTGGCGCATCTACAACAGCTGCAGGCAGCTGTTGTAGATGCATTGTAGATGCAATGCTAACAATGGTTAGCATTGTTGGCTCACTACGCCAGGGACCCAGGTTTGATTCCTAACTTGGGTCATCTGGGTTAATCTGTGTGGAATTTGCAAATTCTCTTCATGCCTGCATGGGTTTCCTCTGGGTGCTCTGGTTTTCTCCCACAGTCCAAAGATGCATGGGTTAGGCAAATTGGCCATACTAAATTGCACTTTGGTGTCAAGGAGACTAGCAAGGCAAATATGTGGAGTCATGGGGATAGGGCTTGGGTGGAATTGTGGTCAGTGCAGACTCGATAGGCTAAATGGCCTTCTTCTGCACTATAGGTTTTCTAAGATTCTAAGTAACTCCTGACACAGGTCTGGCAATATACATGCAGCCCACTGGCTCCTGGAACTTTTCAGTGCAAGGCAGCAGCATCAGGGAAGTGAAACCATAATTCCTTTTGATGATGTGAGTTTAGAGATCCCTATGTTTGAATGTCATTTTGAGAAGCCAGAGAGAAGGTCAGTGGGTATGAGGTTAGGGGAGGGATAGGGTGGATTGGGAGAATAAGGTAGGGTCAATCGGAGGGAGGTGAAGATTATGGGGGTGTTGTGGATTGAGAGAGGCTCAATACCACAGTCACACAGGAGTAAAAATGGATTTAATCCTTTGCCAGTGGTGAGTCTAGGGGTGACAAAGGCATTTCATTAGGCAGCATTATTACATACCTGAATCCCATCCTCTTCTTATCTCCATCAGAATTAGATTCTAGGTGAGAAGGTACATGATTGACGTCCTACCTTGATGTCAGTTGAGGCCCTTACTGTCCACTTAGTGACCACTTAAGGGCCCTTATCCAACTATTGCTGGTATTAACTCAGCTGCAGGCAGACCTGTTACCATGCAATGTGCTAAAACCATGTGCCCAGCTTGTCAACTTCAATGACATCAGCTCTTATTCTTCTAAACTAAAAGAATACAAATTTATTCAGCCAATCATTGCAGGACAACCCTTTCATTTCAGGGGACTATTCTAGTGAACTTTGATTGTACTGTCCCAAATCCAAGAAACTTTATTTTGTTGATTATCCTTCTGTAAGTCCAAGGATATTACATCCATTTTAGAATCTCTTATCTATCAATAGTGTTGATGAACAGAGGGATCTTGGTGTATATGTTAATAGATCCCTGAAAGTTGGCAATCAAGTCGATAAGGTTGTTAAGAAGGCATATGGAGTCTTAGCTTTTATTGGTAGGGGATTGAATTTCGGAGCCGCAACGTCATGTTGCAACTGTACAAAACTCTAGTGCGGCCGCACTTGGAGTATTGTGTGCAGTTCTGGTCCCCGCATTATAAGAAAGATGTGGAGGCATTGGAGAGGGTACAGAGGAGGTTTACCAGGATGTTGCCTGGTATGGAGGGCAGGTCTTATGAGGAGAGGCTGAGGGATTTGAGGTTGTTTTCGTTAGAAAGGAGGCGGCTAAGAGGGGACCTAATCGAAACATATAAGATGATTAGAGGTTTAGATAGGGTGGACAGTGATAGCCTTTTTCCTAGGATGGAGAAAGCTAGCACGAGGGGACACAGCTTTAAATTAAGGGGTGATAGTTATAGGACGGATGTCAGAGGTAGGTTCTTTACCCAAAGGGTGGTTCGGGAGTGGAATGCCCTGCCTGCAGCAGTTGTAGATGCGCCAAGTTTGGTGGCGTTTAAGAGGTTAGCAGATAAGTTTATGGACGAAAAGGGAATGGTTTAGGTTAGAGGGTCATTGCTTTTTCCTAATTGGTCGGCGCAACATCGAAGGCCGAAGGGCCTGTTCTGCGCTGTTATGTTCTATGTTTTATCCCCAACTACATAAGGGTCTGGTATATACAGAATTAACATGAGACTGTGTACTATACCTCCCATGTAGTGATGTAAGGAGATATATGCTCCAGGCTTAAGGTAAGTACGATGTTGAACAGAGATGTACTGTAAAAATGTACTGTAACTTTATACAAAGAACAAAAAAAAAACAGCACAGCAACAGGCCCTTTGGGCTGTTCCACACTGTCTAACTGAACTAGAACCCCTTACCCTTCCGGGAACGATATCCCTCTATTCCCATCCATTCATGGATTTGTTCAGGCACCCCTTAAAAGTCACAATTGTGTCTGCTTCCACTACCTCTCCTGGCAGAGAGTTCTAGGCACCCACCACTCTGTCTAAAAAAACTTGCCTTGTACATCTCCTTTAAACCTTAAGCTTATGCTCCCTAGTAATATTATTCTTCCATGCTGGGAAAAAGCCTCTGACTATCCTGTCTATCCTTGTCCCTCAGAATCTTGTAAGCTTCTAATAGGTCACTCCTCAGTCTCTGTCGTTCCAATGAGAATAAATCAAGTTTCCCCAACCTTTCCTCATAGCTAATGCCCTCCATACCAGACAGCATTCTAGTAAGTCTTTTCTATATGCTCTCCAAAGCTTCCATATCCTTCTAGTAGCGACCAGAATTGAACACTATTCCACGTGCAGCCTAACTACGGTTCTATAAAGCTGCAACATGACTTGCCAATTTTTAAAAACGATGCCCCAGCTGTTAAAAGCAAGAAGGGCAAAGCCCCGAAAGCTAGTGGCATTTGCTACCAAATAAACCTGTTGGACTTTAACCTGGTGTTGTGAAATCTCTTATTCTACGACTGAGTCAGTTTTTTATCCATCTTGCCAGCTCATCTCTAATCCCATGTGGCTTCACCTTCTGTACCAGTCTGCCATGAGGGACCTTGTCAAAAGCTTTGCTGAAGTCCATGTATGTGCTGTTAACATGTAGATGATGAAGATTTCCTAAACAGACACATTCTGTAGACAACACTGTTATAGTTTCAGTTCAAAACAGAGAGGAGAAAGTCGAGAGTTTCAGTTCAAAGCAGAGAGGAGAGAGTCGAGAGTTTCAGTTCAAAGCAAAGAGAGAGTCGAGAGTTTCAGTTCAAAGCAGAGAGGAGAAAATCGGGAGTTTTCATAATCTGCAAGCAGTCATGATGGCAAAGCAGAGTGGAGACTGGTGGCAGGGGCACTATTGACGGCAACTTTCAACACATGCTCAACTGTCCAAAATGGATGCAATCAAAAGTATATTGCCTCAAAATGTGATAGAACAGACAGACCACTGGCATATTAAAACAAACAATTCACTTCCTAGACTGCTCTAGAGGAGCCCTGCAATACTCAATAGAGTCAATCTAAGGTTTGTTGTAGTCATGCTGCACAATCTTGACATCATGTTTTTGTGCTGTCTGACTCTATGAGCAGGATTTTCTAGCGCGCTCACCCCAAAACCAGAAAATCCGATCTGAAGTCAATGGATCTTTGCATGATCCATTCTCTAAGCGCTACAATTCTCATGATGGGTGAGATGGAAAAACTCCCTGCTATGTCTCTCTGAGAAGACTGATGCTATTCCTATTACATGAAAAATTTAACAGCAGGAACACAAGGAGAAAATAGAAATTGCAAAGACAGAAAAGTAAGAAGAGAAAGGGAAGCAGCAATTTATACAATTTCTGACTAAGTGATACATGAACTAATTCAAATTAGTTACCTGTAACCTCAAACTCAATTCTCCATACATCAATACTGTCACGTTCCTTATCTATACTGACACTGACAATTAGAATAATTTTGGCCACTGTGCAAAAATAATCACCATTGAGCAAATTTAAACTAATCACCTTTTCGTATGTCCTTAATGTCCATTTTCTGTCTGTTGTGACCTGTCCTTGTACATTCATAGAATCACTACTCAATAGAAGGAGACCATTCAGCCCAGCAAGTCAGCCAGAACCACCACTCCTTGCTCTAGCCCCCAGTAACACCTATATATCTTGCTAATCCCTCTATTCTGAACATTTTGGGTCACGAAGGGAAATTTTAGCACGGAAAATCCATCTAACCTGCAATGTTTGGACTGTGGGAGGAAATCAAAACACCCAGAGGAAACCCACACAGGGACAACATAGAAAATAGGTATAGGAGTAGGCCATTCCGCCTTTGATGCACTTTCAGTATCCCACTCCTGCTTTCCCTCCACACCCTTTTGGCCACAAGGACCATGTCCAGCACCCTCTTGAACATATTTAACAAGCTGGCCCCAATAGCTTCCTGCAATAGAGAATACCACAGGTTCTTAACTCTCTGAGTGAAGAGGTTCTTCCTTATCTCAGTCACAGCTGAAGGTGGCAGGTGGACATAGAGGGAAGGACGCAGACTGTGAATGAGACAACGGGCAAACTCCACACATTCCCCTAAATCTGAAATTAAACCGTACAAAGTGCTAACTGTACTTTGACATAAAGAACCAAAAGTGCTGAAACTAACTAGAATGTTTATAACCAAGGTGATGTAATTAATTATTAAATGAGAAAGGGTGAACGCAAACACAGGTGTTACTTGTAATTAGCCCATTCTGTTTGATTGAAATGTTTCCAAAATTTTATTTACTTAACTTTTCAAAAAACATGTGAGATGCACACTTCCTAGGTTAATGAGTGCAGAGAAAAACACAATTTGTTTTAGCATGATTATACTTGTATTTTGTTTCTTAATTACCTCTCTCTCTGTAAAAGAGAAGTATTTGTCATAGCTTAAATGTGAACGATTACCTGAACTTAATATTTAAAAATGCTCCAATTTTTTAACATTCTTTTCAAACACTTACTATGTCCTAGAAGTGATGGCCATGAATGAGCAACTAAACCTTGTACTTGAAAAAGCCATAGGAAAACCAGCTGCCATATTTGCTGAGAGATTTTCCAAACTGCACATGCTCAGCTTGCGGAGGAGAGAGAAGTACTTCTTGTCACACTATCTGTAACCCCCATGACTTGCCTGGGTTAGAAAAAAACCTCACTTACTGTGCTGTCTGAAGACAATACACATCCCTCTAACTTCTGCTGTTAGCCACTTTAAGACTTGAATGGCAGGTTAGGTGTAAGGATTCGCATTCTAATCAGCAATCTGTAAACTGTCTGTGCTGATATGTGTGCTTTTGGAGACCAGAACACCTCATTTGCCTGATGAAGGCCACAAAGGCCGAAAGCTAGCAGATTTACTATCAAATAAATAGGTTGGATTTAAAACTGGTGTTGCCAGACTTTACTGAGTCCCACCTATACTCCCAATGCACAATGCCACCCTAGCCCACATAGCTGTAAGGGTTGGAGAGACATGTATTTTGGCCAATTGGTGTGAGGTGAGGGGTGTACTTGCACCAAGGGTCTGGTGGATGTTGGGGAAGGAAGGGCTGTAACATGTGGCTTAATTTCAGTTATGGGTAATTTATCACTTCAGAGTTAGACTTGGAGGTTTCAAGAATACAGCTTTATTTCAGACATGAAGCTTCAGGAGAAAGCACTGGTACTCTCCAGTACTTGGCAGCTACAAGTCTCTGAAGTCGGCAGAGCAAGTGGAGAAAGTTGTGAAGAAAGCATATAGTATGCTAGCCTTTATAGGAAGGGGTATAGAGTACGAAAGCTGGCCTTTAATGTTGCAGTTGTACAAAACGTTGGTTAGACCTCATTTGGAATACTGTGTCCAGTTCTGGTCGCCTTACTACTGGAAGGACGTGGAGACTCTGGAGAGAGTGCAGAGGAGGTTTACCAGGATGCTGCCTGGTATGGAAGGTCTGAGTTACGACTTAGGCAAATTGGGACTGTTTTCCTTAGAAAGGTGTAGACTTAGAGGAGATCTAATAGAGGTGTACAAGATTATGAGGGGTATAGATAGAGTGAACAGGGTTAAGCGTTTTCCTAAGATGGACTCAAATAGCAGGAGGGGTCACAGGCTTAGGGTGAAGGGGGTAAGGTATAATTTGGATACTAGAGGGAGTTTTTTCACACAGAGGGTAGTGGGGGTTATGGAATGCGCTGCCAAGTAAAGTGGTGGAGGCAGGTACTCTGGAATTATTTAAGAAATACTTAGATGGGCACATGAACAGAATGGGAATGGAGGGGTATAGAAAACTGATTTAAAATAGGGATCATAAGCCTTGGGAGTCCCTGGGAAGTGTGTAAATAGATGATGATATAGATGTACTTGTTTTTATCCTACAAGTGCTTTGGTCCACCTTGTTGTCTAACAAGGGGCATACACGCAATGGGTCGTGAGAGGGCTGCTCTTGGATTTTTCGAGAGTATCCTAGTGCTTCACGTCGTTAGTGTACGCTTGACCTGGACCATTTGATGGCAACACGACAGCTCAGTGACTATCGCTGTGCTGTGCAGATACATGGATTTGGGCCTGTGTCTGTGGGAGTTTGCGCATTCTCCCCGTGCTTGCGTGGGTTTTCTCCGGGTGCTCCGGTTTCCTCCCACATCCCAAAGATGTGCTCTTAGGCTAATTGGCAAAACAAATTCTCCCTAAATTGTCTCAAATTTGGTTTTTAATCCATAGATCTATAAACATGGACAGGGATCGCGGATAGAGGTGGGAACATTGCGGTGGTGGCATGGGCTCGTTGGGCCGAAGGGCCTGTTTCCCGTGCTGTTTTGTTCTTTGTTCTTTGTACCTTCTGAATTATACAATGGTGGTTGATCATTTTTATACCTTTTAGACGATAGGCAATTCAGATATTAGTAGTTCATACATTGTTACAAGTTGAGTAGGCAAATACGGACATCGATAGTTAACACATCATTGTTCATAGAATGGATACATTTATGCAGTTATATCCACTATCAGTGATTGGTTTTGATCTATTCAGTGGCTGATCTTGTTAGGTTTATGTATTTATGTTCCCACCTTGTTTTTGCTAATACAGTTGTTATCCATTTCTTAATTCACTGCATTGTTAACACTTGACCTCCTCGTTGAAATGAACTTTGTTTTGTCCTCACGTCTAGCTACCTGAGGTTTTTGTTGACACACTACTATGTCTGATGTTTTTAGAGGAAGTAACAATCAAATACAGATCTCAACTTTCTCTTTAAGAGAGTAATGCAGGTGAACTTTAAGTAGTCGCATGAGTAGTGTTTCTATAAGATGCCAAAAAACTATTTACAAAACTTGATAATGAATCTTGTTCTTTTGAAGTTTTTAAATAATATTTCAAGGATTGTACAAACCTTTCCATTGGCCGATGGCTGATAAGGTATGGATTTTATGTGCTGAATACAATTTATTTTCAGATAATCCTCAAACTCCTGTGAAGTAAGCTGTGAACCATTATCACTAACGATCTGTTCTTGTTTAACAATTCTTGCAATAATTTCATCAAGTTTGTTCAAATGTAATCGATCTCAATTAACAATTTCTGGCCACTTTGAGCATACAGCAATTATGACTAACAGTATGTAATCCTCAAATAGACCAGCAAAATCTACATGTAATTGTTCCCACTCCCAAGGGTATAAAGGAGACAACAGTGGTATATTTCAAATTCATACACAAGATTAACATTGTCCCATTTTTCTTCAATCATTCAGACCCGGCCATCAAAAATTACTACATGCCAATTCCTTCATCCAGACTATACCAAAAGAGGGATCTTGGTGTATTTGTGCATAGATCCCTGAAAGTAGGCAGTCAAGTCGATAAGGTTGTTAAGAAGGCATATGAAGTCTTAGCTTTTATTGGTAGGGGGATTGAATTTCGGAGCCGCAGCATCATGTTGCAACTGTACAAAACTCTAGTGCAGCCGCACTTGGAGTATTGTGTGCAGTTCTGGTCCCCACATTATAAGAAAGATGTGGAGGCATTGGAGAGGGTACAGAGGAGGTTTACCAGATGTTGCCTGGTATGGAGGGCAGGTCTTATGAGGAGAGGCTGAGGGATTTGAGGTTGTTTTCGTTAGAAAGGAGGCGGCTAAGAGGGGACCTTATCGAAACATATAAGATGATTAGAGGTTTAGATAGGGTGGACAGTGATAGCCTTTTTCCTAGGATGGAGAAAGCTAGCACGAGGGGACTCAGCTTTAAATTAAGGGGTGATAGTTATAGGACGGATATCAGAGGTAGGTTCTTTACCCAAAGGGTGGTTAGGGAGTGGAATGCCCTGCCTGCGCAGTTGTAGATGCGCCAAGTTTGGTGGCGTTTAAGAGGTTAGTTGATAAGTATATGGAAGAGAAGGAAATGGTTTAGTTTGGAGGGTCATTGCTTTTTTCATAATTGGTCGGCGCAACATCGAAGGCCGAAGGGCCTGTTCTGCGCTGTAATGTTCTATGTTCTATAAAATGTTTTTTGTGTAATTGTTCAAGAACTCTTCCATGCAGACTAGGACAATTCCCACAACGGTCATGGTGGAGCAGCATAGTGGCACTGTATTTCGCAGGTCTGCCTCACAGTGCCTGGGACCTGGGTTCAATTCTGACCTCAGGTCACTGTCTAAGTGGAGTTTGCACAATCTCTCTGTGTTTCCTCTGGGTATCCCAGTTTCCTCCCACAGTACAAAGATGTACGAGTTACATTGATTTGACATGCCAAATTGCACCTTAGCGTCAGGGGATTAGCAGGATAAATATGTGAGGTTATGGGAATAGGTGGGGTTGTGGTCGGTGAGGATATGATGAGCTGAATGGTCTCCTTCTGCACTGTAGGGATTCAATCAACTCCAACTTTTTTGATATATATAGGCCATGATTCTTCCATTGCAACCCAGAACTTTCCTGGCAGGTCGCAGTGGAGACAAGTGTCTTCGGCTTTGAACAGGGATTTGCACATGCATCAGGAATGCCAGCACATCTCCCAGAACTGGAGAATAGTCGCCAGTCAGGCCACACACTGGTTACCAGTGGGAAGGCAGGTAAGTAATTTAATTATTTTCTGCATGTATTTTAAATATGTATGTATCTTTCAGATCCTGATTAAATCTCCCTCCCTGCCAGCAGCACTTCATTCCAGCAGACTCAGACTAACTACCACATTCAGGGAACTAGCAGAAGACTCTGCTGGAATGAAGTGACAACCAGGGGATCCCCTGGTGCTCCCTGGGCATGAGCACCCTGGCAGTGGCAGCTTGTGCCCCCTGGCACTGCCCAAGAGACAAAGTGCTCATGCCTGTATGGCATGGATACATCAGGCAGTGTCCATTGGTCAGTATCAAGGGAGCAGGGCCTATTGTGTGAATTCCAGAACTGCACACAGTACTCTAGCTGTGGCCTAACCAATGTTTTATATAGTTCCAACATAACCTCCCTGCTCTTAAACTCAATGCCTCAGCTAATAAATACATGAATTGGTTGATTTTAATCTGAAGCTACCATTACTGCTCGCTTCTTCACCTTATAGAGTAGAGACAGTAGTTTCATGTTTTATGTCTTCTAGAGAAGAATGACTAATAGTTTTAGCTTCTGACTGGTGTTGAATCTAATGATGCTCATCTAGAAAAAGAAGCATTGAATATAAATTTAGTGTACAAAAATATTATTTATATGGTTTTCATTTCACATTATTGACTGATCATTGTCCCTGAACTACTATTTTTGAAGCATTTAAAGTCATGTTGTCATTAGCTACTAATTGAAAAGACTACACATTCTTATGATACAAAATATCATCAATCGGCGTGTCATGTTAATGCTGATGCATTATTACACTTACCTTTATTTAGGGATGATCGGTGGGAGTGGGGAGGTCCTGCTGCCTCTCTGCTGACAGGATCGGTCTGGGATGGAGGGAGGGCAGTGATTGGAGGGGGCTGGAGTGGATGTGGTCTGCCGGGGGCCTGCCTCCAGTGGAATCTGACTCTGGAAGGGGGAGGTCAGCGTAAGGGGCTGGGGCCTTGACATCAGGGCACTCCAGGACAGGGGTGGTTCAGGATTGGCCTGGGGATTACTGTGGGGGCTGCGATCAGGCCAATGGGGTGCTGTGGGGGTCTCGGGCTGCTCAGCGATAAAGCTGGCCAGCAAACGGGAGGTTGACAGATTGAGGTCACAACGCGAGTGCAGAGGTGCGGAACTGTCGAAGTCCAGAGTGAATTAGAACAAAGAACAAAGAACAAAACAGCACGGGAAACAGGCCCTTTGGCCCAAGAGCCCATGCGGTCACCCTGATGTTCCCACCTCTATCCGTGATCCCTTGTCTATGTTTATAGATCTATGGATTAAAAAACCAAATTTGAGACAATTTAGGGAGAATTTGTTTTGCTAATTAGCCTAAGAGCACATCTTTGGGATGTGGGAGGAAACCGGAGCACCCGGAGAAAACCCACGCAAGCACGGGGAGAATGCGCAAACTCCCACAGACACAGGCCCAAATCCATGTATATGCACAGCACAGCGATAGTCACTGAGCTGTCGTGTTGCCCATCAAATGGTCCAGGTCAAGCGTACACTAACGACGTGAAGCACTAGGATACTCTCGAAAAAATCCAAGAGCAGCCCTCTCACGACCCATCGCGTGTATGCCCCTCGTTAGACAACAAGGTGGACCAAAGCACTTGTAGGATAAAAACAAGTACATCAATATCATCATCTATTTACACACTTCCCAGGGACTCCCAAGGCTCATGATCCCTATTTTAAATCAGTTTTCTATACCCCTCCATTCACATTCTGTTCATGTGCCCATCTAAGTATTTCTTAAATAACTCCAGAGTACCTGCCTCCACCACTTTACTTGGCAGCGCATTCCATACCCCCACCACCCTCTGTGTGAAAAAACTCCCTCTAGTATCCAAATTATACCTTACCCCCCTCACCCTAAGCCCGTGACCCCTCATGCTATTTGAGTCCATCCTAGGAAAAAGCTTAACCCTGTTCACTCTATCTATACCCCTCATAATCTTGTACACCTCTATTAGATCTCCTCTGAGTCTACGTCTTTCTAAGGAAAACAGTCCCAATTTGCCTAACCTCTCCTCGTAACTCAGACCTTCCATACCAGGCAGCATCTTGGTAAACCTTCTCTGCACTCTCTCCAGACTCTCCACGTCCTTCCGGTAGTAAGGCGACCAGAACTGGACGCAGTATTCCAAATGCGGTCTAACCAATGTTTTATACAACTGCAACATTAAAGGCCAGCTCTTGTACTCTATTGCCCTTCCTATAAAGGCTAACATACTATATGCTTTCTTCACAACCTTCTCCACTTGCTCTGCCACCTTCAGAGACTTGTTTACCTGCACCCCCAGGTCCCTCTGCGTTTCTATACTCTTAATAGGTCTACCCTTTATCATATACCTCCCCCTTACATTCTTTCTCCCGAAATGCATCACCTCGCATTTATCAGGATTGAATTCCATCTGCCATCTATCTGCCCAAGCTATCAGCCTATCTATGTCCTGCTGCATCGCCTGACAATGCTCCTCACTATCCGCAAGTCCAGCCATCTTTGTATCTTCTGCAAACTTGTTGATCACTCCACTTACTCCCTCTTCCAAGTCATTTATATATATTACAATAGAAGAGGTCCTAGTACCGAGCCCTGCAGCACACCACTAGTGACCGACCCCCAGCTGGAAAAACACCCTTCCACTATTACTCTCTGTCTCCTATTACCAAGCCAGTTACTTATCCATCTAGCTACCTGTCCTTGTGTCCCATGAGTTTGACCTTCTTGACTAACCTCCCATGAGGGACTTTGTCAAATGCCTTACTGAAATCTATATAGACGACATCAATGGCTCGCCCTTCATCCACCGTTTTCGTCACCTTCTCAAAAAATTCTACCAGATTTGTAATCTCCCCTTAACAAATCCATGCTGTGTATCCCTAATCAGATCGCAACGCTCCAAGTGCCTATACATCCTATCTCTAAGAAACCCCTCCAACATCTTGGTCCTGTCCTCCCCTGAATTTTTAATGAGATTCCCAACTGGGATCTCTGTAGTGCACAGGATGCAGAGATTCATGTGAGAAGCTGAACTGACAGAACAGTCAGTGTTTAGAACAGTTTTCCCACAGTTTAGCACTTTTGGGAGGATCTCGGCTATGGTTTCAAATCAGGATGCAGATGATGCATTCCAGCTATCATTTCTTTCAATACAATATCCATCAATTTCTCCATCATGGGATCACTTGTAGTATGTTTCTGAACTTGAGAAGCTGTCATAGGCAAATGATCTACTCATGAAAATAAAGAATATTAGTAAAACTAGTTGGTGACTTGTGCTCAATAGGTAAAGATAAGTGTAATAATGCATCAACATTAGCATGACACGTTGACTGATGATACTTTATATCGTAAGAATGTGCAGTCTTTTCGATCAACCAGCAGTAATGACAATATGACTTTATATGGATCAAAAATAGTAGTTTAGGGACAATAATCAGTCAATAATGTGAAATGAAGACCATGTAAATAATGATATTTTTGTATATCAAATTTATATTCCATGCTTTTTTTTTTAGATGAGCATCATTAGATTCAACACTAGAGGGTACAGAGGAGGTTTACCAGGATGTTGCCTGGTATGGAGGGCAGGTCTTATGAGGAGAGGCTGAGGGATTTGAGGTTGTTTTCGTTAGAAAGGAGGAGGCTAAGAGGGGACCTGATCGAAACATATAAGATGATTAGAGGGTTAGATAGGGTGGACAGTGATAGCCTTTTTCCTAGGATGGAAAAAGCTAGCACGAGGGGACACAGCTTTAAATTAAGGGGTGATAGTTATAGGACAGATACCAGAGGTAGGTTCTTTACCCAGAGGGTGGTTAGGGAGTGGAATGCCCTGCCTGCGGCAGTTGTAGATGCGCCAAGTTTGGTGGCGTTTAAGAGGTTAGTTGATAATTTTATGGAAGAGAAGGGAATGGTTTAGTTTGGAGGGTCATTGCTTTTTTCATAATTGGTCGGCGCAACATCGAAGGCCGAAGGGCCTG
Organism: Sphyrna mokarran; assembly: GCA_024679065.1. NCBI lineage: Eukaryota > Metazoa > Chordata > Chondrichthyes > Carcharhiniformes > Carcharhinidae > Sphyrna > Sphyrna mokarran. The sequence continues at coordinate 111,011,004 of JAGIQG010000007.1, read as the reverse complement.
TCCTGCGCTGTAATGTTCTATGTTCTATGTTCTAGTCAGAAGCTAAAGCTATTAGTCATTCTTCTCTAGAAGACATAAAACATGAAACTACTGTCTCTACTCCATGAGGTGAAGAAGCGAGCAGTAATGGTAGCTTCAGATTAAATTCAACCAATTCATGTCTTTATTAGCTGAGGCATTGAGTTTAAGAACAGGGAGGTTATGCTGGAACTATATAAAATATTAGTTCGGCCACAGCTAGTGTATTGTGTGCAGTTCTGGAATTCACATTATAGCAGGGATGTGATAGCACTGGAACAGGTACAGAGGAGACTTACTAGGACATTGCCTGGACTGAGACTTTTAGTTATGAAAAGAGATTGGATAGACTGAAGTTGTTTTCCTTGGAGCAGAGGACACTCAGGGGGAACATCTTTGAGATGCATAAATTATGAGGAATAGACAAGGAAGAAACCTTCCCCCTTGGTGGAGAGATCAATGACCAGTGGACATAGATTTAAGATAAAGGACAGGACGTTTAGAGATTTGAGGAAAAATGTTTTAATCTAGATCGTTGTGGGAGTCTGCAACTCACTGCTGTAAGAGTGGTGGAGGCAAAGACCCTCATAATGTTTAAGAAGTATTTAAATGTGCAATTGCAATGTCAAGACATATAAGGCTATGGACCAAATGTTTGAAAATGGGAGTAGAATAATTGTATGGTTTGTCTTTGAATGGCACAGATGCGATGGACCAAATGGCCTTTGTCTGTGTCGTTAACCTCTCTGATTTCAGACTTCTGCAAAACATCCTTGTTATCCTTGTGCGCTTTCTCACATTTTGTTGTCCAGTCCCATGATGGTTTCACAAATAGTAAATTCTGCATTGGCTTCAATAATGTAGCTACATTTAGAACAAATTTGCCATAATAATTTACTAATCTGAAAAGACCTCAATTACATCACATTCGTTAGATGTGGAGCTTCTAAAATAATGTCTGTTGATGATGAACCCAAATAATGCATGGTGATTTCTCAAATCTTTCAAGTTTTTAATTACTTGTACACAAGTGAGAACACAATACAGTGCAAAGCATTGCAGGGTGTCTGTTGATACATACAAACAATTTAGGAATTATAGTTAATTACTCAAATGAAAAACGAGCAATTTTCTAATCCTTCATTTGCGTACATAACTACCAATTTTTGCCCTTTCTTATCCAATAGAAATCTGTCTGCTGCTAATTTTTCATTAGCATAATATGACCCCACGTCTTGCTCGTTGGCATTTTGTTATGGAATTGTGTTATTTTCCATCCTGTGGCCAAAGTTTTAAATTTAGTTGCTTATCCTGAGTACGTAAGTGTTGGCTTCACTGAAGGCTTCTTTTGCTGACAGAGTTTTTTAACAATTATGGAACTTGAATTTTTCCAATTGTTGGAAGCTAACTTCCACATGTCCATCTTTTTAGGTGCTTTATATAAATCCTTACTACAATAACATGACCCAAATACTGGACTGACATTTGGAAAAAGTCACGATTTTCTTTCTTGATACACAGACCATGTGCTTGAATACATGCCAATATTGCTTCTAAATTATTCAAATGCTCTTGTTCACTGGCTCCTGTAATTACAATATCATCCAAGTAACACTGTATACCAGAGAAACCACTTAAAATCAGATCCATTGATTTTTGGAAAAGGGCTGGTGCATATGTTATTCCAATTGGCAATTTTTTAATAACGAAAAGACCTTTATGAGTAGTGATGGTAAACAATGGTTTAGCAGCTTCATTCATCTGTAAATATGCCTGTGAAAGATCAATCTTGCTGAATTTCTGTTCACCTCTTAACCTAGCAAACAAATCTTCAGCTAAAGGAAGTCGATATTGATCAGTACACAACATTGGATTTATGTTTGTTTTAGAACTACCACAAATACGAACTGAACCATCTGTGTTGTTAATGACAGATACGATGGAGGTAGAGCAGATTGCGAGAAAATGGGCTCGCAGTATTATTGCAAGACCATTGTTGCAGCCTGTGACTGGACTATGGAATCATTGGGCTGAGGCCAGCTGTGGACGAACTTCAGGCCGGGGTGCAGGCGTAGCAAAATGATGTAGAGACTGATATAGAAATTGGCTTGAAAGCAAGGTATGAGGTAACCCTCAGTTCAAAACTGTCTGCTTGGACACAAGCCCTTTGCAAGATTTGAGCTTGGACAGTAGACATGCACCAGCATATGTAAAAGGATAGTTATACATCTCCTGAGGAAAAAGGTCACCACTTTTACATATACATGGGACAGACATGCATCAGTGAAATAAAAAATTTGATGCACATCAAAAGCTGAAAGTAGACATCAAGGTACACAGCACACAAACACAAAGGGTCCACTACTGAAACTCATTAACACCCGTTGAAACCTATCAACAATGATGTGAAACTAATCAGACCTAAGCCTGGCTAGCTCAGTTGGTAGAGATGAGACTCTTAATCTCAGGGTCATGGGTTTGAGCCCCATGTCGGGTGCCATTGTTTATGGGGTGGCATGGTGGCACAGTGCTGCCTCACAGTGCCAGGGACCTAGGTTTGATTCCCGGCTTGAGTCACTGTCTGTGCGGAATCTGCATTTTCTCCCCATGTCTGCTTGAGTTTCCTCTGGGTGCTCCGATTGCCTCCCACAGTCCAAAGATGTACAGGGTAAGGTTGACTGGCCATGCTAAATTGCCAGTTAGTGTCGGGGGACTAGCAGGGTAAATGTGTGGGGTTATGGGGATAGAGGCTTAGTGGGATTGTGATTAGTGCAGGATCACCCTTCAGCACTGCAGGGATTCTATGATAGACCAAATCCTCGGAAAATGCCAGAGGTAGCCAAGCAGGTATACACTGCTAGCAGTGTTTGAGAGAATCCACCTCTCCTGCTTCCTCCAGAAGTGCCTCAGGACATTGTGGCAACAAGAGTAGCTTGCCTCCAGAGCAGAAAGAGAAAGCGGGAGACTGAGACAGACTTGAGAGTTCATCGTATGACAAATCATGAGGATCTAGGGTAGTATACAAATTCCTAAATAATCGATTGGCTAGAGAGAGAAAGAATTGCTGAAGTTGTGAAACCTAAATCATAGAGGTTTACAGCATGGAAACAGGCCCTTTGGCCCAACCTGCCTTTGCCTCTGTTTTTTTAACCCCTACACTACTCCCAATTGTCTGTATTTGAGCTGTATCTCTCTCTACCCATCTTACCCATATAATTGTCTAAATGCTTTCTAAAAGACACAATTGTACCTCCCTCTGCTGCTACCTCTGGCACCTTGCTCCAGATACTCACCATTCTCTGTGAAAAAATTGTCCCTATGGACCTTTTGTATCTCTCCCCTCTCATCTTAAACCTACGCCTTCTAATTTTAGACTCCCCTACTTTTGATTACTAGGCTCATATGTCCCTCATTATTTTATAGATTTCTATAAGATCACCCCCAAGCCTCCTACGCTTCAGAGAAAGAAGTCCCAGTCTATCCAACCTCTTTTTATTACTCAAACCATCAAGTCCCAGTAGCATCTTAGCAAATCTTTTCTGCACACTTTCTAGTTTAATAATATCCTTTACTGTTTGGAATAAAGTTGTGACTTTGTTATTTACTATTGGTTCATATGTGTGATTTTTTTGCCTGATGTTTGACTAAAATAAGAACATAAGAAATAGGAGCAGGAGTAGGCCATCTAGCCCTTTGAGCCTGCCCCGCCATTCAATAAGATCATGGCTGATCTGAAGTGGATCAGTTCCACTTACTGTCTGCTCCCCAAAATCCTTCATACATAGGGCTGGTTGAGTGAGTCTGCAGGGTATTAGAAATACACCGGACAACTCTATTAATCCAGAAACTTAGCTAATGATCTGGGACCCTGGGTTCGAATCCCATGATGGCAGATAATGGAATTTGAATTCAATAAAAAACCCCCTGAAATTAAGTATCTACTGATGACCATGAAACCATTGTCGATTGTTAGAAAAACATATCTGGTTCTTTAATGTCCTTTAGCGAAAAAAATCTGCCGCCCTTACCTGGTCTGGCCTACATGTTACTCCAGTGCCACAGCAATGTTGTTGACTCTCAACAGTCCTCCATGGACAACTAGAGTTGGGCAAAAAGTGCTGGCCAGGCAATAACACCCACACCCCATGAATGAATAAAACTCTTGCTTTGAGACTTTTTGGTTGCATATCAGGCTTTATCTTGACTTTCACTTGAACTCATATTTATCCAGAAGATGTCTTCGATTTGTTTTGCATCAACCCATCAGCTGACAGCATTCCAGTTCAGCTTTATTTCTCCAAACATAATCTTACAAACAGATCTGAAAATTTACATGAATCACATGAAAAGGCAACTCCACTGTTAGTCTACTTATTTCTGCACAGACCAAGATGTAACCTTTCAATGACACAAATTATTTCCTGTCTGTCAACAAAACCATAGAATCCTTACAGTCTAATGGTCCATCGAGTCTGCTCTGACTCTCCGAAATAGCATGTATCCAGACACATCCCCCGTCCTATCTTTGAAACCACATGCATTCCCCATGGCTAACCCACCTAACCTACACATCTTTGAAACTAAGGGGCAATTTAGCATTGCTAATCCACCTAACCAGCTCATCTTTGGACCGTGGAAGGAAACCAGAGCAACCACAGGAAACCCATGCAGTCATTGGAGAAATTGTAAACTCTACACAGTTACTGAAATAACACCTCATAGGTTGGTGTCCCTTCACCAGATTTATTTTGTTTACAAGTTCATTGCCACCCCTGTACAAAGTCAAAATCTAGAGGATCAATGGCACTGATACTCCTCAATATATGTATATTTAAGCTCCTCAACCAGGAAGCTTAAACTCCAAGAGGTCAACCTTGAAGTCATTACAGCCACCCAAGGCTGGAATCGAACTCGGGTTCATGCCATCGTGAAGTAACAGTGTAATCACTGTGTCACCATGCCACCCTTAAAGTGTCCTTAAAATCACAGCAGCTGGTTTTAAAGGAAGATGTTTCAGTTTTTGTTGGTATATAGTTGCAGGAATTAAAGATACAGCAGCACCAGTGTCAACCTCCTAACTGGTTGTCCACTTCAGAATCACCCAGAATCTATGTGATCCATCCTGTATGGATAAGCTGTACAGTTGGGGGTTTTTATCATACTTCTGAACATTTTCTTCTTCAGTCAGAATTTTTTTCTTACAATGCAACTTGTTCTTCTTGAAGATATCTAGATTTGTCTTCTAATTTTTTTTAGGAGAAGCGGTCTAGCGAACAAGCTTTTGCAATGTGACCCATTTTGCCACAAATCTTGCATTGAGTATCATTGCTCCAGCATTCCCTCACTGAATGGCCCATTTTGGCAGATATATGACACGCCTGTTGCCGTTTTGACTTCTTTTGGGCAGTTCGCAATTTATGGATTTTTCTCCTGCAGGAAATTGTGAAGCCTCTTTCGTAGCCTGTTCTGTCGATACTGCAATTTCTATTGCTGTCTTTATAGTCACGTTCAGGAAGCAATCTTCTTCGGATAATCTCAATTTGAAGACCACAATCTAGACAATCTCAAGAGTAGCTTCAAATGATTTGCCAAATTCACAATGTTGTGCCAGCTTTTTTCAGATTGCTATCAACTAAGCAATACTTTGGTCTTTCGGTTGATTCTTTCAATGGAACCTGAAGCATCCTGTGATGATCGATTTGGAGAGTAATGCTCTTCAAGGATTTTTATAAAGTCATTGTAAGTTTTGACTTAGCTGGGTGAACCAAACATTATAGCAAATTAAAGGTTTTACTTCCTATTGTATTGGGAAAAATAGGTATAACAAACTAGTTTGCAAATTTTTTGCTTATACAAAAGCTCTGTATAAGAACTCCATGAATCATTTTCTCCATTGAAAGAATCTATGGATCCTAAATGATCTGCTATTTCTCTTGCAGCCACTGGTAACTCGAGACTACTCAATATATATGTCTTCCCAGCATTCCTTTTTTTACCCTAGTGACCATTAATTTCATATATTTTTTATTTTACATGGCCCCACTATGTGACAAAGTATTCATTGTTTTCAAATGTATCAAATACTGCTTAAAATCTCACACTTATATGATAAGAAAAGTCCCCTCTTTTTCAAACCACATAGGATGCTTTTCTCTTACTTTAGCCTTCCTGCACTGGAATCTTTAATCCTGTTGCTGCTTCTCCTTACCCTTCTGATATATGAGGTGTCAGGACCCACAATTTTTTTCTTTCCTCTACTCAGGATCTTTTTCAGTGTTCTTGATGAAATAAAGCCCCAACTCTCCACCAAATCTCTTTGTAATGTTTTAACTATAATAGGAGTTGTAGGGTGTAACAGAAAATAAAGAACACTATTTGCACATGTAAGTTCAACTAACAGCTGATTTATTCCAGCAGCTCTTTGTGTGTAGTACAAACTGAAAGTAAAATCAGCAGCCTTTGCCAACACCCTAATGACATCACCATCACATCATGTGTCAGCTCTTAAAGGAACATACAACCATTTTAAATATATAACACCATCTCTCACCATGTGCACGAAGGTGCTTGTTAACTGAATCCACTGATCAACATTCACATACAGGATTTCACCTTCATGATCATGGCCTGATACACTTCATCTTTTCAATGAAGCTTGATGTTTTAAGTTATAACTTGTGCACTGCTTTTGCTTTCACCACATCATCAACATAATTCAGGTTAATTAGATTTCATTTCATCTGCAATTGTTTTCTATCTGACTATCTTATCAAATCTCCACTCTGACAGTTTTAAAAATAATAACAATGAAGAATTAAACTGCATTTCACAAGCTCACCATTTTCTTCTGCTTTTATTTGTATGTTGAGTGTTTCTAGCAATTCTGTTTGGAATAAAATACGGTTCAAATGTGTTTGATCCTTCATAGACAAATTTTTACCAATTGTGTTTTGCAATAATAATAGCAAACTCTTCCCTTGTTTGTCTTTGTTTCAGCTGCAACAATCTCAAATGACCTTGCATCTTTTCTTCTGCTATTTCTGTCATTAATCTGTTTTTCATCAATGAGCATTGTCACATCACAAAAGCCTTAGAATGCTTTAACAGTATATTAATTGTGAAAGGAAGGATGTATCGCCTTACTTCATTTGTGGAGTCTGTGCAATGTCTAGAGCTTTCAAATGAGTCACTTAACCATTCACAACCACATTTTGCACGGCACTGGTGCCACATGAGGAAGCATTTAAAAACTTCTGCAGCAGTCAGATTCATTTTTTGGTAATGCAACACAATGTTTCTCTGAATTGTAAAATAAATCTATTGGATCCTCTTAAATTCTTGATACTGTTGCTGTTTGACAAAACCCTGACAACAGTGTAATTTAATGTATAAAATAAATAGCTGTACCTTTGTACATATTTTAAATTGAATTGCTTTTACACAGAACACAGAATTGGTCACTCGGACCAACTGGTCCATATCTAAGCTTTGTACAAGCCTCTTTCCATCCTGTTTTATCAAATCCTATCTTAATATTCTGCTATGCCTTTCTCCTTTATGCACTTATCTAACAGATCCTTCAAGGCATTATGCTACTTATCTTAACTCCTCCATCTCATCACAAATTTTATATTTGAACCACACTGAATAAAGAAATTCCTCCTGAATATTGGATTAGTGTCTTATATTTATGGTGCCCAATTTTGGATTCCCTCAGAAGTGGAAACACTTCCTCTGTTTACCTTGTCAAACTACTCGCATAATGTAAACATCTCGACCAGTTCATTTATATCTTTTTTTTCCAGAGGAAGAAGTCCTAATTGTTTCCTAATAGTAATAATCTCTCAATCCTGGTGTACTCCTTGTAAATCTTTGTTGCACTTGTTGCTTCAGTGACTCTATGTCTTTCTTGCAATAAAGAGATCAGCACACAGATCTTGAGAATTGTGGTCTACATATAATTGTATCCTAATGAAGGTTCCACATAAGTTTAACAAAGCCATTGTGCTTTTCATTTCTACTTTTCTAGAAATAAATCTGAGTAGTTTGTTTGCATTTTATGGACCTATTATTAATGCTGTGAGAATATATGCCCTTGGTCCCTTTAATTCTCACCTCCATTTAGTTTCTTATCATCCAAGCAGTATGTTGCCCCCGAACTCATCTTATCAGAATCCATCACTTCACACTTACTTATACTGAAATTCACTGGGCAATTATACAATCATTCTGAAAGATGATCAACATTTTTCCTGAATTTTCTCTTGTTTTATAAAGCTACCTTTATAAAGCTCTAGTTAGACAAACCTAGAAAATTGCACATAGTTCTCATGACTACTTTGAGAAAGGTGCTAGATCCTTGAAGTTGTGCAGAGAAGTTTTAATCAGAATGGTTCCAAGGATTGGGGATTTTAGCTACGAGGTTAAATTGGAAAAGCTGAGATTATCCTCTTTGGGGCAAAGGAGATTCAGGGAAAATTTGAGAGAGGTGTACAAGATTATAACAGATTTGGGTAATATAGAAACAGAGAAACTAGAAGCAAGAGTATTTGGCCTTTCGAACCTTCTCTGTCATTCATCTTGATCATGTCTGTTCATTGAATTTAATTTCCTGATTCCCTCTCTCCTCCTCCCATATATCTTAATCCCTTTAGCCTATATCAAATTTCTTATTGAAATCAGACGATGTTTTAGACTCAATGACATTCTGTGATTGTGAATTCCACACATTCGCAACTCTCTGGGTGAAGAAATTTCTCTTCAACTCAGTTCCAAAAGGTTTACCCCTTATCCTCAAACTTAATTCTGGACTCCCCACCATTTGGAACATTCTTTCTGAATCTACCCTATCTAACCCTGTTAGAATTTTGTAAATTTCTGAGTGCCCGTCAGTGGCAATGATCTGAAACTTGCTGGAAACAGAGACAAAAAATGATTTCAAAAGGAAATGTAATTAATGTTTGAAGGAAATAAACTTGTGGGAGTATTGAGGATAACCTGGGTAATGGGACAGACCGGACACTCACAGATTCAATGGGCCAAATGGTCTCCTCTGTTCTATAAATGACTCTATGACTTTTCCTCTGTATTATATATACTGCCACTCTGGTGTAATCTGCAAATTTTGAAATTGCTGTTTCAAATCCTAAATTCAAATAATTTCTACAATTGGTGAACAGCAGTGGCCCATACATTGATCTTATTGAATGCTACTTCACACTTTCTACTAGTCTGAGTAAAAACCTTGAGTCCCTGCTTGGTTTTCTGTTTTGTAGCCACTTTGCTATTCATTCTGCTCTTTGTCCCTGTCTACACAAGCTCTGACTTCAGTTCAGAGTCTACTATAATCTTATTGAAGTCCGTTTGAATTCTGAGTGTACTACTTTTATTACTCCATGTTACTCCTTCAAATAAAACTGGTCAAACAATCTATGTTGTTAATTCTTTAGTATATTTTTTTGGTTTCTAGATGTCCTTCTGTTACATTTTTCCTGCCACCATTAACATAATTGGTCTATCGAATTTTAAAATATAGGAATAACTTAGTTGTCCTCCAGTTCTCTTGCACTACACTAATTTCTAATAACCTCTTAGAAATAGATTTCTCATATCTCTTCCGTAGCTTCTTTAAGTAAACATAGAGGGAACAAACAGTTTTATTGTTTCTAAGTTTAATTAGTTTATCAATTATACCCTCCCTTTCTTTCTTAAATGGCTTGATATCTTATTTGATCTTTTTCCAATGTCATGTTCATTAGTTTCCCTGGTGAATACAGACGCAAACAAATTATTCAATATTTGGGGTATTAAGTAATAATTTTGCTTGAGGGAAGTCTTACAATTAATATCTTTAAGGGAATCATAAAATCTCTGTGGGTGGTATGGTAGTGCAGTGGTTAGCAATGCTGCTTTACAGCTCCAGGGACCTGGATTCAATCCCGGCTTGAATCATTGTCTGTGTGGAGTTTGCATATTCTCCTCGTGTCTGCATGGATTTCATCTGAATGCTCCAGTTTCCTCTCACAGCCCAAAGATGTGTGGTTTAGGTTGATTGGTCATAATAAAATTGCTCCTTAGTGTCCTGAGATGCGTAGGTTAGAGGGATTATGGGTAAATGTTAGGGATATGGGGGTTGGGCCTGGATGGGATTGTGGGTGATGAGACTAGATGGGCCAGATGTCCTTTTTCTGCACTGTGGGGTTTCTATGTTCTATGATCTTACAATGCAGAAGAGGCCATTTGGTCTATTGAGTTTACACAGACTCTCTGATGGAACATCTTAACCAGGCCCTCTCTCCTGTCCTATTCTCATAACCCCATACATTTTCCATAACTAATAGAACATAGAACATAGAACTTTACAGCGCAGTACAGTCCCTTCAGCCCTCGATGTTGCGCCGACCAATGCAACCAATTTTATGACCCTCTATCCTAAACTATTCCAATGCTATCCATATGCCTATCCACTGCTCATTTGAACGCTCTTAAACTTGATGAGTCCACAACCGCTGCAGGCAGGGCATTCCACACCCTTACTACTCTCTGAGTAAAGAACCCACCTCTAGCATCTGTCCTATAACTACCACCCCTTAATTTAAAGCTATGTCCCCTCATGCTATCCATCTCCATCCAAGGAAAAAGGCTCTCACTATCCACCCTATCTAACCCTCTGATCATCTTATATGTCTCAATTAAGTCACCTCTTAGCCTTCTTCTCTCTAATGAAAATAACTTCAAGTCCCTTAGCCTTTCCTCATAAGACCTACCTACCATACCAGGCAACATCCTGGTAAACCTCCTCTGCACTCCTTCCAATGCCTCCACATCTTTCCTATAATGTGGCGACCAAAACTGTACACAAAATCCCGAATGCAGCCACATAGAGTTTTGTACAGTTGTAACATGACATCTCAGCTCTGAAATTCAGTCCCTCTACCAATAAATGCTAACACACTATACGCCTTAACAACCTTATCAACTTGAGTGCCAACTTTCATAGATCTATGCACCTGTACACCGAAATCTCTTTGCTCATCTACACTACTAAGAGTCCTACCATTAGCCCTATATTCTGCACACATATTACTCTTACCAAAGTGAATCACCTCACACTTTTCCACATTAAACTCCATTTGCCACTTCTCGGCCCAGCTCTGCAACTTATCTATGTCCCTCTGCAAACTGTAACATCCATCCTCTCTGCCTACAACTCCTCCGACTTTGGTGTCGTCAGCAAATTTACTAACCCATCCCTGTACACCCTCATCCAGGTCATTTATAAAAACAACAAACAACAGTGGCCCCAAAACAGATCCCCGAGGTACATCACTAGAACTAAACTCCAGGTTGAATATATCCCATCAACCATCACCCTCTGTTTTCTATCAGCTAGCCAATTCCTAATGCAAATTGCTAAATCTCCCTCAATCCCATGCAACTGCATTTTCTGCAGTAGTCTTCTGTGGGGAGACTACTGCATCTAACCTAATCAATGCATCTAACCTACACACCTTGAGAAACTAAAGGGCAATCCACCTAACCTGCACATCTTTGGACTAGAGGAGGAAACCAAAGTGCATGGAGGAAGCCCACACAGACATGGGGAAAATGTGCAAAAACCATGTAGATACTCACCCAAAGCCGGAATTGAACCTGGACCCCTTGCAACATGAAGCAGCAGTGCTAACTACTGTACCATCATGCGATTTATTAATTAAGAAGATTACTAGTGCTGGAAATTAAAGAACTACTTTTGTTATTGTGGTAAAATTAAGTTTTAGCAGTGTTAAGACATTTTACTTTTGACTATTTCTGTAATACTAGAATCAGCATATAAAAGGTTAACTCTCAAAACTGCACAGAATATTCTTTTAACAGTAGGCCAATCTTAAAGCAGTTTGTTTGTTCATTAGATATTCCACAAGATGATTCTGCATACAATGGTAATTTTAAATATTAATTAGTCATTCCAAAGGAGTGAGGTTAATGTTTATAATCTCAAATTTCTCAGAGTTTGTGAGAGATTGTCTTTGTGATAGCTGATTGTGCCATTCATACTATTTGTTTAGTGGAATAGTATAGCTGAGCAATCAATTGGGAGTAGTTTGGCCCCATATCAAGTCAAGGTAATGGCTGTGATTGACAATTGCATTTCAATCTTTTGAAAAAAGAATAAGTACATAGGTTGGTTTGAACATTCTGTGATCAATAACTCAGTGAGCAAAGTCTTAGGCTACAAAAATAATTTGGAAAGGTGTTAGGAATGACGATGGAGTTTGATATTGCATGGCAGGAGTTGGCCATTAAGCCCGATGGTTGGCTCTGCCATTCAATAAGATTATGGCTGATCTTGTTATAAACTCCACTTTCCTCTGTGCCATGCCCCGTAACATTGAACTCCTTTGCCTATCAAAAATCTAACTTTGTCCTGAATAAATTCAATGACCCAGCTTCCATTGCTTTCTGGGGAAGATAACGATCCTTTGAGAGAAAAATGTATCTGTCTTAAATGGGAGACCATCCATTCTTAAACTATCTTCCAATTCTCTCACAAGTGGCACAGGGTTCTGGCTGCTGACTGTCTGGAGATTGCACAGTCCCCCCCATGTCTGCCTGGGTTTCCTATGAGTGCTCCGGTTTCTTCCCACAGTCCAAAGGTGTGCAAGTTAGCTGGATTGACCATGCTAAGTTACCTCCAGTGTCAGTGGGAATACCAAATACTTGGGGTTACAGGAATAGGATTAGTGTTAGGGTAAGACTATTGGTTGAGACTATTGTCAATACAGGTGCAATGGGTCAAATGGCATCCTTCTGTACAATAGGGATTCTATGATTCTGTGAAATGGAAACATCCTCCCATAAGCACCTTTACAAATTTCCTTTAGGTCTGATGTGTTTCAATAGGATTACCTCTCATTCTTCTAAATTCCAATGTGTATCGGCCTACCCTGTTCAGTCTTTCTTCAATTACAAAGGAAGGAATTACAAAAGGTCATAAATGTAGCCAATCCATCACACAAACCAGCTTCCCATCCACTGACTCTGCTTACATTTCCTGCTGTCTCAGTAAAGCAGCCAGTCTAATTAAGGACACCACACACCCCGGATATTCTCTCTTCCACCTTTTTCCATCAGGAAAAAGATATAAAAATCTAAGGTCATGTATCAACCGACTCAAAAACAGCTTCTTCCCTGCCGTCAGACTTTTGAATGGACTTATCTTGTACTAAGTTGATCTTTCTGTACACCCATGCTATGACTGTAACATTATATTTTGCACTTTCTGGTTTCCGACTCTATGAAAGCTATGCTTTGTAAAGTATGCAAGAAGAAATACTTTTCACTTCATGTTAATACATGTGACAATAATAAATCAAATCAAATAAAATCTGAAGATAAACCCCTCATCCCACGAATGAAATGAGTAACCTCATCTGAACTGCTTTTAATGAAATTATATATTCAAGTAAGGAGACCAAAATTGTACACAGTATTCCAGATGTAGGTTGCGATCTTTCTGGCCTGCTGCAGGGGTTGATAGGCACAGTGAACAGAAGGATAGTACATAAGGCTTTTGCGCTGGACATGAATTGGTCTCACACCGATAAATATCCTCCCCCGGCCAGGCCAAGCAGATGGCCAGCACTGATTACCCTCTTCCATCCTTCTGCCACCAATTCTTTCACTGTGTGGCAGCAGGAGTCCCATCCCTACCAATCACTCTCTCTATAGACCCTGCCCCAACAGGCCCCATACCCCCCTTAGCACTGCCTGATGCCCAGTGGCAGTGCTAATGTGCCCAGTGGGCATTGCCATTTTGGTCCTTGAGCACTGGCAGGGAAGCAGGCTGGCACTGCCCGGGGACATCCCCCTTTTACCCCTAATCTCCTCGGGGGGCCTCCACGGCTTCTGTTCATTCCAGCAGGGTTTGCCACCAGATCCCCACTAGTGATTAATTGTAAACACTGCTGGAGTGAACTACTCCTGAGTGGGGGGGAGGTGCTAGACAAATCACCCCTAATATTTACCACTACCCTCTGTTTCATTACCTACTTTTGTACCCATGCTTCCACTGTCCGTTTTATTCCAGCAGTAAAGACGATGAAAGGATTAATTTTCCTTTAAATGATAATACCCCTTTGAGTAACTCTTGAAATTGACATCTGTGTTGTTTACTCCCAAACTGGTCACTGCCAGGAGAAGAAGTTGGTTGAAGTGCTTGCCACCAAAATGCTTTGCAGCTTCTTTGATTAACTCTTCCAGCATTTTAAATGGCAATCAATTGTTTAGCAACACTCTGTGGCTTGGATACTCCAGTCCTGCCAAAGTCTACAGGCTTTTGCAATAGCTCATCCATCCTGCTGTCATGAAACCGACTGAGGGGGCTTGACTTCAGTGGAACTGGAAAATCCTTCCAGGAGAAAAGCTGGAGAATTCCAGCCAAGATTTTGACACTGGGAAGAGACCACCAGTGGTTTAGTCCTAAGGCATAATTTACATTTTCACAATCACACGTCAACAAAACCTAGTTATCTCCTGGATGAAACCACAGTGAACCATAACTAAATTAAGGATAGTTTTTTTTGTCCTAATCTTGGAGACCCAATCCTAAATCTACATTTCTGCTTGGAGCCATTTTTTTTAAAGAAAGTATTTATATTCAGTCCAAACTTTTCTTTCAAAAAATGTAGCCTTTAAAACAGTTTTCTAAAAATGTATGATATCATAAATATTACTGTAACATTAAAGCAACCACCAAAAAACATGAAGCAATAAACAAAATATGACCCAATAATTTACCTGTATTCTCCACACTCTGCTTTCTAGCTATTCCATCTAACACTCTGAGTCACCCAACAATTCTACTGCTTCCGGCTCTATGTTTAAGTTTTTCCTGATTGAGTCTACCAATTGCGTTTCTGCCACCAGTTCTCATGTATTGTTTAAAGTTGCTGCCCATAATTTCTCATGTGGCTCTGGTTCCTCTTTTCTTCAAGTCCTTTTTCAGGTTTCTAGGGCACCTTTGCTTTTGGAACAAACATGCAACACATCCTGCTGGACCCTTGCTCAGCACTGCAGGGGATATCACCTAACAACCTCATTGTTGAATCCCCTACAACTGCACTTTTAAAATGTTATTACTCCCTTTAACTGACTCCTGGTCCATGATGCCATAATCAGCATTCTCACCATCCTCCATGCTGCTTTCATCCAATCTTACAGGTAACAAATGCATAATTCTTGTTAGATAAATCAGAGTCTGAAGTACCAGAAGTGGGCTGCATAGTGGCACAGTAGTTAATACTGCTGCCTCACAGTGTCAGGGACCTGGGGTTGATTCCAGCCTTGGGTGACTGTGTGGAGTTTGAATGTTCTCCCCATATCTGTGTGGGTTTCCTTCGGATACTCTGGTTTCCTTCCACAGTCGAAAATTGTTCAGGTTAGGTAGATTGGCCAGCTAAATTGTCCCTTAATGTCCAAAGATGTGTAGGTTAGGGGGATTATTGGGATAAGTGTGGTTATGAGGATAGGGTGGAGAGTGGAACTGGGTAGGATACTTGGTTAAATAGCTGCTACAGACTAGATGGGTGAAATGGGCCTGCTCCTCCTCTGTAGAAACTCTAGTATTCCACTCCTTCTCCATTTCCAAATTACCCTGACTTTCTTTCACACAATTCCCTTGCTGCACCTGTGCTTTTCTCTGAGATGTGATTGTATTTTGAAGAAAATCAGTAGGTATTCCTGTCTCTTAAACTTCAGAATGTCTTGAATGAGCACCCTACCCATTAACTCAACAAATCAAGGTAAACATGGATAGATAAACGAACCTGGAATAGGTACGATATCCATAAATTCCCAATTATTGTAGTTGTTTGTATGGTTATTTTTAGAACTGATAGAATAATTTGTGCTCTTGATTTTATCTTCATTTCAAATCACTTTTAATATTCATTTATGTACTTATTTAACTATTTAAAGTTGACAGAATAAGAGTATGCATAATACATGAAATACAATTTAAAATTGCTGGGCTCCATCACTCCTCCTTGCTATTAAGTTACGTTTTCAGATATTTCCTCGCATTCACTTTACTACCATTCTCACTTTGATCTCTCTTGGATTTCTTTCTCAATTACTCAGCTCCATGCTGTTCACGAAACTCATCTTTCATGAAATGAAAATGCACTAAAACAAATTATTCTAAACCAATAATTTTCATGAAAGCAAATTTTAGTTTCCTAAGTTTATAATCATGGCAATTATTTAATTGTCATGGTATTGTAAAAACAGGGAACTATTATTTCAGAGAAATTAGTTGTCAAGATTGATCTAATTTGGTCTCATAAAAGGCAAGCTCTTAAAACAAAACTTCATTTTATAATTTTCATTTCCAAAACTCCAATATTTTATCTTTTACCTTTTGCATTATTTATGTTCTGAATTCATAGAATCCTACAGTGCAGAAGTTCAACCCAACAAGCTTGCACAGACAACAATTCCACCCGGTCCCTATCACCATATTCGTTCTCACGTATTTACCCTGCTTATTGCCTTGACACTGCCCTGATATTAAGGGGCAACTTAACTTGGCCAATTCACCTAATCTGCACATCTTCGAACTGTGGAAGGAAACCGGAGCATCCAGAGGAAATTTACAGGGAGAATGTGCAAACTCCACTCAGACAGTGGCCACGGCTGGAATCGAACCGAGGTCCCTGGCGCTGTAAGGCAATTCCGCTGACCACTGTGCCACCTTGCTACCTGTGCTCAAACAGAACTTGATTATCACCAACAAAAGACATTAATTTTCCTGAATCTTCTCATCTTTCATTCATCAGGACAAATGCAGAAGTTCCAAATGATCACAATAATTTATATTATGGGGAAAAAAGGCTGCTGAACAGTTGGCAAATTGACACTGATTGGCCGAGCATTGCCATGGAGAAGACATTAGAGATCTGAAGGCTCTTCGATAGTCAACATCTTTTCCCAAAGGTAGGCGAGTCCAAAACAAGAAGGCAAAGGGGGAGGGGAGAGACACAAAAGGGTCCAGAGGGACAATTTTTTCAGAGGATGGTGAGTGTCTGGAACAAGGCAGGTAGAAGCAGATATAATTTTGTCTTTTAAAAAGAATTTAGATCGTTACATGGATAAAATCAGTATAGACGATATAGGTCACATAGTGGCAATTTGGACTAACTTTGTGGTAAAAACTGGGCGGTATGGATAGATGGAATTAAAGGGCTTGTTTCCATGCTGTAAACTTCTGATTCTATCCTTCCAGATAATTTGAACAGGTGCAAGGTTTAAACATATTCCTTCTGTTTGCAGAGAACAAGAATCCTGTTACAATGCACTGGCAAAGTGACTGGTACTTTCCACTAACAGGATGCTGCCATCAATTCAAAAAGATAGTCTGCTTATTACATAATTGAGTAATGCTGTACATGAACTTTGGTGCCAATGTGATGCTAGATACCTAAGTTGTACATCTCAATGATTGGATGATTGATGATCCTTCAGAAATCATTCCATCTAGCTGATCTGTTTAGTGATGAAAGTTGGATGCTAATTCTGTCTTACCTTGCAGACATCTTTTCAATTCTAAATGAATTGAGCCCACTAGTGGCTCAGTGACAAGCATTGCTACCTCAGCGCCAGGGACCTGGGTTCGATTCGTGGCTTAAGTTACTTTCTGTGTGGAGTTGACATGATCTCTCTATGTCTCAATGTGTTTCCACAGTAAAAAGTTTGACAACACCAGGTTTAACTCACAAGCTTTCGGGGTTTGCCCTTCATCAGGAGAATGGAGAGTTCTGGCCTCAGACAGAGCATATAACAGCACAGACAGTTTACAGATTACTGATTAGAATTCAATGTGTTTCTCCCAGATGCTCGTTTCCTCGCACAGTCTGAAAGCCATGCTGGTCAGGTAATTGGCTGTGCTAAACATCCCCCAGTATACCCAAACAGGTGCCGGAGTGCAATGACTAGGGAATTTTCACAGTAACTTCATTGCAGTATTAGTGTAACCCTAATTGTGGCATAATTAATAAAATAAAGAATATTGCAAGGAAAGGATGTTTTGTTTGGCACTAGGAATAAATAGATGCTTTCCAAATATCATTAAGAGTTTGGAAATTTGAGTAAAAAGCCAAAACTAATGCATATTCCCCACACTGCCATGGCATATGAAAGAAAACAGTGTTAGTAAGGGAACTGTCAATACTGACAAGCTGTATTGAGTTCCATTTGGCTATGCTGTTTCACAGTTTTTGTTACTTCTTTCCAGAGAAGTTATAGATTCTGAAAGAGAAGAGGTGGGCAAAAAATCTGTGTTTGAGACTCCAGAGTCAGTTATTAACTTGCAGCTGACTCCAAATAAGAAGACTGAACTGCTACACTTGACCTGTGACAGCAGCTTAAAAACATGCCACAAGTCATTGAGGTTGTTATCATTCTGGATTAGCTAAGAACATAAGAACTACGAGCAGGAGTAAGCCAGCTGACCCGTCGAGCCTCCTCCGCCATTCAATAAGATCATGGCTGATCTTCTCATGGACTCAGCTCCACTTACCCACCCATTTATCATAACCCTTAATTCTTTTATTGTTCAAAAATTTATTTATCTTTCCTTAAAAACATTCAATGAGGTAGTCTCAACTGCTTCACTGGGCAGGGAATTCCACAGATTCACAACCCATTGGGTGAAGAAGTTCCTCCTCAACTCAGTCATAAACCTGCTCCCCCATTCTTTTGAAGCCATATACCCTAGTTCTACTTTCACACACAGTAGAAACAACTTCCCTGATTCTATCTTATCTATTCCCTTCATAATCTAATGTTTCTATAAGATCTCCCCTCATTCTTCTGAATTCCAATATGTATAGCATTAGTCTATTCAGTCTCTCCTCATAAGCCAACCCTTTCAACTCTGAAATCAATCTAGTGCTTCTCCTCTGCACTCCCTTCAGTTCCAGTATATCCTTTCTCAAATAAGGAGACCAAACTGTACACAGTACTCCATGTGTGGCCTCTCCAGCATCTTATATAGCTACAACATAACCTTGCTGTTTTTAAACTCCATCTCTTTAGCAATGAAGGACAAAATCCATTTGCCTTCTTACCTGCTGCACCTGTAAATCAATTCCTTCTGATTTTTGCACAAGGACACCCAGGTCCCTCAGCACAGCAACATGCTGCAAGTTTTTACCATTTAAATAACAGTCCATTTTATTGTTACTACCAAAATGGATGACCTCACATTTATCAACATTGTGCTCCATCTGCCAGACTCTTGCTTATTCATTTAGACTATCTACATCCTTTTGCAGACTTTCAGTGTCCTCTGCACACTTTGCTATGCCACTTATCTTAGTGTCATCTGCAAATTTTGACACACTACACTTGGTCCCCAATTCCAAATAATTTATGTAAATCATAAACAACTGCCATCCCAATACTGATCCCTGAGGCACATCGCTGGTCACTGATTGCCAACCAGAAAAACACCCATTTACCCCCACTCTTTGCTTTCTGTTAGTTAACCAATCCTCTATCCATGCTAATACATTACCCATAACAGCGTGCACCTTTGTTGTGCAGCAGTCTTTGGTGCGGCACCTTGTCAAATTCCTTCTGGACATCCAAATACACCACATCCACAGGTTCCCTATTGTCCACTGCACATGTAATGTCCTCAAATAATTCCACCAAATTAGTTAAACATGATCTATCCTTCATGAACCCATGCTGTATCTTACCAATGGGACAGTTTATATCCAGATGTCTCACTACTTACTCCTTGATAGATTCAAGCATTTCCCTACCACAGAAGTTATACCAGTGATAAGAAAGGACTGTAGAAAAAGACATAATCAGCCATAGATATCTAAGGAAATAAAGGAAGGTATCAAATTGAAAGAAAAGGCATGCAAAGTAGCAAAGATTAGTGGGAAACTAACTGACCTATAGGTACCCGGCTTTTGTCTATCTTTTTTAAAAAGTGGTGTCACATTTGCTGTTTTCCAATCTGCGGGAACCACTCCAGAGTCCAGCAAATTTTGGTAAATTACCATTAGTGTATTTGCTATTTCCCTTGCCATCTCTTTTAGTACCTGGGATGCATTCCAACAGGGCCAGAAGACTTGTCAACCTTCAGCCCCATTATTTTGTCCAACATACCTTTTCCCTGATAGTTTTTAGGTTCTCACCTGCCTTCCTGTCATCAATTTTTGGCATGCTATTTATATCTTCCATTGTGAAGACCAACACACAGTACCTGTTCAATGCCTCAGCCATTTTTTCATTTCCAATTATTACATCCCCCCTCTCATTGTCTAAAGGACCAACATTTACTTTAGGCACGCTTTTTCGTTTTATATATTTATAGAAACTTTTGCTATCTGTTTTTATATTGAGTTAGTTTGCTCCCATAGAACAAAGAACAAAGAAAATTACAATACAGGAACAGGCCCTTCGGCCGAGCAAGTCAGCACCAACCATGCTGTCCGACTTAACTAAAACCCCTTCCACCTCTGGGGATCATATCCCTCTACTCCCATCCTATTCATGTATTTATCAAGACAAAAATTACTACCATATCCGCTTCCATTACCTCTGCCAGCAACGAGTCCCAGGAACCCACTATTCTGTAAAAAAAAATCTGCCTTTTACATCTCCTTTAAATCTTGCCCTTCACACGTTATTCTATGTCCTCTAGTAATTAACTCTTCTATCCTGGGCAAAAGCTTCTGACTACCACTCTGTCCATGCCTGTCATAATCTTATAGACTTCTATCAGGTCAATTCTCAACCTCTGTCATTCCAATGAGAACAAACCAAGTTTCTCCAACCTCTCTTCATAACTAATGCACTACATATCAGGCAACATCCTTGTAAATCTTTTCTGTACCCTATCCAAAACCTCCACATCCTTCTGTTAGCGTGGCAACCAGAATTGCCACGCTAACCATATTGAGGGATGGATCAGTAAATTTGCAGATGATACTAAAGTTGGTGGTGTGGTAGATAGTGAAGAGGGGTGTTTTAGTTTACAGAGTGACTTGGACAAGTTGCAGAGCTGGGCCGAGAGGTGGCAAATGGAGTTTAATGTGGAAAAGTGTGAGGTAATGCACTTTGGCAGGAACAATAAATGTGTAGAGTATAGGGCTAATGGTAGGGCTCTTAATAGTGTTGAGGAACAGAAGGATCTTGGTGTATGTGTCAATAGATCCCTGAAAGTAGGCAGTCAAGTGGATAAAGTTGTTAAGAAGGCTTATGGAGTCTTAGCTTTTATTGGTAGGGGGATTGAATTTAGGAGCCGCAGCATCATGTTGCAGCTGTACAAAACTCTAGTGCGGCCGCACTTGGAGTATTGTGTGCAGTTCTGGTCGCCACATTATAAGAAAGATGTGGAGGCATTGGAGAGGGTACAGAGGAGGTTTACTAGGATGTTGCCTGGTATGGAGGGCAGGTCCTATGAAGAGAGGTTGAAGGATTTGAGGTTGTTTTCGTTAGAAAGGAGGCGGCTAAGGGGGGATCTTATTGAAGCATATAAGATGATTAGAGGTTTGGATAGGGTGGACAGTGATAGCCTTTTTCCTAGGATGGAGAAAGCTAGCACGAGGGGACACAACTTTAAATTAAGGGGTATGAGTTATAGGACGGATATCAGAGGTAGGTTCTTTACTCAAAGAGTGATTAGGGAGTGGAATGCCCTGCCTGCAGCTGTTGTAGATGCGCCAAGTTTGGTGGCGTTTAAGAGGTTAGTTGATAAGTATATGGATGAGAAGGGAATGGTTTAGTTAGGAGGGGCATTGCTTTTTAT
Organism: Sphyrna mokarran; assembly: GCA_024679065.1. Lineage (NCBI taxonomy): Eukaryota > Metazoa > Chordata > Chondrichthyes > Carcharhiniformes > Carcharhinidae > Sphyrna > Sphyrna mokarran. The sequence continues at coordinate 110,989,157 of JAGIQG010000007.1, read as the reverse complement.
TTTGGTCGGCACAACATCGAAGGCCGAAGGGCCTGTTCTGTGCTGTATTGTTCTATGTTCTATGTTCTAATTGGGCACGATATTCCAAGTGTGGCCTAAATAAGGTTCAATAAAGCTGCAACGTGACTTGCCAATGTTTAAACTCAATGTCCCAGCCAATGAAGGCTAATGCTGTATGCCTTCTTGACTACCTTCTCCACCTGCACTGCCACTTTCAGTAATCTGTATACCTATATACACAGATTTCTTTGTCTATCAATACTCTTAAAGGTTCTGCCATTTAATTCATTTTACTTCTTATAGCTTCTTTCGTTGCTTTCTGTTGACCTTTGGAGATTTCCGAATCCTCCAGTTTCCCACTAATCTTTGCTACTTTGTATGCCTTTTCTTTCAATTTGATACTCTCCTTTATTTCCTTTATTATTCATGGCTGATTTGTTTTTTCTTATCACTGGTATATTCTTTTGCTGAGCACTGTGAAAGATCACTTTGAAAGTCCTCAATCACTCCACCATAAAGTTTTTGTTCCCTGTCTACATTAGCCTATGGCTCCCTCATCCCTCTGTAGTCTCCTTTGTTTAAGCACAAGATTTGTTTGGATTTTACCTTCTCACGCTCGATCTGTATTTTAAGTTCAAACATACTTGATTGCTTCTTCCAAGAGGATCCCTAACTATAAGATCATTAATTTTTCCTGTCTCATTACACAGGACCAGATCTAGGATAGCTTGTTCCCTCCCAGGTTCCATTACATACTGTTCAAGGAAGCTATTGTGGATACATTCTATCAACTCCTCCTAAGTCTGCCTTGACCGACCTAGTTTGACCAATTGATATGTAGATTAAAATCCCCTATGATAATTGCTGTATCATTTTTACATACATCAGTTATTTTCTTGTTTATTTCTTGCCTACTATGATATTATTTGATGGCCTACAGACCACCTCTATCAGTGATTTTTTTTCTCCTTACTATTTCTAACTTCCACTGAAATGGATTCAATCTTTTTTTCCATAGAACCTATATCATTTCTCACTACTGCCCTGATGTCATCTTTAAATGTCAGTTCGGCTCCTCTGAACAATCTGATGCCCTTGAATATTTAACTCCCAGTCATTACCATCCTGCAACCATGTCTCTGTAATGACCATTAAATTATATTCGTTTGCAATGATTTGTGCCGACTGCACAAAGGAACAAGCTGAACTCTACACCTTGTTTCATCAGAAGTAACTCTTCAAATGCAGACAAAAATAATAAAGTATCATTACCCCAAACTTGACGTTTCACCCTAGGCCACTCCAAGCTCCTCACAATTCTACATAGTGCCTTACTTATAATGAACTAGCTGGGCAGCTGACTATGACATCATTCTGTAATTCGTTCTATGGTTTACAGGGTCAGCTGACCCTTACATCTGGTTACCATTGATCACATTACATCCAATACAAAGTTGTCAACAGTTAAACATTCCAACATATCTGATATGTATGTTGCTCTCTAATCTTGTGAACCTGATTGGAGTGAGATCGTGAGAACCAGGCAGACTGATCTGTTAGCCAGTTGGCAAAAGTGGGACCTATGTAAAAGAGTTTAAAAACGCTGAAATAGACGATATCATCATCAGACCGATGGACCACAAAGATGTCCACATCACCCATGTCACAAAGGAAACCAATGGACTGACCACTGACTAATCCTCTCTATTATCTCCACTGCATTGGCCCCAACAGGGTAGAGGCTGGAAACCTAATGTCGCGAGACTCAAAGGCCATGAGAAGAAAGATCTACTACTCAGTTGGCACCTCAGAACTAACCTGGTAATGACCAACGAGCTAGAGCTGCAGAGTGCCCACAGCATCCGGTCCACTTTAAAAGCCACCCAGCGCCAGCATCTGCAAGGAGACGTTCAGGCTTTTGGCCAGGAAACACCAAGACTAATTTGACATGAATGACCAGGATTACAGGGTCAATGCAGTGTTCTGAGAAATGTGGAGGAACAGAGAGATCTTGGGGTTCATTTTCACAGATCTCTGAAGGTTCAAACTCCAGTGGTTAGAACCGCGAAGAACGCCAATAATATGTTAGCATTTATTAACAGGGGTTTGAGTTTAAAAACCGTGGGGTTATGCTGCAACTGTACAGAACTTTGGTGAGATCACATTTGCAATATTGTGTGCAGTTCTGGTCACCTCACTATAAGAAGGATATGGAAGCATTGGAGAGAGTGCAGAGGAGATCTACCAGGATGCTGCCTGGTTTAGAGGGTGGGTCTTATGAGGAAAGGTTGAGGGAGCTAGGACTTTTCACTTTAGAGTGGAGGAGGATGAGAGGCGTCTTAATAGAACATAGAACATAGAACATTACAGCACAGAACAGGCCCTTCGGCCTTCGATGTTGCGCCGACCAATATAAAAAGCAATGCCCCTCCAAACTAAACCATTCCCTTCTCTTCCATATACTTATCAACTAACCTCTTAAACGCCACCAAACTTGGCGCATCTACAACTGCTGCAGGCAGGGCATTCCACTCCCGAACCACCCTTTGGGTAAAGAACCTGCCTCTGATATCCGTCCTATAACTATCACCCCTTAATTTAAAGCTGTGTCCCCTCGTGCTAGCTTTTTCCATCCTAGGAAAAAGGCTATCACTGTCCACCCTATCTAAACCTCTAATCATCTTATATGTTTCGATAAGGTCCCCTCTTAGCCGCCTCCTTTCTAACGAAAACAACCTCAAATCCCTCAGCCTCTCTTCATAAGACCTGCCCTCCATACCAGGCAACATCCTGGTAAACCTCCTCTGTACCCTCTCCAATGCCTCCACATCTTTCTTATAATGTGGGGACCAGAACTGCACACAATACTCCAAGTGCGGCCGCACTAGAGTTTTGTACAGTTGCAACATGACGTTGCGGCTCCGAAATTCAATCCCCCTACCAATAAAAGCTAAGACTCCATATGCCTTCTTAACAACCTTCTCGACTTGACTGCCTACTTTCAGGGATCTATGCACATACACACCAAGATCCCTCTGTTCATCAAGACTACTAAGAATCCTACCATTAGCCCTATACTCTACACACTTATTATTTCTGCCATAGTGCATTACCTCACACTTTTCCACATTAAACTCCATTTGCCACCTCTCGGCCCAGCTCTGCAACTTGTCCAAGTCTCTCTGCAAACTATAACACCCCTCTTCACTATCTACCACTCCACCGACTTTAGTGTCATCTGCAAATTTACTAATCCATCCTTCAATACCCTCATCCAGATCATTTATAAAAATTACAAACAGCAGGGGCCCCAAAACAGACCCCTGAGGTACACCACTTGTCACCGAACTCCACGATGAATATCTCCCATCAACCACCACCCTCTGTCTTCTATCTGCTAGCCAATTCCTAACCCATTAGCTAAATCACCCTCTATCCCATACGTCTGCATTTTCTGCAGAAGTCTTCCATGGGCCACCTTATCAAACGCCTTACTAAAGTCCATATATACCACATCAACCGCCTTACCCCCATCCACCTCCTTAGTCACTTTTTCAAAAAACTCAATGAGGTTAGTAAGGCACGACCTACCCTTCACAAAACCATGCTGACTATCTCCAATCAATTCATTACTCTCTAAATAACTATAAATCCTATCCCTAATTATTCTCTCCAACACTTTGCCCACCACAGAAGTAAGACTCACTGGCCTATAATTCCCTGGAAGGTCTCTCTTCCCCTTCTTGAACAACGGGACCACATTCGCTATCCTCCAGTCCTCCGGAACCACACCCGTAACCAACGACGACCTGAAGATCAGAGCCAGAGGCTCTGCAATCTCCTCTCTTGCCTCCCAGAGAATCCTAGGGTAAATCCCGTCCGGCCCAGGGGACTTATCCAACTTCAAACCCTCGAGAATATCTAGCACATCCTCCCTATCTACTTCGATACCTTCCAGTTTGCTACCCTGTACCTCAGTGTTCTCCATAACTACATTTACATCACCCTGCGTGAATACCGAAGAGAAATATTTATTCAGTACCTCTCCAATCTCTTCAGGCTCCACGCACAACTTCCCACTGCTGTCTATGACTGGCCCTAATCTTGCCCTAACCAATCTTCTATTCTTAACATATCTAAAGAAAGCTTTAGGATTCTCCCTAATCCTATCAGCCAAAGTCTTCTCGTGTCCTCTCTTAGCTCTCCTCAATTCACTCTTTAGCTCCCTCCTGGCTAATCTATAGCTATCCATTGCACTAACCGAGCCTTCAAGCCTCATCCTGACATAAGCCTCCTTTTTCCTTTTAACCAGCAAATCAACTTTTTTCGTACACCAAGGTTCTCTTACTCGACCATTTCCTCCTTGCCTGACAGGGACATACTTATCAAGGACTCGCAGCAGCTGCTCCTTGAATAAGCTCCACATTCCAGATGTTCCCAGTCCCTGTAGCTTCCTAGTCCAATCTATGCACCCTAATTCTCTCCTGATGGCCTCATAATTACCCTTCCCCCAGCTATAACTACTGCCCCCAGCTTCATGCCTATCCCTGTCCATCACTAAGGTGAACGTAACCGAATTGTGGTCACTATCACCAAAATGTTCACTAACTTCCAAGCCTAACACCTGGTCTGGCTCATTGCCCAGCACCAAATCCAATGTAGCCTCACCTCTAGTTGGCCTATCTACATACTGAGTCAAAAAACCCTCCTGCACACTTTGTACGAAAACTGACCCCTCTAACGAGCTAGAGCTATAGCTATTCCAATCAATATTAGTAAAGTTAAAGTCCCCCATAACAATTACCCTATTACTTTCACTCCTGACCAGAATTGACTTTGCAATCCTTTCCTCTACCTCTCTAGAACTTTTAGGAGGTCTATAAAAGACTCCCAACAGGGTGACCTCTCCTTTCCTGTTTCTAATCTCAGCCCATACTACCTCAACAGACAAGTCCTCATCAAACTTCTTCTCTGTCACTGTGATACAGTCTTTGACTAATAATGCCACTCCTCCCCCCCTTCTACCTCCTTCTCTACTCCGACTAAAGCATTTGAACCCCGGAACCTGCAACATCCATTCTTGTCCCTGCTCTACCCAAGTCTCTGAAATGGCCACAACATCGAAGTTCCAGGTACTGGTCCAAGCTGCAAGTTCCTCCCCCTTATTGCGAATACTCCTTGCATTAAAGTATACGCATTTCAAACCATGCCCTACCCCACCCGTATGCTGCTGTGTTTTACGGCTTTCCTCTATGACCCCCTTACTCTCATCCCTCTTAGCACCCCAACTATTCAGGATCCCACCCCCCCCCGAATCAGTTTAAAGCCCCCTGCATAGCCTTAGCAAATTTTCCCCCCAAGATATTAGTTCCCCTCTGGTTCAGGTGTAGACCATCTCTCTTGTAGAGGTCCCACCTATCCCAGAATGAGTCCCAATTGTTCAGGAACCTGAACCCCTCCCTCCTGCACCATCCCCACAGCCACGAGTTCAAACATTCCCTCTCTCTATTCTTCTCCAAACTATCCCTTGGCACAGGCAAGAGTCCAGAGATAACCACTCTGCCAGTTTTGGCCCTAAGCTTCCACCCCAACTCCATAAATTTCTGTTTAATATCCCCTTCCCTTTTCCTACCTATATCATGTGTCCCTACATGAACTATGACTTGGGGTTGACTCCCCTCTCCCTTAAGAATCTTAAAAACCCTATCTGTGACATCCTGGACTCCAGCACCTGGGAGGCAACACACCAGCCCTGGGTCACTTTTATTACTACTTACTCTCCTATCTGTCCCCCTAACTATGGAGTCTCCAATTACTAGGCCCAATCTCTTATTTTCCCTACCCACCTGAGCATTCTCAGCAGGCTCACCCCCAGAGACCTGCTCCCTTTGGTCCTCTCCAGTTGATTCTTCCTCAACTGTACCATCCAAGACAGAAAATTTGTTTCGGAGGGGAACAGCCCCAGGGGATTGTCTACCCAATTGCTTCTTACCCCTCCTCCTAACAGTTACCCACAAATCACTTTTAGGAGTGACTATCTCTTTGTCACTCCTGCCAATATCCTCCTCAACCTCTCGGATTATCCTGAGTTCCTCTAATTCCAATTCCAGCTCCAGCTCCTTAACACGATCCTCAAGGAGCTGCAAATGGGCACACTTCCTGCAGGTATAATCAGCAGGAACACTACTGGCGTCCCTCACCTCATACATACTACAGTAGTTGCAACGGATTGCCTGCACTGCCATCCCTGATACTTTAATTTACTTTAAGGAGAGAGAGAAAAAAAAACTTCCCACACACTTATATTATTAGGTTAGAGGAGGGGGGAGGGTGGGATACTCTACCTGTGTAGAGTATCGGGTATCCTCTCTGGACCAATTTATAGAGACAGAAAAAAAACTACAACTACCGGCAGCCTCCTAGTGACGACTTCCGGTTTCTTGTTAGTTTAAATAAAAACGGCAAAAACTACCCCCGCTCACTATTTTAAACAAAGAGAAAAGTTAAAAAAGTACTTAACACACGAACTTCATGCTTTCCCAAATCGCTGCCTCTCCATGCTGCTCCAAGGGAACAAATAGAGGTTTATAAAATGATGAGGGGGATAGATAGGGTGGACGTTCAAAGACTATTTTCTCAGGTGGATGAAGCTGTTCCTGGGGGGCATAACTATAAGGTTCATGGTGGGAGATATACAAGGGATGTCTGAGGTGGACTCTTTACTCAGAGTGGTTATGGTATGGAATGGATTGCCTTCTATGACAGTGGAGTCAGACACTTTAGGAACTTTCAAGCAGTTATTGGATAACCACATGGAGCACACCAGAATGATTGGGAGTAGGATAGCTTGATCTTGGTTTCGGACAAAGCTCAGCATAACATCAAAGGCCAAAGGACTGTACTCTGCTGTGATGCTTTATGTTAGTAGGAGAGACTAGAACTCGAGGGCAAAACCTCGGACTGAAGGGACGCTTATTTTAAAACTGAGATGAGGATGAATTTCTTCAACCTGAGAGTGGTGAAACTCATTGCCACAGAGGGCTGTGGAGGCCAGGTCATTAAGTGCCTTTGAGATAGAAATAGATAGGTTCTTGATCAATAAGGGGATCAAGTTACAGGAGAAGACAGGAGAATGAGGTTGAGAATCATATCAGCCATGATTGAATGGTGGGGTAGACTCAATGAGCCGAATGGCCTAATTCCGTTTCTATATCTTACCGTCTTATGGACATGCAAGCTGTCATCTCACCATGGAACCACTGCAGATCCAACATGAGTGCAATATGACTTGAATTAAACAGGGCTGCATCATTTCACCAGTACACCACATCACCTCGAATCTTACTGCTGGGACACAGCTAACATACTGGACAAGCAATAAACTGTTCAACATCTGATGCCTCCAGGTCAGAATGAAGAATGCTATCATCGAGCTGCAGTATGCAGTAGTGCACATTCAGAGGCTGAGCTACAAACCATTGTCGGCGCATCCACCAAGGCACATAAGAGAATACGCCTCAGACGAGATATTTGGGGAAAAAAGATTCTCTACCAGTCTGCTCCTGCACATAAAATTGCCCCCGACTTTCAAAATCTACAATGAGCCTCTAGACAATGTGGATCATTGGTTTTTCTCGGTTTTCCTTTCCAATAGCACTACCAAATATTTCCCACAATGTCCTTGCTCTGCTCAGCTGCAACTTTGATGTGGAGATGCTGGTGTTGAACTGGGGTAAACACAGTAAGAAGTCTCACAACAGCAGGTTGAAGTCCAGCCAGTCCTGTCAGGCCTATACAGGTACCATCTTCCCCATAACAGAGACTTGGGTAGAGCAGGGACAAGAATGGATATTGCAGGTTCCGGGGTTCAAATGCTTTAGTCGGAGTAGAGAAGGAGGTAGAAGTGGGGGAGGAGTGGCATTATTAGTCAAAGACTGTATCACAGTGACAGAAAAGAAGTTTGATGAGGACTTGTCTGTTGAGGTAGTATGGGCTGAGATTAGAAACAGGAGAGGAGAGGTCACCCTGTTGGGAGTCTTTTATAGACATCCTAAAAGTTCTAGAGAGGTAGAGGAAAGGATTGCAAAGTCAATCCTGGACAGGAGTGAAAGTAATAGGGTAATTGTTATGGGGGACTTTAACTTTTACTAATATTGATTGGAATAGCTATAGCTCTAGCTCGTTAGAGGGGTCAGTTTTAGTACAAAGTGTGCAGGAAGGTTTTTTGACTCAGTATGTAGATAGGCCAACTAGAGGTGAGGCTACATTGGATTTGGTGCTGGGCAATGAGCCAGACCAGGTGTTTGGCTTGGAAGTTAGTGAACATTTTGGTGATAGTGACCACAATTCGGTTACGTTCACCTTAGTGATGGATAGGGATAGGCATGAAGCTGGGGGCAGTATTTATAGCTGGGGGAAGGGTAATTATGAGGCCATCAGGAGAGAATTAGGGTGCATAAATTGGACTAGGAAACTACAGGGACTGGGAAGATCTGGAATGTGGAGCTTATTCAAGGAGCAGCTGCTGCGAGTCCTTGATAAGTATGTCCCTGTCAGGCAAGGAGGAAATGGTCGGGTAAGAGAACCTTGGTGTACGAAAAAAGTTGATTTGCTGGTTAAAAGGAAAAAGGAGGCTTATGTCAGGATGAGGATTGAAGGCTCGGTTAGTGCAATGGATAGCTATAGATTAGCCAGGAGGGAGCTAAAGGGGGAATTGAGGAGAGCAAAGAGAGGACACGAGAAGACTTTGGCTGATAGGATTAAGGAGAATACTAAAGCTTTCTTTAGATATGTTAAGAATAGAAGATTGGTTAGGGCAAGATTAGGGCCAGTCATAGACAGCAGTGGGAAGTTGTGCGTGGAGCCTGAGGAGATTGGAGAGGTACTGAATAAATATTTCTCTTTGGTATTCAAGCAGGGTGATGTAAATGTAGTTATGGAGAACACTGAGGTACAGGGTAGCAAACTGGAAGGTATCGAAGTAGATCGGGAGGATGTGCTAGATATTCTCGAGGGTTTGAAGTTGGATAAGTCCCCTGGGCCGGACGGGATTTACCCTAGGATTCTCTGGGAGGCAAGAGAGGAGATTGCAGAGCCTCTGGCTCTGATCTTCAGGTCGTCGTTGGTTACGGGTGTGGTTCCGGAGGCCTGGAGGATAGCGAATGTGGTCCCGTTGTTCAAGAAGGGGAAGAGAGACCTTCCAGGGAATTATAGGCCAGTGAGTCTTACTTCTGTTGTGGGAAAAGTATTGGAGAGAATTATTAGGGATAGGATTTATAGTTATTTAGAGAGAAATGAATTGATTGGGGATAGTCAGCATGGTTTTGTGAAGGGTAGTCGTGCCTTACTAACCTTATTGAGTTTTTTGAAAAAGTGACCAAAGAGGTGGATGGGGGTAAGGTGGTTGATGTGGTATATATGGACTTTAGTAAGGCGTTTGATAAGGTGGCCCATGGAAGACTTCTGCAGAAAATGCAGATGTATAGGATAGAGGGTGATTTAGCTAATTGGATTAGGAATTGGCTAGCAGATAGAAGACAGAGGGTGGTGGTTGATGGGAGATATTCATCGTGGAGTTCGGTTACAAGTGGTGTACCTCATGGGTCTGTTTTGGGGCCCCTGCTGTTTGTAATTTTTATAAATGATCTGGATGAGGGTATTGAAGGATGGATTAGTAAATTTGCAGATGACACTAAGTCGGTGGAGTGGTAGATAGTGAAGAGGGGTGTTCTAGTTTGCAGAGAGACTTGGACAAGTTGCAGAGCTGGGCCGAGAGGTGGCAAATGGAGTTAAATGTGGAAAAGTGTGAGGTAATGCACTTTGGCAGGAACAATAAATGTGTAGAGTATAGGGCTAATGGTAGGGCTCTTAATAGTGTTGAGGAACAGAAGGATCTTGGTGTATGTGTCAATAGATCCCTGAAAGTAGGCAGTCCAGTGGATAAAGTTGTTAAGAAGGCTTATGGAGTCTTAGCTTTTATTGGTAGGGGGATTGAATTTAGGAGCCGCAGCATCATGTTGCAACTGTACCAAACTCTAGTGCGGCCGCACTTGGAGTATTGTGTGCAGTTCTGGTCCCCACATTATAAGAAAGATGTGGAGGCATTGGAGAGGGTACAGAGGAGGTTTAACCAGGATGTTGCCTGGTATGGAGGGCAGGTCTTATGAAGAGAGGCTGAGGGATTTGAGGTTGTTTTCGTTAGAAAGAAGGCGGCTAAGAGGAGACCTTATTGAAACATATAAAATGATTAGAGGTTTAGATAGGGTGTACAGTGATAGCCTTTTTCCTAGGATGAAGAAAGCTAGCACGAGGGGACATAGCTTTAAATTAAGGGGTGATAGTTATAGGACGGATATCAGAGGCAGGTTCTTTACCCAAAGGGTGGTTCAGGAGTGGAATGTCCTGCCTGCAGCGGTTGTAGATGCGCCAAGTTTGGTGGCGTTTAAAAGGTTAGTTGATAAGTATATGGAAGAGAAGGGAATGGTTTAGTTTGGAGGGGCATTGCTTTTTATATTGGTCGGCGCAACATTGAAGGCCGAAGGGCCTGTTCTGTGCTGTAA